>CM057829.1:20851096-22051096 GCA_030068075.1 Paguma larvata
ATAGGAAGGGTTGAATCCTTGTGCGCACACACCCACACACCCACACACCCACACCCACACCCACCCACACACCCATACACACACACACACACACACACACACACACCCACCCACCCATCCACACACCCATCTACACACACACGCACGCACGCACACACACACCATTTTTAGAACTTTGTATCATGCCCGAAATATCCCCTGTGCCCGTTTGCTGTCAACCTCTATTCCCACCCACTGGTCTTAGGCAACCACTTCATGCCTGTCTAGACTGGTCTTTTCTGGACCTTTCACACTTAAATGGAATTACACAATCAGCCATCCTTTTGTTTGGCTTCTTTCGCTTGCTGTAAAGTTTTTGAGGTTTGTCCATACCGTGGCACGTGTATCGGTAGCTTGTTCCTTTTTGTTGCTGAGAAGCGTTCCACTGCGTTTTCTGTTCACCACATAGTGCGCACGCGGGTGGTTTCCACTTCTTAGCTATCACAAATAAGGCTGTGATGAACATCTATGCAGGAGGTTTTGCATGGACGTATGTTTTGCCCCTCGCGGGTAGATATGTAGGAGTCGAATTGCTGTATCGTCTGGCAAATTTATATTCAGCTTTTTCAGGAGCCACCAAACTGTCTTACAAAATGGAGATGCCATTTCACAGCTTTGAGGGGGAACCAACAAGAGACCGGAGTTCCAGTTTCTCCGCCGCCTTGTCTTTTATATCTTTTCAAGAATGAGGAAAACTTCCGGGGTGCCCGGGTGGCCCAGTCGGGTGGTTAAACCTCTGACTTCGGCTCGGGTCACGATCTCATGGTTTGTGGGTTCGAGACCCCACGTCGGGCTCTGTGCTGACAGCTCGGAGCCTGGAGCCTGCTTCGGATTCTGTGTCTCCCTCTCTGTCTGTGCCCCTCCCCTGCTCACGCTCTGTCTCCGTCTCTCTCAAAAAATAAACATTAAAATAAAGAAAAAAAGAAGGAGGAAAACTTCCAAAGTAGTCGAGAAGACTTCCTAGGGCAACTACAGAAACCCACGACAAAACTTGTCACTAAAACGGAGCATGGGATTCCTCAGAGAGGCTTGGGCTGATCAAGTAACCCCCAGGACCCAGGAAGGGACCCATGACGCAGTGCCCAGTGTTAGAAAAAGATTGGAAGGGATGGCTTCTCTGTCAGCAACCGAGAGACTCAGCCGTATGTCCATGTGCCAGGCTTAAAGACGTACTGTTGGTGTCAACATACAGAGGAGAGCCCAGTGCTGTGTTGATGTGACAATTCTGATTTAAAAGGTAGACACAAACCCAAAGGCCAATAGTAGTCTAAGGGAATTCAGATCAGTCTCTGCTTATCACAGTAAGAATTGCTGGAAATTAACCTGTCGAAATGAATCACTAAACAGGCACAGCCTTGGGGAGCGACTCCGTGGGTAGTCGCTAAGCCCCGGCATTCCTTTCCTATGAAGTACCATCTAACTTTTTGGCATTCCAGTAACAGTATTTTATAATCTTGGTTAAGTGCAAGTTAACAGCCACCAAATCCTTGGCTTAAGATCTAGAAAGATATTTAGACTATGTTAAGTGTTGGACAACTTGGCAGCAGCTGAGCTACGATGGGAAAAAAATAAAACCCAGCCCAAGACTGTGTTTTCATAGTCTCTGTTATTCTTTTATTAGTTCTTTTAAAATCGTTTTTTTTTTAAAGCAATTTATAAAGAATTTTATTTTAGAGAGAGAGTGTGAGTGGTGGAGAGGGGCAGTGGGGGATAGAGATGTCTGTATCTTTTTTTTTTAAAGATTATTTATTTTGAGAGAGAGAGAGAGAGAGAGAGAGCATGCAAACATGCGTGCAAGTGGGGGAGGGGCAGAGAGCAAGGCAGAGAGAGAATCCCAAGCAAGCTGCGTCCGCACTGTCAGCGCAGAGCTCGACGAGGGGCTCACACTGACAAACCATGACCTGAGCCAAAACCAAGAGTCAGATGCTTAACCAACTGAGCCACCCAGGCGCCCCAGAGAGAGCATCTTAAGCAGGCTCCAAGCTTCGTGCAGAGCCCAACTCCGGGCTCCATGCTGTGATCCTGGGACCACGCCTGAAATCGGAAGTCGGATGCTCAACCAACTCAGCTGCCCAGGTGCCCCTAAAAAATCGTTATCTATTTTTTTATTGTGAATTTTAACATGCACTAGGGATAGGTGAACACATATGTGTAGGCTGTTGATGCTACTACCCTCCGTTGCAAAATCCAAAACACGTGGGTCCACATGGAATTTCAAGTGATTCAGCCTTGAAAGTCCCTGAAAATCTGAAAAGCAAAAATTTTGCTAAATTAGAATGGATCCATAAATAATTCCGATAACTCAGGCATAATCATTTGAAATTGATTTCTGTGACACTCCTGCTTTTAAAATTATTTTTTGTTTCTTTCTTCAAATCTTAAAGTAGTAGACTGTGACATCTAGAATTTTGTAACTGTAGAGGCACCTGAGTGGCTCAATTAAGTCTCCAACTTTGGCTCAGGTCATGGTCTCACAGTTCGTGAGTTCAAGCCCTGTGTTGAACTCTGTGCTGACAGCTCGGAGCCTGGAGCCTGCTTCGGATTCTGTATTTCCCTCTCTCTCTGCTCCTCCCCCACTCACACTCCATCTCCCTCCCTCTCTCTCTCTCAAAAATAAATAAAGAGAATTTTGTAACTATCGTTTTAATACTGGTATTTTGAATTACACAGTGACTTCTTGAAAGAATCCAAACAATCCCAGTAGTTCTTGCAATACTGGGTCATTGATTCTAGAGGTGGGAAAAAGCCAAGAAGAGAAATTTAAGTTTCTTAATGATTGGTCTTGGGTATAATGTACACATCTGAAAATGTATAGTTTAGTGGTCTATTTCTCAGAAGAGTAACAACCATTACAGAAATCCCAGACATTTGTGCAGCAGTATCTTATCCATCCTCTTTTTAAAATATTATCTATCTGTCTTTATATTATCTATCTATCTATCTATCATCTATCTATGTAACTCTACACCCAGCATGGGGCTTGAACTCACAACCCCAGGATCAAGAGTCACATGCTCTACTGACTGAACCAGCTAGGCACCCCAGTACCTTATACATCCTCTTGATTTTTCTTTTGAATTCCATGTAGTAGGCGATAGTAACATTCTCATTTCACAGGTGAAGAAATCGGGGCTCGGAGAAGTATCTAGCCCAAAAAACCAAACTAGCTCCAGGCAAATCCTAATCAATTAGAGTCCAGCAATGTGAAGGACGCAAGAGGGAACATCCCATTGAGAGATCCCACTCAAGCAGACAATTTTTCTGGTTTCCCGGGGACATGATTTACTCTTATTCTGCAAATGCCGTGGATATATTTTGAGACCCGGACATGTAATCAGCATTAAAGGGAGGATGATCTGCTCCGATGGTGCTTTTAAATTCCTGAGGGATTGTTTTAAAAGCAGTAGCTGAGAAGCCACCCTGATGGTGAAACTGATCAGCATTCAAGAGTTTTATTTGTCGGATTTTAATGAGACGGTGTCGGTCTTTTAACGAATATCCCGGAGATGGTACGTGATGATGTTCGCAGAATCCCCATTCTGTAGCAAAAGAAAAAATGGTTTTTGGATCTCCTGTTCATCTCATGTCTTCTTCAAGTCAGATGTCCAAGGAAGAGCTTCGGGTGGCTTGCAATAATGGGATCAAAAACCTAGCTTCGTCTTGCTTTGTTTCTGAGCTTAGGTGGCTCCCTCTCTCTCTCTCTCTGTCCCTCTCACCTCCCAGCCCCCCACCCCATCTCCATTTCTATCGAGATGTACGTGCAAAGGGATTCTGGGCGGTGGCCTGCTCTCTGTTTACAGATCTAGCCCCTGTTCTGGGCTACCCGCTTTGCCGAGCAGCTACCATGGTTTGGGACGAGCCTCTCAGACTTCTTGTCCTTTCTGTTGGGGCCGAGGCCAGAGGTAGGCCCGAGTGACCTGCTCTGTGCTCTCTTTCCCCGTCTCAGGCTTGGGTCTTACTAGCTTTCTGGATGCCAGCACTCCGCCCGGGCGGATGGGATGTCTTCTCTGAAAGCCTGTAGCAGCACTAAGCCTGACTTCACAAGCTTCGATTCCTTTCTTCTGGGCCTGGGTGTACCCTGTTTGAACGTGGCCTTCCGATGGTGCGGGTCTGGGAGGCTTTTTGGGCCCCTGCTTTTCCAGACCGTCTTGGAAGGAAGAGGAGAACTTGAATCTCCCTCAATACTGGACACCAGTAGGTCCGTTGCCTACCCTTGTTTGTGGCTTTCGTTTTGTGGCCCCGAGTGTCGTTTTGGACCGGACCGACATCCTCACAGCTCCTGTTTAGGTTGGAAGGCGAACCCTAGTGAGTGAAGGAGGCTATTAGAATAAAAAAACCTGAGACCCTTGAATCTCTGTTCATTCGGATACAAGTAAGACGTCGAAGGAAGAAGTCGCCTAAAAACAGAACACCCAAAGGGGGGCAGTTCTCGGCTCTCTGGCCTCGTGTGAACACCCTGGGTTTCCGCTCAGTCTGTCTACCTAGCCACCACCACAATGCCACGTAACTGCTCCCCGGTGGGACCTCTGAATCCCCAGGGCTTGTGTGCGCTCAGGCTTCCAAAGCCAGGGGTGGTTTTTGGCTCGTTCTGGCTTAATTCGATCGCGTTGGAATGTGGGAGTCAACCCAGGCACTCAGAACAGGGTCACAGGGCCGTGGGCATCTTGTGGTCCTCGTGCTGTTCTCTGACTTCTGGGCTCTGCATCCGTTGAAATCAGCATTACCTACTGGTTCAGCCTCGCTACACAAGGCCAGGGACTTGAGGTACAGATTCAAATGGCTTATCTTTGCTCATCCTGATCTTTTGTGTTCCTTGGTTGTTTGGTCTCTGGCCTTCACGGGGCCTGGCCCTACTCTGCTACCGTTTCGTCCTTGGTTCTCCTCTTCACTCCTCAATCCTCAGAGCTGGCCAGTTCCAGTGCGTCTTGGCCAACCCCCAGTGGTCTCAGGTTCTACCCTCTGCTCTTAGGGAATAATCTTGGATCTCAGCATGTTGCCACATACACACACACACACACACACACACACACACACACAAAAGTCATACAACATATTTCCAAAATCAGAATTCTCCATTTGCCATTATCCTGTCTGCCCTTCTCTCCAAGACATTGTATTCAAGAAAATTCAGGAAAATGCCTGAACTACAGAGCCTCTCAACCATCTAAAGAGAATCTTAATCTAAAGAGAATTAAGTTGGGTGAGCACCATTTTTATGTCAAATGTGTCTTAGGGGTCTGGTTCGGTGAAAGCTGGTGATGGCCGAATAATATATGTGGTTGGTGACTCTTTACTAACCAGACGATTTGATGAATCCACATCAGGAATTGTAATAATGTAGCTGAAATACATTAGCCTCACCTGGAGACACTATGGAGTGATGAATAATAGTAAGGCATTTTGTTTTCTTTTTTTTTTATGTTTATTTATTTTGAGAGACAGAGTGAGCAGAAGCGGGGCAGAGACAGAGGAAGCGAGAGAATCCCAGGCAGGCTCTACACCAATATGGGGCCCAATACGGGGCTCGAACTCACAGACTGCTAGGTCATAACCTGAGCTGAAATCAAGAGTCAGGCGCTCAACTGACTGAGCCATCCAGGCGCCCCTTTGGTTATCTTTTGAATTTTATTTTATTTATTTTAATGTTTATTTATTTTTGAGAGAGAGAGACAGAATGAGCAAGGACAGAAGAGCAAGGGAGGGACAGAGGAGAGAGAGAGAGGGAGAGAGAGAGAGACAGACAGAATCCGAAGCAGGCTCTAGGGTCTGAGCTGTCAGCACAGAGCCCGGGGCTTAAACTTGCAAACCATGAGATCATGACCTGAGCCAAAGTTGGATGCTTAACTGACCGAGCCACCCAGGCGCCCCTTGTATCTTTTGAATTTAAACTATGTGACTACACTTCTCCCAGTATAAACAGGGGGGTGAACAGAAGGTCGGAGGGAAGGGAGGGAGAGAGGAAGGAAACTACTAATTATAGAGATTCGTACATCAATTAGGTAATATTTTCAAGTCGTATGCTTATCTAAAGTACTTTGCACAGCTCTTGGGATATAAAAGTACCTAGTAAAGGCAACTCTTGAGCGATCGCTGGGTGCCGGTCTTTAGGGACATGATCTTTCAACCTGTCAACAACCCCATAAAGCAGGCATCGTCTTCCGCTGTTTACAAGTGAGGACGTGGGAGCTGTTGATCGTAGCGCTGGGGCCGGACCCACGCGGTCTTCACGCAAACGCCGTGCCATCGTGCCCACCTCAGTCAGCCTGGCTGTCAGAAAAACGCTGTGCAGAGGGCGGCTTAAACAGCAGACATTTCTCTCCGCCCTGGAGGCTCGGGCGTCCGCTGTCAAGGTGCGGACAGGTTCAGTGTCTGGTAAGGGCTCTGTCCCTGGTGTGCAAGCGATGGCCTTCTCGTTGAATCCTCACTAGGAGAAGAGAGAGAGTTCTGGTCTCTTCATCCCCTTATGATGGCACCAGTGCCATCGTGGGGACCCCATCCTCCTGACCTCATTCAGACCCGATTTTCTCCCAAGGGCCTTCCCTTCAAATACCATCACTCTGGACTAATTAGGATGTCAACGTCTGAATTTGGGGGGAGACACAGACATTCAGCCCACAGCCCTGCCTCTGCAACAAAGGCGCCTGGGGCGCCTGGGTGGCTCCATCTGTTGAGCGTCTGACTTCGGCTCAGGTCACGATCTCACAGTTCGTGAGTTCGAGCCCCACATCAGGCTCCGTGCTGACAGCTCAGAGCCTGGGGCCTGCTTCGGATGCTGTGTCTCCCCTCTCTCTCTGCCTCTCCTCTGCTCACATTCTCTCTCTCAAAAATAAATAAACATTAAAAACAAACAAACAAATAAAGGCGTCTGCAACTAGGCATCAGCCCTCTAGCAGACATGGCCTCGGGCAAAGCTGTTGTGTGGCTCCGTCAGCAGTCCCCGCCCTCCCCTGGTCTCCCTTTGCTCTATTCCGTCCTCCCTTTTGGCCTCTTTCCTTTTCTTTCATCCAGAGCAGTGGAGTCTCTGCAGCTGCTGTTCCATGCTTCTATCCACCAAGCATTCGCCTTGCAGCGCCTCATTTAAATACCACGGGGTACCTGTCACGTGTCAGGACTAGATGCTGGACACAAAACGAAGCAAAACAGGACACGGTTCCTGCCATCCGGTAGCTTTTTCTTTTCTTTTTCAACTTTATTTTTGAGAGAGACAGAGACGGAGCACGAGTCGGTGAGGGGCAGAGAGAGGGAGGGAGACACAGCATCCAAGGCAGGCTCCAGGCTCCAGGCTCCAGGCTCCGAGCTCTCAGCACAGAGCCTGACGTGGGACTCGAACTCACAGACTGCAAGATCGTGACCTGAGCTGAAGCTGGACGCTTAACCAACTAAGTGAGGGCACCCCATCCTGCCATCATGTAGCTTAAGAGCAAGAGAGGCGTCCGTGTATGAATACTTTTGGGGAACTCCTCACACTCTGTGTCTGTCCCTTTTGGAGGCTCACTAAATGCCCTGGTATGCCTGGGGGTCCAAATTTTGCTTTTTAAAAATTTTTTAAAAATGTTTGTTTTTGAGACAGAGGGAGAATCAGAGAGACAGAGAGATAGAGCATGACAGGGGAGGGGCAGAGAGAGCCAGAGACGCAGAATCCGAAGCAGGCTCCAGGTTCAGAGCTGTCAGCACAGAGCCTGGCGCGGGGCTCAAACTCATGAGCTGTGAGATCATGGCCTGAGCCGAAGTCAGACGCTCAACTGACAGAGCCACCCAGGGCACCTCTAACTTTGCTTTTTTAAAAAAAATAACTTATTCAACTTAACTCCTTTTTTTTTTTTTTTTTTGATGTTTATTTATTTATTTTGAGAGAACACGTGGGAGAAGGGCGAGAGAGAACCTGAAGCGGGCTCCGTGCTCAGCGCAGAGCCCATCACGGACCGTGAGATAATGACCTGAGCTGAAATCAAGAGCCCGACGCTTAACGGACTGAGCCACCTAGGCGCCCCTTGAGCTTAACTTTCTACGGAATTGTGATCCCCTCTGTTTTTTTTTTTTTTCTGTTGTTCTTGTTTTTTTTCTATCTCACAGAACATTCATTAACAAAACTCCACAGAATTAATTTTTTGACAAACATACATTTTGGAAATAATGACCGAAGTATTTTTTTTTTTTATTTTTAATGAAAACTCAGTACCTCGACAGATGAATGTGTAAACCTCTACAAAATAGTATTTGAATTTAAATGGCGGGCTTTCAGTCCAGAGGGGAAATGCGAGGGGTTTAGGCACTGTGACATGTCCTCTAGTGTAAAAACTGGGGACAGCAGAAACCTTTCTGTGTCTCTCGGGTCTTATTAAAGGTAGCTGCTCGCCGTGGCTCAGAAAAGACCCCGAGACACCACTACCACCACCACCACCACGGAAGTGGGAGGACAGTGCACGATCCTAATGGACCGGAACAGAAGTGTGGAGTGCAGTAAAATAGAGTCTATGGAAGCATCCAGAACGATAAGAACCATGGGGCTGAAAGTGGCTACCCCACAGTTTAGCCTCTGCTTATGCTCGTCCCTGGGGTTCTGTCATTTCAATGCGATTCCATAGAGGCCAGGAGGCCTTGGCTGTGTGACGCCCCCGCCCAGGAGATCACATCCCAGTATCTGGAAACCGTAAATGTTACCATGTAAGGAAAATGGTTTTTGTGGATGTTAGGATCTTGGCATGGGGAGTTTTCCTGAGTTATTCGGGTGGCCCAGTTGTAAGTGTCCTTATAGGAGGAGACAGGCCGGAGGGCAGGGAAGAAGGTGATAGGAAGGCAGCGGCAGAGATTGAACTCAGGTGGCCACTCTCGCTGAATGCCCGCAGCCACTACAAGCCAGGAGGGTCCGGGATTGGATTTTCCTCGGGCCTCGGAGAGAGCGACCCTGTCAGCCTGGATTTTGGATATCCGACCTCCAGAATCATGAAAGAATAAATGTCTGTTCTTTTCAGCCACGGGCGTGTGTGCTGATCTGTTAAAGCAGCCTTAGGAGGCGACTCCGATTTGGGATTGCAATCTCAGAGGGCGGGGCCTTCTCTGTCCTTGGCCTCCATTCAGCCGGCAGAGTTCTGTCCTTACAGGTACTCAGACAGGAGTACCTGAGCGGGCTTCTTCGTTGGCTCGGCGGTTGAGAGCCCCAAGACTTGTATTTAAAATTTCGTTGGAGGAGAAGGCAGAACAGCAAGATCCGATATGCAAAAGAAGAAATTAATGCCCCCGAGGCTTAGTCTCCGGTGAGTTTATTGCGTCCGGAAGTTGGATTCACCCCCCCTTTCTATGTAGCAATTCCTTCGCCGCCCTGCAGTATTATTAATACCACCAAGGAGGCTCCATCTAGCAGAACGAGAAAAGCGAGTCATTCCAGGCAGTGGTTTGACGTGTTAATTAAATACTAGCTTGGCACTTGCTTTCTCCTCTCTCGCACTGGCGGTGTCTGAATGACAGTGGTCTGGGATTTCTGGATCCAACACAAAATGTCTTCTGCTCAAATCTTCCATGAAATGCCATTTGGAGCTTCTGAGCCTGGCTCTCACTGAAGCAGAACCTCGGACACTTACCGGGCCTTGAAGCTGAATGGGCAATGCAAGACCGTGCTCTTTGGGAAATGGAAACAGCTCGTTTTTACCTATCCGGAAGCCGCAGAAAAAAATCCGGACTCTTGGCTCCGTAGACCGGCCAGCTAATGAACTTTAGGACATTTCTTATAAGCATTTTGTTTCTGTCCCGTAGGGAGACCGCATCTTGAAACCGTTCCTCTAGAATCTCAGTTGTGTTGAGAAGTCCCGGAGGAGTTCAGATACATTGCTTGAACATTTTACCAAATACTCTTAAATGAATGGCAAAGGATTGTGCCCTGCAGCATTGTGGTTACTGCGTTGATGGTTTCGTTTTTTGTTGCTGTTGTGTTTTAAGTGTTTTAAGTGTTTATTATTCATTTAGAGAGCTGGAGCAGGAGCAGGGGACAGGGCAGGAAGAGGAGGAGAGAGAATCTCAAGCCGACTCCACACTTAGTGCAGAGCGTGATGTGGGGCTCCATCCCCCAATCTTGAGACCATGACCTGAGCCGAAATCAAGAGTCAGACACTTAACCAGTGGAGCCACCCCGGCGCCCTGAGATTTGTTTTTCTTCAGCACTGCCTGATTCCACATGGAGATATGATTGAACATAATCACATGTTAGATTTTGCAAGATTTAGTCACTTTTATCGTTTTTCGTAATAAAGCCTAGCAGATATTTACAAGGTTACGGCTAAAATGAAACTGCAGTTAATTTCCACCTTGGTTATTCAGGTGGGTGGAGAGGGGTTTAGATTTTGGAGAGCTTTCCTCCCCTTAAATTAAACTTGGGGGCGCCTGGGTGGCTCAGTCGGTTAAGCGGCCGACTTCGGCTCAGGTCATTATCTCACGGTCTGTGAGTTCGAGCCCCGCGTTGGGCTCTGTGCCACCAGCCCAGAGCCTGGAGCCTGCTTCAGATTCTGTGTCTCCCTCTCTTTCTGACCTTCCCTTGCTCACGCTCTGTCTCTATGTCTCTCAAAAAATAAAATAAAAACGCTAAAAAAAAAATTAAACTTGTATTTGCATAATTATCTAATGATTGAGGTTGAACTTGACATTAGACCATTTTAGCTTTAAGTTAACCTGCCAGGGGTGCCTGGCTGGCTTAGAGGATAGAATAGGAGACCCTTCCAGTCCTGCGTTGGGTGTAGAGATTACTTGAAAGAAATAAAACATTAAAGGGTGCCTGGGTGGCTCAGCTGGTTAAGTGTCCAACTCTTGGTTTTGTCTCAGGTCATGATCTCACAGTTCATGAGATCGAGCCCTGAATCGGGCTCTATGCTGACAACATGGAGCCTGCTTGGGATTCTCTCTCTTTCTCCTTCTCTCTCTGCTCCTTCCCTGCTCTCTCTCTTTCTCACACTCTCTCAAAATAAATAAATTAAAAAAAAAAAAAAGAACATTAAAAAACAAGTTAACTCACTTCACATGTCCACTTACTGAATTTGTTGGCACTTCTGTCTCTCGCCATACTTTAAAGGTGCTTCAAAGATGCCGTGTAGTTTGTGCTATTAATAGCGACAGCCTTGTTCCCAAAGCTGACTGGGACCTTGTTTGAAAGGTTCCTTATGAAATTCTTCAGAGACGGTCCTGTGTACAAGACACTGTATTATTTTGCCTGGGACATAGCAGTTTACCAATAAATGATTTTTTGGCTAATGGAAGTCATGATTGAATAATGATTAAACCCCCCAATTTTGGGGTCAGCAAAGACTTAACCAGCAATTTCGGTGTCTTGGGCTCACAGATCAACCTTGTAACTGGTGTTGCAGTGAAGAGGACCACGGGCGAGTATTCTTAACAGTTTACCCAGCACTGTCCACGGAAACTATAACGTGCCTCACAAATGTGAGCCCACATAAGTAGTTTAAATTTTCCTGCGAGGCACATTACAAAAGGGAAAAAGAAGCAAGTAAAATGACTGTTGGCAATATATTTTCTTTAACTCGGCATATTAAAAAATATACTTATCCAACAGGTAACCAAAATAAAAATTATTAGTGAGCTATTTGACATTCTTTGACTTTTATTTTTATTTATTTATTTTAAATGTTTGTTTTTGAGAGAGACAGACAGAACACGAGTGGGGGAGGGGCGAGAGAGAGGGAGATCCAGAATCCGAAGCAGGCTCCCAGCCCGACACCGGGCTCGAACCTACAAACTGTGAGATCATGACCTGAGCGAAGGTGGACGCTTCACCAACTGAGTCGCCCAGGTGCCGCGACATTCTTTGTTTTTTATTTTTTTATTTTTATTTTTAAAAAATTTTTAACGTTTTATTTATTTATTTCCGAGAAATAAATAAAACGTTAAAATTTTTTGTTTTAACGTTTTTATTTATTTTTGAGAGACATAGAGACAAAGTATGAGCAGGGGAAAGGCAGAGAGAGAGGGAGACACAGAATCCGAAGCAGGCTCCAGGCTCTGAGCCATCAGCACAGAGCCTGACGCGGGGCTCGAACTCACAGACGGCGAGATCATGACCTGAGCCGAAGTCGGCTGCTCAACCAACTGAGCCACCCAGGCGCCCCTGGTTTTTAGAATCCTGCATGCATTTGGTACTTTACAGTACATCTCAATTTTGCCTAACCTCATTTTCAGTGCCCAAAAGCCACATATGGCTAGTGGCTACCATATTGGATAACGCATGTGTCTACCATCTGGAGGCTCCTATTGTAAGTCCTTGTTCCTGCTAACTAGATGTAAAATTCAGATTTCCTAAGCTTTTGAGTGGGCTACACTACAGTCCTGTCCAGGAACTGGTACGAGTTCTGTCAGTTGTACAACCCAAGCAAAGTTGGCGAAAACAAAAAAGTCCATCATTTAAAGAGTCTGTAAAAAAAAAAGTCAGTCATTTCCTCTCAATTTTAGGGTGCATGGCCAAGCTTCCGTTGCTCTGAGATTCATTTTCTCTTGTGCTCTTGTGGGCCAAGTCAGTACCTTTCCTTCAACCTCTGGTTTCTCTTCTGTAGAACGGGGATAATATTTTGCCTGAAGATATAGCAACAGCGTTTGCGAAGATTTTAAGGCTGAAGCATTGAGTTCTCACTGTTAGCTGGTATTAGATCTTATTGAGATTTTTCTTTTGCACACAAAGTTCCAGAAAAACCTGGGTGATTGCGGCCCTATATTTGCTCATGTTTTCATAACAATTTTTTTTCCAAAGTCGACTCCCCATTGTGGCAAGAATTTGATGCGATTATTTGATGAAAATGAGATGATTGGCATTTGCTTAAATGGGTTCCACTTGGGCTTCTCCAGATAGCTCCTGTAAGGGGTGGGGGTGGGGCGGGGCTTGTAAGATACCAAGAAAATAGGAGACTGTCATTTACAGTGAGAAAACTCGAGAGACCTTTAGTTAACTTTCTTGAAGTATTGAACGGAATTTGGAGACTTCTTTAATGCGTTTCCATGAAACATACCAAAATGAGGCCAAAGTCTGTTATCTGGCGGGGAAAGGAAATCGTGATGGAGAATTGATTACCGATATATCTCAGCTGTTCCTTCTGCGTAAAGCCTGTTTCTCCCCTGCCCTTTTCTGACTTTATGAATTTTGGGGATGGGAAATTTATGATAGGAAAATAATTTTAGCTGCTGTTTACCTTGCTTTGAGTAAGGGTGAAACAAATAATAAGAAATTACATGGAGGGGCACTGGATGGCTCAGTCGATTGAGGGTCCGACTGTGGGTTTCCGATCAGGTCATGATCTTGTGGTTTGTAGGTTCGAGCCCCGCCTCAGGGTCAACTCGGATGGTGTGGCGTCTCCTTGGGATTCTCTGTCTCCGTTTCTCAGTGCCTCTCCCCACCCCTCAAAAATAAATAAACTTAAAAAAAAATTTCAGTTTATTAAAAAAAATATCACTTGGAGACGTTGGCTACAATTTCTTTTCGTATCCTACCAAAGTTTGTATAAGCTAAGTCAAATACTTTTTCTCCTGTTTTAAAGTGATGTAAATATGCTTGGAGTATAACACTTCCTCTGGCACCTCCTAAGAATTTTTGCATAACTTCAGTGCCTTCACTTAGATGTTGTCATTGATTGTAATTCTGAGTAAGATGATCTTCATGATAAAGAATGGGCGGCCACCAGGTATCTGCTCTTGGGAATCCTGTCAGTTTGCTATTGCCTTTGTCAATAATTAAACTGTGCTCTGATCCTCCTTCAATTATTTGTGGGAAAACACCCATCAAGGGAAGAATTTATCATTTGAACAGCACTCGACTACCATCCCCTGAAAGACTTAGGGAGAATAGGAGGATTATTGAGGCTGCTGTTTAGATTCTTCTATTTTCTTTTTCTTTTCTTTTTTATTTTATTAAAACATTTTTTTAAGTTTATTTATTTTAGTGAGAGAGACAGAGCATGAGCGGGGAGGGGCAGAGAGCGGAGGAGAGAGAAAGGCGGGGAGACACAGATTCTGAAGCCGGCTCCAGGCTCTGAGCTGTCCACACAGAGCCCGACGCGGGGCTCGAACTCACGAACCGTGAGGTCGTGACCTGAGCCGAAGTGGGATGCTTAACCGACTGAGCCACCTAGGCGCCCCTAGAGTGTCATGCCCTTGATCAACTGACTGAGCCAGCCAGGCGACCTGGGCCCTTGTCTTTTTATGATGCACAACATAGGTAACTATAGCTGAAATAGACATGTATTGAAATGTCGAAAACGGAGGAACTCTTAGCTTTTGTTTTTAAATCTTGCTGTTAAAATATTTGGGCAGTCCATATCACTGCAAACGTAATGGTTTCCCTTTTTTCCGAATCACTGGTTGTAAAAACTGTGCATCTGGCTTGTTTCTGACTAGGTGAAAGTTGGCAAATCTAGTATATTTTCCTGGAGGAAAATCAGTGGAATAGTCCCTTTTTGCTACAAGGTCAAGGGCATTTGGCCTCTTCTCCCTTCTTTGACGAGGCTCACTTACTGGCAATGTTGGAAACCCTTCTCCGACATAGAATAAATTCTGTCTGGTCGTGCACTGCACTTTTTCTTGCGTAGAATGCTCACAGAAAGGGAACCATCTCTGCAGAACTTCTAGAAAAAGTTGTATCTCTGTCGTATTGAAGGAGTACATGAAACGGGTGCATATTTTCCCTCCTGTGGAAAAAAGATAATCACTCTGCAGTTTTCCTGTGAGTCTGGAGGCAGTAACAAAACTATAGATATCCTATCCAGCTTAAGAAAAATGAGGTAGTCGGGGGTGGGGGCCTGGGGGGCCCAGTCGGTTGAGCCTCCAACTTCGGCTCAGGCCATGATCTCACGATTTGTGAGTTCAAGCCCAGCATTGTTTGCTGCTGTCAGAGCCTGGAGCCTGCTTCAGATCCTCTGTCCCCTTCTCTCTCTCTGCCCCTCCCCTACTTCACGCTCTTTCAAAAATGAATAAACATTTATAAAAAAAAAAAAAAAAAGAAAAATGAGGTAGTTTATTGGGTGGGAGAGAGAAGAAGAAAAAAGCTCGTGACTTGAAACCGAAATACTGTTTTTTTGGACCTACATCCAAATCTGGTTTTCCCTTTATTTTGTTTGTAGAGAAACCTAATCCATGTGAACAAATCATCTTGTGACCGTGCTTTTTTTTTTTTTTTTTTTAACATTTATTTATTTTTGAGAGACAGAGAGACAGAGCATGAGCAGAGGAAGGGCAGAGAGAGAGGCAGACACAGAATCCGAAACAGGCTCCAGGCTCTGAGCCATCAGCACAGAGCCCAATGCGGGGCTCAAACTCACAGACCGTAAGATCATGACCTGAGCTGAAGTCGGCCGCTTAACCGACTGAGCCACCCAGGCGCCCCGTGACTGTGCTTTTTAAACCTTTGCTTCAGGTTGGTAATGACAGTGGTTGGGAATACAGCAGTTCCTTCCTCCCGCCCCCCCCCCCCCCGCAATGTTTCTTTATTTTTGAGAGAGGGACACAGAGTGAGAGAGGGAGAGACAGAATCCGAAGCAGGCTGTCAGCACAGAGCCCGACACGGGGCTCGAACCCACAGACCGCGAAATCTTGACCTGAGCCGAAGTTGGACGCCCAGCCGACCTGAGCCACACAGGCGCCCCTACAATAGTTCGTTTTTATCCTGGGTTCTCTGTAGTTTCAGTCACCGCACCGGAAGCAGATGATCCTCCTTCGGATGTAAGGTCAGAAGGTCAATGGTAGCCTGACCCCAGGCCATTCGCCTTGCTCCATGCCATCATGGAGGCTTCTCATCATCTCACACCGTCACAGGAAGAAGCGTTGTGCACAGGATGCCATGTTACGTTGAGAATGAGCCCACATTCACGTAACTTGTTTACAGTTTATTGTAATAACTATTCTATTTTATGATTATTGTTTAGTGGTTATTCATTCTGGGAAAGCGAGAATCCCAAGCAGGCTCTATGCTGTCAGCCCAGAGCCCGATGCGGGACTTGACCTCACAAACCCTGAAACCACATCCTGAGCCGAAAGCAAGAGTCAGACACCCAACCAGCTGAGCCACCCAAGCACCCAGATTCTATTTTATTATTATTGTTAACATCTTGCTGTGCCGATTTATAAATGAAACTCTAGCATAGGTAGGTACATATAAGAACAAACCTAGTGTATGTAGGGTTTGGTATTATCCAGCACTTTTAGGTACTACTGGGTACCCTTTCAGATCGGGGGGACCGCTGTCATTTCCCTCCTTGGACCCGAGCTCTGTTAATCACTTGATAAGAAACCTCTCGTTGTCAGAAGAGCCAAGAGGCAGGTCTAGCTAACATTTTCAAACCCAGGAAATATTTGTCATCTCAAATATTGTTCAGCTGATAGGTTAGCAGGATCGTGGGATAAGATAATTTCCGTCATGATAATGAGACACTGTGTCTCGATTACTTTTCCACCGGGCTTTTTGTTTTCATTTTCTGGTTTCTGCTCTTGGATTTAAACTCACTTTTTTATGCTAAACTGTGATGCTGTCGAATACCAATGTTACTTTTTGAGCTGAGGGAAGCTTGGTTTATTATCTAAGTCAACAGAGTTCCGTTCTCAACAGTAACTCTGAGTAGAGAGCCTTGAATATCAGTCTTTATTGAGCCAATAAAGTTTTATTTACTGGCTCTTAAAAGTTTGGTTCAAAGATTCCTGACAGTAGTGTGGATAATAATATATTTAACACAGATTTCAAATATCCTTCTTTGAAACAGGGCAAGGGCTAATTTACTTATTGGCCGAGTTGTGAAAGCATTTCAGTTGATGTTTTTAACATTGCTTGACACTCTCAGAAATGGTTCATTCTGGAACAGGTCCTCGGATCGTGAAGGAGGGGAAAAGGAGAGCGGTTCTTTCCAGCGAAGCTCAGCGATTGGCCAAAGGGGGAAGTTACAGAATTTGAGGTAGAGCCTCACCCTCCTTTGTGGACGGTGTCTCCTCTTGCCTTTGAGTCAGGTGGTCGTCCAAGGGAAAGCGGAATCCCTTTCAAGGAATATTTTTGAGTAGTAGAATTGGTTCCTCTACATTTTCTCATGGAGGAATTGGTCAGATATCTTCTTTTTTTTAATGTTTATTTTTGAGAGAACGAGAGAGAGGGTGAGTGCAAGTGGGGGAGGGGCTGAGGGAGAGGGAGACAGAGGATCTCGAGATGAGCTCTGTATAGCCAGCAGAGAGCCCGATTTGAGGCTCAAGCTCATGAACCATGAGATCATGACTTGGGCTGAAGTCGGATGCTTAAGCAACTGAGCCACCCAGGTGCCCCAGATCATGTATCTTTTTGAGCTCCAGAGACTTGCAGTAAAATGCCTTGCCAATGTCGACTAGTCAGCAAATATTATGTGTATCCCCATATACTGACGTTTTTGTAGTCCCTGCTGCGTGCAGTAAAGCAAAGCACTGAAGGTCCTTTAATTATTAGGGTTTCCCAGACACATCAAAGGGCCACCCACCACCAGGCACGGGACTGGCTTCAGGAAGGTCCTGCCTTCCCTTATGTTCCCTGACCCTTAGTGTTGTGATGATGCTGTTGTCCAGCTTAGACAGTCAGTGTTCCTGAAATAGGAAATCCGTAGCAAGAACGCTGGCTTAATTTTGACTAACATTTGGTTATACGAGATATATACATATGAATTAAAAAAAAAGTTTTTTAATGTTTATTTTTATTAAATTTTTTTAATGTTTATTTTTGAGAGAGAGAGAGAGAGACAGAGTGTGAGTGGGGAAGGAGCAGAGAGAGGGAGGCAAGGAATCCGAAGCAGGCTCCAGGCTCTGAGCCATCAGCACAGAGCAGGATGTGGGGCTCAAACTCGGGAACCTTGAGACCATGACTGGAGCTGACGTCGGATGCTTAACCGACTGAGCCATCCAGGCACCTAACTATGTTTTGAATTTAAAAAACACATTGGTAAAGTTAAGTCTGTGCAAGTATCTGGAAGAGCAGGGTGATTTTACCCTTACACCTTCTTTTGAAGAAACGACAACGTGGGTGGGGGCTCTTGACTAGTGTTTGAAAGTAAGCGTGAGTATATATTAACTGCTTCCAACGTTGAAAACTTTTATCCCCTAGGCAATTTGGAGTCTTCTGGGTTATACTGGCATACTAGTTGGTCTTCAGGAATGTGTGATATTCTCAAATTCTATAGAAGGTGGCTATTGAATATTAAAAACAGGGGTACCCGCATGGCTCAGTTGGTCGAGCATCCAACTCTCGATCTTAGCTCTTGGTCTTAGCTCTTGATCTCAGGGTTGTGAGTTCGAGCCCCACCTTGGGCTCCATGCCAAGCATGGAGCCTACTTAAAACCCAACAAAGCCTATGTCTGCCAACATTGTACGATACTGTCCTAGAGGGGCACCTGGTTGGCTCAGTTGGAAGAGTGTGCCACTCTTGACCTTGGGGTCCTGGGTTGGAGCCCCATGCTGGGTTATAGAGATTACTTAAAAAAAAAAAACTTGAAAAAAATGTTAAAGGCTGTGATAGAGACTCCTCCTCTGCCATCCTGAGTATGCGGACCTGCAAATGTCCTCCTTAATTACACGCCTTGCCGTTTCTTCCAGGAAGATGCAGTTGCTTACGAATGGCTTCTTGCCGTGCTGGGGTGCCAGGCTCTGTCTCCTAGCACGGAAGACGAAGTCCAACATGGTACTAGGATTTTTTGCCTCCATCAGTTTGCTGATATAGCATTAGGATCATAAAGATGGACCTCCACACCTCTTTAAAGTGCTTTAAATTTAGACGAATTTAGGTTTTATCCAAAGGTTAATCCTGACAAATTGTTGTGAGTTATTTCTGGAAGGGTCTGCCACAGGAGCAGCTGAATTAATTCCATACTGTGCATAGCCAGTTGTATATTTTAGGCCAGATTTCGTGCGTCTTCTGTGGTAAAAGTAGAGCTACAGGACTGGAGACACTCACGGTGGGTCCAGGGTCTTTGCCCTCCTGTGCAGATAAATCGATGTTCACGAAAGGTTGAAATAGAGCTTTAATATCCCCGATTGCTGTGCTCTACTTTCTGGTGTGATCCTTTTTTATTCTGTCTTTGTGACTTTTTTTCCCCCTTTTCATTTTCTCTTTTTAGTGGGAAGGTGAAACCCCTATTCATCTATCCTCGGGAAAGAGGTATTCTTTGTGTTTTCGAGACAGGTACTTCTCAGACCCGTTGTTTCTAGAAGCAGGAGGACTTTTTCGTTTCTGTGCATTCCAGGGCACAGGGATTCAAAGAAAGGATGAAACGAAAGTAGGCCTGAGAGAGGAATGTAAATCAGTGTTTCCATGTTAAAAAAAGAAAAGAAAACGGTATTGAGCACACACCTGCAGGAGACGGTTTGATCACTGGAACAGGTGAATTAAGTAGACACAGCAACCCTGCCTTAAAGGAGCTTATACTCCGAGACTCCCCTGTCTGTTGGGATGTAGCAGCCCCCCGTGAATGGGCACCCTGACCTTTCCGAACTCCCCACAGTGAATGGTTGTGTTTGTCCGCTAGGGCGGCCCTAACGAGCTACCACAGGCCAGGGGGTTCAACAACAGGAGTTTACTTTGGCAGGTTCTGAAGGCTAGGAGTCCAAGATCAAGGTGTCAGTAGAGTTGGGTTCGTCTGAGGGCCGTAAGGGAGGGTTCTATTCCATGCCTCTCTCCCTTGCCCGTCACGCCTTGTAGAGGACTGCCTTCCCCGTGTGTCCCTTCGTATTGTCTTCTGTGTGTGTGTGTGTCCAAATGTCCTCTTCCAATAACGGCAGCGGTCATAATTGGATGAGAATCCACCCTAATGGCCCTTTTAACTTAATTCCCTTAAAGACTCTATCTCCAAATATGGTCACGTTCTGAGGTAATGGGAGTTAGGACTTCAGCACAGGAATTTTGGGGTTCACAGTTCAGCCTGTAACAAATGGTTGTGGTTATCCCTTGATACTAAGGCTCATATTTTGTTTTTCTCATTTCTTTTATTCTTTAAATTTTTAACATTTAATGGTTATTTATTTTTCAGTGAGAGAGTGTGTGTGTGTGTGTGTGTGTGTGTGTGTATGTGTATGTGTATGTGAGAGAGAGAGAGTAGGGGAGGGGCAGAGAGAGGGAGACACAGAATCCAAAGTGGGCTCCAGGCTCTGAGCTGTCAGCACACAGCCCGACGTGGGGCTCGAACCCACGAACTGTGAGCTCATGACCTGAGCCGAACACTCAACTGAGCGAACTACCCAGGCGGCCCTTATTTCTTTTATTCTTTTAAGTATAAAAGAATTTTAAGTTTTGTGGAGTCTCTCTTATACTGTTCTGTGCTAATAATCTAGAAATTGCTTTTCAAGTTTCTCAGTGAATTCTGAAGTTCTTTTATAACCCTCATCAATGGGTCAAATTTGGTGGCTTATCATGTCTTCTTTTATGGTAGTCTTTTTTGGTCTGGTATTGAAGGAGAAAGTGAATAAAAGATGGGAAAAATCAAACATTTGAAGGAGAAAATGTTGGGTTGGTTCTGATGAAGACCATCATGATCATCACGCATTGACCGATGGCTGCCGTATGAGCCCTTTTAGTTAGTTCTGAAGTCAGTGCAGTGATTTCCAGTATGTTTGCCCAGTTAAGAACTTTCGGGAGAGGGGCGCCTGGGTGGCTCAGTCGGCTCAGCATTCGACTCTTGATTTGGACTCAGGTCGTTTCTCTCTCCCTCTCTGCCCTTCCCCCACACTGTCCTCTCCCTCTCTTCCTCTCTCTCTCTCTCTCTCTCTTCTCTCTCTTCTCTCTCTCTCTCTCTCTCTCTCAAATAAAAATAAATAAAAGAATTTTGGGGAGGAGAAAGAAGGCATGAGAATATAATCTCTTGGGTGTTTTCTTCATCAGCTTTTTATAAAGTATAATACCCATAAAAAAGTGTGTCACTTAAGTGTACATTTCAGTGAATTACCACAGAGGAACTCTTTAGATTAAGGCTGTTGATAGCTCCATTTCTTTGTGTTCTATTTAGTTACTGTTCCTCCCAAAGGTAACTACTGTTAAGACTGTTGGACACCATAGATAGAAGTTTTAAATGTTTTGTTTTGTTTTGTTTTACTTTTTATTTTGAGAGAGAGAGACACACACACAAAGCATGAGCGGGCGGGGGGGGGGCAGAGAGAGAGGGAGACACAGGACTCGAACTCACAAACCATGAGATCATGACCTGAGCCGATGTTAGACACTCGACTGAGCCACCCAGGCGCCCCCACAGATAGAAGTTTTAAATAGTTTTCCATGAATATAAATGGAATTGTACTCTATGTACTCTACCGTGTTTGGCTTCTTTTTGCTCAGCATTTTGTCCGTGACATACGGTCATGTCATTGAGTTTTTTTGTTCTTTTTTTCACTGCTGTATAGCGTTCAATTATTTGAATATGCCACACCCGTTTATCCATTCCACTGGTTGGCTCCACCATTTTGACCGTTAGGAATAGTGCTGCTGTGAACATTCTTGTGAATGTCACTTATTAAACATATATGTGCATTTGTTTTCTGGGATAGAGTGGCTGCATCATAGAGCATGTATAAATTTTACTCTACTGTCAAGCAGTTACTGTCATAGACAGTTACTATACTGTCACACTATACTATACTATAGACAGTTACTATACTGTCAAACAGTTAAACAGTATAAATTATACTAAACTGTCAAACAGTTTTCTGAAAGGGCTCGTAACCAGTTTACACTTCCAGCAGCGATCTGGGTGAGTTCTCGTGGCCACAGTGTTGCCAGTATTTGATCTTTTCATCACGTGTTAGGTGTTGGGCATTCTCTTGGGTAGGTCGTGGGATCTCGTTGTGACTTTATTTTAAATTTCCCTGATGGCAAATGAACGTGAGTATGAGTTCATCTGTTTCAACCATTAAAATATCTTCATTTGTGAAGCTGTTGAAAGTAATCGTGGCCACCGAATCACCCCCCAAATTCCTCCGAACCCTTCTAATTCTTAAGTAGATAAATAATGGATTGATCACTTTGTCAATTCGGGTTCCTTATTTCTAGGGTGAAGGAGTTCTTGGGGGCGGTCTGGGTTTATACTTTATTAACAGAATCCTCACTCACTCTTAGAGGCGCCCCAGTTTGGACAATAAAATTGCGGTCACCCTATTGATATCCGTCACCTTTCCTGTCTTATTAAAAGCTTTTCTGTCCGAAATCGCCCGTTCATTTATTCCGTCATTGTTGAGCTCTTGCTGTATTCCAGGAGGGTGATAAACTCTCAGGGAAGAAAGATATATAAGGCATCTCCACCCTTAAGGTCCTAAGCATCGTGGAAGAAACAGAGAATAGACCTGCTTTACCTGAGTTCATCATAGCTCTGTAATCCTAACTCTCAATTGTCACGGAGATGGATCTTGGTAAGGATATCTATGCTAACGAAATGATTTGTTATACCTAACAGCGTGTGTTGAGGATTTAAGATCTATTTTCCACAACTTGTGGTGACTTAGCGATTATATGTGGTCTGGATTACAGAAAAGTCATTGTGTATTTTCCTCTCGCTTTGTGAAGACAGTAGTTAAAAATATGCCCGTTTTGGCGCTGCGTTTGTCTCGAGATCTTCGTCTGTGTTGCGAATCTACGGTCAGAGAATTCTGTCTACAGGGTCGTAGAACGCATGGTGTGGGCCCAAACCTTAAACCCTTGAGTTATGGTCAGAGAAACTGGTCTTAATGGGTTGAAATCGTGTCTTAAAAAGAAAAGTCATTCTGGTCCCTCTGTCTTCCTTCAGTCGGATCCAGCTGTGTTAAAAAGGAACCCTACTGCCCGTTAACCAGCAGAGAGTACTGCCTTCATTTAAGTGTCTCCTGTGGTCACATCTGCCCAGGAGCTCAGCTCGCACTCTGTGCTCCCTCCCCTGTGTGATGGAACCATAAACCCTGTCTCCGAATCGTCTCTTTACTTGTCCACCTCCTAGATTAGGTGGTGATCCACGTAAAAGTCCCGGCAGCTGGCATAATGCCCCGGACCGGTTCGCCGTTCCGGTCATGAATGCCTTTGGAATGAGTGAGGATAAGCAAATACAGAACCCAAGCGCACGCACGTGCTCATTCTTTCCTTCCACATGTAATTACTGAGAACCTACAGAGTACCTGCACAGAGCTAGGCGCTGGGCTGGGCCAGGGTGGCCCCAAAGAGACATGCTCACTGCTCTGCCGGGCTTCGCGTTGGGGGTTGAAGAGCGAGCAGTAATTAAGGAATCACACGAAGTAGTCTTGGATTACAGACTGAGATGTGTGTGTGTGTGTGTGTGTGTGTGTGTGTGTGTTTAAGTTTGTTTATTTTGAGAGAGAGAGAGAGAAAGAGCAAACAGGGGAGGGTCAGAGAGGGAGAGAGAGAATCCCAAGCAGGCTCAGCACCGTCACCGCAGAGCCCGACTCGGGGCTCGAACTCATGAACCATGAGATCATAACCTGAGCCGAAATCAAGAGTCTGAGGCTTCACCTCCTGAGCCACCCAGGCGCCCTGAGATGTGTACTTGGAAGCGAAGGCGTGAGTGACAAATAAGCATGACCCGGATGCGGGCGCTGGGAAGGCTTCCCAAAGGCAGTGGCGCCACAACTCTGACGGGTGAACAGGAGTGAAGTAGAGGCAGCAGGTGGGGCGAGGTCTCTGGCTGAGGGAATGACTTGTCCAAAGGCTCTGTGGTGGGAGGGGACGTGTGTGTACTGGATCACAGAAATTTCCCGAAAAGGTAAACCAGTTAGGCTATTCCTGAGCTAGCAGGTTTCACTGGAGATTCTGTTCTTTCAGAGCAAGGGTTTGCCTCCGAAAGTTCTATGGGAAGTATAGGTGCAAACTTTCATTTTACAAGGATCACACTGGTTAGGACCCAGCTCATTACCCTGAAAATGTAAATAAAGGGAAAGAATCAAATACTTATCCTTCCTTTGCTGGCTAGTTTCTATCTCAAAGCGACAGAATAGCCCACGAAGAGAAGTTTCTCTATGCAAGTGTTCCCTCTGACACACGAGAAGGAATGGGAAGATACCACCTACCACCATTTCGGGATCCTTCGTGAATCAGGTACCTAGGCAGTACTTACCAATAGCTGTTAACATACCCAAAAGAGAGACAAGCAGACATTACACGATTCTGGAATGTATAGAATACCGTCGCCTGGTAGAATTGTCGAAAAACCACACCTGAAGCTGACCAAGCTTGTAGATCCGAATAGCGTCTTTTTGGGAAACCTAAGGGGACAGAGGGGACGAGCTACACACGTGACCGCAGAGATGCAGGGAGCATGTCCAGATCCCGGGAAGCTCAACAGCACAAACGACCCTGATTATTTCGACACAGAAATTACAAAGGGGAAAAAAGGATGGAGAGGACCCCTAGGGAGTAGAAACTGTAGGTTCAAAGGCTTACACATACCGATAGACGCTATTTGGATTCTGACTTGAACACACGAACTGTAAAACAAAACCACTTTTATGGAGATAATTGGGATAATTTGAACACTGGCTGGATATTTAGTGCCATCAGGGATTATTGTGAATTCTTCCTGTGTGATAATGTTATTTTGGTTATGTTTAAAGAACAGCAAGAGAAAGAGTTCCTCTGTTTTACAGATACATACTGAAATATTTATCAACGGGATGATGTGATGTCTCGGATTTGCTTCCAGAGGGGAGTAAAAGTGGATGAAGTTTGAAGCTGGGCTATGGGTCAATGGGAGTTCATTTTGCTTTTCTTTCTATTCTTATAAATATGTTCGACATTTTTTATTAAAAGTTTTGAGAAGTTAGAAGGAAAAAAATAGAGAAATCGCCCTTGCTTTGACTTTTCTTAAGTCCCCAATCCTTGGTATATTCAAGTTGAAATTTTATCAGGTGTTCATATTGTAATCTATTACTATATTAGACATTTTAATTTTAGTATCTTGAATATTAGTATGTTTTAATGCCCGTGGGAATGATTAATCTTTTAGAAAATTAATTCTGTTAATTGTGTAAAATTTGAGTATTCAGGAGAAGCCTCATGAAGACAATACATAGCACTGATAATCCCACCATCCTGAGAGAGCTGCAGTTATATTTTGGGGATACCCACTCTCATTAAGGATATATACACATTAATATGATTTTAATGATAAAGCTCTTTGATTATATGATAAATTTCCTGGTTCATTTTTTAACAATACACATTGTGAACATTTTCCCAAGGCATTAGCGATTCTGTTCTAAACGAATTTTAGTGACCATTTCATATTACATCTTACAGACATCAGTGCGAGAACTGATTTAATTAATTCCTCTTGGTGTACATTGATGCTTTTTAAAAAATATTTGTTTTAACTCGGTAAATGACGTTCTAATGAATAGCCTTATATAGATATATCTGGGTGCATTCCCTGATCATTTTCTTCGAGAAAATTCATATAATTGAATAGCTGGGCCAATGAGCCCGTATTTTTTATAGCAATTGATACATAGCCCTTCAGAGTGTTGACACTGATTTGCATTCCCATTAGCTGCAGATGAGAATGCTTGTGTTTTTCTATGCCCTCATCAACTGCGAATATTCTCTGTAATTTTTCTGGCCAATTTGTTGATGAAAACTGGTCGTCAATTGCTTTAATTTGCATTTCTCTGATTACCGTTGCGTTTGAACATTTTGCCTATTAATTACTGCATTAGTCTTTTCAATGACCAGAGAGGTCTTTTGTGCATTTTTCTATTTGTGCAGTCCTTTTATTGATTAGACAGTATCTTTATATATTAAGGGCAGTATCACTTTGGTAGTCCTGTTGTAACAATTGCCTCCATATGCTTTTAAATTCTGTGTGTGGAATTTCTCCTTTGTTTGTTATAAAGTCATATTCTATTTGAAAGTTGCTGTGTTTGTCCTGTTTTTCCCCTATTGTTTCATTTCTCGTACATTTGACTCTAATTCACATAGATCTTGTTTTCCTATCACTGTATTGTTACTTTGTTGTATTGTTTAGAGTAGGGATTAACGTTATTTTTCTGGGAGGGACCATTTATGCTAGATACTGAACAACTCTTTCTCTGGTTTGAATTATTCCTCCCTCTCTCATGTATTAAGATCTTTTGTACGTGGGCCTCGTATACCTCTCAATGCCATACTATCCAGTCCTGTGCCAGCATAATAGTGTTTTAAGTCTTACAACTTCATAACCTGTCTTAACATAAAATATCAATTGCCCATCTCTCCCTTTTACTTTTATCCCATTAAAAAGGGTCTTTTCCCTACCCCTTCAAACTTTCAGATGGCTTTCTCACTCCTGTTAAGGTCCAACAAGAATTTTCCTGGGAGTTTGAACTGGATGACAGCTGACTTGTTTGGAAGAGTTTTGATATTTACGCATCATTCCTTTTTCTCATCCAGTAAAAAATAATGTTCAATGTTTTTTACTGTTTTTCAGACATATTTTTGTATAGGCTCTGTATTAATCTTGTTAATTCCTAGATATTGTGTACTTGATATTAATTATGTTTGGGATTACAAAAATGTAACCATATTATTGAAATACAGTAATAAGTATCTTTTTTTAAAGTGTTTATTTTTGAGAGAGAGAGAGAGAGAGTGAGTGCATGAATGGGGGAGGAGCAGAGAGAGGGACAGAGGATCCGAAGCGGGTTCTGTGCTGACAACAGCGAACCTGATACAGGGCTACACCTCAGAACCGCGAGGTCATGACCTGAGCCTATTAAGTTGGATGCTCAACTGACTGAACCACCCAGGTGCCCCTGCTGAACCTTTTTTGGGCTTACTTCCAAAGCTGATCTAACTGCTGATCACAAAGCACACATACGAGCTGCCACTACTTTTAGTTTTCTGTTTTGTCTTTTTAAAGGTGATTTTGCCCACCTGTTGTTCCTTATGGTTTTTCAAGACAGGAAACAGGATTACATAACGTGGAGATTTCTGAATTAGACATAAGTAAACATCAAACTCTGGTCTCTGCTCTGTCTTCAATGAACTGCGTTTTCTTTTGTGTTAAAAGATAAACGGAGGTATATTAAAATTTTTAATAAGAGTTTAAGCAAAAACTGCTTTTTGAAAAAAATTTATTTGTTTTGAGAGGGAGAGAAATAGAGCACGGAAGGGGGCAGAGAGAGGGAGACAGAGAGAACCCCAAGTGGGCTCTGCATCGTTAGCTCAGAGCCCAGTGTGAGGCTTGAACTCACACACTGTGAGATCGTGACTGAAGCCAAAGTCCGACGCTTAACCTACTGAGCCACACAGGTGCCCCCCAAATTCCTTTGAATTGAGCAGCACCTCTCTTAAAGATAGAAAAGAGCTCCGAGGAACTGAACCAAATGAAAGATTTACAGGCAGAGGGAGCAGGAAGAAGGAGGTTACACTGGGCCGAAAAGTGGGTACTTTCCCTTGGGGGGTGGTAGGGTCTATCAGGCAGATTACTGATTTAGAGCTGATCAGGTGATTCCTGATTGATTGGTTCAAGATACCACTCCCAGGGGAGCCAAACCTGTAACCGAGTCTTCTTTTGGTGATACAGGGCTTAACATAAGTGACTCCATGTTGGGTCTGTTGTCTTGTTTTTTTTTTAATTTATTTTTGTTGTTGTTGTTGTTATTGTTATTCTTGCAGACAGAGAGAGCAGGAGCAAGGGAGAGGGGCAGTGGGAAAGAGCTAAGGAATCTTAAGCAGGCTCCATGCTCAGCTTGGGGCCCAACGAGGGCCTGGGATCTCAACTGACTAAGGCACCCAGACGCCCCAAGGTTATGTTATCCCATAGGCAAATCGCTTAGTTCTGAATCTTGTTTCTTCTCTAAAGATCTGTATTTCTAAATATGTCATAGGCCCTCAAAATATGTCAGCCTCATACTTTTTGTATCAGAGAGAAGGAAGTCAGAATTCCACCGGCGGCATAGCAGGTGAAATGTTACAGAAGCGAAAGTGTGAAAAATATTCTGTGTTTCCTCCTCATTCTGTTTACCTGCTGTAGGCTCAATGTGGCATTTTAGTTGCTCAGAATATTGGCTTTGTGTCCTAAGTCTCCCAAGCATGAGTAAGAATATACATGACCTCACTCTGAAGAATTATGTCACCCCCTCCATTTTAGACGCTAGCTTTAACACTTCTGAGGGGGAGAACACGGTTTTATTTTAAGGTTTATTTTTATAACCAATGACCCAACTTTAGTATTTTGAATCTGGTGGCGTTTCCACATAGGCTATTTCCTTTCGAAGGACACAAGGAAAGTGTTCACTGAAGTTGAAACCCGAAATGCTTCTTGATTATGGGCAAGTATGGAACATGACTGAACTCGGGAATCCGTGCCACGGGCCGAGAAGAAGCTACCGGTGGTTCCTCAGGGTTCTGACCTTCTGTTGGTTGGTCTTTGTTTCTCCCACTGGGTATCTATCAACACTGTGGTTCTGAGAAGTAACTGAACTCGCAGAAATAGCTCATGAAATCATTTTCTATTTCGATGGTCTGCACTTTTTAGAATAAATACTCTTTAAGTAGGACGATATTAATCTATGTCTTTGACAGCAACTGCATTGAGAAGGCAGCCTTTGCAAAAACACTTTTGTCACCCATCCAAGCATGGGTCTTTTATGACAGATTGTTGTGTATCTGAAGGAGCTATTGTGTCAACAATGAGCATCATAATGAGTCTAAAAATCTGACTCAATGGAACAAATGTATTTTAATGGCATGCATTTTACTTTAAAAGGATGTACCAAAATAGAGCGAGAGTCTGAAAGCAAGGCATTATTTTATAATGAAAGACTAATACATGGGTAGTTCTAGCTCAAGTAAGGATGTCATTGGGAATGAAAATTGACTTTGAGTGGATAAAATCACTCCCATCAGCAAACCACAAATGCTGTAGGGGCCTTCTCTGCAGTGGTGAAGGACCATTAAATTGGGTGCAGATACGCAGGGGTGTCCGTTACTCACATGCCCCCCAGTGAGATGCAGGATGATGCGGGGCATCAGA
The DNA here is from genome assembly GCA_030068075.1 of Paguma larvata. NCBI lineage: Eukaryota > Metazoa > Chordata > Mammalia > Carnivora > Viverridae > Paguma > Paguma larvata. The sequence continues at coordinate 20,880,089 of CM057829.1, forward strand.
AGACTCCCTTCCTGTGGCACTGAGAAGACCCGCCATGTTTTCCTGGGCGGGCAAGTTCACGTTGACTAAAATGCCACACACGCCACCCTAGAATAACTAATTTTTTCGGCGTTTAAATTCTGCTCCTTAAGTGTACTGTAATATTGATGGGCAGAGAGGTAGGTTTGCATAGTAAGATAAATGCCCTAACGTGTGTAAGGTGATGCGGAAGCCATTTATTTGAAGAAGTAGGGGCCAACCTTGAATGCAAAGGGCGGATATTCTAGAATAACAGTTTTCATTGGTATTGACATCACTTTCCTTCTGGAATTGATTCTTTTTTGTTGTTTATTATTTATTTTGAGAGAGAGCACACACAAACGGGGGAGGAGCAGAGAGAGAGAAAGGAAGAGGGAAAATCCCAAGCAGGCTCCATGCTGTCAGCACAGAGCCCAGCTCGGGGTTCCCTCTCATGACCTGTGAGATCATGACCTGATCCCAAATCAAGAGGCAGACGCTTAACTGACTGAGCCACCCTGGAGCCCCTGGAATTGATTTTAAAGACCATGTATTTTTGTAATTTGGTAAGAGTGTTTATATTTTATGGGAATATAGTGTCATATGTTTTCTGCATTTCTGGTTTTCAATTTCTTAGGATCCCTAGCCTAAGATCTTGGAAACTGTTGTTGCGTACTTATGTACCAAAGTTTAGGTATATAATGTTCAATGTGGGGATTGTTTCTTTATTACTGTTTGTGGGAATCCTCATAGTATTTGTGTTACATCTGCTGGCTAAGAACAGTACCTCTATTCTGTGAGACAGAACCCCTTTGGCAGGTAGAAAAGAAGAAACCAGAAGAAGAATGTGGGCAGTGTATCGTCACTGAAGACGTTTTCTTTTCTTGCGGTGCCTGGGTGGCTCAGTTGGTTGAGCGTCCGACTTCGGCTGAGGTCACCATCTCACGGTTTGGGAGTTCGAGCCCCTTGTCGGGCCACAGAGCCCGCGTCGGGTCCACTGTCTCCCTCTCTCTCTCTGGCCCCCCCCAAAATAAACATTAAAAAAAAGACAATTTCTTTTCTTAAACTTTTTTTATTGCAATGTTTAAAAGTTTATTATTATTGTTTTTAATCATCTCTACACCCAGTTTGGGGCTCAAACTCGTGACCCTGAGATCAAGAGTCGCATGCTCTTCTGACTGAGCCAGCCAGGCGCCCCAGGACATTGTATTTTCTGGGCAGAGTTTCCCTGTTGACTCCAAATCATCACATACATCCCCAGCCGTCTCTTCTTTTCTACTTAAGTTGCCTCTGTGCTGAGTTAGGTTTCTTTCGCAAATCGCTTGCTACGTCCACACATGGCGTATCTTGTTTAGTTGTCTCCTTTGTAGCTCCCAGTAACCTTGCAGAAGGCAGGGACGCTTTTGGAAATTGTGTGGGATTTGCAGCTTCTTGGAGTGGAAGTCTGCGAAGAGAGCCGTGGCTACAAGAATTAGCATACGTACCGCTAGCCGAGCACTATCGTGGGGGGCGGGTAGACTTATATGTCTAGTGATTTCCTGAGGAAGGTAGTTTACCCGGGAGTGCAATCCTGGGCGCCCTCTGGGAGGAAGCATCTACGTGGTTTATGGATTTAATACAGAACAGGAGCTCCGTGGTCTGGTGCTGAAGGGTGGTGACACCCTTTTTCCCAGTCTTCCATGTTGAGGGGAATGTGACCCACCTTTAAGAAAGTAATATGGACTGGGGGCGCCTGGGTGGCTCGGTCGGTTAAGCGTCTGACTCTTGATTTCGGCTCAGGTCATGATCTCACGGTTGTGAGATCAAGCCCCGCGTCGGGCTCTGTGCGGCGGGTGCGGGGCCTGCGTGGGATTCTCTTCTTCTCTCTCTGTCCCTTCCCTGCTTGCTCGCTCGCTCACTCTCTTTCTCAAAACTAAATACATAAACATTAAAAAAAGAAAAAGTAATACAGAGCAGCCACTTTGGTGTGAGGTATGTGCTCTTAGCGCGTTGCTAGCGTGTCCAGCCACGGCCCGCGCTGTCTCAGAAGCTGGATGGTGTCCCGTCTCCTTCCACGTTGTCTGTGAAACAGTGCCTGCCTTTAGAGCATTCCGTGGCCGCGGCCCAGTGAATTGAGCTGACACTCAGGTGCTCACAGAACGAGGGGGAAAACACACAAAACAACCGTCCTCTCTCGGTTTCCGCTTCCTGAGCCCTTTGCTCCTCTACATTCTGCTGTTTCACTGACAAGAACCCGAGGCTGGACAGATGAACCAAAGAGGAAATCCTTGCCTGTTGACAGGAGAGAAAGAAGGGCAGAGGTGGGGGAGAGAACAGGGAGAGTCCAGCCTGGGGGCCACAGAGGCGGCCCCAGGCCGGGGAGGTCCAGGGACATGCCTCCAGCAGCGCGAGGGCCTGTCCCGGGGGTCGGGGCTGCGTCCCTGCAGAGCCCCCAGCAGGAAGCTTCTCTGCGCTGAATTCCAGACTATCGTCTTGCGAACAGAAGGGAGTCCTTGGTGCCTCGGCCGAGCTGCACGTTCCAGAGTCGAACAGGGAGAGGTCAGATTTGCGAGTGACGGAGGCGTCCGTTCAAGGAGAAGGGTCCGTGCGGAGGCTGGAATGGGGCGCGGGTGACAGGTGAGGGGTGGCAGACGCCTGGGTCGTGTATCGCAGTGTCTCTAACGCGTCCCTGGTGCTCGGTCATTGCTCGATGCTCGGCAGTGGAGCGAGTGCCAGACGGCAGTCTGTAGGGCGCTCTGTGCGTTTCCCCGAAGGCGTGTGAAACCTTGTCTGCGTTACCCGGAGTGCCTTACCTAGAGAGAGATCGCTTTTCTTTCCAGAGCGAGGCCTGCCTCCAGAAAAGTCTGTCTTCCGGAAAACGGGCCCGGAGGCCGTTTCCATACTTGGGGATTTCTTTTTCGTGCTTAGCTGCATTTCCAGGCGCCTTCTGCTGGTACAGAGGACCCAGGCTGGGTGACCAGAAGGTCAGCACTGCCCACGTCCCGGTGACACAACGGTAGCAAAGTGCTTTTGGTTACGGTCGCTCCCCCCTAAGCTAAAACTACTCGTTGGCACCGGACACTCTTCTGGATTTTAAAAATACTGTAGCCTATAATTTTGCACACTAAATTTGCCCCTGTTGATACTGGCATCGGTTAAAACCCAGTCTCTTTTTCTGATGCATTGCACACCCGCACACTTGCAGACCAGGACGGTGACACACCACGTTTCATGTTACCTACTCCTTTAAAAATATCCCACGTTGGGGCACCTGGGCAGCTCAGTTGGTTGCTCATCTGACTCTTTTTTTTTTTTAATTTTTTTTTGGTAATGTTTGTTTATTTTTGAGACAGAGACAGAGCATGAGCGGGGAGGGGTAGAGAGAGAGAGAGGGAGACACAGACTCCGAAGCAGCCTCTGGGCTCTGAGCCGTCAGCACAGAGCCCAACGCGGGGCTCGAACTCACGAGCTCTGAGATCATGACCTGAGCTGAAGTCAGATGCACAACCGACTGAGCCACCCAGGCGCCCCGCTCTCATCTGAGTCTTAATTTCAGTTCAGGTCATGATCTCCTGGTTGGTGGGACTGAACCCCACATCGGACCCTGCCGATCCTGCTTGGGATCCTCTCCACCCGCCCCCTCTCTCTGCCCCTCCCCTCTTTGTGTGTTCTCTCTCTCTCTCAATCAATAAATAAACATTAAAAAATATGCTGTTTGGGGGCGCCTGGGTGACTCAGTCGGTTGAGTGTCTGACTTTTGATTTTGGCTCCGGTCATGATCTTGCAGTTTGTGGGATTGAGCCCTGCACCGTCAGTGCAGAGCCCACTTGCGATTCTCTCTCTCCTCCTCTCTCTCTGTCCCTCCTCTGCTCATGTGCTCTCTCTCTCTCTCTCTCTTTCAAAATAAATAAACATTAAAAAAATACAGTTTTTCGTAAGCACATTAAAAAAATTGTGACTCCATGGTACTCTTCGATTGTGTTGTTGGAAGTAAAAAGGAAAGTGTCACACACACAATTACAAGACACAGTTGAGTGTGTGTGTGTGTGTGTGTGTGTGTGTGTGTGTGTGTGTGAGATTGCCAAACAGCGTAGGTTCAATGTAGGTTTTAGCTGTCATGTACTCTAGAACGTGGAATTCCTTTCTGATGGACAGAGAGGATGTACACTCTTTCATGGGGACTGCCTCCCATGCTTACCATACAGCTGGTTGTGTCCGGGGACCACTCCTCAGAACGCCCCCCTCTGTGGTGGGGGGCAGCGGCGTCTCAGTCTTGGAGAATCCGCCTGTTAATTTTTCTTTGTCTGGATGACACCGTCGTGGTTACTCGTCCTCCGTCTCCGGTCAGTAACCTCTCGGCGTCCATTATCCCGCCTTAAGGACGTTGCAGCGGTTGTGCGTTGTGCCCTTCGCATTTTGGAATGGCGGTGGCTGGAGGGATCCTTCTGGAAGAAGCAGTGGGAGTTCTCGTTCTCCAGACAGAACTCTTTCAGGCGAATTGCTTCCTCCGTGGGAGAACGACTCCACCTGCCCATGGCTCTCAGTGTTGGCTCGCCCGGCCCGTGTCTCCATCTTATGGAGGAAGACTTAGAGCTTGCAGACAGAGTTGGCTGCCCATGTGGCAGGTCGGGGGGCCCGCATAGCTCCCTGAGTCCTGGCTCCTGTCTCTACTCTTCCCTCCTGCCTCTTTGAAGCTTCGCATGTAAAGGCGTAGCAGGGGATTTCAGAAGCAGAGTCTTACTGCTATGTGGATACCAGGAAAGGTGTGTTTGGCCATCCACACAAACTCCAGAATCCTCGATGGTGTTCATACAAGGATGACTTGAGGTCACAAATTGGTCTTTTGGCAAATGAAAGAAAGAGAAATCTGGTGGGTAACTTCCTATGTTTCTGTTTGCTAGAATTTTTAATGTTTTGGTCGTTTTTTTTTTTTTTTAAGTGCTTATTTTATTTTTGAGAGAGAGCGAGAGTGTGTGAGCAGGGGAGGGGCAGAGAGAGAGGGAGACACAGAATCTGAAGCAGGCTCCAGGCTCCGAGCTGTCAGCACAGAGCCCGACGCGGGGCTCGAACCCACGAAACAGGAAATCATGACCTGAGCCAAAGTCAGATGCTCGAGCAGCTGAGCCCCCCAGGCGCCCCTGCTTTGGGTGATTTCTAACAGACACCACAGTTTGTGTGTGTGTGTTGGGGGAGGAGGAGGATGTTCTTGCCTTTTACCAGTGCAATTCAAATTTAGAGAAGACAAAATAGCCTATGTTTAAGAAGTCGTGTGGGCACCTCTCTTGGGAAGAAATGGACGTGTTTAGGGAATGTGTTCTAAACTGGAGGAAGAATGGGGTTCAAGATCGCTCGGCCTGATGAGATGGTGTGAGTTTGGGACTGACGGTGACCCTGCGCAGTCTGGCAAGACAGATGGGTGGGCCTACCCCACAGGCCACTGTCTCCATGATGGTTCTTGGGCTCGGGATGCCGGCCGGAGGCGAGGCCGGGACGTGCCTGGCTCGCCCTTCCTCCGGCTTTCCTGCTGGCCTCGTCTCGGGGCCAGTGTCAGGCAGCCGTGAACGCAGCGGAGACGTGGGGGAACATTCGGTTCTTGTGCTGCTCACTGCATTCTCTCAGGGAGCTGTGTCTCTGCGCGGCGGGTGTTACGGGGCGGATCAGGGGTCCTTCCCTGTCATAGCGTGCGCTTTTGTGCTCCTTTTCACAACCAAGAAAAATCCCTGGGTGGATGTTTTGCCCCACAGGAAGGGATCGAACCGACTCCAGCGGTAAGAACAGGACCAGCCTCGTAGACATCCGGTACTTCTTTCGCCCCCGCTCCCTCATCCTACCTCCTTCCAGTCTGTTCTATCGATCTATTGATTCGCCTTCGTAATGCTGTCTTGTGGTTTCCAGCCCTAGGACCCTCTTAGTCAGGGCTTTCTCTCTGTAGACCCTAAACCCACTCTCCCCACCCTTCCAGCTCACCCTGACTGCTCCTGTGGGCACACCCGAAAAGCCTCCGGAAGAGCTGTGTGCCCTCACACGCTTCCCTCGTCTCGGCACCGCACAGGGTTTGTGGAAGGCGCACAACCGCAGTACCTCCCTCGTGGGTGAGGCGCCTACATGTGAAGCACTCTAAACCAGGCCGGACACACCACGGGTGTTCTACCAGTGTTAGCGGCTTTTGTTGTCACTGTGACCGCTCAGGGCCCCAAGAGCCCCTCGGAAAGGCCCTCACAGGGCTGGGGCCACCCTGGGGGAATGTCCCCCTCGGCCTGAAGCAGGCCCCGCTCATCTTCCTCAACAGCCTGACTGGCTAGGAGGCCGTCCTCCCTCTGAACTGCCCAGCCCTCCTCCTCCTATCCTCCCGGCCCCCTTCCCCCTTGCCTGGATGAATCCCTTTCCCATTCTTGTCATCTCCTGAATTGGAATCGCTCCCCTCTTTCCATTTTCCACCTTTGTTGCCTCCTTCTCTTTCTTCTGCCTTTCTCTTTCTCTTCCTCCCCCACGTACCCACTCTGGTCTTTTCTCATTCAGCAGCTTAGCCGATGGGAGGAAGGTCACACTTTATAGTGGTCGTCCCGCGTCCACCAAGACCAAAAGGGGTTGACCAGAAAGATGGAAAATTTGCCTGAGCGGGAATGGCAGGCTGGAAGGACATCTCCCCTGACAGCTGCGGGAAAGGAATGAAAGTGCATAAAAACAAAACTGCCGAGCACAATTCAGGGCTAGAGAGAGGCCGTCACGATAGCAAGAGGATAAACAGAAGTACTTAGGTGAAAATCTGCGGTGCTTAGGTTGTGCTTACGATGTCAAAGAAGCCTCCTCTTTAGTTTATGGGAAAACCATATTCTGAGTGTAGAAACTTCTACCTAAGTCTTTCGGCGTGGACATGTATATATATGAGAACTCATGGATGTATATTCGTATTTTATTAAAATTTTTTAAAGTTTATTTATTTTGAGAGAGAGGGAAAGAAGAGAGAGCTCAAGTAGGGGAAGGGCAGAGAGAGAGAGAGAGAGAGAGAATCCCAAGCAAGCTCTGCGCTGTCAGCACAGAGACCGATGCGGGGCTCGAACTCACAAACCATGAGACCATGACCTGAGCCGAAGTCGGACACTTAACCGACTGAGCCACCCAGGCGCCCCTGTACGTTCATGTTTTAAGACAGAGCAATTTACTATGAACTTGCTAAATTTATAGAGTGAATATAGTTAATCTTGAGATAATGTACTAACATATTTAATGTTCTTGTGAAACATTATATCATTTTTGAACACGCCGTTTCCTCTTTGTGGCTTTTCAATCCACTTTTCTCCAAATTCCCTGCGAATCTTTATTAATAATGAAGGAGAATTAAACAAGACCCTGGCTTTCTGATATGTTTGTTCAGGATCTGGTTCATAGCGTTTGCATTCAACTGGTTTTGTGCGATAAAGCCCGCAGGCTCAATTTTTTTTTTTTAACTTCTTCCAATAATCGGCGAGACATTGAGGTTTACACACAAAATATCCAGAGTTGAAAATGTAAAAAGTTAGGCTCCTGTAGCATTGCCTTTTAACATGTCTGGTAATAATCCCTTCCTTTTGAAGCAAGTGGAAGCCTCACTAAGAAGGTTGGGGATTTTTCTGTGAGGCCAGGAAGGGGTTGCCTGGGCCCAAGAACAGGTGCTCGGAAACCAGATGCTATCGGAGAGCCGAGGGTGCGTTCTTGGGAAGGGCCCGCCTTCCTCATTTCCATCTGTCGCCTCCCTTTCTGCCGCTAATGCCCATTGATGTTGAGCTGGTGAGAGTGGATAAATAATTTATTTCATGGTAGCAGCTTCGTCAGAAACCCATAAAGATTTCTTTAAGTGTTCGGGTCTGCAATCTTTCTGAATTGAGCCCTAAATTATTAATCGTGTGAAACTAGGGTACATTTCCTGCCTGTGGTATACACGCGGCCGTATTTTGAAACGGAATTATTTGTGGCTCCCTTTACCAGTCCTTCCACTTTTTTCGGTCTAAAGCAGACAGCATGGAGGAGATGGAAGGTTCTAGGCGTTTTTACAACCACTACCCGATAACTCTTAGGGCCGTGATAAACCCAGTAGACAGAATAAAAGTCGTTACTCTCTCGGCCCTCCGTTTTGTAATCTGAAAAATCAGGAGATGCATTGAAGATCCTTTTAGCTTTAAACTCTGCGGTTCTCTCGTTTAGAACTTCTGAGGAATTTATAATATTTATGGGAACTAAACTTCAAGTCACTACAAAGAGGCAGAAATCCGCTTATCAGTCACCTGGTTGTTTTTTTTCCAGCCTGGTCTCTGCCAATCCCAACCTTGTTGTAACCACAATGCGGCAAGTTATGATGTCCCATTATTATTTCTTTCGCTTGAGAATGCTTCATTTCTATAGATTATCACAGAATAGTCCCACTGGCGAGTCTCCCCACATCCATCAGAAGAAGAAAATCCATCACGCTTGTGACTGCTTTTCTCTCCAAGAAAATGATCTTTAAGAGAATGACATGGAATACAGACTTTACTATTCTTAAGGCTTTGGAGAAAGCGCGTGTGAAATAAAATCAATACATGATGCAGTAGTTTGTTTACATTTAAAATATCGAATGGCAAAGCATTTTATCAACGACTTTGGAAGCAAACACATGCAGCAGACTTGCTTAGAGTAAAAGGGTACGTAGGCTGAGGTAGGAAGATGGGGAGAGCCACCGGGTCTATACCTAGTTGTGGTTCAGTGACTGGGGATCCCCAGCTCCACTAACAAAATGAGGCAGATTCATGCAAGGTGAAGAAATGTTTTAGGGGACACCCGGGTGGCTCAGTCCGACTTCGGCTCCGGTCATGATCTCGTAATTCGTGATTTCGAGCCCCGTGCCGGGTTCTGTGCTGACAGCTCGGAGCCTGGAGCCTGCTTCGGATTCTGTCTCCCTCTCCCTCTCTCTCCACCTGCTCATGCTCTGTTTCTCTCACAAATAAACTTTAGCAAGTAAAATGTTAAGAAACAAAGCAATGAAGGTTTTAGGGTTAGATTTAGAGATTTTTAAAAAATCCCATCCCGTAATGTCGAATGAAGTTATAATGATGGTTAGCAGGCAATTTAGAGGAACAAAAGCAGTCTTACTCTTCATATATGTATATATTTTTCATTTTGCACTCTCTTTTATAGATATAGGTATAAATTATATTGTGGCTGTTGTGTCTTTTTAGAGATTTCTTTTTTTTTCCCTAATGTTTTGTAGCAGTTTATATAGCATGGAAATTACTGGTCCCTGAAATTTAAAATAATTGGCCAATAAAACCAAGTGGGTGTTTAGTCTTTTTGTTGGTGTAAATTACCTTATGCATGCCTTAATTCCTTCTCTATTACTATTTGACTTTTGAGAATTGAAATCTATATGGCCACCAGTGTGGTTAAGATTTTAAAATGCTACTGTGAATCATTTTGTGATATACATCTATCGAATCATTACATCGAACATCTTACATTTACACAATGTTATATGTTAACTATATTTCAATACAACTGGAAAATTTTTACCATGAAATCAATCCTATGTTAAACAACCTTAAGTGACAATATTTTAAACACATAGTTATTTTAAGTTTCCTTTGTGTTTTCTGTTTTTCTTTGATTAGGTTTGCATATTCCTCCCCCACAAGATCCAACTTAGGAATTTGTTTTTCCTAATTCCTTTTGGTTTTCTATTTACTTTTCAAATTAAAAAAAAATTGTTTAATGTTTATTTATTTATTTCTTTTGAGAGAGAGAGAGAGAGAGAGAGAGAGAAATAGCACAAGCAGGGGAGGGGCAGGGAGAGAGAGGGAGACACAGAATCCCAAGCAGGCTCCAGGCTCTGAGCTGTCAGCATAGCCCACAGACCGTGAGATCATGACCTAAGCTGAAGTTGGATGCTTAACCTACTGAGCCACCCAGGTGCCCTGAATTTGAAATTTAACATAAGGGAAATATACAATTAGAAAGTGCCCATTAGAGTTTAAGATTAAGGAGCCTTTTAGCATAATATAAACTTTTCAAATGTCTCCCTTGTGTTACTGTGAAGGATTTGGTAGTCTTCTTCACTATTCTGAGATGTCCCATTCTGAAGCAGATCAAAATAATTACCTTTCAGTATTATTAAGCATCTTGGTTAAAACTCAGAGTATGTAGGGGTGCCTGGGTGGCTCGGTCAGTTAAGTGTCCGACTCCAGCTCAGGTCATGATCTCCCAGTACGTGAGTTCGAGCCCCGCATTGGGCTCTGTGCTGACAGCTCGGAGTCTGGAACCTGCTTCCGATTCTGTGTCTCCTCTCTCTGCACCTCTCCCACTTGCACTCTGTCTCTCTTTCTCTCTCAAAAGTAAATAAACATTAAAAATGTGGGGGCGCCTGGGTGGCTCAGTCGGTTGAGCGTCTGACTTCAGCACAGGTCATGATCTCACGGTCTGTGAGTTTGAGCTCCGCGTCGGGCTCTGTGCTGACGGCTCAGAGCCTGGAGCCTGCTTCGGATTCTGCGTCTGCCTCTCTCTCTCTCTGCCCTTCCCCTGCTCACGATCTGTCTCTCAAAAATAAATAAACGTTAAAAAAAAAAAGTGGTCTCACGAGAAACCATTTTGTAATTCAGACCTTTACCAAATTACGAGGTCTGTCCTCACCTGGTTACTTTGAATGAGTGCCCTTGTGATCTCTGTTCCCAGGGAGGAGAGAGTTTGCAGAGTTTTTAGGGCTGAAGTGGCAGTTCTGACCCAGGCTCTTGTGGCCGGTGAGGTTTTCACCGACTGCTGAGATCGCGTTGGGCGGCAGGACCAGCGTGAGTCAGAGGCCGAGTGAGGCTGTGTCGCTTCGGTGTTTCACCAGCTGGGCCTGGGCGGTATGCCTTTGCCACTGTGTGCTTTTCCACGGTGTTGGTTGGAGCTCTTGGGGCCCAGCCTTGGTCACCTGGGTTCTTTGCTCTCTCCCTGACATCCTTGTGCATAGAGTCGATTCTCATATTATTTCTTTTCCTTGAGTGCCAAGGGGATGGTGTCTCAGGTTACAGGATAAAAATAGTGTAGACTAGGTGGCTTAAACAGCAGAGACTTACTTCTTACAGTTCTGCGGACTTTCGAGTCCCGGGTCAAGGCACTTTCAAGTCCAAGGTCAAGGCAATCAGAGGATTTGGTGTCTGGCGAGGGCCTGCTTTCTGGGTCGCGGAAGGCTGTCTTCTTGACCTGTCCTCACATGAAGGAAGGGTCCAGGGAACTTCCGGGGGCCTCTTTAGGAGGGCCGTTCCCTCACCACCTAATCACCTCTCAAAAGTCCCACCTCCAAATACCATCCCATTGGGCATTGGGTTTTGACATCTGGATTTCGAGAGGACACATTGAGTCTAGAGCAGGTGGGTTCCTGTGTTGTGCTATTAGACGTCGACAACAAAGCTTTGAATAGAGCAAAGAGTCGCAGATGGCTAGACCCCAGAGGGGACGTCACCGTCAGCCAGTCCTACGCGGCCGTCCCCTGGATGCAGAGACTGAGGTCTAGGAGATTTCTATGAGGTCACCCAGCTGGGTTCCTTTTGCTTTCCCATCTACTGCCCCTTGTTATTTCTGTGTCTGGGCTTCTACTCCGAGCTGGATTTCCGTAGCTTCTCACTAAGTGTGCCTGAACCCAGAAGCATCCACTTTCTCAATAACTACGTGAGCTAAAATGTGACTTCTTGTCCCTCTTTTGTGGGTCCTTTTTCTTCTTCCCTTCCCTTCCCTTCCCTTCCTATTCCTTCCCTTCCCTTCCTATTCCTTTCCTTCCCTTCCTATTCCTTCTCCTCCCCTCCCCTCCCCTCTCATTTCTTTTTTAAATAATCTCTACACCCAGTGACCTGAGACCTGAGACCAAGAGTTATAAGCTCTTCCAACTAAGCCATCCAGGAACCTCATCCTTTTCCTTTTTAATGCACTTGCTGTAGCCTATGTTGGGAGTCTATTGAACATTCTTAAGTGAAAACTGTTGAATAATTTCAAGTATTCATATTCATCAGCCCTCAATAATTACAAATGTCATTCGTGTCCCTTAAGGCGTACAACACATAGAGTTTGAGGACTTGGCAGCCAGTGTACCGGTACACTTATTTTGAAATTCGTTTTGTTTGCAGTTAACAAAATGTAAAAAAAGCCCATTCTGAAAGTCTGGCTAAGGTCCTAGAATTTGTCCATGCCTTTGCAATATGCCCATAGTACACTCCCTGTCTAGTGCCCTCAGCACCTGCTTCTGGCTTCTTCAACTGCCCAGATTAGAGGTTAAAGGAAGACGATTTCTCTTCTGCTGCCCGAGGATGGTACATATTTTAAAAGAATTTTTAAAAGTTGTGGTGAAAGGGGCGCCTGGGTGGCCCAGTCAGTTAAGCATCCGATTTCGACTCAGGTCATGATTTCACAGTTAGCAAGTTTGAGCCCCGCGTCTGGCCCTGTGCTTGGCAGCTGACAGATGAGATTTACCGTCCTAACAATTTTATTTTTTAAGCTTATTTATTTATTTATTTATTTATTTGATTTGTATCCAAGTTAGCTAGCATACGGTGCAGCAATGACTTCAGGAGTAGATTCCTTAATGCCCCTCACCCATTTCGCCCATCCCCCCCCCACGACACCTCCAGTAACCCTCTGTTTGTTCTCCATATTTAAGAGTCTCTCATGTTTTGTCCCCCTCCCTGTTTTTATATTATTTTTGCTCCCCTTCCCTTATGTTCATCTGTTTTGTATCTTAAAGTCCTCGTATGAGTGAAGTCATATGATACTTGTCTTTCTCTGACTAATTTCACTAAGCATAATACCCTCCAGTTCGTTCCATCCACGTAGTTGCAAATGGTAAAATTTCATTCTTTTTTGATTGCCAAGTAATGCTCCATTGTGTGTGTGTGTGCGTGTGTGTAGACACACACGCGCGCGACCACACATACACATCACATCTTCTTAATCCATTCATCCATCGATGGATATTTGGGCTCTTTCCATACTTTGGCTATTGTTGATAGCGCTGCTATAAGCAATTGGGGTGCATGTGTCCCTTCAAAACAGCACCCCTGTATCTCTCAGATAAATACCTAGTAGTGCAATTGCTGGGTCGTAGGGTAGTTCTATTTTTTTTTTTTTAAGGGTAGTTCTATTTTTAATGATTTGAGGAACCTCCACACTGTTTTCCCAGAGTAGCTGTACCAGTTTGCATTCCCACCAGCAGTGAAAAAGAGATCCTTTCTCTCCATCCTCGCCAACATCTGTTGTGGCCTGAGTTGTTATTGTTGGCCATTCTGACAGGTGTGAGGTGGTATCTCACTGTGGTTTTTTGATTTGTATTTCCTTGTTGATGAGTGATGTTGAGCATTTTTTCAGGTGTCAGTTGGCCATCTGGATGTCTTCTTTGGAGAAGTGTCTGTTCATGTCTTTTGCCCATTTCTTCACTGGATTATTTGTTTTTTGGGTATTGAGTTTGGTAAGTTCCTTATAGATTTGGATACTAATCCTTCGTCTGATATGTCGTTTGCAAATATCTCCTCCCATTCCATCAGTTGCCTTTTAGTTTTGCTGATTGTTTCCTTTGCTGTGCAGAAGCTTTTTATTTTGATGAGGTGCCAGTAGTGACACGTGTTGAGTAAGAAGTTGCTGCAGCCAAGGTCAAAGAGGTTTTTACCTGCTTTCTCCTCTAGGATTTTGATGGCTTCCTGTCTTACATTTAGGTCTTTTATCCATTTTGAGTTTATTTTTGTGTATGGTCTAAGAAAGTGTCCAGGTTCATTCTTCTGCATGTCGCTGTCCAGTTTTCCCAGCGCCACTTGCCAAAGAGACTGTCTTTATTCCATTGGATATTCTTTCCTGCTTTGTCAGAGATGAGTTGGCCTTAAGTTTGTGGGTCCATTTCCGGGTTCTCTATTCTGTTTCATTGATCTTTGTGTCTGTTTTGGTGCCAGTACCATACTGCCCTGATGATTACAGCTTCATAATATGTGATGCCCCCAGCTTTAGTTTTCTTTTTCAAGATTGCTTTGGCTATTTGCGGTCTCCTCTGGTTCCATATAAATTATAGGATTGTTTGTTCTAGCTCTGCAAAGAATGCTGGTGTGATTTTGATAGGGATTGCAGTTTTATTTTTATTTTTTTAAAAAAGCTGTTATTTATTTATTTTTGAGAAAGGGCATGCAAGTGGGGGAGGGGTAGAGAGAGAGGGGGAGAGAGAGAAAATGCCAAGCAGGCTCTGTGCTGTCAGTACTCACCCCAGTGTGGGGCTCAATCCCACACACTGTGAGATCCAGTCCTGAACCAAAACCAAGAGTTGGGTGCTTAGCTGACTGAGCCACCTAGGCATCTTGGCTTCGTGAGTTTAACGCGTGTCTAGTTTATTTATAGTAAGTACATTTCCAGTGTTGTCAGCCATCACCAGTACCCATCTCCAGATCTCTTTCATGTTGAGGGGCTAAGAGTCTGTATGTTATTTCGTATATGCAAATAAATCTATGAAGCTGACATAGGAAAATTCTTATGGTAGAAGGTACACTAGTGACATACCGCTATTTTGATTTGTATTCTCCACTTCATCATTTCTATATCTTTTCAGCTAACATTTATATGACATTTGGTTGTAAATATTCTCATTTAATATTAAAACTTACGAGAGGTAGACATTCATATCCCCATTTGATGAATGAAGAAATTGAACCAGTGGGGCACCGAGGTGGCTCAGTCAATTAAGTGCCCGACTTCGACTCAGGTCATGATCTTTCCGTTCGTGGGTTCAAGCCCCGGGTCGGGCTCTGTGCTGACAGCTCAGAGCCTGGAGTCGCTTTGGATTCTGTGTCTCCCACTCTTTCTCTCTGTCCCTTCCCCGCTCACACTCTGTCTCTCAAAAATATAAATAAACAAGGGCGCCTGGGTGGCCCAGTCAGTTAAGCATCCAACTTTGGCTCAGGTCATAATCTCACTCTTCGTGGGTTTGAGCCCCGCATCGGGCTCTGTGCTGACAGCTCAGAGCCTGGAGCCTGCTTCGGAATCTGTGTCTCCCTTGCTCTCTGCCCGTCCCCTGCTAATGCTCTGCTCTGTTTCTCTCTCAAAAATGAATAAACACTAGAAAAATTAAGAAAAATAATAAATAAACGTTAAAAAAATTAAAAAAAACATAAGAAATGGAACTGGTAGTAGAGGAGAGGTAACAACGGAGTCAAATTCCACCTCAGCACTCTTGCCATGAAACCTCTCTGTTTCTGTTAGACCGCACTTCATAAGACTGTGACCAACATTTTCTTTCCTTACCTGTGTATCCTATCCCTTTATTTGGGGGGAGGCTGGAGTCGGTGTTGAGAAGGTGGGTGGTGGCACTTTGTTATAACTTATGGGTCTTGTTCTGACACTAAGCAGCCTCGTCCACGGGGGCATCTCATCAGCTCGGGGACTGTTGGGCTTTGCCTAAATACTTACTGGACATAGCAGATGTCCATTCAAACATTACTTTAAAAAAACTGCCTGGAATTGTATTTAAATTGCTTCTATTAAATTGCAGATCCTTTCTCCCAGGGATTTTGCGGGAGGCTGGGTTTCTTCAGTGGTTTGCATTGGCCCAGGACAAAATCCATCTTTTGCTTTGTAGGTTAGTGCAAACCCCCTGCTCACTGGGCTCCATAAGTCCCCAATCTCCTACAGCAGACCTGTTAAAAAACATCAATCTATTTTCTTCTTTTTGGCAAGACAGAGCGTGGGCTTTTGTTTTATTTTTTATTGGTGTATTTTGACGCTGGGGCTTAAAATACCTGGAGCGGTCTTAGGTACAGCGGAGGCCCACGTGTTCTGTCGAATCCGTCCCCTTGGCGCGCATGGATTTTACCAAGAACGGGACAGCGGAAGTCGGATATTTTAAAACCACACGTGTGTCTCCCACCTGGCTGCTACAGCTTTTAAATCTGTAATCAGTCCCGTGGAGAGGTTAGACTGGCCACCAGCTGGGCCTAGAACTTCCTCTACGGCCCTTACCAGTTTCATTGTCTTGCTGTCCTGTTTACAGAAGAGCCTCCTGTGTGCTCTTTCCATTTGCAGAGAGAGGGAAGAAACCGCAAATTGGAACAAGGAATGAGACGGAAGAGCCCAGCGTCCCTTCAGACCAGGGGCTTGTCCCACTGTGACCTTATTTATTTAGGTATTTATTTTTAAATGTTTTTTTCATATTTTAAGTCATCTCTGTACCCAATGTGGGACTTGAACTCACAACTCCGAGGTTAAGAGTCATGTGCTCTATAGACTGAGGCAGTCAGGCGCCCAGACTGACATTTTTGAACAGGAATGCTTCCTTACTCTTAAAATGTAAGTCCTCTCCATTCCCCTAAGAAAATGCACTACAGCTCCAGTGGAACGTTCCTTCCTGTCTCCAGACAATCAAGACTCTCAGCTCTCAGAACGAAGACGTTCCTGACAGTCGCGAGCACTGGTTTTGGGACAGTGTCTCTGCTAAGCCTTTCACATCCATTTTCCTATTTCGGTGCAACCCGTTGAGGAAGCTGGTATTGGTATCACTTCCACACGAGGAAAGCGAGGTTCAGAGAGGGTAAGAGAAGACTTACTCGGAGGTTGCGCTGGTAACAAAAGCCAGACCTGGGGTTGTGTCCATTCTGTGATGTAAGTGCTCAACACTCGAAAAAAAGCAACATTTAATTTTTCCAAGACGGTTGCGGAGACGAATGTTCTTTTGACTTGAGAAATCGTGTGGAAACAAGGCCAGCACACGGATGTTACAGACAAGGTCAGATAGCAAGTGAGAACGGGGTTCCGCTCAGCGACGTGCTGATGTTGTCGGAGCGGAAGTGGGGAGCTGTCAGGCTCCCCAGATGTTGGCCGGGGGATGGAATACCTTCTAAATCATGCATCTCTGCACGCCCCTGGACAGTTGGCGAGAAAGAGTTTGTCACCAACATAAATAATCAGGCAGAAGTCGGATGCGCTCGAAGTGACCCAGACATCACACGCAGCTGCTGAGAGGCGACCAGGGCGTGTGAAGCCATGAAGCTTGCTTGGTTTGCAGGATAAAAGAGGCGTGACTCTTAGTACCCCGATAGAAACTCCTGCCGCAAATAGCAGAACCAGAAGAGAGACGTTTCCACCAGGAGCCACTCAGAAAAGGATGTCTGTAAACTAGAACAACAAAGCTGGGGACATCACCACGGGTCTTGTCAGGAGAAAATGGAGGACCAAATTTAAAATGGGCTTTTCAGGGGCTCCTGGGGGGCTCAGTCGGTCGAGTGTCCAAATCTTCATTTCGCCTCAGGTCATGATCTCACAGTTTGTGGGATTGAGACCCCCGTCAGGCTCCGTGCTGACAGTATGGGGCCTGCTTCAGTTCTTCAATCTCTCCCTCTCTCTGTCTCTCTCAAAATAAAGAAACTTAGGGGCGCCTGGGTGGCTCAGTCGGTTAAGCGGCCGACTTCAGCTCAGGTCGTGATCTCACGGTCTATGAGTTCGAGCCCCGCGTCGGGCTCTGTGCTGATGGCTCGGAGCCTGGAGCCTGCTTCAGATTCTGTATCTCCCTCTCTCTCTGCCCTTCCCTTGCTCATACTCTGTCTCTA
The DNA here is from genome assembly GCA_030068075.1 of Paguma larvata. NCBI lineage: Eukaryota > Metazoa > Chordata > Mammalia > Carnivora > Viverridae > Paguma > Paguma larvata. Next base: position 20,897,614 of record CM057829.1, read on the forward strand.
TGTCTCTCAAAAATAAATAAACATTAAAAAAAAATAAAGAAACTTAAAATGGACGGTTCACAGGAGTATTTCCGTTTTGAGGTACCTTATGCCATATAAACTGTGTTGTAGGTAAAGACCTATTTTAGCCTTGTGTATTTAATTTATTAAAAAAAAAAAATCTAAAACTCTCCCAGGAAATTTGTTAGGCACAAATTCTTCTAATTACTATTTGGAATGAAATGTAGGTATTTTGTTCTTAATATTGTTTCCCAGCGTTATTTTTTTTTTAAGTTTATTTATTTATTTTGAGAGAGAGAGCAGTGGGGGAGGGGCAGAGAGACAGAGAGAGAGAGAGAGAGAGAGAGGGAGAGGAAGAGAGGAAATCCCAAGAAGGCTCCACACCATCAGGGCAGAGTCCAATGCGCGGATTGAACTCAGGAACCGTGAGATCGTGACCTGAGCTGAAATCAAGACTCGGATGCCTAACCCGCTGAGCCACCCAGGCGCCCCTCCCAATATCAATTTTAAGAGATTATATGGGGGACCTACGAGATTACGCGGGGGACCTGTCGTGTTGTTCTCTAGCCGCGCTGCAGTGTTCACGAAATGCTGAGGTGGTTCGGTCACCTTTTCTAGGGTAATGATGCAATCCACCACTGGAGGGTGGTTCGTAGGTCAGTAGGAATAATACCTTGCTGCTTAATTCTGAATGTCAAGTCACAATAACCTTTTTTCTTTCTTTTTTTTTTTTGCTTCTCTTTTTCATGATTCAAGGGTTTCAGACATACATGATCTGGTTGCTTTTTCTCCTTTCCTTTGCTGCCTCTTCTCATGCGATCTTTGGGCTCTGGCACTCCCCTGCTACTGTAATCTTTTAATCACCTTTTAATTTTTTTTAACGTTTATTTATTTTTTGAGAGACCGAGAGACAGAGCGGGAGCGGGGGAAGGGCAGAGAGAGAGGGAGGTACAGAATCTGAAGCAGGCTCCAGGCTCCGAGCCATCAGCACAGAGCCCGACGCGGGGCTCGAACTCACAGACCGTGAGATCATGACCTGAGCTGAAGTCGGCCGCTTAACTGACTGAGCCTCCCAGGCGCCCCTAATCACATTTTAGATGGAAGGGCGTGGGAAAAGATTTTGACACATTTCATTAGACGCATAGAAATTATGTCCTGTTCGAATGCAGAAATGCTATCTTCACTGAAAGTAGCGGGATTTCCTTTATTCGGAAACGTGTGTCTGTCTTGTCTGTTTTCTGGGCTGCTATGAGAACTCTTTGAAAGGAAGGGATCCTCGCCCCGAGAAGAAGTCCCCCCACTCACATGCACAGTAGATTGTTTTCTGCCTCCAATTTCAGTGGCAGATTCATCCCTGAATTCTTGGTTACGAGTCCCTTGTTCTGAAATATCAAAAGTCCTTTCAAATAGACTGGGCTTTGTGCACTGGCTACTTGTGTGGTCCCCAGAGAAAGGGGGTCTGCCGAGGTTGGGCCTGGCCTTCTGAGGTGGTATGAAACAGCAGGATGTCTAGATTTCACGGGCACGCACTGTGGGCCACACTTTGTAGAGAAAGAACTTCAGTCCGAGAGTGCGTATCGGAGCGATGATGGATTAGTGAGAACGGGGCCAGAGAAATATGAGCTATGGTTCATCTTTAACTATTTTCTTCTTGGCTTGGAACATGCACCGAACATGGGGATTTACCCTGCCAAGTGCGGCGGAAACAAACACAGGTCAATATTTACAGCCACACCGGACTCCGAGAATAAAGCACAGAGAGAGCCCGGAAGGACGGGACCACGTCCCAGTGCTGTGTGGTCCGGGCGCTCTTCTATGTGACCACGCGTGCGATCTGGGAACCAAGTGGCCAGGCCTCATTACACACCTCCCAGGAGGAGATGGATGTCGGGTTGTTGCGTCATCTTGAATCTTACTGGATTTAAGCTACTTTCCCCCAGGGCTGCCAACCATGCACACCGTTCCCCTCCCCCCCCCCAGCCTCACACGGGGGCGGGAGGGGGGGGAAACCCGAAGCGCTTGAGACCTCCCCGCTCTCCTTCGTCCTCAGGGAGGAAGGGGCCCCTTTCACTCCTCAGCTCCTCACTTGCTGTTGAGAGATAGAGCAAGATACAGGATAAATTCTGTACAAACCTTGGCCTAAAAGGAGCCAACACTGTCACCTTTCACCACCTGTGCCCCCCTACTGGCAACAAAACTTGACTTCATCCCCTTGTAAATTCCAATCATCCCTTGTTTCTGCTCCTGTGACGTCTATAAATCACCCCTTATCGCCGACGTAGTTGGTACACCAGACCAGAAAGCTCTTAAATGAGGTCAGGGGTCTTTTCTAGCTCATCTCAGTAGTCCTTTTACTACCGAAGCGAGCCGAGCATGTGGCCGGTATTCAGCAAATAGTTGCCGAGCAAATACTAAAAAGGCCAGATAGCGAGTGTCCCGTAAAAATCTCTAAACGTTCCCGTCTGAATGGTTTCCAACTCCTGGTCAAGTCGGAACAGTGATTCAAGGTTACGTTGTCAGAGACCCACCCGTTTACTCGCTGTTAGGACGATTCGGCTTGTAACTTATCCTGAGTCTGCGTAGCAAGCAATCTGTCGTATTGGCATTTTGGGTTTCCCATCGATGATGACGATGCGTAGAATATACCAGTCATATCTGGCCATTTGATTGGGTGGCTTCCGTTGTAAGGCCGGGATGAAACAGATTCATTCGTTACACTCATCAAATTCACTGACTGTCATATGCTAGGGATTATTTTATATGCCAAGATATAAATATGAATAAGACGCGGTTATCTGCTTATAAGCAGCTTTCCCGTTGGTAGGGGAGATAGATGCACGAGGGCTAATTTGCAGTGTCTAATGTGTTAAGTGACCTGAAAGAGGCAAGAAGGGACCAAGGAGTAATTGATTTTGCCCGGGACTGGGGAGCCTGTGCCAGGTACAAGGACAGGGTGCGGATGGAGGTCGGCACGGCAGCGTTCCAAGCGGAGGAAGAGACCGTGCAAAGTTCAGAGGACGGCGGGGCCATCTCCAGCGTGCCTGGGGTCTAGGATGTCAGGAATGGCTGGCGGTGACACGGAGATGTGCAGACGCTCTAGAAGCATTCTTAGGCCTCCGTGCAGAGTAGGTTTGGATTTTCCCTCGTGGGCACTGGGTCCTTTTGAACGGCTGAAAGCAGGTTCTGAGTGCCACCTTTTTTAAGGTGAATAGCTACACCCAGATCGCAGTTCTTGTCTGAGGTGGATGGCAAATGGGGACCCTAATTGGCCGGGGGAGTTACTTCATCCACTGCAACAAATCATCAGGGAGGCTTAAAGAAAATTTAGTGTAGGGCCTGGTGACCGCCTCCCCCGTCAGCACAAAATCTTTTCCCCAAGCGAGGAGCTCCTCCCGAGTGTAAGTTTGTGTCTTTGCTTAGAATTAAGGGAAACAAAGGTGAACTTGAAGTGCTTCTCACCTAAGCATTTTGACTCTGGGATCTGAGAAAGACCAACGTTGTAATCCGCGCTCCCTTCACGTCGGCTTCACACAGGACTGCGAGGTCGGAAGAGCAGTACCCAACGTCGTAGGGGCACCTGGGTGGCTCAGTTGGTTAAGCGTCCGACATCCGCTCGGGTCATGATCTCGTGGTCTGTGAGTTCGAGCCCCGCGTCGGGCTCTGGGCTGTCGGCTCAGGGCCTGGAGCCTGCTTTGGATTCTGTCTCCCTCTCTGCCCGTTCCCTGCTCATGCTCTGTCTCTCTCAAAAATAAACATTAAAAAAAAAAAAAGAAAAAGAGTAGTAGCCAGCAGTGTAAATAAAATAGGAGCAACAGCAAACATTTAAAATACTGAATCTAGGTTGTTTGCTGCTTGGTGGGGTAAGAAAACCACTCAGTATAACCTGCGTAACCGGATTTGCATGTTCTGGCCCCCTGTCAGGGTCTGGCAAGTCGTTTTAATAAAAACAAGTCAACTTTGTTAGATACCTAGTAGCATTGTTGCCCCGTTCATTCCTTTGTCCAGTAACAAATATTTATTGAACACCTACTAAGTGCTGGTCTTAGAGATTACATTTTAGGAAACTTTGGAACAAAAGAGGCCCCCTTTGCAGCTCATTTCTGGGAAAAGGCTTTCCGTGGAGATTTCTGGGACCGTTTGAGTGAGAACTTGGTCCTTAATTAATTAGTTAATTAATTAATTCAGTAGATATTTATCATGGTCCCTCGCAAAGGGCCAGGCCCTAGCTGGGCATTTGATGTTGGGACGCTGCAGGCTCAGCCCTTGTCTACAGGGTTTGCATTCGAGGGGGAGATATCCAAACGGCCGTGGCGCGGGAGGGTAGCGGGAGAGTAGGTCAGGTGGATTATGGATCCCGGACTGCCGGAAAGACTTCTTGGAGGAAGTGACATCTAAGCAGAGACTCGATGAAGAGCAAGAGTGAAGCAAAGAAACGGAGAAGAGGGGAATTGACGGCACAGGGAAGGTGCGCCAAAGCCCAGGGAGAGTGTGTGCGTGCTTACATGTGTGTGTGCGCGCGTGTACGTACGCACGCTCGAACTGGGTGTACCGCGAGGTGTGGCATGGAAGCAGAGAGAAGTGGGCGCTTGGGGCTCCGTTCAGGTGCTGGGGCTTCACTCTAATGCCAGTGGGAGATCGGCGTCCCAGAAAGACCAGGGTAGCCTGTGTGTGAAGAGGGGATGGGGTGAGCTTGAAGGCGCCCGGACAGACCCTGCCCTAATCAGGGTGGGAGATAACAGGACCCCAGTCGGGGCAGGGCTGTAGGACCGCTGAGCACTGGCCGGCGGGGGGAGGCATTTAGGGAGCAGGATTTATTTATTTATATATTTTTATTTTTATTTTTTTTTAAATTTTTTAACGTTTATTTATTTTTGAGAGACACAGAGAGAGAGGCAGACACAGAATCCGAAGCAGGCTCCAGGCTCTGATGAGCCATCAGCACAGAGCCTGACACGGGGCTCAAACTCACAGACCATGAGATCATGACCTGAGCCGAAGTCGGCCGCTTAACCGACTGAGCCACCCAGGCGCCCCGAGAGTAGGATTTAAATAGGACTTGGGGGCACCTGGGTGGCTCTGTTGGTTAAGCCTCTGACTCTTGATTTCTGCTCAGGTCCTGATCTCATGGTTTCCTAAGACTGAGCCAGCCATCAGACTCTGTGCTGACAGTGTGGAGCCTGCTTGGAATTTTCTCTCTCCCTCTCTGTCTCTGCCCCTGCCCCTGCCCGCCCCCAACCCCCACCGGCTCTCTCTGTGTCTCTCAAAAGAAATTAAAAAAAAAAAAATTACAAAATAAATAGGACTTGGTGCCTGACTAGAAGGGGGGATCCCGAGCAGCTCCAGGGAGAGAGAGAGGAAGAGGAAGCTTTTCTACCCTCCAGGAAACACCACCCTTATCTATGGAGTGGGCATTATTTTCAGTGTAATCCAAAAAGAATTAAAACACAGTGATCTAAGAGGTCTTTACTCTCTTGCTCGCTCAGCCAAGGGACGGACGCATGGGAGAAAGGACAAGGGACGGACGCATGGGAGAAAGGACAAGGGACGGACGCATGGGAGAAAGGAAAGGAATGGAATGAATTCAGAAGGGCGAGGGCTCCAACTTTGATTTTTCTCCCTGCTTTTGAATCTCAAGGCCGGTCGAATAGGCCTCATTAGCTCGAGGGAGACTGTGATCCCCTAATCTGTTTCATTTTCAGAGAGCTGGAGAGGTGTGCCCTTCTTGGGAGAAAGTGATTTCTGCAGCCGTTGAATAAAATTCCACTTTTCCCTGAAAATCGATGGTGTCTGGTGTTGATCAGAACCCAGTCAACACCCTTCCGTCCAGGTCACCGTCCAGGTCACCGGGACTCTTATTTTATGCCTGTCACTTTGAGCTAAATAGTCTCTAATGGTCCCCTACTGCTAGGATTTCAAGCCTCCATTCTCTTGGATCTTCGATGTGTTTTTAATTGAAAAAAAATAAAAATAAAAAAGATCTCTTCTAGAAAAGCACATTCGATTCATTGCTGAATTAAAATTTCTCTTCTCCTGAACGTGTCATCTAGGTCGTGGATGGAAACATGGAGCCCATGATGCCGCACGGTTTGCCCTTTTTAATATGTTTTAAATACAAAGTACAAAAATTGCCGGCACTCTGTTAAAAGAACGTATAGCTGGAATTTTAATTTGATTATCTTCCCCAATTTTCTCAGGCTTTCACAGGCAAGGGCTTGTTTGAACAGCTGTACTCCTATAAATCTCAGTAACAAATGAATGAGGAATGATTTTGTGTAGCAAGTCAGATGAAAGGGACTTCCTAAGAAAGACAGATCGTTAAAAGAAGGAAAAAAACTAGCAAATATTTGAGCAATTTGGCAGCGATCAAAAAAAATAGAGCGGTTTACTCTAATAATTCTTTTCTAATGGTCTTAAAATATGCTGTCATTAATAGAGAAAACTCCTTATTTTATTTAGGTTTGAGTATTGGGTGGAAAGAAAATTGAAAGCTGAAGTCAGAAGGAAGGGAGAAATGCTAGACACTGAGATGCATAAAATACAGGAATGTAGTCTGTTTTCTAGTATTTGTGATTTTCTGCCATCTGTATGTGGTGTGTGTTACCCGCGTGCTGGGGTGGGGGGACGTGACTGGGGGAGGGGCGGGGTGCTGTGAACTAAGCCTCCAATCACAAAGAGATCCCATTAACATGTGAAAAGGTATTTGAAAGAGGTATGGGGTAGAAAGGCTCTCGGCTTCCAACATCTTACCTACATGGATTCGAAAGCGTAAAAATACAGCTAAAGTAAATTCAGGGAAACATTGATTCACCCAACTGAATAAACAGCTTACTGAATTTGCTAATCTAATTAATCAAACTCTGCGTCTCCTTTCCAAAGGAGATTCAAAGGCAGTAAAATCAATTAAATCAATTTTTTTTTTTTTTTAACCCTCCACTTACTAAAAATAAGCTTTCTTTCCCTGGGTAAAATCGGTCATTTAAATTCCCAAGGCTGCGCCCCCCGCAGTCTACTGGCAGGAAGCAATCGTATGGGTGTAAAATCGTTTCTGCCCATTGCCGAGCTTCGGTTCTGAGCATTGTATCTCAGCTCCGCCAGCTTAACTGATGAACAAAATAAATATCAACTAAAGTTATTTTTAGAGATAAATAGCCTACGGATAATGTTGATTTGCAGATCTGGGAGCCTATGACTTACAGGTACATCTTTCATGACGCTCAGGACTGTTACAATGGTAGGAAATGATGACCTCAGGAAAAAAAAATCTGGAAAATTAAGGGTGCTTAACATTTGAAAACGGGAGCGATTGTGAAAATTCAGAGACCGAAGTCATAAAAATATTTCAGTTTCCGTGGTCTGCAGATCTGGGACTTCATGTTGAGGTTCCCTAACTTTAAACCACTAGGATAAGACTGTTTCAGGTTGCTTTTATGCAAATGTACAGTATGATAACGTTATACATACATGCATGCATTTGCATACAGTATACAATGAATATAAAGGATAAAGTAAACAGGGAAGGAAACAAATGAAAAGATTGCCAAGCGGTGAATGACAAATGCTATGCAAGTTAGGTAAGATACAGTGTATGGATATTCTAGGTAACAAGTCAGGTGCGAGCGAAGGTGGCATCAGTTGGTTTCTTTTGTTTATTCTTTAAAAATTAAAAAAAATTTTTTTTAACATTTATTTTTGAGAGACATAGAGACAGAGCATGAGCAGGGGAGGGGCAGAGAGAGAGGGAGACACAGAATCCGAGACGTCAGCACAGAGCCCGACGCGGGGCTCGAACTCACAGACCGTGAGATCATGACCTGAGCTGAAGTTGGACACTTAACCGACTGAGCCACCCAGGCGCCCCATATTCTTTAAAACTTTTTTGATATTATATTTGAGAGAGAGGGGGACAGAGCGCTAGTGGGGGAGGGGCAGAGAGAGAGGGAGACACAGAATCCGAAGCAAACTCCAGGCTCTGAGCTGTCAGCACAGAGCCCTATACGGGGCTTGAACCCATAACCGTGAGATTGCGACCTGAGCCGAAGTCAGACGCTTAACCGACTGAGCCACCCAGGCGCCCCTGTTTATTTGTTCTTTAACTGCATGGTATCAGGCTGCGGAAATCAGAACACTGCAGGTTAGGGTGGAAAGGGAGGACACTGTTCCTATTAAAGTTCTGTCTACACTTAGGGCATTTCCCTGCCTTCGGCGTGAACGGGCTCACTTCTGAGGGAGGGTCTAAGTGGAAAGTGCTCCCAGATGACTTCTTTAATGCCGCCAACCCTAGTCACCTTGCTGGTGCCGCCCCTTGAGGATCAGAGAATCCCCCAGGACTGCCTTCCCCCACATTGCCTTCTCTGATGGACCTATTCTTCTTTGCAGTCTTATTCCCCCTAGGATATTATGCTCAGAACTCACTTGTATGCTCAACTAATCTTAATTAAAATGTAAGGGAAGATTAGGGCATGATCAAATGAAGTTCTGGATCTACTTGAACAGTCGGGCAACAGTTTAATGGATTAAACAGTTCTCGGAACTGCCCCTCTCTCTGACAGTAAGTCTTAGTAGTGCTGTCATTTCTTAATACCCTCTTCTACTTCGACTTTCGTGTGTTGGCTCAACGTTCTCTTTTAACCTAGAGATAATTTTGCTCTCTGGAAACTCATGCCCACCTCTTTGACTTCCGGTCAAAATTGCTTTCCTCACCGTTGCAAAACATTAGCATGTCCTTCAGCGGTGGGCTGTGGAATGTCGTGTAAGTTATTACTATTTTTTTTTTCCAGAACGCGATGGATTTTCACGTGTAGATTTGGTTGTGTAGAGCGCCGTACTAGATTGCTTTCTAAGAATTCATGTTGTAACTTATCAAATGATCCTTCACCTTGAAATTGGGGAATGATTTGGCCCGATCCAGGGGAAGGTGATGAACGGTGCCTTGTTTTAACGGCGATGGCCAAGTCATCCTTAAAAACTCACCAGTTTTCCTGTGACACTCACCCCAAGCCCCCTCCCCACGGTCAGGCCTTCGTAACTACCTGCCTTACTCCACGCGAGGCATTAAGCAGAGTGTTTAGGACCACACAGTGTATTTATAAATGTTAGCTATCACTATTAGTCTTCTCAATATTTGCAGTAAAAATATTTTTATATTTAATTCTATTTTTATTTTATAATAGAAATATTTTCGTATTCTCTGTGCTCTTATGGCAACGCATACATCATACATGTGTTCAATTAATCACAAAAATTTATTTATTTTTTTTAATTTTAAATGTCTATTTATTTTTGAGAGAGAGAACACGGGAAGGGCAGAGGCAGAGAGAGAGAGGGAGACAGAGAGTCCGAAGCGGGCTGTGTGCCGATAGCAGAGAGCCTGATGCGGGGCTTGAGCCCACGAACTGTGAGATCACGACCTGAGCTGCACTCAGGTGCTTACGTGACTGAGCCCCCCAGGCGCCCGTAAAAAATTTATTTCTTGAAAAACTTTTACTTCCTGCCTATGGTGTTTCAGGCACTGGGACCAGATTCTACAGATAACAGATAACTAAGGCAAAGTCTCTGTCCTTTGGAACATGGTGGTGTACCTTCTATGAAAATGTTGCTGGCCGTAATATACTCATTTATGTCTTCTCAATTGTGGGTTCATTGGAGGTCAAAATCACGGGAGCCAAGAAAATTCATGTCACCTTACCCTGAAATAGTTTCAGATTAGGAAGATAAATCACAGAGTGCTTTGCACTGATAAGCTACTTTTATTTTCAAATTTTTCTAGCGCTTAGCACAGTATCTTACTAAGTCCAGCTACTATTGTCAGGCCATTTGTTTTCAATATGGCTCTCCGAATGACTTCTCATCAAACAATATGTCTTCAGTGAGGAGGCCCCAGGAGGGATAGAACATCCTGCTAAAAGGCTGACCAGTGCTGAGTTTTCTCATCACTTTTTTTTTTTTTTTTTAATTCTAGGGAGAAAGAGAGCGTGTATGAGTAGGGGAAAGGGGCAGGGGGAGAGAGACAGAGAGTAGCAAGCAGGCTTCACACTCAGGGTGGAACCCGACGCAGGACTCAGTCTCATGAATCCTGAGTTCATGACCTGAGCAAAATCAAGAGTCAGATGCTCAACCGACTGAGCCGCCCAGGCTCTCCCCTAACCGGTTTTATGAAGATATAACTGACGTCCAATATCATATGGACTTAGGGTGTACGGCATAGTGGTCCGAGAGAGGCATGTATTGCAAAATGATTACCGCAATAAGTTTAGTTAACATCCAAACTAATGACAAATTACTTTAAAAATACTGCGTTCGGTTCCGGACCCTTTTGGGAATATCGGTAGCTGCAGTGTATCGACGTTCCTGTTTACAGGTTAGGAGATGGGACCGAAGCAATGGTAACCATCATTACCGCCCTCCCACCGTCTCCCCACCATCAGCACCTCCTGTTACGTAGAGCTCCCACATTGCTTGGCTCGTTTGAACCTTACGGTCATTCCGTGAGACGTGGAGGGCAGCGGGTTCTTCTGTATTTTGCGGATGTAGGCCACCATCCCAGGTAATAATGATTCCCTAAGATCCTGAAAGGAGTAACCAGCACTGGGGCTCAAATCCACGTTTCTTCCGTTCCAATCCACTGTGTTCACCCCCAGACTATTATGGCTGGAATATGACCTAGACAGGTGAAGAACCCGGGACTGTTTCAACGTGGAAATAGGGCCCCTGCCTTTCCATGCCTGAAAGCCTATCCCATAAACGGGGCGGGGCATTAATTAGTCTCACTTTGAAGTTTCTCAGGGTGAAACCTTTGAATGTATATTACTTGTGTTTACATGTATTTTGGCTTAATAAAGAAACTTATTTGTGATCTACAAGGCCACAGGTGGAACATTCCCTGCCACACCCTTGTGCCCTGGCCTCTGCCCACCTACTGGCCTCATTTCATGACGTTCTCCCGAGCCCATTCGTGGCTCCTTGGTTTTCTTTTCTACCTCAGGACCTTTGCACAGCTAGGCCCTCTGCCTAGAATGCCATTTCCCTTTTCCCGTAGTTTGACTGAGTTGAATCTTACAGATCCTTTAGGACTCATCCTTACAGTTTCCGGCCCAGCGAAGAGTTCCCGAAAAAGAATGAATATTCCATAACAACCTCAGTAAATGAGTCAGGGTCCCCAATTGTAAGCAACAGAAAGGGACTCCTAGCAGAAGTGGTTAATTGAGAGGCTATGGGACAGGTGCTGGGAGAGGGCCCTTTTGGGAGGGCTGAAGACCCAGGCACATCGCTGAGTTTTCAGGAGCAGCGTCCAAAACCATGCCAGACTAAAGGCCTAAAGAGTACTGGCTGTCGTGTGTCCTGTCGCTGTGGCCCGCACTGCTGCTGGAAGTCGGCCACATCGCAGCGGCTGTCAGCAGAGGTGCTGCGTGGCCCTGGGGGCTCCGCCCTGCGGCCAGCCTTGGCCCCCACGCTGGGCACCTCGGTCGCCATCTTGATCAGTCAAAGCAAAAGACATCCACACCAGTATGGCGTGTCCTTCCTCAAGCCGCTCACGTGGGAATCCCAGTTCTGTGAGGGTGACATCTCATCGGTGGTGCTCACGTCGTTCTAGCTGCAAAGGGCCCCGGAGAACAGAGCGCCCTACGTTCAGAAAGCCAGAAATGACCCAAGTACATTAGCCTGAAAACACGACGGATAGCTTCGACACTGAGATGGGTGTTCCCATCTGGGTCACGTACCCATCACACCGACCCCACGGTGTTGTTGTCAAGATTACGTAATTTGCGAAATCGCGGAATAAACCGTACAGAGAGATGGAGGTATAAAATAATAGCATTCTTTGGCCGTGACTTACATTCTTGGCCAAGGCATACAATTGGACGCCTAAGCAGTTGGTTAATCTTAGTTCACTTTAGAGGATTTTAAAATATGAAGGGTCTTCTGTTCCCCTCAAAAAGCATTTTAAAGGTTGGGGAGAAATTGAAAAAGCAAAGCACTTTTTATATCAAAGTGCTTCCTTTATAAGTGTATATCATCTCCACATTTTTGTTGGGTAATGGAAACATACAAAATGATGCCAGACATAGAAATTGTAGTGGGAAAGACTGTGGGTGAGTTTTCCGCTACTCTCGACTCGTCTCTGAATTTTAAGTCTTTGTTCTAATCTCGTTTTTACTCCAGTTTCGTGGCTAATACAGCCCTCTTGTTCCGCAACAGACAATGGGCTTATTCAGGCCTCAGTGCCCTCTCCGTTCGGGTTTTCTGCCATGGCCCTCGGTGACTCTACTGGCAGGATTATTATCTTGGAAAAACTGGAGACGTGACAGCTGACTTCTTAGCACAAGTCAGAGCCGTTGTGTAAAAACGGGCGTGGACATAAATGCTTGTAAGCAGTTGCCAAATTTGCATCGACGGACGCTAATGCCGAGGGAGTTACTCACATGCGATTCTTGCCTTTCTCTGGACGGAAGCTCCCTCCATAGGCGAAATCAATAACGAAGCAATTTCAGAGGAGAAGGAGCTGGGCAGGGCTATTTTCCCACTGGACAGAAATGTTTCTCTGTAGGACATATCAGAATTTCGAGTTCTGTTACTTGGTCGGCTTTCTTTTGCGATAAATATTAAATTCAAGTAATACGTCGCTAGAAACGGTAAAACATGACCCAGCTTTGCACTGGCAAACATTGGGTTATACTTCCTGGATTGTGAGACTTCTGTCACCTTCGAGCCATCTTTTATTCAGGAATATGGAGAATTCTAAGATAAGTGCTTTCAGACGCCTTCCTTAAGTGATGCTTCATCCTATATTGAGCGGTGGCCTAGATTACTGAATTTCTCATGTTCAATTTGGGAGATTTTCCTCTCAACATACATACATGCTCTGCCTCTTCCTGTTCGACACTTTAGTACTTATCTGCACACGTGCGCACACTCACAATAGTCATTAACCTCAGTAGGACATTCGTTTAAGACGTAGCCCGACATTGGGTTTCAGTAAAGGTCTTGGCCCAGAAGTAGAAGTCACCTCGTGACTATCACCCAGTCACCCAGTCAACAGAGCGCACTTGAGGGAAACCGTAAACCAGTCAACAGTAAATGTTGGTGATTCGAGATGTATTTCGATGATATGCGTCACTATTGGTGTCATCTAGGAGTATCTTCCAACTGTAAACATTCTCCTGCCATCTCTCAAAATACATCCTGAGCGTGAGGGGGCTGTCTGTTGGTTGGGAAACGGAACTGTTTCCACCCCGGAAGGAAGTGGACTGTTGGGAATGGGAGCTCTTCGGTTTAATGGGTGACGTTAGAAGTGACTCTGCCAGAGTCCTCAGGAGAAGGTGGCTCGCGATCGCCTTTTGTTTTATTGACTCGCCGAATTCTTAGCTTACTCGCTACCACTTGATATTGACAAACCATAAAATTCTTAGAGAACCTGTTCCGTAGCGCCTTACAAAGAATTATCTTGTTAATAAACTCCCCGGCGCTATTTGGAATTCAAGTTTAATTAAAAGGGAAAAGCCAATGATTATGTAAAGACTTTTCCTCATTTCAGTGTATCTCCTTTTCTTGTGTCCTTGCCTTTTCTCTAAATCCAAAGCTGGATTTTATTCCAAACCCATGTTTGCGAGGTGAATTTTCGCAGCATCTCTTGTGATATGTATTCTGTTGTTAGCTCTTGGACTAAAGAAAAATCTGTTTTTGTTTTTTCTTTTTTTTAAATTGGAAAGGTTCAGAAGGTGTTCTGAAGTAGAGTCTGAGGGAGGTAAAAATGAAAAATCTATGTTATCCGGGGGTTTTAGTTTCCGAGGATGCTATTTGAAGATAATGATTGTTTATGGACTCTTTAAAGACGTGTTCTTATAAGAGTTGCCAGATAACAGATTAGTTACCTGAGAGTGGCTCGAAAGGGGCCTTTTGAAACCGCCAGGGTGACAATACTACCTTATGGTGCTTATAAAGCCCCTTGGAAGTTGGATTTTTATATTGGAAAAGCAGAAAATATTTTTCTTTTCTTCTTGTATTAAACAGAAAGTAACACATGGACCAAAGGGTTTAGTAAAATGATACAGAAGAAATACACCGGTCATTTTTCATGATCGACCTGGCTTCGTATCTCAAGCCGTCGTGGGTTACAGAATGTTTCTGCATTCAGAATCTTAGCATAACACGTACGAGGCTTTTTGTAAATCGTGTGTAGTAGAAGTAGACACCGTCACGCCGCAGAATTCGAGGGCCTCTGCGTCTCCCCTTGGACGTCACGCCTGCTGCTCCCAGGCTTGGTTGTTAAGAGAGCTTTGGCTTGAGATAAACGTGGGTCGGGGGACGTTCCCGCACAGCCTTTGTTACACACAGTCACGCTGAAAGAACAGGGAAAATGGAATGGACCGTCAGGGGTCAAGGCTAGAAACTCGAGGAGGCAGATACTGCCGTTTGGGTTAGCAGGAGTTGCTGGGCGCCCACTTTGGTCCAGGCTGATCTGAGCTCACAAAGGAGATTCACGGTCCACTGCTCTGCAAAAGCTATTCGGGCAGGCGCTTTTCTTCCCAACTCGCTTTTAAGTGCTCCCCCCCCCGGGGCCCTCCAGCCTATTCACCCTGGCTTCTCAGATTATGAATACATAAGCCTTAATGATTTTGGAATCCTGGAGGAAAGACATACCGGCTAGAGCATCATCCAAACACGTTCCTGCTAATCAAATGAACAAAGTACCCCAAACCCCCTCGGCCATAGTCGTGAACGTAGCGCTCAGTTATTGCAACCGTCCTTCTGTTTTAACTTGGTCGGGAAGGTTGGTGCTGATTATACATTTGCATTCGAATGGCAGAACCGGTATCGAGTGAAAGATTCAACTCCCGAGAGCAGCAGAGAGGATTTGAGTTCTTAGGCTTTGGCAAACAGGGTACAAGGCATTCAATGAACACACAAGCTGGTTATTTCAAAGCAGTATGGACCTTCCGTCTTCCCGTAGTGAGAAGCTCTAAATATTATGCGGTTGCCCCCCCCCTTTTCAGTTTTGTCTTTTCAAAACACAAGTTGTGATCAGTATAAATAGATCGACTCTCTGAATGTACACTTCAATTGTTATAAGCACTGTTTGATATCATCTGAGTCCGACTCAAAATCCCTTCATGAGAGAATAGAAACAATCATATGAAATTTGTGATAATAGGATTTAACCTGTAGTGTCGGATTCCCTCTGCCCTTCGGTTTTTATCAAGTTTTTAATTGCCCACTGGATGATTTATTTTAGAATTGGCCTACTTTTTTTTTTTTTTTTTTTTTTTTGCCTTCAGTGCCTGTGGGCAAATGTAAATTTGCAGCTGAATTAGCAAACCGGGGAATCTCTGTGTAAGTTAATCACTACAATAGGGAATCAAGTAGCTGATTTCTCTCCTTTTCTAGATTGGCTGTGTGTGGAAGGGGGCAGAGCTAGGACTGGAAAAACAGCGGGAGTGGAGATTTGTGGGGACTTGAGTGCCTTTGCATTGTTTTATTAGCATGAAAGGAAGGTGCGGTTATTATCGAAAACACAGAAAAGTAAAAAGACGAAAGGAAAATCCATTATTCTTCACTCAGAGGTTGTTATGTGGACATTCTGATATCTTTTATTTCAGATTCTTACTTCTTAGGGTTTTTGAAATGTTTTATTAGGTAGGAAGTGTGCATGTGTTATTCTTGTAAAGAATAATAGTCCACCCACCCGTGCACCCTACATCCAGCCTTAACAGATCGGAACCCATCTTGTTTTTTCCACGTCCTTGCTTGTGCCCCAGAGACAGTCTTTCCCGTTTCAGGGCAAGATTGTCTTTCAAAATAAAACACATTATCGTGATTAGTATAAACACATCAAGTCTTGATAGATAATTTTTATTAAAAATGTTTAATGTTTATTCCTTAAAAAAATTTTTAATGTTTATTTTACTTTTGAGAGAGAGAAACAGAGCGTGAGTGGGGCAGGGGCAGAGAGAGAGGGAGGCACAGAATCCCAAGCAGGCTCCAGGCTCTGAGCTGTCAGCACAGAGCCTGGCGCGGGGCTCGAACCCATGAACTGCGAGCTGAAGTTGGCCACTTAATTGACTGAGCCACCCAGGTGCCTCAATATATATATTTTAATACCAGATGCCCCTATATATATGTGTGCTAATATATATATATATATTTAATATATATTTTTAGCAGTTTATTTTACTTATTTTGAGTGGGGGAGGGACAGAGAGAGAGAATTCCAAGCAGGCTCCATGCTCCTGCAGAGCCTGACGCAAGGCTCAAACTCATGAACCGTGAGCTCATGACCTGAGGCGAAATCCAGAGTGTGTCCCTGAACTGACTGAGCCACCCGGGCGTCCCAATATGTTTTAAATAAATCAGGATCCTGGCTTTTGCTTTTGCCATTTTCCTGCGTTCCTTCCTAATTTTTAGGCCACACCTGTGGGTGTTCCCAAAGAATACATTGTTTTGTATGTTTTCCGTCTTCAAATAAATGGAACCATGTTCTAGTTCTTCTTTGCCACTTACTTTTCTGTGATTAATGGTATCCCAGGCCTTGCGATGTGCGTGGTTATAGTTCCCGTATTTTCGTACCGTGTTACTTGGCGGGAACGGACCACGGTTGTACCCCGTCAGTGGCTCTTTCCTTCCACAAATGACTTCTCCATGCCTCTGCAAGTTTTCCTGTTTATTTATTTATTTATGTATTTATTTATTTAATGTTTATTTTTGAGAGAGAGAGAAAGAGAGACAGAGTACAAGCGGGGAGGGGCAGAGAGAGAGGGAGACACAGAATCCAAAACAGGCTCCAGGCTCTGAGCTGTCAGCACAGAGCCCGACACTGGGCTCGAACTCACAAATCATGAGATTATGACCTGAGCCGAAGTTGGATGCTTCACCGACTGAGCCACCCAGGCGCCCCTATTTTTCTATCTAAATGACCTTAATCTTCCATCAGGGTCTCCTTCTGCAAGATGTTAAGTAAGCTTGGTTGTTTGCAGCTTTGGTCGTTGCAAATTAACACCGCCGTGGACATTCTGGAACATGTGTTCTGGTACGCAGAGCCAAGTGTTTCTTCGGGAGGTGTTCCCAAGTAGACTGACCAGGTTACACTCATGAGTAGTGAATCAATATTACGATTTTTAACATCTTTGCTAATTTACCTTCGGTTTTGTGGTGAGCAGAAAGTAATTTCTTATGGTTTTAATTTGCATTCTTGAATAAATCAGATTAGGATTTTTACATATATTACTGGCCATTTGTATTTTTCTTCCGTAAAGCACGTAGTGTATCTTTTGTAACTTTTTTATTGGCCTGGAGTTTTTCTTTGTAGGAGCTCTTTATATATGCTTGGTGCTAGTGTTTATGTACTTGAACATTTGTATTTTTTCTGCTCCCTTTCTTATAAGTGCTTTTGGTGAACATAAATTTAAAAGAGTTGAAGTCAGAAGAAAGCTTTAAGCCGACTTCAGCTCAGGTCATGATCTCACAGGTCATGAGTTTGAGCCCCACGTCGGGCTCTGTGCTGATCGCTCAGAGCCTGGAGCCTGCTGCGGATTCTTTGTCTCCCTCTCTCTCTGCCCCTCCCCTACTCTTGCTCCGTCTTTCTCTCTCTCAAAAATAAACAATAAAAATTTAAAAAAACAGTAGAAATACAATCTGTTAAAATTTTAATGGCGTTTTTATCATGTGGAGGAGCGGAGGACTCTCTCCTGTACCGGGCTCGCCAGCTGTGGAGTGGCTCTCTAGAATAAAGTGTTTCTGACAAAATGGGTTTGGCTGTCACTCCTCTAGAGAAAAATATGAGGTGTGAGTTTGTAATACTGAGCCACATTCAGTGGGTGACATCGTTTGCTAATAAGGTGCCTTTCGAAATGCCATAGAACGAGACAAATATACTGGAAAACACCACATAATTGAACGTGATACTTACCTTTGAAGACCCAGTGAGACCAGCGAAGGGCAATCCGTGAAGACTGGAATTTCGAGGAACATCAGCGGGCTCATCCTCCAGTGATCCTCACGTTACAGGTCCCAGGCAGGAGACCCAGGCCCGTGCTCAGTTCATTCATTAAAGAAAGGGAGGCTTGTAGCTCAACTTTCCCACATTAACCTGCCAATAAATTCGGGAAAACTCGTAAGAAAAAAGGCATTGAAATGACACTAGAAAGCTTTTAAGTTAAACTAAGTCTTGGGGCTTTAAACCGGTTAGCGTAGGGGGGTTTTCATAATGGTTCTCAAATGAGGTCGTGCGAGGTCACTGAAATGGTGTTTGTTTTTCTGGTCGCTATTTCAGTAGCGGTTATATGTTGCTGGACACGCTTCGTCTGGAAACGTGCGAGACCGTAAGCGCACACGTTTTGGTCCGTACCTCCTGATGCGACGTTCTCGTCTGTGTAGACAGTGTTGGACATTATCATTCCCGGGGTTTTAATGATAGATTGTTAATGCGTGCGACCTGACATGGGGCTTACACATCCCCCAAGTCCCTTACTACGGAGGAAAAGAAATAGACCCAGAGAAGTTAAGAGACGTATTTGAGTCACGCCAACTCGGTAATCTGGGGAAAATAGGGCTTCCCCCACAAAAATGTATTAGCGGCTACTTACTGATTTAGCAAACCTATTCATAAAAATTTTTCTTCTTACTATCAGAAAGTGATTGGAGTTCCAGGGACAAGGGAGACAAGCTAAATTTCAGGGCAATGGCTGTCTCCAAAGTGAGGCATTCATTAGACAGTGGCGGGAAGCGGGTTAGGGACCATGAATCTAGGCGTAGGAGTGGTCTATCCAATGTCATGATGTTTTGGCAGCCACATTTCACGCATGCGTTTATGTGCCCTCTCGTCAGTAATTAGATTTAGGAAATGGGGGGCGGGGAGGGTTCATTTAAAGACAGTTAAAAGGGTAAATTTTATGTTATAGATATTTCCCACAATTAAAAAAAATACAAACATGAAAAAAGGTAGCCGTGGATTCACACCATTTTTTTTTTTCTGTTTCCTTGGATGCGAAGGAAGGGGACTTCTAATAAGCCTAACTTGGGTGCCTTTTCGGCGAGGAGTTACCCCTTCCCAAGGACGGGCGTCTCTTTCTGAGGCAGAGCCAAGAGGGTCATCCACCAAGGTTGTGAAAATAAAACTTGGCTTGCCCGCTGGAGGCTGCCCAAACCCTCTTTTTTTTTTTTTTAACGTTTATTTATTCTTGAGAGACATAGAGACAGAGCATGAGCGGGGGAAGGGCAGAGAGAGAGTAGGAGATACAGAATCCGAAACAGGCTCCAGGCTCTGAGCCATCAGCACAGAGCCCGACGCGGGGCTCGAACCCACAGACCGTGAGATCATGACCTGAGCTGAAGTGGGCCGCTCGACTGACTGAGCCACCCAGGCGCCCCGAACCCTCTTTTTTCTGCCACATCAAATGAGCCCTTCATCCCTTTCCCTCGCGTGAGGCTACTCGGGAAGACTCTCGGGTCCACACAAGCTTAGCGGGATGACGTTTATTCAGCACCGTTCCGTGTGAAGCAATATTCTGAGACTTGCAGTCACGGCGGGGGGTGTTATCCCTGTTTCATACACAGGAGAAGCGAGGCTTGGAGAGCTGAGAGAAGCCATCCGAGCTCACCCGGGCGGCGGTGGAGACCGGGTCTCTGTTGTTGAAGTTCTTGACCTTTTCATGATAACACAATGAAATTAGGTCTCGATTTATATCATGGTAACATAATTTGTTCGAATTTTTTTAATCCCAAGTTAACTGGGGCAAGAATTTAGGACCTTAGACTTGGTATAGAGTTTTGTGAGGGAAGTAAGTATAAGAGATAGGATTTCCTTGGGCGTGAAGTGAGGATTTCAGTCTTTCATTAGATTGTTAATGAGAGCCCGCGTATAAGAAATGGGGTTGTGTTTGGGGTTAAGATATTTCATTCCTTCGGTAGACTTTTACTGAGAGCCCACTTTGTGCTAGGTGTGCGTGGCGCCGCAGCCCTGAACCAGACGGACGTGGTCCTTGCTCGCAGGGGAAAATAAATTATGCCATAGCTGTGTAAACCCGCCTCATCTCTATGCAAAAATGTGTTTGAAACCTAATTAAGGACGAAAGTAGAGCTTTTAACCATTTCTCTGCTACTTTTGTTACCACCAGCTGTCATCTGGTTTGGAGGGAACAAAATAGACTACTCAGCAAAACGCCTTTCTTTGGAGAACTCCAAAATAGATGCCTTCAGTTCTTGTTTTTCCCAGTGCTTGTGCCGTTAACGTCCCCTGCGAACACGGGATTCACGAAAACAGGGCCGTTGCTCCTAGGGGAAATAGAGGACTAGGTTCCTGCCAGCCTCTGCTCGTAACAATTTCTCCAACTCAGTGACACATAACCTCGTTTTATGTGCGTTCTGGTTAAAGACACTTTATTTACTATCTATTGATGCATTAACGTTGAACTCATGGTCAACGGTACTGCGACTCATGCCCGAACAGAGCCCATCTCACACGTATGTTTTCTCTGTAAGCGCTCCACAGTCTTTATGCATTTGGGAGCATCAGACGGCACATTCTAAAAAGCTAAATTACCTGGGCGCCTGGGTGGCTCAGTCGGTTAGGCGTCTGACTTCGGCTCAGGTCATGATCTCACGGGCTGTGGGTTTGAGCCCCATGTTGGGCTCTGTGCTGACAGCTCAGAGCCTGGAGCCTGCTTCAGATTCTGTGTCTCTCTCTCTCTCTCTGCCCCCCCAACACATACACTCTGTCTCTATCAAAAATAAATAATAAGAATTTTAAAAAAGTAAAAATCTTAATCACCACCAACAAAAAAAGCAAAAAACGGGCACTAAATGTTCCACAGAAAGGACTCTTGTTTATAGTGAGTGAGAGGAGGCGCCTGGGTGTATCAGTTGGTTAGCGTTGGACTCTTGGTTTCTGCTCAGGTCACGATCTCGTAGTTCGTGAGTTCGAGTCCCACATTGTGCTCTGCGCTGACAGTGCAGAGCCTGCTTGGGGTTCTCTCTGCCTCTCTCTCTGCCCTCCCCTTCCCTCCCCTGCTTTCTCTCTCTCTCAGAATAAATAGATACAAACTTACAAAGAAATGTTTGCAGTGAATGAGAGCTCAAAGAAGAAGGCAGAGCGTGGCCTTGTTGGACCTCTGCTGGGAACACCTGCTGTGGGAAACTCAACATTTTCAGGGCTCCGCCCTTGTCTGTGAAGGAAGCCAAAGCTTCGTGGAGGGTGTTGATTTGGGGGTTACACACCTACGGTTTAGCCAGGTAGGCAAGTCTGTAAATACAAAGTCTGTCACTAATGAAGTTGGACTGTCCTAATTTCAGTGACAAAAGAGTACTCAAGAACAATACCAGGCGTTGCTCTGCAGAGAGTTAGAGCAGAGCGGGGTGCGGGCGCCAGCGGGTGCGGGCGCCAGCGGGGTGCGGGCGCCAGCGGGGTGCGGGCGCCAGTCGGGAGGCGGCTGGGGGGGAGATCTGGTGCGGGCGGTCTCGGTCGGGGCCTCTTCTAAACTGAGATCTGGAAGGAGCCTTTCCTGTGAGGATGGGGGAAGGGCATGTGACATGGGGGGAACGGGGTGAGCAGAGGCCTTGGGTCAGGAAGGATTTTTGGTATAAGGAACCCCAAGCATGCCGGGGTGACCGGAAGAGTCTGGGCAGGGCAGGGCTGGGGTGGGGCCCCCGGCCTGGTCACGTGGGCCTCCTGAGCTGGGGCGGGGGTGGGGTCAGGAGCGAGGGACAGGCCTGGTGGATTATAATGTCCGACCTAAGTAGCCAGGACTGCCTGGGGAGCTTCGAGGAGGGGTCACGATGTCCTATCACTATTGAAAGTTTGTCCTGGAAAATCCCATTCTTCCCAATCCCATCCTGGCACAAGGCCTTCCTCCCGCTGTGGGGGCCCTTCCCTGCCCAGCAGTGTCTGGCCAGGAGGCCCTTCCCTTGTCCCCACCGACCTTGGCTTTGTTCTAAGTGCCCTGAGCACCCTTCCTTACTCCCCTTGGCCTCCATTCCTGAGTGTTGGTATATTTCTCTTTTTAATTTTCCCAGCCGCACTCTGGAAGGGGAGGGATCGTTGTTGCTTCCTTATTCTCTCTTGGGGCCCTAGACACCGTAGCCGCTATACGTGTTGAATGACCCTGAGCTCTTGTATTCGGTGCCGTAACCTTTTCATCACCCTGTGACCATTACGGATGAGCATCAAATGGGAATGACTGATGGCACAAGAGTTGGCTGGGCAGTGGGGGTGCTGGGTGGTGGGAAAGGGGCCACTGGGCAGCCTTTATAGCAGTGAAAGTTACCAGAATGCTGTCAGTCTGCCTTTTCTCTGAGCGAGGAGTACCAGTATCGGCCAGGAGAGGGGGGCTGGACCAGAGCAGCGTTTAAGGTCTTTGATCATTCTTGATACCTGTGCATGAGGGTCACAGAGCGGTTTAGCTAGCTCAGATCCTCGGGGGAGCTTGGCAAGGTCCCCATGAGGATAGCGAACTTCACGACCCTGTGGCGTGTCTGCGGGTAACTCACACGAGCTGCTTGGAGCCCTGGATGACTCATTAACCACGGGTTTGTTTCCCCTATTGTTTTATATTCCTCTGAATCCCTGCAAGGTAAGCTTTTAGTATACCCACCACTTTCAGCCTCTCGCTTCTGTTGAGAAGCAGAGACGGAGGATGATAGAACTTTCAAGTGTTTAAATTTCATAGACCCTGTTTGTGGTTGAATTTGTCAAACACCCTTCAGCATATTGGTGAAGGTGGGCAAATTAAATTTGACTTTTCCAACATCTTCTGAATTCTTAATGAGCTGCTGTACGTCCTGTCTTGTTTTCTGCCAATAGCTCTTGTTTTGGGCATAACTGTGTTCCGTATTTTTTTATTTTCTACACAAGTAATTCTTTTACTTTTCAAGATGGCTTCCATTTGTCTCCTTATGTTAAATATAAGACATCTTCTTTTCCTTTTTTTTTTTTTACTGAAAAACTATGAGGTCTGATATATTCCATGATGTAACTGTAGCATGTTTATCTAAGAAGGAACATACCACCATGAAGACATGGGTTTCTCTCTTTGAGAAAAGTTTGCAGACGCCCCAGTGCATACAGATCACCATTGTGTTGTCCAAATGTGAGGATGAGCGAATTTTAGAAGGAAAAAAATGTGTTCCCAGTAGATCTCAGTTGATTTCTTTAATCATAAATTTATATCATGCGCCCCCTCCCCACTTTTTAAAAGAAGGTGAATGTTTTTACTAAACTATGAGAGCACAATCATAAGCCACTGTGTCACTTGGGAACTAGCGATTCTTGGGCGCCTGGATTATTCCATACCTCTGTGAAGGCACTCAGTCTGCATGCTGCAATTCATTTTATTTATTTATTTTTTTAATGTGTATTTCTTTCTTTTTATAAAACAATTTTTTTTGATGTTTATTTATTTTTGAGAGACAGAGAGACAGAGCGCGAGTGAGGGAGGGGCAGAGAGAGAGGGAGATGCAGAATCGGAAGCAGGCTCCAGGCTCCAAGCTGTCAGCACAGATCCCGACGTGGGCTTGAACTCACGAACCTCGAGATCATGACCCGAGCCGAAGTCGGCCGCCTAACCGACTGAGCCACCCAGGCGCCCCGCATGTATTTATTTCTGAGAGACAGAGCACGAGAGGGGTAGGAGCAGAGATAGATGGAGACAGAATTCAAAGCAGGCTCTAGGCTCTGAGCTCTCAGCATAGAGCCGACACGGGGCTGGACCCACGAACCGTGGGATCATTATCTGAGCCAAAGTCAGATGCTTAACCAACTGAGCCATCCCGGTGCCCCTGCAATTCATTTTAATAAGCAGGGCAGAGGTGGAGCTTTTAACCACTTCATTGCTAGCTTTTGACATCGTCAGCTGTGGTTGAGTTTTGTAGGATCAGGTAATAGACTAATTACAGTAGAAGTTTTTTTTTTTTTTTTTTTTTTTGAGAACTCTAAAAATGCAGATACTAAAAAGCAGTTTGCTCTAGTGAAAATGTTCTCCTTTTAACAAACACTACATTTCGATTCTGGAAAATACCCTGGCTAGTGTTTACCTTGGTTTCGGAGTCCAGTTCCTATTAAAACCAGGATGGACAAGTTGGTGAGTCGAGCGTCTTTGCGAACCTCACGCTTTCAGGCAGAGTTCAGTACACAGCAGATTCAGCTTCCTGATGGGCGTCGCCTGGGATCGTGAACGAGACAGGGAATTGGGGCTCTGTTGTGATCCAGCAGTCTGCCACGTGTCGTCCGTCCGTGGAACACGTGGCTTATGCTGAGAAAACGTGGAAAATTCAGCGCCAGATACAACTCTAATGACTGGAAACACAGTTCAGAATACACAGGTCACTAATTGCAACTTCCTAATTATGAAAACATCAAATCAGTATACTAACGTTATGTACATGAAGGCAAAGCCACGTAGAATTTCTCTTATTGATGGTAACTGTGTGAAAATACAGCAGCTTTGAGAAACAGAGGAGTGTATACGTTTGTCCTTCTGCTGGGAGACATTTGAACTCAGAAGTTAGGGTTTTTGTGATAGAAGTCTGAGGTCACTGTCTCAGTGGTTGATGGCCTTACGGCAAACACATAGAACAAAGTCACCTCTGGCCTCTAGGATTTTTTAAATTCGAGAATCTCAGGGTACCTATTTAAAAGGAAGTTACGGGCCACCTGGGTGGCTCAGTCGGTTAAGCGTCCGACTTCAGCTCAGGGCATGATCTCACAGTTTGTGGGTTTGAGCCCCGCATTGGGCTCTGTGCTGACAGCTCAGAGCCTGGAGCCTGCTTCAGATTCTGTATCTCCCTCTCTCTCTCTGCCCTTCCCCTGCTCATGCTCTGTCTCTATGTCTCTCAAAATTAAGGGGCGCCTGGGGGACTCAGTCGGTTAAGCAGCCGACTTCAGCTCAGGTCATGATCTCGCAGTCTGTGGGTTAGAGCCCCGCGTCGAGCTCTGTGCTGACGGCTTGAGCCTGGAGCCTGCTTCGGATTCTGTGTCTCCCTCTCTTTCTGCCCTTTCCCTGCTCACACTCTGTCTCTCAAAAATTAAATAAAGATTAAAAAAAAAATTAAAAGGAAGTTACATGAGGGGCGCCTGGGTGGCTCAGGCAGGTTCGGTGTCCAGCTTCGGCTCAGGTCATGATCTCACGGTTCCTGGGTTCGAGCCCCCCATTGGGCTGTCTGCTGACGCTACAGAGCCCGCTTCGGATCCTCTGTCTCCTTCTCTCCCTGCCCCCTCCTGCTCGCGCACTTCCTCTCTCTCAAAAATAAATAAACGTGAAAAAAATATTTAAAAGGAGGTGACACAAAGCTGAATGAAACCAAATTTTTGTACTGTGCACCCTTGTATTCGTGATAGGAACATTATATCCTGCCAGTCACACCTCTTACCACACACTCGTTTTTATTTCTCTTCACCTATGACTCTGTGTCTCCCAGAATGTAGCTGTTGGCTTCCCCTCTTAAGATTTCCTCATGTCCTCACTCCATCAATTTTGAAAAGTTTGAACCTACTCCCCTCGCCAACTCTGGACAAGATTTCTGTGAAGTTTTATTTATTATTATTATTATTATTTTTAATGTTTATTTTATTGTTGTGAGAGAGAGAGAGAGACAGAGCATGAGCATAGGGGGGGTCAGAGAGAGAGGGAGACAGAATCCGAAGCAGGCTCCAGGCTCTGAGCCGTCAGCACAGAGCCCGACGTGGGGCCCGAACTCACCAACCCTGAGATCATGCCCTGAGCCGAAGTCGGCTGCTTAACCGCCTGAGCCACCCAGGCGCCCCTTCCATGAAGTTTTAGAAACCGCCTGGCTCTTTCTCGCCTTGAGCTCTTTTTCTAGCTGAACTCTTAACTTCTCTGCTTCCACAGAGCTGTCCCCTTCTCCTCTCCCTGCACAAACTCAGGCAGGAGCTTCAAGCTCTTTCTCACGATGTTTGCAGACAAAACAATGTGTTATGAGTGTAGAGATTTTATATCTGTTTTTAAATTTATTTATTTATTTTGAGAGAGAGAAAAAAAAACACAAGTGAGGGAGGGGCAGAAAGGGAGAGAGAGAGAGAGAGAGAGAGAGAGAATCCCAAGCAGGCTTGACACTGCCAGGGTAGAGCCCGATGCCGGACTCGAAGGGCAGAAAGGGAGAGAGAGAGAGAGAGAGAGAGAGAGAGAGAGAGAGAGAGAGAGAATCCCAAGCAGGCTTCACACTGCCAGGGCAGAGCCCGATGCCGGACTCGAACCCGCCCCCCCCCCCCGCCAGCCGTGAGATCATGACCTGAGCTAAAGTCAGATACGTAACCGACTCAGCTACCCAGGCTCCTTATGAGTGTAGAGAGTTTGATGAGAATTTGGTAAGACCGAGGGTGTTTAGAATTCTAGTAATACCAGTAATTTAGAATGTGTAGCAGACAGCCTCGTTCTTCAGCGTCTCGCTGGCCGTCCTTTCTGCACAGACGCCAGGATTCCGCAGATTGCAGATCCGTTTGTCTGGCTCCTTTCTTCTCATCTCTCTCCCTTGTTCTCAAATTCCTGCAGTGTTTTTACATAGAGGTTTAGCTATGCTGTCTCCTTTCTCTCCTGTCTCCCCTTGCTCCCAAGTGACTCATAAGTGTATTTTCCTGGGACGCTTGGGTGGCTCGGTCAGGTAAGCATCCGACTGGGGCCCAGCTCATGATCTCATGGTTCGTGGGTTCAAGCCTCACGTCGGGCTCCGTGCTGACAGCTCAGAGCCTGGAGCCTGCTTCAGATTCTGTGTCTGCCTTTCTCTCTCTGCCCCTCCCCTGGTTGCACTGTCTCTCTCTCTCTCAAAAATATATAAACATTAACCAAAAAGATATTTTCCCAAATAAAGACAGTTTCTTCCTCAAGACTCTGGGATCAGCTGTTACAATAATACTTATTTTTCCTGCAACACGTACACTTATTATGTAAGATATTCCCAAATTGTAAGCCCATTAGCTCTCTCTCTCTCTCTCTCTCTCTGTTCCTCTGTCTTGTATCCTTTCTGCAGGACTTTTTTGTTGCCTATTACCGCCAGTGTTGATTGCTTTCACCATCTGTGCAAAGCAGGAAGGCACTGGTACTGACCAACCCAGTGCTAGAAGAAGAGTATCCAGCTGCTTCTTTCCTGCATTATGGTACACCTAAAATATTCATCAGGCACAGGTGCAGGAGTAAATGGAGAAAGTTGCGTCCAAAAGTCCAAAGATGACTGGCCCAGGGGCGCCAGCTGTTCTTGGGGCTCTGGCCTCAGAGCTCCATCCAGCCAACCCCAGACTGTGGAGATCCACACGGAAGCACACCTGTAAAGATCTCACAGCCATCTTTTGGAAAGCTCTGGAAAACGGTAGCCTCACTCACGCCCAGGAAAATCGAAGCAGCTTCTCCTCTGTCGGGGCCAAGAGTCCCTGTTTGGAACTTCTTATGACACTTCGAGGAAGCTGATAGTTTTTTCTATACATAAATAACCATAGTACACTGTCTTACTTCTGGCTATAGAATTCTGAGACTACAAAACCAAAAGCCCACTCTGTCTACAACATTAGTGTTACTGGAGTATGTTTGACTAAGTCATATTTCCACAGTCTTATTTCCAAATGTGGTGTCCTAAGGTGTCACATGCAACGATCTTTTGTGTTTATTGTTACTTTAACATGCTACTCATCGCTCCTTTTAATTAGCGAAAATGCAAGGGGGCTTTGCAACATCTGTGGGAAAATCACCTTAACACATGGGTGGTTAATTCCAAAGCTCATTTGCAGAACGCATGATGTGCAAACATTCTTTTTTTTTTTTTTTTCATTCAGTCGTTCACTCAGGAACCGTTGGCCGAGTGCCTGGGATGTGGTAGGAAGGAGGAAAGGGAGAAAGTATGTCCTAGTTGCTCTTCCTAGGTATGACGGGACTTCCAGTCCACTGGACAGACAGTCCTTGGATCTTTGAAGCATTAACGTTATGTTTCGAAGAGTTAATGGTTGGGTGTCAAAGTAATAGATAACAACAGTGAAACAGGAATTCTTCAGAAAGGATGTTCAGGGCGCGGGAGAATTGCTAGGGAGTAAGGTGTAATTTAAACTCGCCCTTGAAAGATGGGCGGGATGAAGAACTGGAAGGGAGAGGCCGCTATAACTATAGATTCTGGCAGAGTGCAGTTTAGTCAAGAAAGGGCTTGTTTTAAAATCAAATACCTCCCAGAGAATAGGTAAATGTTAAACCCACGGGATTTTCTAAAAAAATAAAAACAAAACTTTTTGGGGGCACCTGGGTGGCTCTGTCGGTTGAGCGTCTGACTTTGGTTCAGGCCATGATCTCACAGTCCGTGAGTTCAAGCCTCGCATCAGGCTGTGTGTTGACAGCTTGAAGCCTGGAGGCTGCTTCAGATTCTGTGTCTCCCTCTCTCTGCTTCTCCCCCACTCATGCTGTCTCTCTCTTTCTCTCTCTCAAGAGTAAATAAACATTTAAAAAATTCTTTTTTAAGCTTATTTATTTATTTTGAGAGACAGAGCAGAGGAGGGTCAGAGAGATAGAGAGAAAGAGAAAGAGAGAGAGAGAATCCCAAGCAGGTTCCTCACTGTCAACCACAGAGGCCAACTCAGAACTTGAACTCACGAACTGTGAGATCACGACCTGAGGCAAAATCAAGAGTCGGACTCTCAACCGACTGAGCCGCGCAGGTGCCCCTGAACTCGAGGGTTTTTCTAAGTAAAATTTTATTTATTGTAGTGAAAGAGAACGCAAAAAGAAGAAATGATCAAAGATGTTGGCATAATTTCTAGTGTAAAATGATCCAGCGTAATTTATTCACTAAATATTGGCAAATGATCGCGTGTTAGCCGTTCAGATGGGTGGTATTGTTCCTATGATGAAGACTAAGGGTCTCAAAATTGTTGCCTATCAAGATAGTGAAAATAGGAATAATATCCATTTTTAAGACCTTGTAAATATTTTATTTGTTCACAGCCAACACCTTTATTGAAGGGAGACAATTGTGTTCCTTTTGTGACAGTCTATCTTGTTAGACATACTGCAAGTTCTGACTGATGGCAAGACTAATAAGGATTGTCCATTTCCCTTCTCAACCCTGACTCAGAGGAACCCCCCTAGGGGTTATTAATTTCCTTTTCTCCTCAGAACTGCTTTAGGGCTATCATAGAAATGACATAAAGCTACAAGTTTTGAGTTCCTTTGGGCTACGGGGCCAGGGCTATTTTCACTTCCTAGAAAGAAACACGACTAAATTTTTGTTGGTTCTTTCTTGAATCTGCTGGTCTGAATACATTCTTCTTGTGAGTACTAAAAATTAGTTTTCTGTGGGAAAGTTGCCCGAGAGTTATCGTGTAGAGGGGCCGGAGAGAGGGGACACGAAAAATCTCGCAGTTCTACTTTAGTCATTTTAATCAGTGGAGGAAGTAAAAAATGGAGATTGATTTCGACAGGTGTAAAGAAATGCACTTTTAGACCAGAGACACTGGTTTAACTTGTCTGTGAAGGCTGGAAGTGCTCTCTGCAGTAATGCTATTTTTCTTCTGTTACTGGCCAAATCTGAACATTGAAGTTGTTCACTCAGGAAGAACAAGTTACTTAATTTAAAAGGAGCTATTAGAAGCATTTTGCATCCATTCATCCTTCCACCCATCCACCCACCCAACCATCCATCCATCCACCTACCCAACCATCCATCCATCCCCCCACTCACCCACCCACCCACCCACCCACCCAACCATCCACCCAACCATCCACCCACCCAACCATCCACCCATCCATCCACCCATCCATCCACCCATCCATCCACCCATCCATCCATCCATCCACCCATCCATCCATCCATCCATTCATCCACCTACCCAACCATCCATCCATCCCCCCACTCACCCACCCACCCACCCACCCACCCACCCAACCAACCATCCACCCACCCATCCATCCACCCATCCATCCACCCATCCATCCACCCATCCATCCACCTACCCAACCATCCATCCATCCCCCCACTCACCCACCCACCCACCCACCCACCCACCCAACCAACCATCCACCCACCCATCCATCCACCCATCCATCCACCCATCCATCCACCCATCCATCCACCCACCCATCCATCCACCCATCCATCCATCCATCCATCCATCCATCCATCCATCCATCCATCCTTTAATTGTTTTACGCCTACTTACCACGTAAGGCACCCGGGGGTCTGTGTGAGTGGTTGCCCTTTCTCCCACACGCTCACCAAGTATGATCATTGTTCTACGTCAACATATCAGTGTCTCTCTCATTCTTATGAATGACAGCATAGCAATGATGGAATGCAATGGGTGCCCCATACTTTATTCAGAGTTTCCTTTAAAAAAATGCAGCAGAAGTTATCAGTCGTCATAATTAAATCAGAGTTAGAAAAAGCATGTAATACTTGATTTATCTGATTGATTTAAAGAATTCCCACAATCCCTAGGGGTTCTTGTGTGTGCAAATTAGATATGGCATGTCACATTTTTCAAATAGAAAATCCAAAGCTAAAATCTCTCCTCAAAGGACAAAATGCATTCTTTTTTTGGCCCTTTTAGGAACATGTATATTTTTTTCATTGAAGTATAGTTGACACAGCATGTTGCATTTGTTTTGGGTGTATAACATAGTGATTCGACATTGGACCAGCCCCCAGCACAAAATACATTCTGTCTTCACAGG
This sequence comes from Paguma larvata, assembly GCA_030068075.1. Lineage (NCBI taxonomy): Eukaryota > Metazoa > Chordata > Mammalia > Carnivora > Viverridae > Paguma > Paguma larvata. The sequence continues at coordinate 20,928,255 of CM057829.1, forward strand.
CCCACAAACAACCAGATAAAGCATTATATGGGCTACACTAATGTCTTCTGCAGCTTGGGCTGACCCTCATTCTCTTTTTGGAGGAATCTGATGTCGATCATTCCATTGCCCTTCATCTCTGTGCATATAGCAGAATGCAGAATACTGTTCCTCCCTAACTGCTCTCCATACTCAAGGAAGGACCACCTCCCTCCCTCCTTAGCCTCTTGGAATGGGCAGGCTTCGTGCATTTCCTTGGGTGCCCTGAAAATCTGCCTAGGTCTTTCCATCAGGTCTCTTGTATTCCTGATTTATTTTCTTGTTTTATTGTGAGTCGAACCAGAGTTACTCTTCTTCAAGATTCGGTAGAAAACGTGGTCCTGCTTTCAGAGAGCACCCAATCCTTGCTTCCTTCTGTTACTCGGAACACCTTGAGTTTTTGGTCTGCCCAAATCCCATGATACTACTTTAATTTTTGGTGGGGTATCTGGATGGCTCGGTTGAGTGTGTGACTTTTGATTTTGGCTCAGGTCATGGGATCGAGCCCTGTGATGGGCTCCACGCTGAGCAGGGAGCCTGCTGGAGATTCTCTCTCCCTCTCCCTCTGCTCCTTTCCTGCTTGTGTGCATGCGAGCACACACTCTCTCTCTAAAAAATATTAAAAAAAAATAAACTAATTTTTAAGTTTTGCGTACATGAATCAAAACTTGCAACTCATCTGTTATAGTCTATGTAAACGACATTAGGTAAAAGTCATTTGAAATTGTTTTTCATGCAACAAGAACAATATATCATATCCTTCTTTTCACCCCCAAAGTTGAGATGAGGTGTTTTCATAAAATGGATTTATTGGGAAATCAAACGCAAGCATCGCAGAGAAGAAAATGTGGTGTGTATGATCTATTTAGTTTACCGAAAGTAGTGACTTATGTAATTTGAGAAATAAAGCCTCCCAAAGATTTATAGGGTTAATCTTACCTTTCAAATTATTTTAGTGGGCGAGGGTTCTTTTTTGTTTAAAAGCTCAAGGGAAGCCAGGTACTTTTGTCTCAAGTCCACCTGGATTCATTTTGTTTCACATTCTTGGGCAATACAAAGCCCCCTTACAGAGCAGGCCTCCTGTTCCTTTAAAAAAAAAAAATTAAAATGGGTCAGTGAGAAGATAACCATTTAATTTCTTTGAAAGAGAGGAACTTGAGAAAACTACCAGGCGTTTACCCAAACGGAGATATTTCCGCACGGTCGTCGCTAAGTAATTCAGAATAGATTGGTTTATTTCAAAATGGAAAATGATATCCTCACCAAGAGATACTCCTGAAACAGGAGGTCTTTAGAAGATAGTGGAAAAAAAAAATTATACATCGTACCCCCGTGACGATAGTCAGCAAAAACAGATCGCAGAAAGAAAAGACGACGGAGCTCATCTTAGTCGTGGTAAAGACGGGAGAAATGTCAGAATCGTGTGCACTCGGAAAAACCCACTTGGACGACCGTTCATGGTAACGGTGGCCCTACCCGACAAAGTAGTTCTTGCAATATTATCCTATAGCGCTCGCACGACCTGTCTCCAAAGATCTTCACGTTCAGAACGGTTTGGGTCCAGCTCACACCGTATCTTCTTTTCTTTCTGCGCCCTGTTCTTTTCACAGCGGTGGTGCCACCGATTATACAGTCAGTTAATCGGGAAGAGATGCAGCCTAACTAATACTGCGAATGGTGAAATGCTTTTCTTCCTTTTTTTTCTTTTCTTTTTTTAGAGTCTCATTTCCTTCAGTCATGGTCCTTTTGGAGATTGAATGGTAATATTTGGATTTCTCTTTTCTGCATTCCTTGCTCATGAGAAGGCGAGCGGCACTATCGTGTTTTTAGGGAGTAAATTCTGATGTTTTCAAGCATTCAGCTGATCGCGAAATAGTTTGTGGAGCATCTACCGAGGGTGTAGCCCTGAATTAGGTGTGCATCTGACACTGTTGTCATTTCTTCTGAATTGTCTTATTTGCCGGTGTTTGAAAAATGGATGTTCATGTAAGTTAGGGTGGAGAGTTTTGTTCGTTTTCTTTACCAGTTGCTTGCCGCTTTTATTTCCGTGGGCTAAACAGTTAGTTTTTGCCGGCCTTAAGCTGTCATCTTCCCTTCAGACTTTTTCTAAAATTTCATCTGTTTATTTTTAAGTAATCTCTGCGCCTAACATGGGGCTCGAACTCCCAACCCCGCGATCAAGAGTTGCTTGCTCTTCTGACGAGGGGCCAGGCGCCCCTCCCTTCAGATTTTTACAGGGTCCTGCTATGGAATTAAAATTCATAGTCTCCCAGTACTGGCTCAAAGCTCCCACGATCGGTGGCACTTGGGAATCGTGTTGGTTTCTAATGAGCAGAATAGATTTGTATGGAAATGGAGTCACAGGCAGAATCAGAGTTGGGATTTCATTTTCCCTGGTAGATCCGCTTTGAAAATTTGCCTCAAGCCTCCTCTGCCCTTGTCCTATGGGTCATCCCCGAATCAGCAAAACCATTTTTTTTTTCCTGCTCGGGATGCTAAAGGGTAAGAAGGGCAACCTTGAAGTGTCGTGCAACTATTTTTACCCTTTTACCTTCCGCGTAGAATCGCGTCTGTCCTCTTCACAGCAGAGTGCAGAGTGGAGGTCGGCCTGAGTTCAGGGGCAGCACCGCCTGTCCTTGTCCTCAGCCACGAGATGTTTTGCATGGAGTTCCGATTTTACAGCAATGGCTCCGCTTTCAAACTTTAACGGAGACGCCGGTCTTCAGCGTTCTGCGGTGCGATCTGTCAGTTACGTTGTGTTTCGCATCTTGTCTGAAAATGTCCCCTCCCTTCGCTTCGCCCCGCCTCAGAGCTGCCTCTCTCGGCATGTGTCAAACTTCCTCTTCTCTCCTCGGATTTCATTCCTCCGAGGATCTGTCAAGGGTCCAAGTTCTCACAGCTCGCTCAGAAATGGATCGAGTCCAGAGGGACCCGTGCCGACTTCTCATTAATCTATCAGAGTTTCAGCTTCGCAGCCTTGGGGAGAGCGGTGGGAGAGGAGGAAGAAGAGAGTGAGTCTCCCGTCCAGGAAGGCAAGGCGTTGTCTTTTCTCCCCCGTGGCAGGACCGTACCCTTTAAAGTTGGTTCTCCCAAGGTGAAGTCCGAGCTGAGCCGTACAGCAGTAAGTTGGCCTGAATCAACAGGCCGACGACAAAGCGTTAGGCTAGGACCTTGTGACTTGGCTTCGAGGCTAAGGAAGAATATCTAAATTCACTGAATTCCCAGGCATTTCAGCTCTAGAGGAAGAGGAGCAGGGGAATCCAGGAGTCTTGACCTTCCTGCGAGGCCGAGTTCTAACTGGAGCCGATTTTAACGAGCCCGGCTTGGGTTTCATACTTGCAATAAAGCTTAAATCAAATTACTCTCCAGTCCTACCATATTCTGATGGGAAATTTATTAAATGTGAACGTCTAATCTGAAAGCAAACAGAGCTTTAAGTAAAACCACGGAACATCATTTAATAGTGTTTATAACGGCGGGGACGAGAGTCTGGGCCTCACAACCCGGCCGGGAGAAGGAATTCCACGCCCCACTTCCCAATCTGGACCTGTCGGGAAGTGTTTATTTGTACTAAGTTTTCCAGTCTGAAAGTCTGTGTCCTTGTTTAGATTCGGCCTGAGTAAACAGCCAGACGATAAACTTCCTCTTCAGGTGAGGTTTGTATCTTTCGAACCAGACGGACCGTAGCCCATGAGCCACGCTTTCCTTTCTGGAGGCCGCGTCCTCAGCCCCGCGCACGTTTTCAGGAGGCCCTACTGTGCGCCCAGACCAGTGCGGTTGTACCTGCGGACGTAACTGGTAACGACGATGCCGCAGAGCCCCCGGGGAAGCTCTTGTCACGTGGGGAAGGTGAGTGTGACACGTGAGAGTAGACGCTCACTTAGGAGAATCCGGGAGTAAATAAGAAGCGAAGGTCATGATGTCAGCCGTCGAATCCTGCTGAAGCAGATAGATACTGTGCACTTAGGAATCGGGGAGAGGAAAAGCGAGTGCTGACTTTAGTTACTAGGGTGGAAGTTGGAGGAAATAAATCGGATTCGAGACGGTCTGTGCTTTTGGATGACAGACTTTATTTAAAAAAAATTTTTTTTAATGTTTATATTTGAGAGAGAGAGATAGAGACAAGTGTGAGCGGGGGAGGGGCAGAGAGCCAGGGAGACACAGAATCCAAACAGGCTCCAGGCTCCGAGCTGTCAGCACAGAGCCCGACGCGGGGCTCGAACCCACAAACTGCAAGATCGTGACCTGGGCCAACGTCAGACGCTTAGCCAACTGAGCCACCCCGGCGCCCCTGGAGGACAGACTTTAGAAGAGTAACAAGTGACGTTAGCACAGCGGTTCCCATCCTGGTCCTACACATGGTTTCTAGACGCGCGAGGGCTTCCTGCCCACAATCCTGCCCCCAGCCCTGGCCTTTCTTGCCACTAAGCTATACAGATGCTATTACTTTTCTGTGTGCCTGACACGAGTCCTTAGGTAGGCAGCGCCGAATTGGAGAATTTTCGTTTGGATGGCAAAGGATGTCGACACCAGGTCTCATGAGGAGCACCCGAGGGGACTTCCAAATGCTGCTTGGTGCTGAGAAGACTGACGGCAAACATCACAGTGGTTTTCAAGCAGTGCCAAGGCCATTTTGTTGCAGAACACGTGGATTCGTTGTCAGTCTGGGGTGCAGTACTGGGCCTGCTGGGTGCACGTCCCAGGGACCGTCCGAGAGTTCGGCACAGACCCGAGTTTCTTCACAATTAAAATGCCCGACAGAGCACCGTTTCTCAGAGCAGTGAGTTTTTCACTCCTGAAAATGTGAAGGAGAGGTCGATGTCACCAACGCGGGCCGTGTGGCTAGGGTAGCAGGTGTAGACTCAGTGGGCCCCAAGGTGCCTTTCAACTTGAGGATCTCGATCCTTGGGTGTATATTGAGGAAGCCAAGGCCAGTGGCAATGATGTGGCTTTCCGGGCCAAGGTCACTGTAGCATGAACAAATGGAAGAGGAGGAGGACAGGCGCTGTCTCTGCGTCCCGTGCATGCAGAGGGGCGACAGAAGCCTGACACGGATGATGGAGAAATTTAAACATTCCCATAGGCAAGGGGGGCACATCTTGGTTCCCGTCCCGGGCAGGATATGATAAAACAGGTATGCGAGGGGGTTTAGCTTGCTCGCCTGTGCTAGAGAGAGAGAGAGAGAGAGAGAGAGAGAGAGGAGGGGGACAGATATTGGTGGATTCCTTAGGGAGACCCCAGAAGAGCTTTCCCAGTTACCTCCCACCTTGCCTGGGCTACGGTGGGACTAATGGGAACAGAATAAGGGGCGAATCCAGAATTTAATGGAAAGTCTAGTATGGTTTTCCCTGAAAATGGCTCTGAAGTAGGATTCCCCAAATTATTAATCGGAAGCTCTGCGGTCGAGTCTTTGGATCGGGAAACCACAATCAAGTATTTACAAGTATTTTGGTCTACCACTGGAGATGACCGGTGACCTGAGACAAATCATTAAAGTTCCTCTCATTTGAATTCCCCGAGTCGTATCGTCCCCACAACAGAGAGCATTTATAAAATATTCTGAGTCTGGGGGGGAAAGAGGCCTTGCCGCGTTAATATGGTCCTCTACTTACTCTCGTTCTCGGCGTTCCCGCTCTCAGTCATGACGACGATGCGGTTGTATATTTCCTACCTTACGGATGTTTTTGTCTTCCAACCAGATTCCAAAAGTGGCTTTTCTGGAAATGGTCTTCGAAAACCGTTCCAATATTTGCTTGAATATGGGCCCATCGAGGGGATGCGAAAAATACGTAATATTCGAGATTATTTTTCTCACTTTCCTCCTTCCCCTCTCCCCCCAGTCTACTATCTAGAATATATTGAATGTACTGTGGCCTCGTCTGTTTACAGGAAGCTATAATGATTTAGATTGGTCTTTCCTGGGGTGCTGATTTTTTTTTTTTTTTTTTTTTTGTGGAATTCTCTGAACAGGGCTTTCCTGAAAAGAATACATTAAGACTGTCAAGATGATTTCTTTTTTCAACAGACTAGGCTTTGCAGACGCCCTTTGTCGAGGGAAAGATACATTATTCTGAAAGTCCTTCTGATCTTTAGGAAACCTGAAAATATCAAATGTGCTTCTACCATTTGAACTGCCCGACGAGAAAATCCCAGGAATTTTTATTTTCTGGAACGAAAGTAGTTCAGAGCGGATGGTGTTTTACAACCTAAGAATAGAAGTGCCTTAAAGACAATTGGACTTTAAACACGGATTTACTGAAGAGGACTCCCCCTCTCCCCACCCCCGCCCTAGAAAAGCTGAAACCCTGACACCCCTTTCTGTTTTCCATTTAATGTTTCTTTTTTGTTTGTTTGCAGCTGAACGTTTCCATAGGTGACATGATGTGTCCCGCATAATTATCCCGGGGTATCATTATTTAATGTGTGTCAGGAAGACATGGCTCAGATAGTCTCTGAGCTCTGGCTGGCTGTGCCCTGAATAAGCCTGTGCTATTTCAGGACTGCGAAAGCAACTCCCATGCATTGGAAAAAGAAGAAAGGAGGGCATTTCTCAAAAAGAGTTGGTTTCACGGTCTGGAAACCCGCTCTGTGCTTGCACGGGCAGACCGCTCGGGTGTGAGAGAACCCCCTTTGATTTCCGGGGGCTTATAAAACGGGCCGCTCTTTGTATCCAAAGTCACAGACCTGCTGTTAATAGGACGGGCACCCAGAGGTCTTCTGGTGGTAAAATTTATAAATCCAAACAATAATCTCTCTGGGAAGCTCCTCGAAGGCGGGACGGAGTCTGTTACCTCGGGTTTGGACAGTGTCGAGCGTGTGGCCGAGCACAGCCCAGCTCGCACAAAGGTCTTTGTTGCGGTCCCTGGTGACTGAGCCCCAGAACCCAGCGAGGAGCCAAGGGGTTTGTTTACTGTGCTGGATGGGCGGGGAGCCCTGGAGGCGGGGAGGAGGAAGACAGACGGGCAGGCAAGGACCTGTTTTGGCAGATGCTACTGCTGTTCTTGAAAAAAAAAAAAAAAAAGAAAGAAAAAAAGGAAAAATGGCACAAATTCTCTTCCGGGAGTGGCGGCTTTAGAGATTCGTTCCCGGGTTGAGGGGTGTCTGAGACGTTCGGTGATTGGGGCGCACAGAGGTCATTTGGGGCTGCGTTCTCTCTTGGCTCGGCTGCCTGTCCACCTTGTCTAACCTTTTATTCCAGTCCAGTCCCCTGCCTCTCCTCCTCTCTCCCTTTCATCCTCGACTACTTACTGAGGTTTGCTTCTCTTCCAGGCTGTAAGGACCCTACTCTTTTCCTTACCGTATCTGGAGACCGTTTCAGGGGCGGTGGCCATGACATCAGATCAGCATTTTGCAGGCGTGAGCAAGTTGAGGTTTCCTTCTTCTTTTTTTTTTTTTTTTAATTAAAATTTTTTTTTTAACATTTATTTATTTTTTAGAGACAGAGATTGACGTGCGAGCGGGGTAGGGTCAGACAGAGGGAGACAGACTCCGAAGCAGGCCCCAGGCGCCGGGCTGTCAGCCCAGAGCCCGACGCAGGGCTCGAACTCGTGAACTGTGAGATCACGACCTGAGCCGGAGTCAGGCGCTTAACTGACGGAGCCACCCAGGCGCCCCTTACATTTCTTTTTTAATGTTTTTTATTTTTGAGAGAGACAGAGCACAAGTCGGGGACGGGCAGAGGGAAAGGAAGACAGAATTCGAAGCCGACTCCAGGCTCTGAGCTGTCAGCACAGAGCCCGACGCAGGGCTAGAATTGACCGACTGTGAGATCATTCCCTGAGCCGAAGTTGGGTGCTTAACGGACTGAGCCACCCAGGCGCCCCGAGGCCTGCTTCTCTGCAGAGGGGAAATCCTACTACATTTTCCAGTGTGCCTACTGTATCTTCTTGCATGTATAGTGGAAAAGCATATACATAGACCGTCCCGTCTACAGGGTCGGTGTAAACTTTAGGTGGTGTTGCAGCTTGTTGTCCCTGTTTACCATGTATCTCTTTAGATCAGTTTTGTTGAGAAAATGTCTCACTCTGGGGGAAAAGGTGAAGAGAAAAGCCAGTACAGAACTGTTATGTCGGTGAGTTATTCTCAAAGCAGCAGGAAGAATGATGTCTTTCTTCCAGGCTGCAAAGGAGCTGAAGTTTTTCTCTGCACAGATGTGCTTGTGAAAAGTCTAAGGTAATTTGGAATCGAAAAACCTGCACGTGGCTACATTAGTAGTTAATGCAGTTCTAGATTTTGCCTGAAAGATGATGTAATTAATTAGAAGTAGGTTCCACGTCCAACATGGGGCTTGAACTCACAACCTGGAGACCAGGGGTCACTCGGTCTATTGACCGAGTCTGCCAGGCACCTCTGCAGGAAAGAGGACTTAGAGTGGAAGGAGGAAAAGGTATACAAAGTATATCCTCTTTTATGCATGCAAAACTTGCTGTGATTTCAGGTCTTCTTAATTTAATTAGTTTAATTTAGGTATTCTTAATTCTTTTTCATTTGCTTCCTATAGCTCTGCAGTAGGGACCTTTTACTCTATATATGGATCAACAAGTATATCTTCTTTCTAAAAAAATTTAAACAATTATTTATTTAAAATTTTAAATGTTTATTTATTTTTGAGAGAGAGAGAGAGAGAGAGAGAGAGAGAGAGAGAGAGAGGACGTGAAGTGGGGTCTGTGCTGACAGCAGCCAGCCTGACGCAGGGCTCCATCTCATGAACAGTGAGATTATGACCTGAGCCAAAGTCAAGTGCTTAGCCAACTGAGCCACCCAGGCATCCCTTACTTATTTTAAAAAACCGTTTATTTATTTGAGAGAGAGAGCGTGTGTGCAAGTGGGGGAGGAGCAGAGAGAGAGAGAGGGAGAGAGAGTATCACAAGCAGTCTCTGCACTGCCAGCACAGAGGCTGATGCGGGGCTCGATCCCATGAACTGTGAGATCATGATCTGAGCTGAAATCAAGAGTCGGACACTTAACCGACTGAGCCACTCAGGTGCCCCTAAATTTTTAAATTTAGTTTTTATTAAAAGTTGTTTTATTTAAAAGTTTTGAAAAAATGTATTTATTTTTGAGGGGGGGAGACAACAGGGGGAGAGAGAGAGAGAGAGAGAGAGAGAGAGGATCCAAAGCAGGCTCTGAGCTGTCAGCACAGAGCCCGACACGGGGTTTGAACCCATGAACCATGAAATCATGATAGTGAGCTGAATGAAGTCAGACACTTAACCAACTAGGCCACCCAGGTGACCCCAACCTGATTTTTGTCTCGTTTGTGTACTCTTTCTTAGGAAGATCGTAACTTTGTCTTACACTCTGGTTGACAGTGGGGCCCTTGTAAGCCATAGACGAAAGCGTCATTCCTTACAGTGTCCGCACTGCCGAGGGCAGGATGACATCCTTCAGTTCCCCGGCAGCAGATTGCACCCTTTGCATCCGGACTAGTCAACGGTGACCATAGTCAACGGTGACCCTCCTCAAATCTGGTTTCGCTTTGGGGTTCAAGCGACCCTCCCCTCCCGCTTGCCCGGGACCCTCTCATTGTGCACCTGCTACCCCAGTACGGTTCTGAGAAGCACCTCCTTCCTTCTCTTGGTTTACTCCCGAGTCACCTCAGGCATTAGTGGAGAGAAGCCAGGTTCCGGCGAGTGCGACTTTAACCAGAAGAGAAGCCGCTGTTGTCCGTGACTTGGTAGGTAACGACGGGTCTACATCAACAGGTTTCCGATCTGGGAAGTGGATTGTAGTCGTTCCACTTAAATATTCACTCACCGTCTCTCTTGCGTCAGATACATTTCTAGATACTGGGAATGTAGAAGTGAAGAAAACAGAGTCATTGCCCAAAAGAAGCTTAGGTTTTTGCAGGAGAGAGTGGCGAGAATGAAAAAAAAAAAAAAAAAGATGTAATTTAATGTCACGTGACAATAAATGGTGTAAAGCAATAAATCAGAGTGTCGGAACAGAGATTTTGCCAGAAGTGCTGTCGTCAATGGAGTGGCCAGATAGAACTTGTGACGGTGTGTCATTTGAATTGTCGCCACGGTTGCCTCAGATGGGTCCCGTGCAACAGGAAATGCCTTGTTTAATGACCTCCGGTGCCCCTGGAGTGTCCCGAACTCTCGAGGGAAAGGACAGTGATTAGCACAGTGCTAGGGCAATTTGTTGTCTGCGCGTTGTCTTCCGTTGCTGTGAATTTGCTCTCCGTCGCTTATCTCGCTAGCAACGATCTCACACCTTCCGCGTTCCCCTTGGTGTATTCCCCACATCCCATTTCCAGTGAGTGGGAGAGTTCGGACAGGTATGGAGAGAGGAAGACATTTTTACACATGGCGTAGCAACGCTCCAGAACGTTTCCTGTCCGTCGTGTGGCTCGGTGGGCAGGCTTCCCTATGCCCCAGATCCCAGTTGGAGTTCCCTGCCCTCTGAGAGGTCGGCAGCACTTCCTGAGCCTTAGAGAGTGAAGGGACACGGGCTCCTGTACCCCAGACCTTCAGACCTCAGTGTTTCCCAAGTGCTTTGCAATCTCCCTTCCCATAATCCCCCTCGTTATCTCTGTGATGGGGTTTATCATGCCAGTACTGCATGGAATTCACTTAGGGACAGATGGAGATGGCAGAACGCAGGAGAACGAGAGAGGATATTGAGCTGCGAGCTCTTCCCCGGGATGGTCCCCCCCTGGGCTTCCTGCAGGGACAGTCATGTGACTGGCACATGGTGTCGGCTTCCAGTAAAAGCTGTGGCGTGAATAAGTGACACAAGGTGGAAAAAAGCTACACGAGGTGAAGGTGAGCTGTTGTTTATTTGAACAGGTTTGAACATAATTATGGATCAAGTTAAGAGTTTCTACTGTTGAAGGAGAATACCGTTTCAAATCCTTTTGCCTGGTGAATTTTCTTGATCTGAATTTTATAAGGAATCTTAAAGAATGGCATTTAAAAGTGTTTACTACTTGGGGACACCTGGGTGGTTCAGTCGGTTAAGTGTCTGACTCTTGGTTTTGGCTCAAGTCATGATCTCAGTGTCATGAGTTTGAGCCTCACGTCGGGCTCCTTGCTGACAGCTGCAGAGCCTGTTTGGGAGTCTCTGTCTCCCTCTCTCTCTGCCCCTCCCCCATTCTCTCTCTCTCTCTCCAAAAAAAAAAAAAAAAAAAAAAAAAAACCAAATAAACATTTAAAGAAATGTTTAGTAGATGAAGAAAGCATGAGAGGCGACGTGGCCATTATATGATTCGGTACAGAATCCCCCAGGGTTTGAATTGCTGACGATACTTGGATCTTGTAGCTGATTGCTGGTTGGTCTGTCTCTATGTCTGTTTGACCATCCATCTGTCCTTTTCTTCTTCCTCCTATCCACCCATCCATTCAAGGTGGTCACGTAGGAAGAGGTTCATTACTTAGGAGGGTGTGGTTATTCATCTCACGGGAACTCGGTTTTCTTATTTATAGCATGATGATGGGTTTTGCTTAGAATATTTAAAGGGGACTGTTCATTCTAGAATCCTGAGGTTGTTACATTTGATTGCGTATGAGTCGCTGGAAAGAATACAGCTATGAATTAAACATGGGTCCTGCCTCCAGAGAGCACACAGTCTAGTGCGGGTGGTGATGGTAGGGGGATCGTAATAAGAGAGTGGTCGGGTATCAGACGCCACAGCAGTGAGCTTGGGAAGGGAATTCGGAGAAGGGGGAGATGATTCTTGGCTGTGGCCAGAGCAGGGAAAGGTGGTGTTATTCCAGTGCAGGGATGCAGCTCTTAGTAAGCTGGTGACTTTCCTCACTTGCAGGTCATTTTAGTTCATACTGGCGAGGCAGGCTTTATATCCCCATGTAGCGGATGGAGAAAGTGAGGCCGGGAATAGGATAAAATAATGTACCCAAAGCTACCAGGCTCTGGAGGGGCAGAGCCGCAATTCAGGAGGAAGTCTATTAACTTGCTTCCATTCTGTCCTGAAGGTTGAATCAGGAGAGCGACGAGGATGGCGGGGCATTTCGGGAGAAGAAAAGACCACCTGGGCGAGCTGGAGCAGGCGGAAGTGCCCTGCGTGCGTGGGGACCAGCAGGGACCTCAGGGTGCCTGGGGCGCTCTGTCCCCCAGTGTTAGCAGTGGAAACCAAACCTGGGGACACGGCTGGGCTTCCCCGATGGCTGGCCCCGGGATCTGGTTTTCTTTGGGCTCACACGGAGATTTGGCACAGGGACGCAACATGATTGGAGGAATACGTTTCAGGATGTTTGTGACTTGAGACCTTCTAGGCTTCTAAAATACTTCTGTGCAGCTAAGCTCTTCAGTGTGGTGCCCAGAGACTCCCTCCTCTCGTGTCTCCTGTAGCCTGGCCCTTGACAGGTCCTAGGGCTTCTGTTCTAAGACACCTCTGGCCCCCGTCCTCCCCCCACCCCCACCAGCTGCCATTCCGATCATCAGCGCTTTAAAAAAATCCCTACGCGATTCTTGGGATTCTGAGAAGAAAACTCCTTGATCTTCCCCCTTCTCTGCTGTTCTCCTGATTTTCACCTGTTTCCTGCTATTTTGAAACTTCTTCTGTTCAGTAAGTGAATAATTAGATCTCCTTTGGCTTTGCTAGTGAAAAATATACCATAATATTTAGATTAAAACAGTGTAATAGCTACACCAGAAAAATACATCCCGGTTACATGACGAAGTTTCTCCTTTTCCTTTTCATTCGCAGTATCCTGGGGTGGCCTACTGGAGAGAAAAATACCACTGGATTCTCCGTGGGTGGTCAGACAGGACTTGTAAAGAGTCTTGTTTGTTTTGTGTGGAGGCTTCAAAGGCACGCAGACTTGCCTACCTAGAGATGTACTAAGAAAATGGGGGATTTTTGAAGTTGCTATGTATAAAGGGAAATTCAGAGTGACCGTCTTCCTTTAGAACTACAAGCTAATGTGATTAGAAGGTCCCTCTCCCCACGGATCTTTGTTGTTTCTGCATCTGGTCAGTACCTCCAGTCTTACGGGCAGATCTGCACTTACAAAAACCGTTTCTACCTGTTTTTTGTTTTTTTTTTTTTAACCACACAACCACATACTTTAATTTTTATACCCACCTCGATGGCGTCGATCGAGGTTTTTTTTAAAACGAAGAGATCCGAGCGGCGCGTGCGCGTGTGTCGTTGAGGACGCTGTGCTGGTGGGTGCTCGTGCAACATCTTTCTGGCACATTCCAATTAGCCAGGCCCTCCCGCTGTGGCGTGGGAGAAGAGTCTGGATTGGGGTCAGGGCTGGCTAAACGTGGGATACTTTTTTAATGCCGTCTGTGTAGAACTCCCTCATTAGCACTTTGGGGTCGGGAGGAACGCAGGAAAGCTGGCGGCGTGTGCGCCGTGGGTACTTTCCGCAGGGCCAAGCACGTCTCAGCCATTTTCTTGACCCAAAGTTTATTTTCTCCATTGCATAAAATTAATTGTACTTAATGGGGGAGGTTGGTGGCGCGGAATCCTTTTAAGCCTGGAGGGAGCCGGGAAGCTGGGTCCTCCGTCAGACCAGGCTGATCTATCTCATCGGTTGTCTTGCCGCCTGATTCCGTGGACGCCTGTGCGGAGCCAATTATGCGAATCCCTATGTGGAGCAAAAAATGACCTTGAGCCCTAGAGAGCCAGCCGGTTGCTTTACGTGGTCGTGTTCACCCACTGAAGCTGTTTTGCTGCCTTGGCCAAATAGGAACGTGAGGTATTTCTGATCTCTAGAATGTTATTTTTTTCTTTTCTTTATTTATTTTTATTTATTTATTTTTTTAATATGTTTTGGGATAGGATTTTATTTTTGAGAGACAGAGTGAGACACAGTGTGAGTGGAGGAGGAGCAGGGAGAGAAGGAGACACAGAATCCGAAGCAGGCTGCAGGCTCCGAGCAAGTGTTCAACCCAGAGCTGGATGTGGGGCTCGAACCCATGAACCGTGAGATCATGACCTGAGCCGAAGTCGGACACTCAACCGACTGAGCCACCCAGGCGCCCCTAGAATATTATTAAAAAAAAAAAAAAAAAGTAGCCACTTTGGGTTAAATCTTTCCTGACTTGCCAGTAACTTTGCTTTGGGACCAGGCGCTTAGAACATAAATAATTCGGGGGTGTAACCTCTAAAAAATTTAAGGGAGGGATAAAACCTCCAACGTTCTTCCTTGTATCCAGACATAACCTGCTGTTATAAGCTGTGTTGTTTTTTTTTCTTAATGAAGAATATTAGAGAAGGGAAACTATAAATTTTTTTGCATAAAAAAATTAGAAACGATGTAAGGTAATTTTGCTGGATGTGTTATCGGCAGTTATTTTCATAATCAAATGTGTTCTTACAAAATGTCAGATTTTTTAAAAAGGTAAATCTGGGCACAGAAAACAAACTGAACCCTTGATATGTATAATCTCGCATGTCTTTGTAAGTTCCGGAGTCAGAGTTCACTGTGGCTTTGATGCGACTCTGCCAGCAACAGGATGGCGCTCCGTGACCCGCCCTTGGTGTCGTGGGAAGAACTTCCTTCTGGGGTCGGCCAGCTCCTGGTTTTTGATCTCTGGCTCTGCGACCGCCAGTCCTACCACCTTGGGCGAGATCCCGCACACCCTCAGTCACAGTGTCTCTCTGTCTGTCTGTCCGTGGCCTTCTGTTGCTCTCGAGGCGAGCCATACAAAACCGGTTTCAGAGGTTAAATGAAATAAGGTATAGAATAGTGTCGGGCATATATATTTGTGTCAGCTTCCTCTCTTTGCTTCTGATGACATCCCAGGGTTCGTAGTTTTTCACGGGTAGTGACGCACCGTTAGCTTCGGTGGTCTTTATGGATCTCTAACCCCCTTCATTTTTTAGGTAAGGAAGTCCAGCCCCAGAAGCGGGGAGTGATGTGTTTGCAGTGCCTTCTAATAGGGATAGCAGAGGGGGTGCTAAGCCAGGTGACTGGGTGCCTCCAGCCTTTACACACAGAAGGAGGGCTTAGCCCTCTGTGGTGCCTGGCTTGATGGCTCCAGAGACGGCAAGTCCAGCACTGCTCCAATGTGTTTAATAAGGAATCAACCTCTGAAACGTTTCCTCTCGAAACCTTCCAGGTAGACCAGGATGTGCACTGAAGTGTCACTCTGCTGTTGTCCTTCCGTTTATTCTTCCGACTTTTGACTCAGTTTCCTTTTCTTTCCTAGTACCCTCAGGTGACTACGGAAGTGTTGGCACCCGGGACGCTCAGGTAAGAGTCTTTTCAGCCGGGGAAGGTTTCCAGATCAAGGATCATAGTGATTCTCTTTGCGGTTATGGTTCTTCGCGACTCTTTTTTTTTTTTTTAAATTCTTTTTAATGTTTTTTTATTTTTGAGACAGAGAGAGACAGAGCATGAGTGGGGGAGGGATAGAGAGAGAGGGAGACACAGAATCCGAAGCAGGCTCCAGGCTCTGAGCCGCCAGCACAGAGCCCGACGCGGGGCTTGAACTCACGGGCTATGAGATCATGACCTGAGCCGACGTCGGCCGCTCCACCCACTGAGCCCCCCAGGCGCCCCTCTTCGCGCTTACTCTTTCCTGGGCTCCCCCGAAGGTCCCAACGGCTGCCATTTCCCTGGTCGTTCTCCTTGGCTGTTTGTTTATTTTAGTTTCTCATCTATGCCGCTATTCTGTTATATTTTCAGTTTTCTTTTTATGTGGTCCTGCGTGCACATTGTAACGCTAGAAATCAGGCACGAGGATGGTTAAGCCCACCTTCAGGGTAACGGTTTGCTCGTGAGGAGAGAGTGTGGGTACAACTTTCGGTAGTGTTGAAGGACTTTTTCAATGTGTGAGGCGCCTGGGTGGCTCCGCGGGTGAAGCGTCCGACTCGGTTGTGGCTCAGGCCATGATCTCATGGTTCGTAAGGTCAAGCCCCACATTGAGCTCTGTGCTAACAGTGTGGAGTCTGCTTAGGATTCTCTCTCTCCCTCTCTCTCTCTCCCTCTCTCTCTCTCTCTCTCTCTCTCTCTCTCTCTCTCCCTCCCCCTACCCTGCTTGCACACACTCTTTCTCTCAAAATGAATAAACTTAAAATACCTTTTCAATGCACATCTCTTAAAAAGAGCTTTTTGTGGTTTTTTTTTTTTTTTTGGTAAAATAGACATAATACTGTTTTCACACCTAAAATGATAGTTAACAATAATTCTTTTATATCACATGTCCAGTGTGTTCAATATTCCAACTGTGCAGGTACTATAAAAAATCTTAGGGGTGTCGTGTACAACATGACGACTGTGGTCACCATCGCTGTAGGGCGTGTTTGAGAGCTGTTGGAAGAGTAGATGCCAAGAGTTCCCCTCACAAGGAAGAAACACTTTTCACCCCCTTTTTCTTTATTCTTTTTGTACCCGAGATGATGGATGGTACCTATATTGGTACCCATTTCACAGTATGTGAAAGTCAAATCATTCTGTTACAGACCTTAAACGTAAACAGTGCTGTGTGTGGATTATATCTTAATAAAACTGGTGAAAAAATTAAAAAAAAAAACCCAGCACAAATCTCTGGTTTGTATTTCGTATGTTTGGAGGGGCCTCTTCTGTCTAGAGCAGGGGCTTTCAAGGTGCGGTTCTGAGGTGAGCTGCACTGTCGCCTCCGAGCTGGGCCCTACCCCAGAGCGCCCGGACCTCCATCTGGGCTGGAGTCACACTCCAGGCCATGGGGATGCGTGGCAGCGTTAAGAGAAATGCGGGTCTAAAGAAAACCACAGTGTCCTACTGTCTGCACACGCTGTTTTTGTTTGTCTTCGTGTTTAACACAGCAACGTATCTGGAGACGCTCAAAATACCCAAGACGCGCTGGTACCTGGGTCTGTGTGATAGAAGAAGAAGTCTATAGTTTGGTCTTCGTCCCTGGCTCGCGGCCAGGGCTCCCAAAACCCCTGTAATTTCCTAACACGAAGAGAAGCATCTTTTGTTGTAATATTTGGTTATCGCTCCCGTACCGCTCCTCCAAACCGCTCTGGAGCGGTAAGTTTTGTTATTCAAAACAAGCCCCTTTGGACCACACCTGAGTTTGTTAATAAGGCGACCGGTGGAAAGCCTCTAATTATGGGGGCCGGTTGCCAGGGGAACCGGGCGCGTTTCGAGGATTGGGACTTACAGGCTCCGCCCCCTGACCTCCGGGGCCGTGAGAGGGGCTGGAGGTTGAGTTGAACACCGGGGGCCAGTCATTGAGTTCGCGTTAAGTCTCCTCTATGAGAAGGGGTTTGGAAGCTTCTGGAGTGGACGCTTGGCTCTTGGAGGGACCTCTTGGGGCTGGAGCAGGGGCTTTCTAGGTGCGGTTCTGAGGTGAGCTGCCCTCTCGCCTCCGAGCTGGGCCCTACCCCGGAGGGACTGGACCCGAGGCCTGGGGTGGAGTAACACCCCAGGTGTGACCGTAAGAAGGGGTTTGGAAGCTTCTGGCGTGCCGGGGGCCCGCCCCGGGCATCTCCCGCATCGGCTCCGGAATCGTAGCCTTCTGGAGAAGCCGGTAGTCTGGTAAGCACACCGTTTTCCTGAGTTCTGCCAGCTGTGCCAGAGACTTAGGGAACTGGAGGAAGGGGTTTGGGGACACCTCCTGTCTACGGCTGGTCGGGCAGCGTTGCCAGCTGGTGACCTGGACTTGGAATTGGGGTCTGAGGTGGGGACAGGCCTGGGGGGCCGGGCCCTGGACCTGCCGGGCTCTGGGCGACTTTGGGCAGTCAGCGTCTGAGCTGAATTTACCCCTCGCCCCCCTCGCCCCCCTCGCCCCCCTCGCCCCCCTCGCCCCGTCCACGGAGATCTGGAGAATTGCTCGGGGTGGGAAAACCGCGCGCGTTGGTGGCAGGTGTGTTGCGTAAGTAGAGGGAGATGGGAGTTTTTTGCTGTTTCATTACCGCCTTGGAGTCGGGGCCTTGCATGGCCTCCCGGCCTGTACTGAGCCGCCCCTAGCTCTGGCGGGAGAGGCACCCAGCTGCCCCCGTGGGCAGCCAGCGCGATGGCCGCCGTGGAGGCAAGGCCCTGGACAGACTGAGTGAATTTCTTTGAGTGTGGACGGTAGAGAGAGAAACCTCTTTTAAAAGAGTGTAGTTCTGGGGCGCCTGGGTGGCTCAGTCGGTTGAGCACCCGACTTCAGCTCAGGTCATGATCTCGCAGTCGTGTGAGTTCGAGCCCTGTGTCGGGCTCTGTGCTGACAGCTCAGAGCCTGGAGCTTGCTTCAGATTCTGTGTCTCTCTCTCTCTCTGCCTCTCCCCTGCTCATGTTCTGTCTCTCTCTCTCAAAAACAAATAAAAAACATTAAAAAAAAAAAAAGAGTGCAGTTCTGCACCCTGGGTGGCTCAGTCGGGGGCTCAGGCGATGATCTCCTGGTTTGTGAGTTCGAGTCCCCACGTGGGACTCTGCGGAGCCTGCTTTGGATCCTGTATCTCCCTCTCCCTCTGCCACTCCCCACTCGTGCTGTCAGTTCTAAAACCTGGTGTTCTCCACAGGGGAATCACCTGGGGAAGCTTTTAAGAAGATACTGGTCACCTGGCCTGACCTCAAGAAAACCCCAGTTTCAGCTGAGTTGGGAGTGGGTGGTGGGGAGGGGACCGGATTGGGCCCAGCATCAGCCCAGCCTCCAGGCTCTCCAGGTGACACGACCTGCGGCGGTGATTCAGAGTCGGTAACTGGTTTGGTTTGGGATTGACTTGATGTAGGAAACAAGTAGGAAATACATGACAAGAGAGTGTCCTTTCTCGGGTCTTCCCTTTTAAATGGGTAGGTGATTTTCAAACTGAGGTTCTTCTTTTTCATTTTCTAAGTTTATTTATTTCGAGAGGGAGAGCTCGAGCAGGGGACGGGCAGAGAGAGGAGGAGAGAGTGAGAGAACCCCAAGCAGGCTCTGCGTCGCCAGCGGGGCTCGAACCTGTGAATCAGGACTTAGCCGAAAATCGAGAGTTGGATGCTTAACGACTGAGCCACCCAGGCGCCCCTCAAACTGTGGTTCTTAGGTTTTGTTTTCTGTGGAGGGCAGCTCTAGATGAGGAGGTCTGATTATGTTTGTCTACTCACCTGTAGGTGTCTCGGGGGGGCAGTGTATGTTTCCGTGGCACGGGAGGGACCCCTGCCCTGTCACCTCTGCAAGCTCCCCTTCTTGTAAGTAGAGATTGCCCCCAGGAAAGGAACTCGGAGTCTCTGGTGTTGTGCAGCACGGGCCATTTTAATATTTCTGAGGCTATCAAGGAGCCCAGAACCTTCCTTGCAGTCCCGTAGTTATGGAAAGGAAAAATTGAGCTGTATTTGTTGATCGAGTGTTGAAATATTCCATGGAAAAAGGGAAACTAGTTCTACCACTGATTTTTCTTGGCAGGATTTCTCACTCCCCCCGCCCCCCCCCCAAGTTTCTGGCAAGTGTGATGAGAAATTGACTTGCAGGATTGCTTCCCACTTGCTTCCCAAGACCTCGTCTGCTGGCTCGCTGCTGACGAGCAGCAGTTCATTCGCGCTCTCTCTCACGCGTTCTCCAAAAATCACAGAACTCCGAAGTAAGCAGCGCGAACGTGGTCGGTCACATTTTGGAGGATTAGCCAGATGTAAATCTGAGTTGCACTTGGGAGGTTTCCAGTGTCTTATTTAAAAATAAATAGAACTCTAGCTTTGAGTAGAAACAGATTTTTTTTTTAAATGAAATATCTTACTGGAAAACAAATTTTATTTTTCTAATGAAAAATAGGGGGAGGAGGTAAGCTTTTCTTGACGCCCGTGGTGATTTTATTTCCTGCTCTTTTCTTTCTCCTTGCTGATGGCAGATGTGGCCGAAATAAGCCCCGATTTCGTTTTCCAAAATGGGGGAGGAATTAATCATTCAGGAATTTGTTCTTAATTGACAGCAGACGTTTGAAACCTGATTGGTTACGGTTGACTGTGCAACGTGCCTTTTAGGAAAAGACACGTTTATGCCTTGCCCCGAGTGTCCCGCAGCCTCCTCAGCAGAACAGCAGCTTGAGGTGTTGGCCTCAAGGCTTTCTGAATCTTAGACCTTTAAAAAAAATTAATTTTGCTCACTAAGAGAAAAAAACGAAAGATATTTTTCATGTGATCACAATAGGAGTTGCGCGATTAAAAAATGTTTTCTGTTGATATGCAAATTTGCTGCCAGAAATACCAAATCTTCAGATGCCACCTGTTTTTAATTCTAGCAAAACCTATAATCAGAATGAAATAAAAAAAAAAAAATCTTCCCTTGAAAAATCAGAAACATGGGGTGCCTGGGTGGCTCAGTCGGTTGAGCGTCCAACTTCGGCTCAGGTCATGGTCTTGCTGTTCTGTTAGTAAGTTCGAGCCCTGTGGCAGGCTCTGTGCTGACAGCTTCCGATTCTGTCTCCCTCTCTCTCTGCCCCTCCCCCATTCACGCTCTGTCTCTCTCAAAAATATTTAAAAAAAAAATTGAAATTTAAACGTTTCGTTTATCCTTCCAGATTGTACTAAGTCATATGAACACACCAAGGCCAAGAGGTTGACTCTACCAAGTAGACCTAATGTTTCACGCAGACACACGCATTAAGTTACAGACCTGCTAGATTGTTCCCGTGAGCAGATTTTGATCACTCAGGTTTCTAGCAGTCCCCAAAGAGAGGGTCCCTTACCTTCTGTCTTCTATGTATTTCAAAAGTGACCATTCGTCCCCTGGTAGAGGAAAACGTTGCGCTTTGTCAGCACAGCTTTCCAGCCTGCCTGGCCCATGTTCCTGCCCACAACATCATTTTCTCTTCTTCAGGCCTGAGGTCAAACTTCTGATGTATATGCCTACTCTTTTCTAGGGACAGAGGTAATCCCAGTTAGCTTTTCAGGTTTGGAGAAGTAACAGGCGATCGGCTGTGCAGCACTCCGACTCTGCAGAGGGACTCTGTCCGAAGGGGTGTCCTGAGGGATAAGGTAGTGATGGGAAAAGGGACTTCTCTTCCTTACTTCCAGAGAGCCACTCTCTCCTCAGAAGATCCTTGGTAGGTAGGTGCTATCAAATTTCAGTAAGAAAGGGAAAGAGGAAGAAATACCAAATTCCAGGTGCAGGTAGTCCTCTCCATGTTCAGAACCTGCCCTTAGGACCTCAGGAACAGATCCTGAAGTGGGAGAGGCAGACTGCCTCTTCCGTAGGTTCCTATGATCTAATTAAATGTGTTTTCACTTAAAAGGATAACCGTGTTAGATCTTAATGGGATTAACCTAACTGAAGTTTATTAGGCCTTGCTTTGACAGTAAAGATTATGGATGGCTCAAGTTCAGCTTGGAGATCGTCGCTTGGGATCCTGTAGTTTTTGCTACCGCTGCTCTGCCGAAGACCGCATGTGTATCACACCAGACGTGTTCACACTTGGAATGTGAGTGGAGTTTGAATGTTTCATCCCTTTGATTTTTGGGGAAGGTTAATTTTCATGCCAAGGGCAAGTGTTTAGCTAAAATAAAGGGGAGTTTTTATTTGTGGGTTGTGTGTGTGTGTGTGTGTGTGTGTGTGTGTGTGTGTATGTTTTAAAGAGAATTAAGGCTGTATTCATAGTCCCTTAGGATCCCTCTTGCTCAGAATTACCCAGATGCACTATTTCTTTAGCCCAAGTTCATTGATGACTACTCGCTTTTCTTTTGTATGTTTTGTAGGTACGGAATAAGTTTTTTGGTGGTAAAATGTAAATTTTCCCATTCTAGCTGTGGGGGATGTTCAGTTGAGTGGTACCAGGTACATGACGTTTGCACAACCATCCCCGTGAGCCATCTGGACTTTTCTTCCCAAACTGGAATCGGGCCCATTAGACACTCACTCCCCCTCTGCCTTCCCCTCAGGCCTTGGCGATCACCGTTCTCCTTGTTTCTATGAATTTGGCTATTGGAGGTATTGGATCAATGGAATCGAACAGTATTTGTGTGTGTGTGCTGTGAGAGAGAGAGAGAGAGAGAGACTGGTTTATTTCATTTAGCATAATGTTCTCGAGGTTCATCCATGTTGTAGAATTTTCCTTTTAAGACCATCTTCGTTTGTACGCAGAGGCCGTTTTGTTTATCCGCTCATTTATCAACAGCATGATTGGGTTTCTCCCACCCTTCGGCTGTGAATCATGGTGAATCTTGCTCGTAAGAACATGGATATACAGAGACCTGTTTGAGGATCAATATTTTTGAATTGCTTCCCCATGAGAGGTGTCTTTTTCCGATTATTTAAGATACCCAAATACTGATTAAGTGACTTTCTATATTGTTTGTAACACAGCCTCTTGTGTAGTCTAATGTGAATTAATGTTGGGTATGGGTTATGAAGGTCCCCAAAGGCGTAAGGGGACAGGTAAATTCAGGTCACTGAAAATCCTTTTAGAACACACCTGATTAGACCTAAGGATCCACTTTCTCTGGTAAAGACCCGTTGGGATAAACTTTTCTTTAAAATAGAGTCTGACTTATAAAAACCTGTGTTTTAGAATCTTCATCATGAAGAAATCTTGCATGACATCTGGAAAAACTGAAGTGGTTTCCAAAATTAGCTTGCTTTAATCAAAAAATTTTTTTATTTTTCTTATGTAAAAGAAACCTTTTTAATGTTTATTTTTGAGAGAGATGACGTGTGAGTGTAGGAGGAGCAGAGGGAGAAGGAGACACAGAATCCTAAACAGGCTCCAGGATCTGAGCTGTCAGCTCAGAGCCTCAAGTGGGGCTCGAACCCACAAACGGTGAAAATCATGACCTGAATTGAGGTCGGATGCTTAACTGACTGAGTTACCCAAGCACCCCAATTAAAATTCTTAAAGCAGAAAATAATCCATGATTTGGGGTGTATGTCTCTCTAGAGAGTGACATTTATCTCTTGGAAAGGAGTATAACCGCACACTCAAAAAATCCATCTTCTCACATTTTTGGTGTTTTCAGTGTTTCTGTCGTCTAGAACAGTCTTGAGGTGATGATTCTTTCAGATAACTTTTTGTTAACTAGACAGAATCTCCTCGTAACTAGTATTCATTGGGCATATTTAATTTTTTTTTTTAATATTTACTTATTTTTCAGACTGAGACCTAGTGTGAGTGGGGAGGGGCAGAGAGAGGGAGACACAGAATTCGAGACAGGTTCCAGGCTCTGAGCTGTCAGTACAGAGCCCAACGCGGGGCTTGCACCTACCAACGGTGAGAGCATGACCTGAGCCGAAGTAGGAAGCTCAAACCACTGAGCCACCCGGGTGCCCCTGTCATGTACCGTGTTTAGAGTTAGGATATTATTACTAGTTAATGTTCATTCAATCCTTGGTATGGTAGGCTTTTTCTAAGCTCTCTATTTGTGTTGTTATTTATTTCCTCTTCTCCATATCCTAATGTGTTTGATACCAGGAGAACCTGATTTCACAAAGTAAGAAAATTAGACGGGTGTCACTTGACCAAGTATGAAGTTAGGGATTGTCCGAGCCAAGACTTGAACTTGGACATCTGATTTCACAGTGTGTATCTTTGACCACCATGCCATATTCACTTGGCACTTTACCAGTTACTTTTTTGAGGCGAACCGACCCTTTGAAGTCAGTTCTGTGTGTCTGGCTAGAAACCCACACCATATTAAATGCTCACTAAGTATTTTGAAAGGTCAGCACCAAAGGACCAAGCTTTTTTCTGAACACCGTGCCCTGTATTTCTCCTTTTAAAGGTAAACACCTTTCCTGGTAAAGGAAATTCAGAAAGGCTACGGTTAGGAACTTTATAAAATTTAATACATTTTTATAAAAGGTGTTACTCCTGCTTTATGAACTTAAATTTTGTAAAGAATTTTCCAGAAGGATTGGGAAGAAACCTCACTCAGAAATTTGGTATTAGAGTTTGTAAGGAATATCTACTCACATCCATTTAAAAATGAGATCTTCTTAAGATACTAGTGTTGTCAGAAGTACTTGAAGCTACTCTTATTCTAAAATAGCCAAGAATCCTTATTTAGACTTGTTAGCAAGTGAATGGGTCCACTTAATGGGGTCCTATTTCTCTGAATGCTCGTGGCGTGGATTAAAGAATCCTTTGTAGCCAAAGGAACATTCTATGAGCAAGAGTCCTAGTTGCCAGGCATTTTGCTAGGTGCTGGGGATTTAAAGACCATTAAGAAATAATGGTTAAGATCTGTGTAACTTAGTTTGAGACACAGAGGTAAGACAGGAGAATTCCTCATTCTGTGAAGGAAAGAAGTTTGGAGAAAAGTTTATTGGGCAGGAGCTTGGTTTTTAAGGTTGAGTAGGAGTTGTCTGGGCCAACTAGGGTGAGGGGCGGGAGTGGTCTCCGGCCGAGGAAAAGCCACATACGGAGGGATTGAGGTAAGAAGCAGCGTGGTGCCTTCTCCAGATCCCTAAGGAAGGAGTTGATTAAAGAGTAAAAACCCGGGATTTTTTGGAAAAAGATTTCGAAGCTGCCCTTTGAGTCTTGGCTGTATCCTTTGCGGAGACCTGAATCCCTTTGGCCTTTGTTTTGAGGATTAAAAATCATGTGTGTAACTGTTCAGTAAGGAACCTGATCAAGAGGTTTCTACATTGATACTATCATTTATTAGGTTACTACCCTTTGCATGGTTTTTGTTTTGTTTTGAATAGTGTTATATTTGCATGATTCAACCACCCACCCCCCGCAAATATAAAAATTTTCCATGTTGGGGCCTCATTGACCAAGTTCCTCCTTTTCAGGCCCCCACGGAAACCACTATTTTTAGTTTTCTATATGGCCCTTCCATAGTCCCTTTCTGCTGCTCAACAAGGAAATAGGAGTATCATTCTCTACTTCCTGCTCTTATACAAAAGGTAGCATATTCTATGCATTGTGTGATGCCTTCCTGTTTTATACATAACCATACGTATTAGACCTCTTTCCATATCTGTTTAGAGGAAACTTCCTTTTTGGTGTTTTTTCGTTTGTTTTGTTTTTGGTTTTTTGTGTAAGTACTTTTTATTTGGGTAGTTGGACACCTTAGTATTTGGGTTTTACCAATTCTTTTATGCATTCTCTTTTGGGGGGGAGGTGCATATTTCTGTGACATTTTATCAAGCAACCACCCCCACAGTCAGGACGCAGGGGTTCCCTTACCATAAAGGAACTCCCTTCTGCCTACTTTTAATAGTGCCGCCTTACTCCACGTCCTCCCCACTTGCACCTGCTGGTCAGTCCTCACATCTTCGGTGTGCCTCCTTGAAGAAAACCCAGCCATAAATTCTACCTTTCTCAGGGGTAAGAATCCTATTTTTGAACATTTTTCTTCCCTAAGCACTTAACGGATACTTAAGAAAGACTTGTGGAAATGCAGGAGTCAAAACCAAACCAAAGCCAAGCCAAACAGAAAATTCACAGCGGAAAAACAGATGAGTCAAGATCATTTGCTTTATGAAATAACCAAGTTCCGACTTCCTTAAATAGAAACTCCTCAATGTGAATTAAGTGATAATTTATCATTTCTTTTAGGACTCCATTCGAAGTGCTAATGATCAGAAACACAGCTTTCTAAAAGCATTGCTTTTCAGGGTATTTCCATTTTCATGCACCACCCCCTCTCCTCCGCCCCCTTTTAAGGACTTGTGTCATGGTGGTATGAGAGGATTTATTATCCCTAGTTGACAGAGTAGGAAACTGGCTGAGAGAGGGAAGAAAGCCAACAGCCGGTGATGCAGGCTGCCCAACACTGCTGAGGTGGACCTCGCCCTGGTCATTTCACAGAAGAGAATGAAAGTGCTCCGATGCTCAGTAACGTGCCTCTGCTCAGTTGATGTCAAACAAATTCCAAACCTACAGCCCTCGCCACCACGTCATGATGAATGCTTTTCTTGGGTTAAAAGTCAAAGAATGCAAATTCCCTGCCCCTCACTTTTTTTTTAATGATGGTGGGAGTAGTATCTGAGTACATTATTTATGCAAGACACATACTGTACTAGTTTATAGAAATGGCTAAGGGCTTTGGAGTCAGCCAGTCTTCTGTCCAGATCCCAGCTCAGCTGTCCTCTAGCTTCGCTGCCGATGGACATGTCGATTTCTGTGTTAAAGCTTCACGCGCTCTCCTTTACAATGGAGACCCTGGCGGTGGCTCCATTGGGCTGAGGGAATTAGAGGGAATCAAACCTGCGACGCACTCAGCACAGCGCCTGGCACGTGCCAATCATGTGACCAGCAACCGTTGTGGGTCTTCATTTTACAGACTTTGCACCTATGAATACCAACTTGTAAGTAAATATTAAGATTGTGCTATGTGCAAAGCAACCTACTATTGATGGAATTAACACAGCTACCCAGCGTTGTAATTTTTCTCAGCAATTTAGAATGTCATTTTACCAATACATTTTTCTTGTCTTTAAAGCTGCTGTGCTGTCGAATATAACATCACCATTTCCCAACCGCCCCCCCCACCAAGGTATTTTTAAAAACCTGTGAATGCAGATTTTTCTCGAAATGAATACTTTGTATTGCTAGTATAGGGACATCCTATCTCTATGGTTTAGATCTTCCTAAGGTTCTGGTAACATCTAACTATTGATCTACCCACGAACCTGTTCATGACCTGAGAAGTAGTCCAGTAGGAAGGCAGGTAGCTGATGCGGGGGTCTGTGTGTGGTGGTGGGGATGGGGGGGGGAGGGTGCTGGTTGTAATAATACAACAGCTTTTGTAATAATAAGAGAAACCTGAGCGCACCCCCGCATTGCTGTTGCAGTCCCCTCGTTGGGATTGTGCAGGGGATGTGCTGAGCTCTGTTTAGCTGGGTGTTTGTTGAGTGAGACTGTGGAGCTATCCGTGAGAAGCCTTTGTATCACAGCGACCGACTGTGGAGCGCTCCCTCCCGTGTTCACAGATGGCTAGGACATTGGATAGGCTCTCCTGAGAAATTCTGTCTCCTACCTTCCCTCAGGACAAGGCTGTGACCCACGTGAGAGGTGGGGTAGGGCGCGTGGGGGGGGCGGAGAGCCCTGGGGTCCCAGGGGAGTGAGCGGGGGTGACTCCGTCCAGTGTGTGCGATGTCCTCCCTGCTTCGGGGTGCTCTGCACACGGCAGCAGGGAGGGGACTTGGCACACGGCGGAAGGTGTGCCAATGTTCCCTTGAGAGCCTCTCGCACTCCGCAGAAAAGAAAGCAAAAGAGAGCTTGCCTGGCCGTTCTCACTAACAGTCTACCCGGTAGAGTCAAATGCTGTATTAGTGAGGTTGAAATGAGGTGGGCCTCGAACCCCAGTTTCTCAACTCATCGTGCATATTTGAAAGCAGGTTTTTCTTGATCTTGTCATTGAGGGTTAAGAGCCCCAGGGCTAAAGAGAAACCCCCCTGACAAAATGACAAAAGGGCCAAACAAAATCACGCTCTGTGTTGGGTGATGAGTCCCCATGGTTCCCAGTGAGGCCGTTGATCTTTGGAGTTCGATGTGGTTTGTCTTTTCTGACTGGAGGGGGTGGGGGGTCCACTGGGCAGATGTCCTGCTGACGGCTGTACCCGCCCCGCCTGTGTGTCCTGTTGTGCAGGACACGACCACCCCACTTGTCTCTGGAGCACGATGTTTTCCTTCTTACCCTTGGCATTGTGATTTAGAAACTTGACCCTCAAGCTTTAAACAGAAATGTACGGTACATTCTAAGGGGTATTGTGTTTAAACCTTAATAATTTATCTCTTTCATATAAGCGCTGACTGCAGGGCAGACCAACACTCCCAGAAAGCCATGTGTTTCACATTTACTACGAGTAAGTCCGTCCTTCTCTTGAGCTCTCAAAAGTCGTAATTTGGAAATCGTTCTCTTCCTGTGAAAACCAGAAAACTGTCCCCTCCCCCTTTTGATAGGAGCTGTAATAAAAGTTCCCATAGGCACAATTTTGATTTGACGTGATGTGGTGGCTGTCTTTCTAGGGAGTCCTGGAAAATGCCTGCTACCTTTTTTTTTTTGGAAATTGATGTGTCTTTTATCCCCTGCATTTCATGCCCAAGTATGATGTCACTCACATGTCTCTGGTACATCCCCAGTCCCTTTGCAAATGGAAACTACAGAAGAAACAAAAATCGAGTGCATAAACTCTTTGAGGAACCTCGAAAAGGGTGTGTTTCAGAGGCACTAAACGCCCAAGTGTTAGCTGATACTTATCGTCCTGCTTCCAGATTAAATGTCTTTCTGATCACGTGTTTTGCACAGTGTGACATATTTGTCCTCTTTTAAATGCACAGGAATTGGCAAGAATCTAATTTCACTGGGAGGTTTGCTGAAGCATTGTCACCAGACAGGCAGAATGAGTGAGTGCTTTTCAGGGAGGGCAATGCTGCCAGCTTGGTTTGTATTTTGTCTTACCTGGAGTTTAGCTGCTTAATTTTCTATTTCAGTTAAGCATAATCCCTTTTCAAGCTCATAGCCATAATCACACTGCAAGAGACTTAAAAATTGTCATTTCCCAGCAGTATTTTTCAGTGTAAGCATTTTTGTTGAAGACTGGGCTCCTTTTTCTCATAACTTTTGGGAGAGCTCTCAGGACAGTGAACCTTCCCTGTGCGAATGGTACTAAGTCAGGGTGCAGTGTGGTCAAGTGGAGAAGCGAAGGGGTCACCGAGGGAACCCCAACACTCCATCTGAAATGGCAGCGGTAGGGGGTGAGGTGGGTGTGGACAGTTAAAATGGTGCCTGACGGGACTCGGATGGCTCGGGTCGACGTGGAGTTGGTGAGGCAGTGTTCACTTGGCCTCCTCCCCTGTATTGCTTTCATGTTTGCCTGTCCTTGGACCTAAAAGTACTCTAGGGGCACCTCGTCATTCTCGAAGGATCCACGTGTTTCTGGACAAGTCCAGAGATGGTGATAGGCAGGACCTTCCTCGGTAATTATTTCCAAGTCTGTTCTGCAAAAAGGCCAGGAGGGTAGGGGCCCGCTCTTGATCTGCAAAGTGCAAACGTGGAGCTCTATTGGTTCAACAAACCCCAGGCTCCAGTAGAACGCGGTAGATTCTTCAGTCAGTCTTGAGGCGTGGAGCTCTGTCCTTGAACAGAGTGAACTTGGTATCTCTAGAACTTCGGTTTTATCTCCTCTTTCTCTCCTAAAGTACTTTGGACTCCTCTTCACAAAACTGTCTTCTCTGGCCTTAGGATAAAAATTTTTGCGTTAGGTCCTTCCCCGTTCAGTACCAGGTACTTGAGGAGTTGTCTGCCTTCAGGAGAGTGTGCAGTTGCTCAATTGATGAATTGTTTGGTTGTTGGAGTTTGGATTTATAGTTCCTGCAGATACTGTAAGTGGTTTGTGGTCAGGTAGAGTGAATCACTACTTTAAATGAGCAAGAATATTGACTTCAAAAAAAATTTTTTTTAACATTTATTTATTTTTGAGAGACATAGAGACAGAGCATGAGCAGGGGAGGGCAGAGAGAGAGGCAGACACAGAATCCGAAGCAGGCTCCAAGCTCTGATGATGAGCCATCAGCACAGAGCCCGACGTGGGGCTCAAACTCACAGAAGGTGAGATCATGACCTGAGCCGAAGTTGGCCGCTCAACCAACTGAGCCACCCAGGCGCCCCAAGAATATTGACTTTAAATAGATGTTTCTGATTGGCCGCCTATGGCTTTTGCAGCTATGTCCACTTGAGGAATGATGAATCGGAAGTATTAATTTTTATCGATGAATCTAATCCAGTGGATAAGCAGCATTTGAATTCCAGATAGTAGTCCTATGGCCCTTAGCCCCTGAAGGCTTTGTGACTCCAGCTCTATAGTAAGACCTGTAAACATGTGTCCTCACCTCTTGGGAACTCTCCCTTTGGCCTAGGGGGTGGGGTTCACGTCTCTGGATCTCTAGGCTCACTGAGGCCCGAGTGTTTTATATTCGATTTCGCAGAAAGGCCGCAAACAGAATTCATGTTCTGTTGATAAATACTCGTGCTGGGTTGCAAATGATTCCTTCGTGGTGATGATGGAGATGAGCGGATGCTGAGCCACGCCAAGGGCAAGGAGAGGAGAGGGCTCCCGAAGCATGTGGTGGTACATTTCCTGTTTACCCCCACTTGGTTCAGTAGTACCGTCAAAACTGAAGAAATGAACTGGTTTTCTTCCTGGAGTGGGCTTTTCGAGAGCCCTCCAGCAGCTCTTACATGCCCACTGCCGCGGCTTTAGGTTAGGAAATGACCGTTCCTGACACCTGGGCATTTCCAGCTCTTCCTTGGTTCTCTCCCGTCCCTATGCTACCCCCTCCGTTTATCCCACCATCCCGTCCCCTCCATTTATGCTCAGATAGTCCTGGAAATGCTGAAGAAAGAGAGGAAAGAATCAGATTTCCGGATGACATTGCAGTGATGGGGATTTAGGAGTTGGCTTAACTAGATTTTACCTGGACTTTCTCTCATTTAAAGAAAAACAGGGTATGTGTGGGAGTTGTAAATAAGTGGGGTGATGTAAATTGTGGCAAAGGTATGTGACATCCGTTGGAAACTCGGTAGATTTTAAAGACAGAATTTTTGAACTAACAATGAAGTTTTTTGTTTTTACTTGGCTCGAAGTGTAAATTTTCATTTTGGCATGTTTTGCCTTTTAAAGCAACCCAAGTCTTAGTTTTGTGGAATTCAGATGGGCCTAAAGGCAATTAACGTGAGTTAGGTTATATTGAGGTGGGTGAAGACATTGAACTCGTGCCCAAGATGTGCCACCTCCTCACCCTTAAGTGAATGCTGTCTAATTTGGCATTCTTTTTTCTCCTGAAATAGTTACCTGTGACTTTCTCACCAATTCCCCTTCTTGGTTACAGTTCAGTCATTTGAGAAAGGTCTGAGAAGCTTCTTCAAAGAGAAGTTCAGGAACACCTGGGCGGCTCAGTCAGTTGAGCCTCTGACTTCGGCTCAGGTCATGATCTCTCGGTCTGTGAGTTCAAGCCCTGCGTCGGGCTCTGTGCTGACAGCTCAGAACCTGGATCCTGCTTTGGCTTCTGTGTCTCCCTCTCTCTCTGCCCCTCTCCCGTGCTAGCTCACTATCACGTGCTCTCGCTCTCTTGCTCGCACTCTCTCTCGCTCTCTCTCATAAATATCAAAAAATTTTTAAAAAGTTCATATGCATGTACTGTTTTCAGTACTGAACCATTTCACACCAAGAACAGAAGTTTGGAAGCTAAGGGACCATTCCACAGGCATTACAACCATGGCATGAAAAGAATCAGTTTACCAGAAAGGACTGAAAGAATCCTCAAGAACTTAAAAAAAAAAAAAAAAAAAGGCCAGCTGGGGACTGAGGAGCAATTTGGGGTTATGTTGCTCCTCTGGGGCTGGCAGAGGCTCTGGGCACCAGAGTTCACACAGCTGGATCAAGGTTGCACCCTGTAGTTTCTCTTTCCACTTGGACAGAAATGGAGGTGTTGGGCCTGTAATCTGGTCCTTGCCCAAAACCAAGTGCGTGTTCTGCAGTATTTCTGTTTTGAACACACTTGTCCTTATTTTCCCTTTTCTCCTTGCCCACTAGAAGGGAAAAAAATAATCAGAGGTACTCCTGGGTGGAGCTGCTCTTTGACTGCAAGGCCCCAGGGTTTTTTAGGTTCACACATGCTAGCTGGGGGGCTGGCCGGGTTGGGGCTGCCCAGTGCTGCCTTCTCGGGTCCCCTTCCAGCCTTCCCGCCCCAGAGGGGAGAGGGGAGGGAGTCCAGTTGCTGAGCTCAGAAAGCAGGCCGGTTGGGAAGCGGGGGCTCACTGACTACAGCTGTGTCTCTTTAGTGGGGAGGCCTTCCAGCGTCTTGGAAGGTGTGGGATGAAAAATCTCTACCTTCGTCATGTGTTGCTGATGCATGTGGTCCCCTGTGCCTGAACTTGTACGTGCAGGGGCGTGGGGAGGAGAGGAGGTGGAGGTCTCTCGGGCTCCATCCGAATGGGAGTCAGCATCCAAGGAAGCAGAGAGTCACCTTTTGGCCTATGTCCTTCTCCCCGGGTGAACGAGAAGGAACCTTGGTCACTTGTGTGGGAGTCAAGGGACTGAGCCAGCTCCCGTTCGGCGGGACTTGCCTTGGAGGAATGAGTTTTCTTGCGTCTCTGCGGGGGGGGGGGGGGGGGGGTGTGTGTGTGAAGCAGGCAGTGGGAGGGGTTCTGGAGCTGCAGTTTATTGAGAAAACAGCCGCCCCGCCCCTTCCCCCACCCCGCCCCCTTTCCCCCCGCCCCGCCCCCTCTCTGTGGCAGGATGTGAGTATGCTGTAAACTTTGGCAGGGGTGAAGCATGGTAAGACTTTTCTGAAACAGGAACTGATTTTTCGGCATGGAGCTGTCAGGTTAAAGCTCGAGAGAGGGACTGGGGAGAAGGAGCAATAAAATATGATCTAGTCACTCGAGAAATGGATTCTTACTCCTCCCCGAGAAAGCCCGAGTTCAGCGGGTCGGAGTCCCAAGATCGGGAGCCGGGACGGGCTGAGGTCAGCGTCTGCTAGGACTCCAAGGCGTGTTTGTGGCCCGTCCTTTATTATCATAACCTCTGGAACGGAATACGCCTTTGGAAAGGACAGTAAATGCTTCTCAGCGGACAAGTTGAGGACCTCGGTTTTGTCCAGGGAGGAGCAGAGGGGCTTGGACCCCATTGGCCAGAAGCTGTGTGCAAAATCCGGAGCTCGGGGCTAATTCGAACCTGGAGACGTAAGAAGCATCTGTTGGATGGTGTGAACTTTTGCACACAGGGTTTCAAGAGGCTAATTCACCTTGGAAGTCTGTGTGCAAAGTGGTTCTTTCCTGGCTGTCGCCTCCTCCTCCTTCAGAGGCCTGTTTTCACTGAGCGTGAGCGTTCTGTGCCAAATGTAGCAATGACCTCCTGGCGCCTGGAGCCGGCCACACAGCCTGACCCAGAGGGCTGGACTGGATGAGGAGGAAGGATCTTTTTAAGCCCCTCTGGCTCTGGGGTCAGTCCCAAATCTCAGGCTTGGAGTGGAGGACCAGGTGCGAAAGGGGGATGTTCCAGAATGTTTGTCCTGCCTCCCTCTGATGAATGCAAGTCTGGCCCCCTCCTCCCTCCTGCTCTCTCCTCAGGTCTCTCGGGTACCCCCCACCCCTGTTGCGTCTAAACTTGCTTTCTTGTTCCACAAATGGTGAGAATTCATCTCTTCAGGGAGAGTTTTTGGGAACGTATGGAAAGTTTACTAATGGTCTATGCCTTAGGGTATGGTTAACACAGTCCTCCCTCCCTGCCCCTTCCTTTTCTTGCCCTCCTCCCTTCCTTCCCAATTGTTTTTCTTTCTGTGCTCCGACTTGTGTTTACTTTTACAGTGGAATTACTAAACTAAACATACTTTGTGTTTGAGAAAACGAAGCTCCTCTCTTAAAAACAGCCTGACGAAGAGCCCGGGGTGCATGAGAGACTGTCGAGTTCAGAGGGCCAAAGTTAACATCCATTATGAAGCCACCGATGGTTAAGAAGTTCTTGAAATGGGGACGATTGCAGACTTGGCTGCATTTTCTTACTCTCCCGTTCTAAGGAATGCGCATCTTCTCTTACCTCCAAGATGCCCAGGTGTGCGTTCTCACTCAGACACGTGAAATCCCTGCAAAAACAACTTTTCAAAGAGTAAAACGACCGTCTCCCTTTGATACGCCAATAGAGAAATAGGTACGTAAGTGAAAGCTGATGTGAAAAATCCTACGTACTGAAATTGCTTAGAACTTGTCTTGAATTTACACTTTAGGTTAACTTGAACTTTAAAAGAAAGATTTATTTGGAGAGCGAAAAAGAGCGGGAGGGGCAGAGAGGGAGGTGCACTGCGTTGTCCGCGCAGAGCCCGATGTGGGACTCCATCGTGACCTTGGGCTCTCCATCGTGACCTTGGGATCGTGACCTGAGCCCAAATCGAGAGGCGGACGCTTAACCCGCTGGGCCACCCAGATTCCCCTTAACTTGAACTTTTACGTAGGATGTAAACATTAAAATTTAACCTTAGAAAATGTAAAAGGAATTGATGATTGCATATCCAGCACTCAGGTAAGAGTGGACTTCCTTTTTTCAAAGTGTCTTTTGATGTTTATTTTTTGTTTTAATTTTTTTTTAACGTTTATTTATTTTTGAGAGACATAGAGACAGAGTATAAGCAGGGGAAGGGCAGAGAGAGAGGGAGACACAGAATCCGAAGCAGGCTCTAGGCTCTGAGCTATAAGCCTGACGCGGGGCTCGAACTCACAGACTGCGAGATCATGACCTGAGCCGAAGTCGGCCGCTCAACCAACTGAGCCACTCAGGTGCCCCTGAGGTTTATTTTTGAGAGAGAGTGACAGAGCACGAGTAGGGGAGGGGCAGAGAGAGAGGCACACACAGAATCCGAAGCAGGCTCCAGGCTCCGAGCTGCTTGCACGGAGCGCGACGTGGAGCTTGAACCCACCAACCACGAGATCGTGATCTGAGTCACAGTCAGACATTTAGCCGACAGAGCCACCCAGGCGCCCTAGAAGGGCACTTCCTGATGCTGTCTAGGGTGCGTCCCAGAAGGTCGATGGCCATGAGGGATTCTGCGTGTGGACATCTGTCCTCACGGCTTCTCCGTTTTCCACAGCGAGCTACCAAGTCTTTTAGGCAGAGCCTCTCACTTGCGCTAACACACTTGAGTGCATAGGAGCTTGGCTTTCTCTGTGTGTAGTCTGACCCAGTTGACCTCAGAATGGTAAAAGCTCGAACTTAAGTCTGTTCATATTTGCAAGGCTTTCGGTCTTCCGTGTAACTCCTACCACCTGGGGTCAGCCTGGGCGGGTGATGGACGTCTGAGCTCCAGCAAGAAAATAGAGCATGGCTTGCTGTCCGCGGTTGGTTCCCATCTTGCTCTTCAGTGTGCGCGCGCGCGAGCACGTGTTTGTGTGTGTCTGCACACGCCCAGGTCTTCAAGGATGTGTTCTTTCGTTTCACATCCTGTTTCTGCTGTTGCCCTCTGGGATCTCGCTCTCCCTCCTCATTGCTACTGGGCGTCCTCTGCCTCCCGCCGCAGAGACGATCCCGGAGTTCCTTTACTGGAGGTGACTCATCGTTGGGGAGCAACAGGTCACCATTAAAGTTAATAGTGTTTCCGAAGGACTCCACGGTGGCCATAAAATTTGCAAGGAGGCACGAGCAATTGCAAATTGTAGCGGTGTTTTAATTGTGCGGAGATGTCTGTAAAAACACAGCATAGCGAAGGACGGTCGCCTAGGAACTGCCGAGAGTTTTCTTCCCAGAAGAGGTACTCCGTAGAAGGCGCGCTCCTGCTCAGCGCTGACACGAGATTGTTGGCTCGAGAATCTGCAGCCTGAGGTGACCAAGCTGTGCCTGACACGTGGTACAGAGGGACAGGTTTCTCAAATGTCTCGCTTTCCAGATCTTGTCGAGAGGACACTTGAACCAGAGGTAGCCCCACGTAGGGTGGCGAATTGAAGAACTCGTTCCATGATTGATACATTTTAGCCTCTGATTCATCCTCTGTACATACCATGTA
The DNA here is from genome assembly GCA_030068075.1 of Paguma larvata. Classification (NCBI taxonomy): domain Eukaryota; kingdom Metazoa; phylum Chordata; class Mammalia; order Carnivora; family Viverridae; genus Paguma; species Paguma larvata. The sequence goes on from CM057829.1 coordinate 20,963,569, forward strand.
AGGAAATTAAAACTATTTGGTTTCTCCCCATCCCCCCCCCCTTTAAATTCTTAAAATACACATATTAGAAATCGGAATCTTTTTTTTTTTTTTTAAACATTTATTTATTTTTGAGAGACATAGAGACAGAGTATGAGCAGAGGAAGGGCAGAGAGAGAGGGAGACACAGAATCTGAAGAAGCAGGCTCCAGGCTCTGAGCTGTCAGCACAGAGCCCGACGCGGGGCTCGAACTCACAGACCGCGAGATCATGACCTGAGCCGAAGTCGGCCGCTTAACCGACTGAGCCACCCAGGCGCCCCAGAAATCGGAATCTTAATGGGGCGCCTGGGTGGCTCAGTCTCTTAAGCCTCCGACTTCAGCTCAGGTCATGATCTTATGATTTGGGGCTCCAAGCCCTCCATCGGACTCTGTGCTGACAGCTCAGAGCCTGGAGCCAGCTTCGGATTCTGTGTTTCTCTCTCTCTCTCTGTGCCCCCCCCACCCCCGCCACCTCTCTCCTTCCCTTCCCCCCTCTATTTCTCTCTCAAAATAAACATTAAAACAATGAAAAAAATCAGAATCTTAAGATAATCCTTCCCCTTTTCTGTTTCGCCAGTTTCCAAAAGGTGGGGGCGGTCTCTAGGGTGTCATGTTTTCACCAGTAACATGGTGGCAGAAGAACGTGTCGAGCATGTAGTTCTTGCTGTAGCCGCACTTCACCTTTCTCGGTTCCATCCCCTCCAACCTGTCCCGTCCCCAAGTCCTCTAAAGGATGAACACCACACATTTGAGGTTACTCCTTACGTATAATGCCTTTCATTGCGAGTAATGCTTGAGGCTGAAATTCTGTAACAGAGGGCGCATCTCCATTATACCCAAAAGAGAATTAGCGAATGTTCTAGATTAAATGACATTCTAGGTAGAATCTCTACTACTTAGTACCTCGAAGGGAATTTAAAATGCCAAGTTGGTGAGTAGATGAATCAAGTAGGGAACTTCGTCTGAAACAGAAGCTGATTTGGGCGAGTGAATCTTGGAGTCATTTGGCTTCATTCTGAAGATTGTTGGTGGCCCATACACATGAGGTAAATACCGTGTTTTATTTCGGGGGGTGCATCATACTATGTATCTGCGATGACCACGTCAAAGGAGTAGGAGGCCTGGAGACCGACAGGGAGGAATCCTTGCTTATCACTGGTAATTCTCGGGTAGAAATATGGTCTGGAGATTCTAGAACACTGCCACCTCCTACTAAAAGGAAGCAGACCCTGGAGGAGGTGCGAAGTACTCTCTGAAATCCAACTTCCCAAAGCCCAGACCTTGGTCTCGTGTGCCTTGGCTGCCCTATCCGTACGATGGGGACACCTCACTGAGTCGTAATGACTCTACAGGCAGTCCGGCGTACTCCATGCTAGACTGAACTTGGGGATCCGAGCTGGCCTGCCAAGCCGGAGGAAGACCACAGACTTCTTAGATCCCAGTTTTGGTTTTGTCACCGTCTATCTGGGTCCCTCAGGGACTTCCCCTGTGGGATACGCTGATGGTGCTTTGTGATTCTTTCAGCTTCTCTGACCAAAACCCTAGGTCCACGGGTCTGGCTTTGTGCAGGCGAAGGGATTCCTCGTGATGTTGGCCAGTGTCTGAAGACGAGACACTGCCGTTTCTGTAAGCCCATGACCCTCTGTCTGCGCTCACAGCCCTGTGGAGTGGATGAGGGGGACACGGTGCCCTGGGAATCCTCATGGTGTTGGTTGATAAGTGCTTGGTCCTAATTGCCACCATTAACCACTGAGACAGCCACGGGTGGTGAACTAGGTTCCTTAGTTCCAAATCTCCCTCTTCCTTCTATCGTACCCATTCGATTTTATTACTTGCAAGAAGCAGAGCTTTCTAGGGGGAAAACAATTCATTGTGACATTAAACAACACACCCCAGGTGGCTATTTGCCCTTGTTTTACGCCATGAAAACCTAACCCCTCCCTGATCATTCTTTGTAACCCCCTCTGGGGCACTCGAACCCCCCCCCCCCCCCCCCACGCCAAACTCCCTCAGGTTAGACTTACGAACATGAACACCAGTGTCGGTGGGTTTGGACTAGGTCTGTATACTCGAGCAGGGCCGAGAACTAGGCTCATTGGGGGCCTGCCCTGTAGCCATGTACCTTCTGTTTGGCTGTTGGAGCTACACTTAGTTCCTAGGAAAAGTCACAATTCGTAAGCATGCAGAAAAATTAATTTTATATCTACCGAGTTTCTTGCCATTCAGCGTTGTCCTGTAATATCTTGCCAGTGACCAGATGAACGTAGGTGGGGAAGGATTTCCTCCCTCCTCCTAAACTCCATCCACTTCTTTCCGTACCAGATTAAAAAATAAACCAAAAAAAACAACGTAGCTAACTGAAAATCGTGGTTTTGGGGGAAGGAATTACAGTGACCTGGTTGATGTTCACGATCTTGCTTGAATCCACTCTACGTGAGGGTCGATTTCCCTTTGGGAAAGATCCTAAAATTTTTTTCCTTATTTCCCCGCTCCCCAGTATCTTAGAAGAGTGACTTGTGCATACGTGATGTTCAATGAATGGGGGGAGTGAATCGATAAACACCTTCCCAGAATCTTGTCTCCCTCTCTTTCATGTCCTTTGCTGTCACTGTAGTTCTTAAAATTTACATTTCGGTGAATCTACTTGGTATTTGTGTACACAAAATGTGTTTTCACTCGGACACTTGGCACAAATTCTTCCCTCTGCCCTATGTTGCCTCCCTTCCCCCATCCAGTGATAAGTGCTGTTAGTGATTGTCTAGTTCAAAAGCCAAATCTTCCCAAACGCCTTCAGCGTGTGGTCCCATCCTCCTCGGGTCTCCACTGCTCACCTCTACGACAGATGCTAGCGTGACCTGCTCTTGGGAACACACAGAAGCCCGGTTCATCCTTAGGTAATTGAGTGTACTTTTATATGATGGGAGATGGGGGAGTGTGGAACGTGAGGGTGCCTTTTAGAAAGGACAGCTCATCATCTCTGGACAGAACACCCCTGGACCGACAGATTCAAGTAGTGGATGCTGGGCATTTATGGGTTCGCATGTACCTGAGATGAAGCTTATTTCAAGATGACTCCGTGACAGTCTTCCTCTGTGCTCTGATACCGGTCATTAAGAGATTAGGTTTCTTGAAATATCAGCATTTGTAGGCCCCCTGGCTGAATAAAGCTCTCTAGCTTAAGGAGCAAGGGATTTCTGAATAGATTTTCAGCGGCGAAGAAATGCTGAGTTTTAAAAATAAACATTCCTGGAGCAGGGCATCCTTCTGCCTCCTGTGAACGGGCATATGCCTTTCGAAAACTTAATTGTGGTCAAGGGCATTTAGAGCTGTCTGTAGACAAGGCGGGGAGTCGTGGGGGAGGGAGAGTCGGACTTTTCTCCTCCTGGTTGGTAACCATCACACAGTATTTGGGCCACTTCTTACCATATACAAACCTCTTATTTGGAAAGAATTGCTCAAATTGCTTTGAGACTTAGCTTTTTGGATCAATGTTCCTGGGACCAGTGGTTGCAGGATTCCTTGGTAATAAAGCTCTGCTCAGGCCTGTTCAACAGAGTGGTAGATGGTAGGAAATCGGGATTTGGGACTGAAGCACCTGCTATAATCTCTGGGGGAGGGAACGAAAGGAGGCGGAGGCTCCAAAGTGGTAGTAACATCTAGAAGCACACTCTATGAAAATAACTGTCGTGAAAAGGGAAGGATGTGATTCTGTCTCTCCTCCCAGGTGAGCTCTAGGGCTCTTAGCACCTTAAAATGGTGACGTTGGTTTTCTTGGTAGATAAAAAATACCACGAATGGGTTTTCTTGTGCCTATCCTGGTATGGGGACTTTCTTGATGGACAAAAGGGAAACTTAGGGTAAAGCTTGCCAACTCCAAATCCATTTGCCTGATTAGCGAATGGGGTACCATTTCTTGTACCTAGATAGTATAGCATCTAATCAAATGGTTTGGCTAGTTCTGGTAACCAGAGATGGTCAGATTTTCTGTCTGGTTATATAGCAACTTTCTGCGGCTTGTAGCTGGCTGTAGAAACCCATTACAGTTGGTCAAGCGTGACAGCTGAAGGTATAGCTCTTCAGTTTGAACAAGAAAAGAGGGGAACAACACTTGGCCTTTGAGTAGAAGTTGTGCATGCCCACATGTGTGTGCCTGGGTTCCTTTGTTAGAGCCTGTTTTCAGGTTATTACCAATACTTAATAGACCAGTGCGTTTACAACTCTTCTTTATCTGCTACCTATTCCTTGACCTTCACGTGGTAGACTGCTCTTCTAGGTGCAACCCGATTTATTTTTCTCTTTCTCCACCTTTCCTTTGTCCATTTATGCTGCTTACTGCCCCCCCTCCCCGCCTTCTTTCCTAGAGATGGAACTAAAATCTTGTGTATTTCACCACTTTGAACAAATCATGCGAACCTATAAGACGTCACTGAAATATTTTAAAGAATTGTGTGTATGTCAGTAATGGCTTCCTTCATTTCATGGAAGAATTGAGAGTATACATTTTCTTCATGTTCTGGTGATGGAGTTCATGGCCACAAATGGACAACGAAGTCTATGGCACTGATCAGAGTGCTTGAACTTACAAAGGAGCTATTGATGGAGCCTGGACGAAGTTGAAGGCCACAGTGGAGAAGGAGGCACTAGATACCTCTCAACGTTACCTTCTCTATAAATCGCTGGTAGGGTCAAGGCAGAATTTTCATCAGTGTCTTGACTTGTCTGGCCAATTAAGCAGACATGTCTCTGCAATGTAAGCCTATTAAGCGAAAAGGGTTGGGTGCCTACTAGGTATAATTGCAATTAAGAACAGCCCACCATCCCTTTTGTAATTTTACCAAAATAAGTATCCTCAACAGAAGAAAATCATGATTAAGCGAAGCAAGACCTGTAACTCTTAGTAGAGGCCAGATGATGTTACATCAGTATCAATATGTGGATTTCATAGGACTCCCCCCCCCCACCCCCGTGAGATCTGAGACGTACTCGAAGTAACCTTGGCAAAAAAAATTAGCTAGTCAGACCTATAAAGCATATTTTGAGCTGGAATATAAAAAGCACATGTAATAATAATATAAAAGCAGCTGAAAGCGCCCGAGGTCGTAGTTGCTACATCTATATTACATGTAAACAAAGTATTAGCCAAAATTACTTTCAGAGGGCCCTAATTACATCTGTTTTAATTTGATTTTAGTCTGATTTAATGATACTTTTTATATGAATTTGCTTCATGGTTACTCTGATTGCAATTTCCTTTCCCTGACAAAAGTGTATTTGAGATGGGATAATTGTCAGCTTTATTTATTTTTTTAAACCGTGTAGTTCGGTGACCCTGGATATATCAAAGGCACGGTATCTTCTTAGTGCATAGAATCTCTGGTTGAATATAAAACTAAGAGAGAGCCAGTACTTGAAGCTTAATTTCACCTCGTTTACAGTTAGTGTAAAATTTCATACAATGAATTGCACCCATCTTCAGGTCCATTTGAGTTCTGACAAATGGATACACTTGTGTAATTTGGACTCCTGTCAAGATAATATTACCTTTGCCCCAGCGAGTTTATTTCTTGTTCCTTTCCAGTCTCTCCCCAACTCAAACCATCAACAGGCAACCAATGCTTGGCTCTTCTGTTTTTTTCCATTCTAGAGGAGATTTGCCTTTCCTATAGCTTCAGGCAAATGAAGTCTAGCAGAAGCTTTGATTCATGAGGCTCATTTTAATGAGTTACGTATAATGGAAACAAGTGAGGACGAAAGCAGTCGTGTAGGATGAGAGCAAACCAAGAGCGCTCCTGTTTCAGAGAAGGTAAAATGATTAAAGCATGATTCTGAGATGGCTAAGCTAGCAAATAATTGTTGCTGATCTTTTCTTTTTTAATTTTTTTAAACATTTTTATTTATTACTGAGAGACAGACAGAACATGAGCATGGAAGGGACAGAGAGAGGGGGAGACACAGGATCTGAAGGAGGCTTCAGGCTCCGAGTTGTCAGCACAGAGCCCAACACGGGGCTCGAACTCATGAACCTTGAGATCATGACCTGAGCCAAAGTCAAACGCTTAACTGACTGAGCCACCCAGATGCCCCCTTACTGATCCGTTCTTAAACTGAGACTTTAATTGAGGTAATTGCATGTTTGCATGTAGTTTTAAGAAATCATAGAGCCTTTATTGTTTCCCCGCAGTGGTAACCTTTTATGAAAATACAGTATAGTATCCTAACCAGGATACTGACTTTGGTGCAGTCTACAGATCTTAGATTCCAGTTTCACCTGCACTGGTGTATTTGTGTACATTCGTGCTGTGCATTCTCGCCGCATGCGTGGGTTTGCACATCTACCACCACAGTGAAGATGCTGAACATTGCTGACAATACAAGGATTCTTCTTGCTGCTCTTTGAAAACTACACCTGTTTCCCTCCTATGGCACCCTTCCTTTCTCTAGCTCCTGGAAACCACTAATTGGTTTTCCCTTCCTTCCTTCCTTTCCTTCCTTCCTTCCTTCCTTCCTTCCTTCCTCTTTCTTTGCTTTGCTTTGCTTTGCTTTGCTTTGCTTCTCTCTCCCCTCCCTTCCCTTCTTTCTTCTCTCTCTCTCTCTCCCTCTCTCTTTCTTTCCTTTCTTGTACGTAAACCTGACTACCCCCCACCCCCCCAACGTGGGGCTTGAACTCAGGAATCCAAGAATCACATGTTCTACTGACTGTGTAGGTGCCACAGTTGGTTCTCCATTTCTTAAAAAAAAAAAACATATATACACACACCTATACATAAAATATATATACATACACACATACCATAGAATTGCGTTTGTGTATACCTTTTGGATTGGCGTTTGAAACTACCTCTAATTCCTGGGAGATACACACACCTCGGATTTATCATTGGTTGCTTTCTTTTTATGGAATGGTACTTTCAGGCGGGTGTATGGATATATGCTCTCGTTGAGCCATTCACCCGTCGAAGGACATCTGGCCTGTTGCAAGTTTGGGCTCCTGTGAACGGAGCTGCTCTGCACATTCGTGTACTGGTTTAGTGCACGTGTAAAGAGTGAAACGGTGGTGTCGTATGGTAACCGCATGTTGAGTTTTAAAAAGAACCGCCAAGGGGCACCTGGGTGGCTCAGTCGGTTGAGCATCGGACTTCAGCTCAGGTCATGATCTCACAGCTCCTGAGTTCAAGCCCCGCGTCGGGCTCTGTGCTGACAGTTTACAGCCTAGAGCTGCTTCAGATTCTGTGTCTCCCTCTCTCTCTGCCCCTCCCCTGCTCATACTCTCTCTCTCAAAAATAAACATTAAAATTTTTTTTAAATGAACCGCCAAACTATTTTCCAGAGTAGTTGTACCGATTTTGTGTTCTTACCAGAGATGGGGGCATGTCCTGGTTCCCCTGCATGCTCAGCAGCTTTCGGGGTCCTCGCTTTCATTTTCACTGTTACAGGGGGGAAGTGGTTGCGTCAATTTGATTTAACTTGAATTCTGACAATTAACGATGTTGGACATCGTGTGCTTCTTTGCCACTTATGTATTCTTTTTCCCGAAATGTCCGGGCGTGCCTTTTACTCATTTTCTAAGTGATTAAAAAAAAATCTGTGCTTAAAAGAGTAAACAAGGGGCATCTCAATGGCTCAGTCACTTAAGCATCCTATTCTTGATGGTGGCTCAGGTCAAGTTCTCACGATAGTGAGTTCGAGCCCTGTATTGGCTCCATGCTGAGTGTGGAGCCTGCTCTCTCTCTCTCCTTCTGCCTCTCTCTGCTCTCAAATAAATTAAAAAACATAAACAAAACACAACCCAACTAGCTTTTAAGAATGTTGAAAAATATCCCAAGAAATAGCTCATTTGACTTGAGAAATGCTGTTAATAGCTAGTTAAATAGATAAATAAACGGAATCACTTAATGAACGTGAAAGGATGTTTTGCATTGGAACTGTGAGAAGAGTGAGTTTCCATCTGTGGTTCTCCTAATTTTGTGCTTCTGATCCCTCCCGTTTTCCCAGGTTCTGTGCTCTTCCTTCTTCTGCCCCAGACCTATTCCCTTCTTCCTCCTGACGCCCCTGGGCGACAGATCCGCCCACTTGACCAGCTGAATTCTGGAGCCCGTCAATGGACTCCTTCAATGAGTCTTGTGGCCCAGATGGTATTTTTCTGCAGAACCTGGGCCTTTGAGATCCTCTATCGCAGCACAGTTCTGTAGTGTCGGCTTCTGTCACTCTAAGAGGAAGACAGTGTGACTGTTATCTTGATAGAAGGGATAAGAAGCAATCTAGAGACAGAGCACAAAAGCCTCTGAGTTTACGTGGTAATGAGTTTACTGAAGAGGGACACACAGGGGTCATGGCACGTTGCCTTAGATGAGGCTTTTCTGACCCAGTAGTAACGCAGACAGCCCAAGGCTTCCAGGCCAAAGGACTTGGATTTGTGACCTTGTTCTGACCTTACTAATTGAGTGACATTGGGCAGATTACTCCTCCTCTGAGCCTTCACTTAATTGCGAGAATGGGGAATCATCCCACAGTGAGTTAGAAGGATCGAGCAGGATAATGTAACGCACTTGTAAGTGATAGAGCGCTACACAAGTGTCAGCTGCTGTTGTGTTTATGATAATCACACGCCTCCTCCCCGTGACTACAGCAGAGAAAACCTGGAAGACAGACCGTCATTTTCGCAGAATGAGATCAAATGGTCACTAAGTTTAAGGCGGGGGGGAATATTCCTAAGCATTTTGTTGGATTTGATTTTAATTTTGTTTGGTAGGCAAAAAACAAAACAAAACAAAAAGCGGAGGGGGAGGACCGAAAGAATTCATCAACCAGCATTAATTGTATTTCATGGAGGCCGAGGTATGCCGAGCGAGCAAAGCCCCTGAGGGTGAAAATGTAGCTGGTGTAGGAGGATCCCAGGCTTCCCATTTAAGCTCTAGTTTTAACGATGGGTTCTGAATTAACTTGCCAGTCACAGCCTTACCTGAGATCTTACTCCTCCCACTCTTAGCTCTTATCATCAGCTAGATTAGCCTTGTGGTCAAGAAACCAGACAGGCCCAGGTTTGTAAAAGGAGGTGCTGTTAATTACACGACCTTGGATGAAAGATGAGTTCTCTCTTTTATCCATAATATAGATTCAAATGAAACTTAATTTGGTGCCTCACACTGTTAATTATCTGGACATTGCCGTTGAACGGTAACTGAATAATTTTAGAGAGCGTAGACACAGGGTAGTTGACATCCCTGTCTATAAATCCACAAGTTCAGAGATCAGGTTGATGAGGTCCTGCTTGGCCGCAAAATCCTACTGTTCCACAGTGGGAATCTGGTGGATATCAACTAGGAATCTGATGACCCCACGCCAGTTCGCATGCATGTACTTGTTTGCCCCCCAGATCTTTGAGAAATTTACTTTTGTGACTTAAGGTAATTAGTCTCAAAGCTGTTGTGAGGACCGGATGAGATAAATGTCCATGAAAATACTTTGGAAATTGTAATATGCTGTGCAAACTGGTCCGTTGGAGAGGTGGTGGTGGATGAAGTGGGGGTAATAGAAATAGTGGCAGGAGAAGCGTGTGTGTTCATCAAGCTTGAAGACTTGTCGAATATTTTCTAGTTAGTTATCGGGTAGAGTTGGAAGCTTTCATTGTAGACCTTGCCTAAAGCACCTAACTTTTGGAACACTGGCGAATTGCATCACTCTCTATATTTTAACAATTGAGTCATAGATGGTAACATTTATGAAATTGTCCTTTAAATCGGGGAGGGCTGATGCAACGGCTTCAGAGAGCTGGAGAGAATCTTAATGGAAACCCAGGCAATGTATTAGATGAGGTGCCAGGAAGGGGGTCAAATGGATTATGGAAAAATGAGGAAGGAAGTGCATTGAGTCATGATGCTTTTAGTTACAGTATATTTTTACAATTCATTCTGTGGGTGGTATATTGTTTAATTCATTACAGCTTCGAAGGACCAATTTCAGATTAAAAGCATGGATGATTAGAGCTTTAACCAGACTCTAATCCCAGCTAGTAGAAAGTGAGGACTTTTTTTTTTAATGTCCTTTAATCTGAAATAGATTATGGTTTTCCTGTAGTGTTGGACTCTTCGAGAACCCTTTCAAATATAAGGATTTATTTCACTCTTTGCAAACTTCTAAGGCAGTTGCTTCCTGGCTTTTTATACAGGATATTGGTATCTTGAAAAAATGCGCATGTTTTAAATGAGAATTACATGAGGAATCTGTTTGAAGCTTGTTTCTCCTTTATTAAGAATAAAAAAAACTGTATCTGATAAAAAAAATGGCAATAAGTAATAAGATTTTCAAAATTTGTTTCTCTTACTTGCTTCTGATGGTATAATCTGTTAGTGTATTCAGTGCTTTCCCTGAAAAAGAACTCGAAAGGAATTAAACAGTGGCTTCCCTTGGATTCATCGTGTGTGTTCGTGTGCGTTCATGTGCGTTCATGTGCGTGTGTGAGAGCCTGATACGTGCCCTCCATGCGGAAGTCAGACTTGAGGATGGTAGTGGTTGGCTCCCGGGAGTAGGAACAGATGAAGGGTGTGCCCCTCTTTATCTGCTTGGCTGCCTCACACATTGCTTTCCTTCTTTACAAATTCCTAGGTGTTCATTCATTCACGTGCATATAAGCAGCCTTTAGCATTTCATACAGACCAATGATTATTGGCGACTCTGGAGTGTGGAGTTAATCTCAGTTGTTGGATTTAGTCCACAATTGGTCTAAAGGCTTCAGAGAAGCTTTCTGTGCCCACCCTAATATTTAAAATAGCAGTGTTGTCCCCTCCCTGCCCCCAACACTGTCACTTGGTGTCCCCCTCCTTTTCGTTTTCCTTTGTTGTGTCTAACATTATCTACACTTGCATTAAATGGCTGCCGATTGTTTGTCTCAATTAGAATGTAAGCACCACATGGCGAGGACTTGGATGCTTTCTGTTGAGACTAGGACTGTGCAGGGGGTATACACAAGTATTTGTTGAATTAGTTAGTTAATGGAATCCTGTGAAACCAACCAATGAGATAAATTCTAATGTTTTTTTTTAATCTTTTTTTTTTATGTTTTTATTTTTTATTGAGAGACAGAGAGCATGAGCATGGGAGGGGCAGAGAGAGGGGGAGACACAGAATCTGAAGCAGGCTCCAAGCTCTGAGCTGTCAGCACAGAGCCTGACACAGGGCTCGAACTCACAAACTGCGAGATCATGACCTGAGCTGAAGTCAGACACTTAACCGACTGAGCCACCCAGGCGCCCCTAAATTCTCATGTTTAAGTTCTTTCAGGATCTAAGCTTTGTATCTGGCATCCTGCTTTCCTTCTGTATTCTAACACTTCTTGCACTGGAGGAGAATTTCCTAAAGAGCATTATTTTGGGAGGAAGGATGGCAAACGAGTGTGGGTGTCAGGCTATCAAGTAAGTATTGGAACAGTTTTATGATTGGAAATGTTTACTTTGCTCAAATGTGCACTTGGTCTGACCTTGAAGTTCGGCTTCCTTATGAAGTTGCATAATGTTAATGAATGTTCATAATGTGGACTACAAGCTGAAAGCACTTAAAATGGAAATATTGAAGCCATAGGTTAGAAAATAGAGCCTTGCAGCTGTTTTGGGTGGGGGAGGGATTCTTTTATTGACAAGAGCTGAAAATTCAGAGTCCTGGGTTCTTTCCTTCCTGCCTTTTTCAATAGCACTTCACAAAATACCTGTTCAATAAATGTTTAATTGAATATTAATTTCTTCAAGAATCCCTTTTCTGTCCCTTAGAATTTTTTTGCTCCAGTTACTCTGGCTTTCTTTTTGTTAGTCCGTTCTTCAGGTTTTTCTTTTTTCTTTGTCTTTTTTTGGGTTGTTTTTTAACCCATCCGTGTCCCCACGTCAGTGTGTGTATGGAGAGAGCGCGATGGTCTACTACTCATCAGTGCCTCACTAGTCCGTTTTTTTCTACCTCAAAGTTGCATAAGCTTCACCTGGAAAAACTAAGACGGTCTTTTAAAATCTTCAACTGTAGAACCATACCTAATGCAGCAAGTGTAGGAGATCAAGAGCAAAAAGACGAACGGGGCCAGTTTTGACGGCGATGGGAGGTGTCTCAGAGCAAGGTAATCACAGGTGAGAGCCGCCTCGCTGGCGAAGCTCAGAGGGTAGACCCCAGTAAATCTTGAAAGAAGGCAGCGAGCCCCAAACCAGGTGCCCTATTTAAAGAAAACCCATTGACCACCATTAGTGTTATCAGAGCTTTTACGCCAGACTGCTGTCTGTCTGTGGTGTATTTGGTGAATTTTTAACTGGACGGAGTTTACAATGGGAGACCGTAAACAGTTGAAGACCACTTTAGAATTCCAGACGCCTGACTCCATTCCATCCCTCACTTGGCTTTTTGTCTGCACTCGCCCCTCTTGTTCGGGTTTCTTGAGGAGTGGTCCTGGGACCACCAGCATCCAATCCCTTGGGGCACGTGATGAGTGTCTAACTCCTGGCTTCCTAGTGTAGACCTGCTCAGTCAGAAACAGCTGGGGAGCATTGGGAAATTTTAATCACCTCGCAGGTGATTCACAGGAAAATTCAAGTTTGGGTTGGGTAGTATTGCTGGCCTTAGGGTGGCAGGTGTGGGTTTAATTTTTTTTCTGGTTATTTTTTGGGCACAATTAGGATGTGCACAGACGAGTGAACTGCTAAGAAGAAAGAGCTGTTTTTCTCTTTCGGGTCTAGTTTTTTAAAGGTCGTAGGAGGAGGGATGGAGAACCCATACGCCCATTTCTTGAGTGGACTTGCTCTTTGGTGGTTGGTGGGAGATTCTAGATCTACTAAATCTTGATATGCATATTTGCACGGAAAACCTCTGTAAATGAATCCTACGAGCTCTGCAAAGTTCTACCGTTAGGTGTGTGTAACTGCTTTGATGAGGATGTCGTCTGGATGACCGCACCAGATGCGTTCAGTATTCAGGGTGAGTTGGGATTGAAATAGTGGTTCTGGCTGGCAATGAGAGCTTTTTAAAGTTTCGTTTTGTTTTGTTTGTTTTGAGAGCGAATCCCAAGCAGGCTCCATGCTGTTAGCATGCAGAGCCCGGGTAGGGGCTCCAACTCCTGAACCATGAGATCATGACCTGAGCTGAAATCAAGAGTCCGACGTTCATCTGACTGAGCCAGCCAGGTGCCTACAGGGTGGGTCTCAGGGGAGGGCTCAGAGTAAAGCTACTGCGGGAGGTTCTGAAATGGACTGTGCGGTCACACCCTTTGCGATATTTGTTCATCGAAGCCCCTCTAGGAGGGTCTTGGTTTCCTAACGTGTGAAGCACAACCCGTCTAATGTATGAACACATTCTGAGACTCGAAGCCGAACACCCCTCACAGCATAGCTGTAAGGAATTCCAGAAGTGTCTGCTAATCACGGAAACCCGAGTCGTCTTCCAGGGCACGTGTGATGGAAGGTAAAGAGCTGTTTCCTGGGTTTGAGTCACAAAGACGGTTCTGTGTCCAGCCTCCGTGGCGTCGTTCATGCAGAGCGAATGCGGGAACTCTGCAGGCCGGGCTCGCTGCGGGAAGCGTTAGAGCGTGATCCACTTCGTGAATTCTGCATGCTTGCCTTTCACCCTTGCTGGCTCGGACCGAGTTAGACGTGGAGTCAGGCATGGAGAACTGGTTTTGGTACAGACAGTGAGATCGTGGCAATTCCTTGAACTACGTAGCAAATTGGTACATTACATTCAGTGGTGTTATTAAAATTTTTTTTAATGTTTACTTTTGAGAGAGAGAAGGAGTGGGGGAGGGACAGGGAGACAGACAGACGGCCAGACATAGACACAGAATCTGAAACAGGCTCCAGGCTCTGAGATGTCCGTACAGAGCCTGAAGGAGGGCTCGAACTCAAGAACCTGAGCCAAAGCTGGACACTTAACTGCGCCGCCTAGGTGCCCTGAAAAGGTGGTGTTTGTAAATGGCTCGAGGAGCCCTAGGGAAGAGATGAGGGATGCTTTCCTCGCCGATGTGACCACACTGAGGAACTTCAAGCCAGGGGTCAAAATAAAGACCGTGACTGAGCGGCTGAGACTGTGAGGTGGAGAGTGAGTAGGCTTGGATACGGGGCAGCTGGGGCTGCATTTGTTACCCATCTCTGTTTCTCGAAGACCTAGATCCAGGGGAGTCCCAACTTGAGGACAGATGCATAGATTTCTTTTGAACCCATCTTGAGTTAATTTCCTGCCGATGCACTTGGAGTATATCCTTGCTGACTTTCGGCTCAAACTTGAGATGGTCTCGGGGCGCCTGGGGGGCTCAGTTGGTTAGGTCTGACATCGGCTCTGGTCATGATCTCACGGTTTGTGGGTTTGAGCCCCATGTCGGGCTCTGTGCTGTCAGTGCAGAGCCTACTTCGGATCCTCTGTCCACCTCTCCTCTCTGCCCATCCCCTGCTTGTACTTTCTTTCAAACACAGAGGTGCCTGGGTGGCTCAGTCGGTTAGGCGACCGACTTCAGCTCAGGTCATGATCTCACGGTCTGTGAGTTCAAGCCCCACATTGGGCTCTGTGGCTCTGTGCTGACGGCTCATCAGAGCCTGGAACCTGCTTCAGGTTCTGTATCTCCCTCTCTCTCTGCCCTTCCCCTGCTCACGTTCTGTCTCTATGTCTCTCAAAAATAAATAAACATTAAAAAAAAAAAGTAAGCAGACATTAAAAAAAAATTTTTAGATGGTCTGTCCTTCCTCATTTTGCAAGCTTGTGGGAAGAATGAAATCAGACAATCCCTCTAAAGTCTCCATCTGGTTGCTGGTACACAGTAAGTGAAAACGTGAGGCCCCTCCTCCAAACTGCATGAAAAAAATGAATGTGCTAATGGAGGGAAAGGAATTCCTCCAGAGGTGGTAAAGATTTTTTCCTTCAATGAGGTTTTACTGGAGGCAGCACTGAAGAGTTGTTTGCTCTCTTAATAGTATGTGTCCGGGCCCCTCGGGGGCTTCAGTGGGTTGAGCGGCTGACTCTGGATTTCAGCTCAGGTCGTGATTTCACAGTTCTTGAAGGTTGGGCCCCACATGGGGCTCACGTGCTCTGCACTGGCAGCGTGAAGCCTGCTTGGGATTCTCGCTCTCTCTGTGCCCTTCCCCAACGTGGGTGCCTTCACGAACTCTCTGTCTCAAAATAAACAAACAAAAAAACCCACCATGTATGCAATTGTGGGGGGGAGCCACGTTGTCCTCCTTTGTTCTTTACAGTGTTTTTGTCCCCCCATACATGGTACCATCGAACGGATTTAAAAAAATTTTTTTGTTCTTAATGTTTATTTTCGGGAGTGAGAGAGCATGAGTTGGGGAGGGGCAGAGAAAGAGGGAGACACAGAAGCTGAAGCAGGCTCCAGGCTCTGAGCTGTCAGCACAGAGGGTGATGTGGGGCTTGAACCCACAAACTGCGAGATCATGACCTGAGCTGAAGTCAGATGTTTAACTGACTGAGCCACCCAGATGCCTCTGGATTTTTTTTTAAGGAGTTTATTTAAGTAATCTCTACACCCATCATAGGGCTGGAGCTTCCAACCTCAAGATCAAGAATCACCTGCTCTACGGATTGAGCCAGCCAGGTGCCCATGGTACCAATGAGTGGATTAATCTATGAATATTCTTGACCTCAGAGTTTGGAAGTGGCTGATGGGGCAGAGAACCGGGTCACTAAAAGACAGAACCTTTGCCCATCGTGCCTGGGGGTAAAACAAGAATGAGCAGAATTCAGGTGTGAGGAGGAGTCTTTCCATTCCCTATAAACCACGAAGCCACCCATAATCTCAACCCTCCCAACAGAGCAGACTGGCGGTTTGGTTTTCTCCTCCTCTCCTTCCGGTTTTGGGAGTGTGCGTCCTAACTACAGGCTGGGTGTGAAGAACTGGGTTGTAGAGGTTTGATAGGACATGTGTCGGTCGAGGATCTGCCTGGGTGCTGGGCATTGGGGGAGGCTGGCCCAGCTCTATTGGATGGCGGGGGGGGGGGGGTGGGGGCGGGACCCATTGATAGGAGGTATGGAGGCCTTGGTGAAGGCCGAGCCCTCAGTAGGGGACGATCACGCTTCAGCTTAAAGGTTTTGACTTTTGCTTTTATTGCTTGACTTTTTGAGAGGCACAGTTTGACTCAAGATTAGCCAAGGCAGCATCTTAATTGAGCGAGTCACAGCTATTGGGACAACCAAATATAATTAACTTTGATGTTTTTGAATTCCTCCTCCTCTCTTTGCTTTGCCTGTGCTTTGATCTTTAATGATACGTGCACAATGAATTACGCTGGAAGAGAAAGGTCTGTGTTCATATTAAATATCACCAGATCATTCTTCCCATGGAGTTGCCAGGGCGTTCTTACCTCCTGGTAAGATGGCTCGGTAAGGAACACGCTGTACTGTGGCAAGCATCTTTTCAGTTGAAATAACAGCCGGGATTATCACAACTTCAGGGTCAGAATAAACTCTGCACCATGGCCTAGACAGAAATCTGTGAGGTCGGGAAATGGAGCTAGGCTGTGGAGCCAGACTCAAAAGAGAACTATTACATGAAAGCAGATTTGCTTCTATCTTGAAGCAAGCTCACTACCTACTTATCTGAGTGTAATTCGCCCGCGATATTCCAGACTCGGGGAAGAGTTCACCATGTGTTCATTTCCCCGCACCTTCCTTTTATTCTCACTGTGGAAAATGTGAAGTTCACACTACAAAAAAAGTAACGTATTGCTAAACAATCAGAAGATCTGTAGGGGGGCTGTTGGGTCACTCTTCGTCTCGTTGGGAAAGTCACGTAACTTTCCTGAATCTCAGTTTTCTCATCTGTAACAAGGGTATGCCTACTTGACGCTGTAGGATCCCGTGAGGGAAATATGCAGAAATGTCTCGGAAACCCTAAAATTCTCGAAAGAGGATTCTTTAATGACGTGTAGAGAAAGGCAGCCCAGCTGAAGCAGAATAGCTTACATGCCTTTGCAGGGTCTAATCCCTGGCCTCTCAGAGACATGCTTGGTAAGAAGATCTCCCTCCTCTAGGTGTCTGCCCCTCATGTTGGGCTCTCTTGACCGGTCTCATCACTGTGACTACTCTTTGTGTGGCCGTCCGTGACAGACACCGTGTTTTAGGAGTACGCTGACAAACTGTGACGATGGCTGGCTCAGATAAGCCGTGGTCAGTTAAGAGATGCAAATATAACTTTTTCTTTAATGTTTTTCCCCTTTGCTCTTTATCTCCCTCTCCCAGTTTTTTGGGGGGAATATTAGACACTAAAATTTGGGGCTATCAGCCCAGATTTTGGGGTCAAACTATGGAAACAGGAATTTGGACCCATTTTATCCAGGAAATACTTTGTGTTTTATTTTCCAGGTAAGGGGATTTGTAAACATGTGTCTAATTACTTTACATTTGAGGCTTAGGAAGTCAAATATGGCGGTTGGTTCTGCCTTTGCACCCTCGTTACGCGCGGCGAGTTCAGGTATCCTGCACACGAGTGTGTGTGTACGTGTATGGGATTTTGAAAGACCCCCTCACTAGGCGTCAGGAAGGCGATTTGAAGCCCTTCGGTCTTGATTGCTGGACCGCTTCATTATGTTCCTGTCAACTCGTTTTTCTTGCGAAAATTCCCCATCCCGAATATGACCCAGTCCTTGGAGTAAGTGTGTACTAAGTATTAGTGTGCTGACATTTAGAAACGGTCCTCCCCTTGTAGCCTTAGATGTATCTTGTTGTTTTGTTCTCTGTGGCATCAAATTTATTCTTGTCCTTTTCTCTCAGAGACAAGATGTAAGAAGGAAGAGACAAGATCACAGCATTAAGATTGAGCATATTTCTCAATCTTCACATCCTTAGCCGGTTTCTTTGATGCATTTGAGTCTGCTGTAAAATGTTCGGGGAGGAAGGAAGGCAGCCACCGATAATCAAAGGGGGAGAAAGATCAGGGTAGGACTCCGTGACATTTGAGGCTAAGTTCTGGAGCTGTTGCAAGAGTTATGGCTGCCTGTGACTGTTTGGCCTGGCTACATGTCAGGGCCATTAACTTCAGAATAACAGAGCCTTTAAGAGAATGTACTTTTTTAGAAAACTCCTCATTAACTTAATTTATGGAGGGGGAGAGGAGTTAGGGAGGAAGAGCTGGAAGCCTGGGCTTTGAACAGAGCCTGGAGGTCAGGATGGGGAAAAAAAAAAACAAAAGCCGTGAATGCTGGATTGTGTGAAAAATCTTCCAAATTGCCAACTGTGCCTCTGGTGGTCTGGGAGGCCGGTCTTGGGACGGAACTTCCTCCGTGGTGACCGCCTTCGGAGCTCTCTGCCTACTGCGGATCTCTGCCGGGAACTCTTCAACCCTAATTCGGTTGCGGTTTGTTTTGATTCCCCTCCAGCCTTGTGGTTGAATAGCTTTGTGTGTCCATAGTCCCTTGCTAACAACTTTTCCCACAATTGGGAAGATGTACCCCTATGGTGTTGATCTTTACCTGGAAGACTTTGGCCACTGCCTCAAAGATGTGGGTGACGTGTATGCGTGCCTCTCCCTGCAGTCCCCCACGTGGCTTTTTATCAGATTTGGGAAATGAAAGGAGCAAAACTGTCGTTGCTAATAAAAGCCTGGGAAAAGACCGGGGCGTGCGGGGCCACGTGGCCATGGGAATGTGCCGAGATCAGTCACTCCTCTCTCCTAAGTGCCTTTGGCCTTGTTTTTTTGTGTCTGGAGAGAAAAGGTAGTGTAAGGGAGATGGAGAGAGAACTTAAACCGTTAAACCAGTCACAAATACTTGCCGAGCCTACCTATTTGCCATGCGCTAAGATCCAAAGGAAAGATGGCCTCATGGTGCATCATTGCAAGGTGGCGACGCTGTTTCCAGGGCCCTGTATTCATGTGGGAGGAGTTGGGGAGGAGCCCAGTGTATGGCCTGGGGAGGTCAAGGGAAACCATACTCAGGAAGTGGCAAAGTTGAGAATGCACACTTGCAGTTGGTTGGGAATGAAAGTAGGGTTGTGAGGTGGAAGGCATATTCCGGGAAGTGGTATCGGGGTAGGAAGGGATATGTCTACAAGAACTTCACTATCCCTGTGGAAGCCATTTGTTCATGTAACACACATTTGTTGTGGACTCGTTTGATATCAAGTGTTGTGCTAGGTACCAGGGGTGAAAGTGGTGACTAAACCAGATAACTGGTAGAATTTTGTGACCGAATGGATGTGGGAGGCAGCCTCAAGGTGTTTGACACCATGGTCAGATGGATCCTGGTCTGTATTTCTAGTAAGGAAGGAGGAGGGCCCAGATGGGGGAGGAGTAAGGGCGGGCACCATGTGGAAGGCGGATGATGAAACAATATCTTCTGATGTCTCCAAAGGAGACAGAAAGTGGTGGTCGGATTCACAGCTTTGGGGCTCAGAACACAGGTCTGGGTGGGAGAAACAAATCTGAGGTAAAGGTACCTAGATAGTTATTGAAACCAGGGGTGGGATCGACTGGACCAGGCTTCCTGAAGCACCTCACCTGGCTGGGTGAAGGGGTCGAACAGGCAAAGGAAGCTGAGAAATGGCCATCATGGTGAGGAAAGGAAGAGATTGTTATAAAAAACAAATGGGAAGGAAATAAGGAGAGCCCACCTATAGCCAAAGGTTGAAGGCCAAAGGTCTACTGGATTTAGAGACCTCAAGGTCCTGGTCATAGTCGTTCATGTGGAAAGATTGGACTGGATGCTAGATTGAGGGCTGGTCGCTCTGGGGGTCTTAGAAGCTTGGGGGATACTGTGTGGGTGGGTGTCTTCATGATTGGAGGGCCCTGCAGGCATTTAGTGAGCTGACCCCAGGATGCTTGTATCTTGTAATGCGCGGCCTAGTCTATACATGAAGACGTGTCCAGCGTCGAACATGGCACTTAAATGTCTCAACAGATTCTTCGTTAAGATTAAAAATAGGCCTGTGAACCTGTATTTGAGCTGGAACCTAACATGGCTCTGCGTATAGGCACGAAGCATTTGCGGTTAGGTTTTCAGATACACGTTGAATTTTCCAGGAATAAAACTAATACATAAACCGGGGAGATTGTGCGTGGTTTTCTGTAGACTCGTACCAGAAATTCACAGTACGGGCCAACCGTGTCCTCAGCGGCAGCCCCACTTGTGGAGCGGGAGTCCTCGGCGAACACCCTGCGGGTCTGTATCTGTAGCTCATGTTTGCATGATGACTCTATGCACAGATGCTGACACCCTCTTGTGTAGTTCCGCACAAATGCTTAAATCAGCAAAATTCCTTAAAGTCTATTTTTTCAGGGCATCTGGGTGCCTTGGTCAGTTGAGCATCTGACTCTTGATTTCAGCTCAGGTCGTGATTCCAGGGTCATGGGATGGAGAACCACACCGGCTCCTTGCTGAGCATGGAGTCTGCTTAAGATTCTCTGCTCTTTCTCTCTCTGCCTCTCTCCCTTGCTTACAGGCTCTATCGCTAAAATTAAAAAAAAAAAAAAAAAAGTATACACCTTTTTTTCTCCCCTTGTTGCATATTATACTGAGGGCATTAGTGATTTGCTTCTGGAAATGAGTACTCAGGTAGGTTATACTAACGATTTGTACCTCACAGCTGAAAAGCATATTCAGAGGGAGGCTCCAAAACTTCAAGACTATCAACCCCTGGTTGTATCTTCAAGCACCTCTGGTGTACTGTTGAGGGAAATTCTGTGTCTTGTGGTTTCTTGTTCTTTTAAAGCATGACCCTCAAACCAGGTAGCCAAAATCGCCCGGAGGGGCTGTGAAATGCAGCTTCCTGGGCCTGCTTTATCACTACTGACTTCCCTTGTGGGAGACCCTGGAGTCCCTATTTAGTCTTCTGTCCCAACACAGACCTGATTCTTTTCCCACTAACGTCTGAGAGCTCACTTATGTAGACAAAGGGAATCCTTTAAGAATTTAGAGAAATTGGGGCGCCTGAGTGGCTCAGCTGTGTAAGCGCCCGACTTCAGCTCAGGTCATGATCTCGCAGTTTGTGGGTTCAAACCCCGCGTCTGTGCTGACAGCTCAGAGCCTGGAGCCTGCTTCAGATTCTGTGTCTCCCTCTCTCTCTGCCCCTCCTCCACTTGCACCCTATCTCTCTTTGTCTCTCAAACAATATTAAAATTTTGTTAAATAAAAAGAATGTAGAGAAATATAGGGACAGAAATAGATTTGAGGGCTAAAAACCATATTCTGATGGGACTTTGGAAGGAAAGTTGGAAGAACTGGGGACTCATGAACTCCTGAGCTGGGGCCTATAGTAATGCTCTCCGTGAAAGCATTTGGAACCTAGCAATGGTGTACACAGAAAAGGAAAATGATTAAAAAGCGAAACGATACGACATCGTGCACATGGGGAATGACAGGGATAGATGACCGGAGAGGATTTCTGGCTGGGTGGATGGCGGGGTCACGGATGGAGCCGGGGCATTCAGCAGGGAGGGTGGCTAGATTTCAGGGCTGGTTTGGGCATGCTGATTCCGTTTCCTGTCTGACCTGTAAGTTGAGATCTGAGTAGGCACAGAAGTGACTGGGTTGAGAAGAGCAGTCTCCTTGGGGTTAGAATAAGGCAGTCAGTCATACGCAGGTGGTAGCTGAAGCTTCTGCCCTCAGAGAATATTGCCTAGGGAGTGTACAGAACTTTCATTAAAGTATATGTATGTGGACTTGTTTCCACCTCTCTGTGTTTCTAAGTGAATCTCTCTTCCAGAATCTAAGACTTCTGTGAGGCATGGTAGTTTTGATGATTGGAGACTGAAAAATCAGATAAAGGCAATGTAGTTACATCTTCGAAGAAGCCTCATTGGGGTACAGGGTGGGAAGCCCATAAACCTTCTAATACGCAACCTGCCTCTTGATTTGCTGTGCAGTCCAGCTTTGGAACCAAGGATGTGGCTGAAAGAGACGGGCACGATTCGGGATGCGGTCAGGACGGGTACGCTGAAAACTGCCTGCCTACAGCGTCAGCCCAGTCTACGGGATTGCATCTGAGAAATCTGATAACGGAGATCTCCAAACCAGTGGGTTTTTTTTTAAGTGTCTCTTTGGGTGGGGGAGGGGCAGAGAGAGGAGGAGACAGAACCCTAAGCAGGCTCCCCCTGACATGGGGCTCGGTTCCATGAACCACAAGATCCTGACCTGAGCCGAAATCGAGAGTGGGATGCTCAACTGAGTGAGCCACCCCGGGGCCCTTTTTGTTTGTTTCTTTGAAATCTGAACTGTTTCCCCCCTTAATACACATACTAGTGCCTTTGAAATCATGATAATTTGGGTTGAGGTATCTTCAGTAAGGAGATCCTAGCTTTAAGAGGCATTTCCTATGCAATTCTTTACTTTTTAGTCCTTCATGTTGGGATTTGCACACACGATGTAAAAATAACCAGAGAGACCAATGTCTTCATTTAGGCCTTGACAACCTACATCAAAAATCACAGCCGCTTTCTGTTTGGTCCTTCTCTTGACCTCTCTTAGGAGAAATCATGTAAAGGGATCCCTTCCATGAAATCGAGGGGGTTTTTCTGCTGCTTCTGATAACTTAGTAACATGCTGAGCAAGTGTTTTTTCCAGGGCTTCTTGGCCCACCCTGTAGGTCTTTGATCAGAAGGCCCAAGTCTCCAGTCCGTAGGTCGGCTTTCTCTGCTGAGGAGTTGTGTTTTTACAGTTGAAACTCCCCAAGTCCCGGGCTCTGGGGATGGACTTCACGGGGAGGGGCCCCCACATGGAAATGAAGGGTTGCAGTGCCGGCTGTGGCTTGTGTCTGCCAGCGTCTCTCTCACCCTGCTGGCATGCAGGGGTTGATAACGAGACTGTTAAGCTTCACCACAAACCGAAGCGTGGTATGTGGGAGTTGAACCCGAAGCAGACCTTTTCATTGTCAAAGCTGCAGTTTGTTTATCAGGTCGCCAATAAGCAAAGCTAGTGATGATCGTTAGAGTCCCCAGACTGCTCGGTTTACTTAATACTGCAGGGACGTCAGTCTGTAATGCAGACCCATCCCTCTGGGAGCTTGAGGGGAAAAGGCACCTCTACGAATGGAATACTTCATTTTGAAAGGCGTCCCTGTGAACAATGGAGAACGTTTTCTTCTCACTTTCAAGATAATTTTCAAGGCTGTGCGTCTAAGTGTCCTGTGAGGGCAGACAAAAGTGCTCGCTGCCCCAGACGAGCCCCCTGACTTCCGAGGGGGAGCAAGAGCAGTGACACACACGTAAGGTGACGGGGTGCTGCGTGACAGGAATCTGCCGCGGACTCGGGACTGGCATGCTTCTGTCGTGTGCTTTCGTTCCCAGCTAAACTTGACGCTGAAGGACCGTCGTAGGGAGAGCGGGTGCCTGGAGGTCTCCCCCGCCCCCCATAATGATGACGAGCTTCTGCGCATCAGCCCCGCTGCCCTGGCCTCCCCTGTGACCAGTTGGAAGCGTACGCAAAGGGCTCCTTTGAGTTCCGCACCACAGCTCTGGCCCGGGGACAGAAACTGCGTGATTCACGTTTGGCTGAATCTGGGACTCTGGTCGAGCCACTCCGCTCCACGCTCGAATCCCTGCGATTACTCCCCCCCCTTAGGTTAATGGATGGCAAGCTGAAGATGACCCCGTGCGGGTCCCGTCGTGCTAGTCCTGTCCTCTCTCTGCCGTGTTGTCCATAGACCTTCGTTCCCTGTTTTCTTCTCTTTACCTCCTCTTCATTGGTTTTCTTTTTTTCATCTTCATACGTTCTTGGTGGATCTTCTCTCGTCTTTCAAATAATTGAAACTCAGGAACCATTTGTGGAGACCCTACGAAGGTCTAGGGTCTAGCTAGACTAGACGGCTGAGCTCCGTGTCTTCACATCTGTTCATTACACACTTTATGGCCGGGTGGACTCAGAGTTTGGCAGTGAAATGATAAACATCTATAGAACATATACATGTATGTTTAAAAAATTTTCTTTAATGTTTATTTTTGAGAGAGAGAGAGTGTGAGCTGGCAAGAGACAGAGAGAGGGGGAGCCAACAGAATCTGAAGCAGGCTTCAGGCTCTGAACTGTCAGCACAGAGCCCAGCGTGGGGCTTGAACTCAGAAACCGCAAGATCTTGACCTGAGCCGAAGTTGATCGCCCAACTGGCTGAGCCACCCAGGTGCCCCTATGTATATATGTTTTAAAAGTCAAACAGATTTATTAAAACTCAGAGTTTGAGCAAACATTGACACGAATCTGGCAGTATGCAGTCTAGCGGACAGAATGGAGTTCCGAAGAGCTATACAAAATGAAAGACATTTATAGGCAGAAGTGAGCGGGAACAGGAAGTTGTACTGTGTGGTGGGGGGAAAGAGGGAGAGTGGGACAGGTTATTACAAAGTTTCTGTAGAGGATGGTGAATTATCTGACTAGGGCTGATCAGGTGATTCTTGACCCACTGGCCTAAGGTTCTCTGGGAGAACCAAAACTGTAAATGGAGTCTGACTGTAGTGACTTGGGGCTTAGCATAAGTGATTCCATTTTGGGTTTGTTGTCTGGGGCAGTGTGTGTGTGTGTGTGTGTGTGTGTGTGTGTGTGTGTGTGTGTGCGTTAAACATGTCTATTTGTAATCTCTGGATATCCCTGCCATGAAGTAACACACCCAGTTAGGCCATCTCAGTTACAGGGATGCAAAAAACTAATGAATTAGCAAAAGAGGGCTGAGGGCGCCCAGGTGGCTCAGTCGTTAAACATCTGACTCTTGGTTTCGGCTCAGCTCACGATCTCAGGGTTTGTGAGATCGAGCACGGTATTGGATTCTGTGTGGACGGGGTGGAGCCTGCTTGGGATTCTCTACTCCCCATCCCGCACCCTCCCCGCCCCCACTCATCCCTCCCCTGCTCATGCACACATACAAACACTCTCTCAATAAATTAAAAAAAAAAAAAAATATATATATATTACAAAAGAAAAAAGTCTCCGCTGGTTCCAGGCCGTGTGACCAGGAAGCAGGTGGGGGCTGGCTGCGCGTCCTCCTCCATCCCCTCGGCCCAGGGCGTGATCTTCCAGGGCGGAGCTGCACAGCCCCGTGGAGTGGCCCCGAGAATGTCCTCACTTGGGATTAATCCTGTCCAATGTGTGTTCTTGCTCTATTCCTCACAATACGACTACAGTTTTGAGAAAGCGGTCACACATACTCAAGGTGTAATGACATATCATGAATATAACGCAGAATTCTTCATGTACGGGAGGATGTGCCGACACTTGTAGCTGCCTGGGGTAGGCGAGTGGTCTGAGGGATTCCTAGTGCAGATCTCTGCTTCTGTGACAGTGGTGATTCGCAGGCAAGGATTCGCCAGGCCTCTGAATAGGACCTGTGGTCATTTTTTCTTTTTCCTTTCAGTAACTTAGAAGATAATTTCAAGCCTAGCCATTTTGTACTGAACAGTTAAGTACTGTGAACGGCAGGGTAGGCCCCTTGGATTCCTGGAGTGTGAGGATTGTCGATTGGGATTGTATGCCTGGATAAGTATCTTAGTAATAGTTTTATGTTTTCATGAAATTCCGATCCTAGCCTTCTCTCCAAATCCACCGGCTTAGGTATAATTAGGTAAAAGGTAAGAAGGAAAACTGGTAAATAAACCAGGAGAGATGCTTGAGGACATTGAACTTCTCGACCTACTAAGAAATGGGCTTATTAACTCCACCTTAACCATGCCTGGTCCTTTTCCATACCTGTTCGTTTTTTAGTTTTTGTGTGTGGCAAACATGACCTGTAATGATTTAACTGTCTTCCTTTAATCTTAAGAGAGTGATCAAAGGCGGGGGGGAAGAAAGAGAATTTTAAGCAAGTTCTACACTCAGTGTGGAGCTGGACACTCAAAGCTTGATCCCATGACCCTGGGATCATGACCTGAGCCAAAACCAAGAGTCGCATGCTCAACCGAATGAGCCCCCCAGGCGCCCCCGTCTTCCTTTAATCTGTAGTGGATGTTCTACTCATCTGGTGCAGACACAGCCTGTTAACTGGGAACGGGAGAGAATATGGCCGAATCCGCTGCTCCCAAAAAGAGACCTTAGTTTTACCCAGAAACCAAATCCTCTGATTCAAGATGCAAACTATTTAGATGAAATGTTTATAAGAACAGACTTAGGTCATTATGAATAGAACGAACAATCTATCTTGGATTGTATTGTTTCAGAATAAGAAGTTAACTTGTGAGTTCTTTTTCCTTTGGAAATCGTAGAACAGTTCCTCAGCTCTGTGATTCACTTCCTGTTATGGGGGACAGGATGTGGGGTAAATGGTGAAGCCCATAGGTTTATCCTACAAGCTTGGGCAAACGGAGTGTTTCCACTGTGTGTCCAGGGAACAGGGAGTCAGGTTGGCTCTTGTCAAACTAGACTCTTAAAAACAGAAAGTGACGTTTTAGTGTTTACTTTCTGTTTTAATCCTCATAATCTTTTCTTCCTTGGCTGTTAATCTATTTTGAGAGAGCGAGCCAGCAAGAGAGAGTGTGCATGTGCAGGAGAGTAAGGAAGGGGCAGAGAGGGGGCCGGGGGGGGGGGTGCACATAGAATCCCAAGCAGGCTCTATGCTAGAACTCGCAAACCCGGGAGATCATGGCCCAAGCCGAAATCAAGAGCCAGGTACTTAACCGATGGAGCCACCCAGATGCCCCTACTCTTTTATAAAATTGGCTTTCAGTTTATTTTCTCTCTATTTAAAAATGCCTAACTGATCCTGTGTTGTGTATAAGGAGTGATTTGTAGTAGTCTCCCCTATGCCCTCCCTCACATTGCCAAGGCATCTAAAAATGTATCTTTGGAATGATGCTTAAGGTTTCCTCCTAACATCCCAAACCTGTCTTCATTTGTGGTATTCTTCAAATGCATAATGAAAACCGTGCCCCTACGGAATTGGATCGTAGGTTTGTCCCAAACTGCTTTTTGCGATTGTTGAGGAGCAGAAGAAATGGGACTTTGGGGGCGAGGGAGAGAAGAAAATAGGATCGTACTTATAATGCGTGACTGTCCTGTTTGGGGAATACCCCTTCCACGTACATGCCTTTTCTAAACTTCCTTTCCTGAGTTACAGAAGCAGATGAGCGGCTGTGATCCCAAAACGAGATGACAATTAAAAAAAAACAAAACCTACCCAAGGGGATTGACTTCTTTGGATGAAAAGACCAAGGCTAGACAAGAGGAAGGTACAGAGACGCCTCATGAGGTAGCTTACATGCCACCTGCTTGGTGATACTGAGGAAAAAGAACTCCTAGTAAGGGCGGCGACCCATTAGCACGTGGGAGGGCTGCGGAGGGTTTTCTGCGCTGACGAAAACTAGAATCTGGGTTCACCTGTGTCTCCTGGATGAACTCACTGGGCAGCGGGCCTCCCAAATCACGTGATCTCCTTGTGGCTGTAGCCTCTGGACTCGGAATTGGAGGCCAGATCCAACCTGCCATCTCTGACTCGAATAGCTGTGTCGTGAATCTGTTAGATTTGGATTAGGGATGGAAGAGACAGAAGCAGCAGGCTCCCCTTCGTGGACCTGGGGGGTTGGAAGGAGCAGGGTGAGGAACACGGGGAACGGAGCAAGGGGAGAGTTGCCCGTGAAATACATCGTTTTGGTTTATGAGGTCACGATGCCTCTTTTCTACCTGGCCGCATTCGTTCACACCTTTGTCACGGGCAAAGCTGGGCCTCTCAACACTTCCCGACACCTGTGCCTCTTCGCGGAGGCTAATTCTGTCTACGTGATGAGCTACGTGTGGGTGATGTATCAATGGCAGTTAAAATAAAAGCCAAAAACAATTGGCTTTTTCCCGTTGCCAGACAGTCACTGTCTGCTGTTGTTAGTTGGTTTGTGCCGAGGGACTATAAAATTGAAAATTCTAAACTGAGAGTAATTAGGGAGGGAAACTGGTTGCCAACTTGCCTCCCCCATAGAATACAAGCGAAACCACATGTACGTGGTTCTCCAGTGATCCAAGTTAGTTTTTCCTTCTGCCAACTGCCATGGAGCACCAAGACTAGAGAGTGGTAACAAGACCTTCTAGTAGGTGGGTTTTGGAAAAGATTCCATAGATCTTTGGAAAGGGTATTGGGAAGAACGCCCTTTTGAAACATTGACTTAAATATTTATTTTGGGGTTTATGGTCCCAACACACTGCCTCTGGCTTTGTTCTTTTCCTGAGAGCTCAGATTTTCATGTCTTGCTTTTGATTTTGTCGTGGTGAATTTTTAGAACTTTAAAAAGCAGAACACCCATTGCTTAGCATATGGGACAAAAGAAATCCCCCCACCTTATGGATTAAAAAAGAAAATAAGGCCCCTAAAACTCCCCCTTTCCTCCCCCCTCCTTTATGCCTCAAATGACCTGAGGATTTAGAGGTCCTAGGTCAGATTCTTTGCTTTACACCCAACTGTTTTCTCTTTATATGGTGAGCTTCCTGGTTTGTATGGGTCCCAGTGGCTCAAGGAGCATGCTCGTGTCGGCTCCGATGGGTATGTGTACATGCGGATAGAAGATTCTGGTGATCTGGCCCCCGAGGCCTCTTCCCCCTCTGCATCTTCGTTTAGCTTTGAAGGAAGCTAATAATGAAAAGGTTCAGGGTGGTGACTCTGTTGGCCTGTTTCTGGCGCGTGGGGTGGTGAGATCCCAGCCAAAGGAGGCTCGTAGACCTTGACTGTGCTTTGAGCAGAGAACATTTTTTTCTCCTCGTACATGGTTAAATCTGTAGGAAAGGAACATCAGCTCAAGATCTGTCACTCTGGCCGCGGGCCAGCATGCCAAATTCTGTCATCTTTGCTGCCTGGCCAAGCATAGTTATTACATGTTATAATTCTGGGTTTGGTTTTGATCCAGCAATCCTGATACATCATCAGATGGTTAGGGGTGTGGAGAAGGAAAAAGGCTACATTCATTTCTTGACAGGGTCTTGGGAGCAGCGTGAGCGCAGAGGGCATGCCGCAGTTGGCCGGGGCGGGGATTTTTCACGGGGGCCGCAAACCTCTCCTCTGTGCTGCCCGGAATATTAATTGCATCATCAATTTCCGTTCATGCAGAGTGGTGATCTCAGACTGAGGACAAATCTGGGCCCTGCTCCCGCCCTGGCCACCATATTTCCAAGCAGCTCAGCAGTCAGCATCAGCCCCGAGAATGGGGTCCCCGTAGCCCCATGCTCTTGGGGTCTGAGGTGGAGCTTGGCCCCCATCGGTCTGGGGATGGGAAGCTGAACTCTTGAACTCTCGTGTCTGCCTTGGCCTGGGATTAACCACTTCGGAATTGACTTCGCTCACTCCTTTCTTAAAAACGGCTTCAGAAAAGCAGGAAGTGGTGTGAGTAGATAGTAGTTTAAAAAAAAAAAATAGGGAAAATGGTTGCATTTGTTTCTTGGGTCCAGAAAGCCTTGACCCTGTCGCTGGCCGTGAAGTCTTTCCTGCTCCGAGGGCTTTCACAGAAGACTCTGGGCTTTGGTTGGCCAGGGAAGGGCGGTTCTCAAGCTCCGGAGTGCGTTCAGCAGGTTTGCAGGAAGCAATGACACAAGGTTCCAGCCACTCTCCCCCGCCTTCCACTTATTGTTTGGGGATTGGAAACCGGCTGGGATGAGGCGGAAGAGCCACAGAGAAGTTTTTTTTTTTTTTTTTTTTGGCAGTTTGGCTGCTGAATGAAAGCGGGCACTTTATTTAGAAGTGAGTAGGGAGGGAAATGCAGCTTAGGGTTGACACCCTTCTGGTGCTTATCCATAAATATGAAATGGTGTTAGAACACCAGACACCAGAGAGCTTTCTGATTGGCTGGTGGTGATGTCATCTTGTCATTAATACTGTGCTCAGAAAATAAACTGATCTGCCTGTTTTCTTTCTTTCTCTTTTTTAAAGCCGAAATGTATAAAATCCATTTTGTGATCTAAAATGAGGCACTTCAGTCAGAGCACTTTGAAAGAATTACATTTCTCGTGTGTTCAGAGTCATTTTGGCCTTCGCTTGAGCTCTGCAGTAATGAGCCACAGGTATTCAGCCTGTCTTGTCTTGTTGCTGAAAAGTAAGGCAGCTGCTTTTCAACACCTGGGCACCGACAGTTGACATTTACCTGTATTAAGTGCTAATGCAGTAGATGGGGAGGTCTACCTGTCAGCCTTTAAATGTCTTGGTATGCTCACAGTCAAGGTTGGCACTTGTGGCTATGGGAGGGCTATGGATCGCAGTGAAAAGTGCTTGCTTTATTTCTCCGAAATCCTCATTGTACTTCTCTACCTCTGGTAACTCCGCGGTCGAGTCTACACCGGCCGCCTCCTCCACTTGTGCTCACTGAATCCTGTACTGCAGTTCGAGCAGGACGATCACACTCGGGGCGTGTCCAGGTTCCCCGTGCATGTAAGATGCAGTCGCGTTCTCGCCGTGCAGGATCGATGGACGTTCTCCGGAGGAAGGCCACTGCCCGGCCACCGTGTGACCCCTGCATTGATCTGTGACCCCCAGAGGTCTGGGAAGGTCTCCCCATCCTCCATCCCCACTGGTTCACTCTGATCGAAGGAGGCGTGTGGAGTTTCGATGAACCGTTGGGAGGTGTTTTGTATTAACTATGGTTGTATGTGTTTTCTTTAAATGAAATGAAAACCTGTCCTTTTGAGGGAAAGCCGTGATTCTTCATTAGGAATTTTAGCTCTTACGGTGTTACCCTCCCTTAAAATACTTAACTTGGCTTTTGTACGTAACTGTTGAACAATAGGCTTGTGGTCATCCCCTAGGAGGAATGCGTCTGAGCGTCTCCGCCAGCACTGGTAAGATGGCTCTCCAAGGTTATTTTATGAAAGCCATGGATGTAGTCCTTGACTGAGCAACGGCCTAGCAAGCAGGTGCAACTGATGTCTGCCTTGCAGCCGCGTCTCCTGTTAGAGGGAGAGGCCGCATTACTTTTCAGAGTTCTGCCTTGTTTTCAGCAAGCTTAGAAACCATAGATTTAGCGGCCTTTGGGGTCAGAGGGGAAACAAGAAGAGACAATGAGGCCCATTCATTCTTAGGGGCTCTAATGAGTCCTAGAGACGGTCTATTTTCCAGGTTCGAGCTCTCTCTCTGACAGGCTTTAATTATCTGTGATCCGAAACAAGGAGTGATAAAAACATGCGAAAGCCTTTCAGGAACAGGTTTTTGAAGGAGATGAATCATCCGGCTCCGTGTCCCGCTCAGCCTTTTTGCGAGGGGCCGGCTGTTTCTGCCCCCGCCCCAGGTTGCCACTTGGTCACGTGACGGCTGTCTGCAGACCAAAGGAAAGAGACAATCCTTCACTAGCGGGAAACCTAATCCCGGGCAGGTGCAGCTTGAGTAACGACCCTGGGCCCGAAGGTCAGCATGGTTGCAGCCCCTCTCCCCACCCCTCCCCACCCCTCCCTTAAGCTTTTGCAGATGGTCTGAGTGGGAGGAGCAAGAGGCAGTCACCCTTCTCTCAGCTGCAGCCCCCAGCTCGTCCTCTCCTCCGGGATCCCCCCGTTTCTCCAGATACTGCTGAACTTTTGAACTCAAGTACAGTGCACTATTGGGATGTTTGTTTGAAGGTTTCAGATAAAGCAGGAGCAGATTTTAAGGAAACAGTAGACCATTTTCCTTTTCCTTCAGTGATGTTAGGGAGCTAATTAGAAGTCCATGTTTTAGCAGCTTCCTCTGTATGTGTCCTGGGTTCCTTTTTTTTTTTTTTTTACCACCCTAAAAGACACTTACGGACATGAACAAAAGCCGGATATTGCTCTTGAGCTTCTGAACAAGTGTGCCGCGTTGGATTTGTCTGTAGTTTGCAAACCACGTTTTCCTCTGCCCGGACCGAACTAGATCCTGCCTGGTGTTAGGACTTGTTATTTTCATAGAGCTGTTATTTTCACTCTTAAAGCGTCCCCCTTTATTTTACGTCCGTTACCAGTGGCCACTTTTTCTATTTAGATTCTCACTTGGAACTAATGAAGATCCCAGGTGCAGACGGGTGTCACACCCAAGGGGTGGTGTATTTGAAAAGCCATAGCAATAGTGAAGGACGCCTGTCACCCTTGGGAATGGCGTGGGAGGCAAAAGATTAAACAGAAATTGTAAGAGAACATCAACCACACAAATCCGTCGGGATAGGAGTCCCAACATTTTCTTACTTGGAACCTCATTGACTGAAATCTGACTTTGGGGACAACAGAGTATTTGCTAAACTAATCCACTTCTCTGAATAGCTCCTTCATTTCTTGTGGCCTGGCGATGAAAACTTAGAAATCCACAATTATACCGTATAGATGAGCCTTGTTGTAAATTTAGTATGTAATCTCCACACTCGGGCTACGTATGGCTACGAGCACCCACTTAAGAGCTAAAAATGTAAGTTACCGCCCACTTTGTCCTGAATTGGAATCCTACATAATTGCTCTATGCTGTAAAAGTCTTCCCTGGAGGAAAGAGTTTAAGATTCAGTTGTTAGTGGGCAGTCCTTTCCGTGAAGCCAAGAGTCCCCGAGGCCTGGGAAGAAACTAACTGAATACTTGTTGGCGAGCAAATGGAGTGAATGGAGGAGTAACATTGGAGGAAGAATCCGCTCGTGTTGTTAAATCTGAAGCTCACATGGCGAGTCCAGGAGCTCTACACTTAACTTAGAAGTAAACACGCGTCACGCAGCGGGTGTGGGATGTTCGGAAGCGCTAACTCATGGGCTAGGCTACTACAACTGGTAAAAATGGAATGTGTGGAGGGTCCAGTGGTTTCCAGAACTGGCTGTTCGTTGGAATCCTGTTGTGAACTCTTAAGAAAAGGCCAAACAACCTCCCTCCGCCCCCCTGCCACTCGCAGACCTAACTCCAGAACTCCTGCACGGGCAGAGGAACCGCCGCCTTTGTCCCTAGGGCAGGACTGGCGGGAACTGGAAGGCTCAGCGGGCGGAAGGGATGCGAGGAGCACGCAGACCAGAGGGTAATGGCCAGACGCTGCTGGCACAGAGCGAAGAATCACCCCAGTTTGGGGGCTTATTTTAAAATTGATTCAGCAAACCCTGAGCACAGCACCTCGCATCACATAGTGGGATAGAAGTGTACACAGCGAAACCCCTTCTTGCTGATGGGCTCGGGCGGACGCGAGCAGAATCACAGTGACTCTTGTCCCCTGGATTAGGGACCCCGGAGCACAGTTACTGGAAGGACCTACAGGAGGTGGAACTTAGCAGCCAGATTTGAAGAAGTCGGCCGGAGGAGGTGATATTTAAACGAGCGGAGAGCTGTGCCCGGAGGCAGTAGTTCCACTTGGCCAGGGTGCCTGGGCCTTTCTCCTGTAAAGGATCCTTTTCCCACAGGACAAGAGGGAGAGGTGCTTGGGTTTGGCCTCCAACAGAATGGCAGCCCACGGAGGGTGGGGAAACCTCTTTCCAAAGGGAGCTCTCCTTCCTGCCAGGCAGCACGCATGCAGGAGGCACTAGTATGTGCTCTGGTTAATGCAAGACGCAGAATATGTATGTGCCTCATTAAGCAGAGTAATCATTTTCTGAAAAGGCTTGTGTGCCCTATTTGTGTTTTCAATGAAAACAAAAGTTGGGATGAAAAAGAAGGGAAATCTGCTAGTTCGCTCTCCATTTTTCTTTCCCTCCTTGGTGATTGATTTTTCACCTCTCACCTGTTGGAGGACTCTCTGCCTCCATCCCAGCCTCTGATCACAGAGTGAGCACAGCCCGCAGAACCAAGACGGTTTTGCGCTCGTCTGTTTTTCTTCACACTGCTCCCAAAACAAAGCCCCAAGGATGTGAGAAAGGGAGGATTTTGAACATTTGTGATGTCTTCCTGGGCTGTCTTTAGTGTGGAGAGAACTTCTCGGTCCTCATAAGACGTAGAATGGACATATTCACATCTGCAAGCTAGAGGTGCTGTTTGGTTTTTTTTTTTTAATGTTTATTTTTGGGAGAGGGGAGGGGCAGAGAGAGAGGGAGACACAGAATCCAAAGCAAGGTCCAGGCTCTGAGCTGTCAGCACAGAGCCCGACGCGGGGCCCGAACTCACAGACCGTGAGATCATGACCTGAGCCGAAGTTGGACGCTTCACCGACTGAGCCACCCAGGCCCCTGTAGGTGCTGTCTCTAAGAATACTGTTGGTGCTTATTTTTACTGCTGGTTTGTTGGCATCGCTGCAGGATATAGTCACCAGA
Source organism: Paguma larvata (assembly GCA_030068075.1). Lineage (NCBI taxonomy): Eukaryota > Metazoa > Chordata > Mammalia > Carnivora > Viverridae > Paguma > Paguma larvata. Next base: position 20,997,640 of record CM057829.1, read on the forward strand.
TAGGAAAGGAATGTGTTTTTCTTCCTCCTTTTAAGATGTCAAATCCAGGTGGGGAGTCGTGATCTTGATGAATTCTAGCACTTGTCAGTTTGAAAATGTTCAGGGAAAACAAACGTCAGAAAGGACGGGTTTGTTTACATGCTATCACTCAGTGATTCAAAGTCACAGACATCTTTCTTACGACACTTCTGAAGTCGAGGGATGGAACTGAATAATAGACAACCTTCCAACGTGAAGCATTATCAAGCTCGAGGGTTTTCGGATACTGCATTGTTTTCCAGTTTGCCTTTTGTCTTTGATCACTTATTCCTCTGACAAAAATTTGGTCGTGGTACCGTTTTTTCTCTTTCCCTTAAGCTGATATTGCATGATGGGAGTTCTTCTCCCTGCCTATACCCTCCCCCAACCTTTTCTTACTAATTCTGTTGGTTGCACATTAATTATTTATCTAGACCTAGAGAGTTTAAATATACCCATCCATTGTATGTCTGCTTTCATTTTTTTCCTTCAAATGTTTTCAGTTTTCTTGTATAAAATTTGTTCATAATAGTGGATTTTAATGTAACCTAAGTCCTGTTAACCTCTTGCATTGGGCTAAAGTTTATCTCGGTAGATCTTATCAGCGCTTTGAATTAATAGCTGAGCGATAGTGTGGAGGAGGTGGTGTGTTGAAAAATCATGGAGTGTAAACTGTTTTCAAGTCTGTAGGTACGTGACAAGACTCCATTTCCATCCTAGCGCTTGCTGTGGGAATGATGAATCTTCTGTGTTCCTTAGCATGTGAGCCTAAGGCTCCATCCACCATTGTTACCTTCCCATAGGTTGAGAATAATAAGATTGCTTTAAAAAAAATAAAACTGGAGTGCCCGGCGGGCTCAGTTGGAGGAACATGCCACTCTTGATTGGAAGTTGTGAGTTCAAGTCCCATGTTAGGTGTAGATTACTTAAATAAAAATCTATAATTCAGTGTCACTAATAAATGAGCTTTCTCTGTGCTTTTCTCCGAAGTTGGTAAATGACAGGGGTTACTTTTTAAATACGTCTGAGAAAACGAGGTGAGTTGAGCCACTTTAGGGAGGAGGAGATGCGGGTTGCCTTTGAAGGTCCGGAAGGACCGATAAGTCAAAGGCATGGTGATCCCCTGCGTCTCACTTTCTGTAGTCAGCCTCTGTCCCTGTGTGTCCAGAAAAGAGTCCTAGTTTTTCCTAAAGCCAAAATAAGTTGTCATTATCTCAATAAGGCAGTTGTTTTACAAAAGGGGTTGGGGGGGTGGCGCCTGAGTGGCTCAGTCGGTTAAGCACCGACTTCGGCTCAGGTCATGATCTCACGGTCTGTGAGTTTGAGCCCCGCATCGGGCTCTGTGCTGACAGCTCAGAGCCTGGAGCCTGCTTCGGATTCTGTGTCTCCCTCTGTCTCTGCCCTTCCCTTGCTCATGCTCTGTCTCTATGTCTCTCAAAAATAAAAAAATAAAAAAATAAAACGTTAAAAAAAAGGGGGTTGGGAGTGTATGGTTGGGTGGCGTAGTTGAGCATCTGACTCTTGATTTCAGCTTAGGTCATGATCCTAGGATCATAGTATCAAGTCCTGCATTGGCCTCTGCACTGAGCATGAAGCCTACTCGAGATTCATATTCTCTCTCTCTCTCTCTCTCTCTCTCTCTCTCTCTCTCTCTCTCTCTCTTTCTCTCTTTCTCTCTTTCTCTCCCCTCTCCCCCCTGCTTGCAGGCATACTCTCTAAAATAAAAAGAAAAAGGGAGGGGGTGGCAGTTTAAAAACATGTCCGCATGATAGCCAAAAGGTAGAAGCTGTCCAAGCGTCTGTTGACAGAGTGTGCATATACCTGAGTAGGATATCGAGACTGCAGAAGGAGATGCTGACCCCGATACAACACGGATGACCCCCGATGACCTTATGCTCCGTGTGACTGACTTGTATGAGGGACTTCGAGCAGTCAGATTCCCAGGCGCAGTGGAAAGGTGGTTGCCAGGGTTGTGGGGGGGGGTGGAGGAAATGGGGAGTTCACGTTTAACGCATAGACTTTCACTTTTGAAGCGTGCTGTGGCTGTCTTGTGCCGATAGGAAACAAAACAGTGTGGGGGGCACGGCGCTGCAGAACCGTACGCTTAAACTTGGCAAGGTGGTAAATTTCATTACGCGTTTCACCACAATTAAAAAACAGGAGAAAAGCTGTTCCTTTTAAAACTTTACAAGTTAGATGTCGAACAAGTGGGTCGTGTGAGCTAAGCTGGCTGATGCAGGGAGTATAAATTACAAGTTTGACCTTAGAGCACCGTCGAAAAAATGTACTGAACCTTGTGGCAAATAATTACATTGAATGTAAAAGAAGCTAAACAAGTCCAATTAGGTTTTTCCAACCTGTGGTGTTGATCTCTGTCGGATTCCTAACAGGGTAAATCGCTTTTTTTTTTTTTTTTTTTTTGAATTTGGGATTCCTGAAACACACGAAAACATAACATGTTGAAAAGCAAAAAGCCTTGAACTATGGGCTAAAGTTGCTACCTCCATTCTGGCGGGGGTGTGGGAGGAGGAGGCTGTGCGGCGCAGGAGGAGGGACCCAGGCCTCTGCATTCCTACGGCAGTCCACCTGCAGAGCTGTTGTGAATGGTTCCGCCTTCCCCATGGCTAATAGTAGGATCCCTCTGAGGGCTTGCTCAATCACTCACCATTTTTCGTGCTGCTTTGGGTTTCTGCAAGATCGTGGCTGTCCTCATCCAAGTTACCTTGATCTTGAGGATTTTGGCAATCTAGAAGAACTCCTTCACTGCCATCGTAGGGGGGTGTTACATGGACTGCCCGCATTTAATATGAAGTCCGATCCCCTTTGGTTTTTATGGCCGTGTGCTAGTTATTGGGGGCATAGCCGACTGATTTTGATCATGAGCAGTGCGCCAGTGATGAAAGTCGAAAAGTCACTCTGCCCTCAGTTTCAAGCAGTAGAACATATTTCTGTGGAAGTTCTTTTGTCCGTGCCGCTTGATCATGGGTAGCTCAGACCGAATGGCTTTTTGTAGTCAGGCAACGTTAGGGGGAAGGAAACATGGCTTCAGGGCATTGCGTGGAAGGCAGAACTCTAATACGGCTCTCAAGTCCTCTTCCTGCACGCGCATCTTTAGTAATCCCTGGGACTGTGGATATGGAGTTCAAGTCCTGTGACTTAGCTGATCTCTAGGAACGTGGCCCATGTGAGCCTGACCTACTCATAGGAGCTCTGTTAAAATCAGTTTTGTCTTGGTGACTGAAGAGTGCATAGAAGGATTCGGTGCCTCTTGCTGGCTTGGGACCTTGGTCCTATAAAGACAAGGAAGTGAATTGTAATGATGAAAACCACCTTGGAACTGGGTCCCTCCCCTTGGAGCCTCCTGATGAAAACTTAGTCCAACGGATACCTGGATTCAGTCTCACGATGTGCGAGGTTTCTGATCCGAAGAACTGAGCTGAGACATGCCTGTGGAAGCCACTAAGCATGTGACAGTGTGTTCTACAGGAGTAAGAAACCAATACGCATCGCATACTGGTGCGTAAGTGCCGTTAAAGAGTCTATAAAGCTATAACAGAGACCGCCTAATGCTGCTTCACCGGCTGGACAAAGAAAGCCCATCTCCAGTACACGACATGGAAATAAAAAAACTTCACTAAGAGTCAGAAATCAAATACTGGAAAGAACCTAGATTTGGAGAGAAGAAACCTGAGCAAGTCTTAGCTCTCTGACTTCCGAGCTGAGGCACATGGTTCATGACTTGGGGCCTTATCTAGAAAACGAAGGTGACCAATGGCATCACGTGGTAACCGCTGGTTTTATTTGCCATGTCCCGTACTCCTCTCCGTAATTTCCTCCCGTGCACCCTAGCCCTCACCCACTCGGTGTAGAATGAGGGGTGTCTGTCACAGGTCTTCTGAGGTAGTTTGCTGAAAGCAGTTGAAATTTTTCTGCATTTTTTGGGACCAGTCTAAAATGTTCCCGTGTCAGGTCATCAGTATCCTGATGTTTGCACCAAAAAGTTCCTTCAAAACCTATCACTTAGATAAAATGTTTGAAATCTGCTCTAGTTCCGTAAAACTAATAGGCGTGAATAGCTTTTACGTTTGTGAAATCCAGAGACGTCCTGTGTGTTTAAAATATGAAGGTAGAAAAAGATCTTTAAAGTCTAATTTAAAAATATAGGGTGATTTTTAACTAGAAGGATTTCTCCGCCTAGAACTGCTAACTCCTCCAAATGCGTTCTCGGTGTGTTTCTGGAGCCCTTGCTTGTGCGTCACCGTGCGTGAGCCCGGTCCCTTGCACATCCAGGTCTGTGTGTCTTAAAGGAAACGGTTGTGTAGGGCTCTCTGAGTGGCTAGTCGTGGTTCCCCCCCCCCCCCCCCCCCCCGATGCCAGGTCTCTTCCTTGAGCTTGAGGCTCCGATTCACACTGTGAAATAAAAATCTGCAGAAAACGAAGGATGCATCAATTACAGCCTTTCAGGAACAGGGTATTTCAAAGGGAAAATGCTACCTCTGGAACGTTCTTTCCCTCAACACGTGGAGCTGCTTTCCCTGTTGTCTGTCAGCTGCCGTGGGTATTCATTCTGAAATAGGACTGCCAGGGCCAGGTGACCTCCAACAGTTGAGCCAGCAGGAACATGGGAGAAAGGATTGGTCAGCTTTTAGAATGGGAGAAAAGAACCACCTTTTCAACCCCCTCCCAGCGCGTGAATGGCCTTGAGGAGTGTCTTCCAGGGCGGAAAACAAAGTTGTCTACACGGCCAGCTTGGGAAGTGCTGTGGTTTCAGGACTCCATCACAGACGTGAATAAACCTTGCCATCTAGCCAAGGGGCATCCCCACTGTCTACACAGTACCCCCATCGGAGCGGATCTGTGGTGCGCGATGTGCCCCGTTCTGCATCACTTGGAATTTTGTCTAGACTTGCTCGTCCTCATTTGGCATAGGGCTTGTGAGAATCACTTGCGTGGAGCTGCTGTTTTTCTGTCGTTTTAAACAATACCAGGGGATGGGAGGGGAAGGGGGATCACGGCTCCCACCCAAAGCAGATGCCTCTCGGAGAGCGTGCTAAAGCGGTGATATTCCGGGCATAGCAGTCTTTTTCTTGTCCCCTCTTCACCAGAGTAGAAGTGAGATAAGTTCTGACGGTGGTTCAGGGACCAGACACCTCAAGGTTCTCATGGTCTGCTGCTTTTTTTTTCCTCCTTTTTGTTTTTGGAGATGCTGTCTTAAGGTGTACGACGCCACGACACTCGTCAACCATTGCTGCCGTTCTATCCTAGTGGAAACCCTCCGGTGCACTGCACTTGTGGGGTTACCGCAAAATCCTTCTTCGAATTTGTAGCTTGGTAAGCACTTTGCAAATGGTTGGGCCTTAAGCAAATTAAGTTTCAGTCATTCAACAAATTGAGCATTTAGAGCTTACCTTAAATTTCCTCACTCTTCAAATCTGGCTTATAAGATCGAGGGGACCAGAACTCAGTAGAAGTGGTTTGGTCTTAGAATGCTCATGTGCTTAAGGGGCATCTGGGTGGCTCGCTCTCTCTCTCAAAAACAAAAGTATAAACAAAAATAAAAAATTAAAAAAATACTGCTTGTTGAACTTCTGCACAATGTTTTTGACGCCCCATTGTAAACATAGGCAGCCAACCTCCCCTTATAGCTTGCCTAGATTCCCACGTTCCCACATTCCAGAGTTTGGAAAACCATGGTTATGACCTTCCCGGCTGTGACAGGGAACCCTGCGCTATCTTCAAGAGGTCTGGCCCTGAGCACTGGTGGTGGATGGGAGGCTACCTGGGGTCTCCCCGACACGTTTCCGGATGCTTCCATTCTGAGGCATTGTCAGTTTACCAGAGTTGGGATTCCACCGAGGTCTGGGGCTCGAATCCTCCTTTTTTCCTCTCTTGACAAGTTATTTTCCTTATGCAGGTTTCATTGTCCTTATGTGAGAAATGGAATAATAGCTGCCTCCCAGTGCCTTGGAATTATTAAATCGTAAAAAGAATGGTCAACTATTGGTCACAGAGCCAGGTACTTCATGGCTAACGGGAGTTAAGTCTTTGTTCCAGGTTTACTTTTTAAGCCTAAAACATTCTTCTAGCGATAGGAACTTATTTGCTTGTAGATCACGGCAGAAATAATGCCAAATTTTATTTCCCATCATGGCTCTAAGGGTGCAACTCACAGCCTGGGCTCTCTGAGAACATACATTTGCATGACATTTCTCTTCTCTTCCTGATCGTGTTTCTTGGAATGAATTGGGACAGGTCACAAAGGAGATCCCAGGAGGGGCCCACCAAGGGCTCAGTGGAGCCTGCTCATCGGGTCTTGTTGGGCATCATCATCTTAGGAGGTTAAGGGACGTCCCCTACGCCAGCGAGGGTTCAGCTTCCTTGGCTTTTGTTGTAGGTGTGAAGCCACACAGAACAAGGCTGATGGAGAGATGAACACAATCCTTTTTCCTTTAAAAATGGAACCCTAGGCACTATTCATGGATCCGGCTGCCAGCAGTAACTTTGGGGGCATCTTTGAGGTCAAGGCCGCTGTGGCCATGCAGTGTCTGTGAGGTGGTTTTTTGCTCCAGGCAGAGCCCTGTCCCTCAACTCAGCATCGCATGCGGCATCATCCTCTGCCTGGGGACAGCGCCAGGCTCTCGGCAGTGCCAGCGCTCACCTGTGGCTGTGTGGGAGGGCTGTCTTTGAGACTCTCGGGCAAGTCCGAGCGATTCTCCGGCAGCCTACCCTGTTTCGTGGCTTCAGCCGCCCTCTTGCTGCTGGCCACTTCCTTAACTACGGCTACTATGTATTCAGAGATGCATAATTTCACTGGGTCTAGTGTTCCAGGAGTCTCCTTGCCGCACACCCTCCCCCACCCCGTGGGGCCTCGTTTTGTGCTGAGAATCCTGTTCTCCTTTTCTCCACCTCCCATCTCCCGTGGCGCGTGGGCAGCCGGCAGGAAAGGGTGGCGGCGTTAAGTTGTCAGGTTCGCGCACTCTTCGGGGTCGAGGCCTACTCTTAACTTGTTCATCTTCCTTCCTCTTGATTTCTTTCTTGCGCCGTAGGGTGGGAAATGCATCGCTGAGAGTGAGAAATCTGTTGGCTCCTGGGGGCTGGGGGCGGGGAATGGGACACTGGTGGGGCCCGTAGGGAGGGAATGTTCGTGGGGACCCGTCACTGTAGTAGAAGCCGGAAGACCCCCTTCCAAAGCTGTCTGCTAGTTTCTACTTGGAAGACTTTTGACAAACAACTTAACCTCTTTTAATCTTTGATTTCCTCATCTTTAAAATAGACATAACCTCTAACTGTCACTGTGGGGCTGCCGGGAAAATCAAATGAGATAAAGCATGTGTAAGAACTTTGCAAAGTGTTAAGATGAGTTAACTAACGCCCGGCCAAGACAGCGTGCTCTCGGGGCCACGAGAAAACTGGCCCACCTGGAATACTGAAAAATCATGCAGGATTTTAAGTGAGAAGACCCGGGGCTGAGGCCGAAGCCTGGAGCTTACTGGCGGCATGACCTCTGGCAAATTATGTAACCTCCTAACGATTTACGTTCTTTATGCCTCGTATTATTATCTCTATTTAAAATGTGATGATGTATTATCTAAAAAATTCTGGGTAGTGCAGATGTTAGCTCCAAATGTCATCCTGCAAAATGGTTTCATGGTTCAAAGAAATAATTTTTGGGTAGATGTAGAAGTTCCATCTTGGGGAATCCTGGGGAACCGAGGGGTAGGTCTTGTGATCCAGGCGGCAACTGACATGAAGGGGCTTATTTTGGAATCTAGAAGTTAATAGGACACCAGCCAGGTTCCCTGAGCTTCCACGTACATGATGATTCTCTCAATTAAGCACTTTCTTTTATTTTCTGTGGATCTTGAGATAAAGGAAAAGTTCCCTATGTCACCACTCTTCATGTTCAGCAACTCTGGTTGGATCCTTATGATAAATTCTTAAAAATTCTTTGGTATCTTAATGCTTGCATCATTAAAAGGCAGATTAAAAACGCTTGCCTTAGTAGTTGGGGTTATTCTAAAGGCAACGTGAGATAATTTAGGGATAGGTTTTTGGAAATTCGAAAGCTAACAAATAGATGATTACTAGTTTAATCTATTTTGAGTTAAACATAAACTTTTGCCTAAAATACTTCAGGCTAAAAAAGAGCTAAATAAAATACAACGGAAATAGGATGATTCTTCTAAAGTTCACGTTAAAGGGGCACCTGGGTGTGGCTCAGTCGGGTAAGCAGCTGACTCTTGATTTTGTCTCAGGTTGTGATCTCATGGTTTGTGAGAATGAGCCCCACTCAGGCTCTGTGCTGAGAGTGCAGAGCCCGCTTGGGATTCTCTCTCTGCCCTTCCCCTGCTCATACCCTCTCTCTTAAAATAAAGCTCAGTGTGAATTTTATGTTATCTGTAAACATTTGTTTTACTATGGGGCATTGAATTTCATAGTTCACAACAGTAAGTATCATTGAAATAATCTCTTTAAACAGAAAGCTTAATAATGAGACTTCATTGGATAACAGGAAAATTTTACACTGTTGCAAACAGAAACCTAAAGGAGTCAACAGAAATGCAACTTTGAGGAGTAGGTCAAACAGATATCTGTCTGAAAAAGTCAAATGGACAGCTTCCAAATGAAGATGCTAAGGATTTGATCAATGTTAATAACGATTAAGACTTAAGGGATATATTGAGTTTTGTGCCTCACCGAGATTGGACTTCTGTCATGTTTAAGACTTTTCAAGAGTTCGGATTACTGCTTCTATTTTTAAATGGGGGTGCCTGCGTGGCTCAGTCGGTTAAGTGTCTGACCTGCGTTCAGGTCATGATCTTGCAGCTTGTGGGTTTGAGCCTTGCATCCGGCTCTGTGCTGACAGCTCAGACTCTGGAGCCTGCTTCAGATTCTGTGTCTCTCTCTGTCTCTCCTGTCTTCATGCTCTTCGTGTCTCTCTCAAGGTAAGTAAATATTTAAAATAAAAAAACAACAAATTTTAATGGGCAGTTGGGTGATTCTGTACTATTAAGTTGTTGGTAATTATTGTCAGATTTTCAGCTGTCTTCTTTTTTTTAAAAATATTTAGTTTTTGAGAGACAGAGCATGAGCGGGGAGGAGCAGAGAGAGAGGGAGACACAGAATCTGAAGCAGGCTGCAGGCTCTGAGCTGTCTGCACACAGCACGACGCGGGGCTCGAACCCACAAACTGCGAGATCATGACCTGAGCCGAAGTCGGACGCTTAACCGACTGAGCCACCCAGGCGCTCCTCAGCTGTCTTCTAAGAGATGCTTCTGGCTCACATTGAGCTAAAATACGAGGCTCTGAAGACCTCATGATCTGAGAGCCATGTCTATCCGAGGCCAGACAGCTCCCCAAAGAGCTTACCAAGAGAAAACAAAAATTTCCCTCTTGCCAGCAGTTACCACCCCGTTTCTTTTCTAGCCTGCATAGAACGCTGGGTAGACAGGTTCATCAGCTTTATATCAGAGGTGACAGGGAAAATTCTGAGAGACTCCAGCAGAAGGATGAGGGGCGCCTGCAAGAATGCCAAAGCTGGTGTTGGACTTCCTGGTTGAACGTCTGCTCAGGCCAACGTGCCGAACAATCCCTGTGCCTGTCTGGGCCGGGGAGGCAAGAACTGAGAGGCAGCTCACGTATTCTCTGTTCAGTTCGGCAGGGGCATGGGAGCTCCCCAGGGGTGAAGTGAACACCGCGAATGGTAGACGGTCTTGATCTACCCTGTTAGAGCATCCCCGCCAGGCTGTGGTCTCGTCATGGGATTCCAGCGGTGGGTGGAAGACGCTGGGCCAGAGCTGGGGTCAGAGCGACATTGGAGAAGCCGTGCTGGGAGGAGGTCCCTTGGGAAAATTCACACACCGGCCAGAACTAGAAAAGGAGTCCTGGCCAGTCGCTTAGGGAGACCTTTGTCTTTACCTCCCGACCAGTTGTTTGCAGGAGGAGTACGGACAGCCCAGAGGGTGGGGGGGAGGAGAGGGAAGTGCATAGAAGAGTAGATCTCAGCCCCCCCTGTTTATAGTTGGGGTCACAGGTTTGCAAGGTGTCAGGGTGGGGCTTGCAGAAACCACAGCCGGAGTTGAGAATGAAGACAGTAAATTGACCTAGAGCTTTGCTAACCAAGAGTTAGCCCCAAATTGTAGCACCTGCACTAGACATTAGACCTACATTAGATAATGGGAAGGGGGTCTAAAAAAAAAAAAAAAAGGAAAAGTGATGCGAGTGAGGCCAAACCCTTTCCCGTTGACGGCCCGCGAGAGGCGAACACGCAGGAAACCCGATTTCCCAGGTTCTCCCTCTTTGTTATTAGGTACCAAGTATTCATTCCACGTCCAAATCTACCCCCAGAGCCTTTGGCGTGTTCCCCAGAGCCTCCAGGAATTTCCCCGTTGCTCGGCTTGTGGTCCTTCCTCACGTGGTCCGTGGTGCGCGTCGTATCTGAGGATAAGGAGTCGTCGTCGTCGTGGCGCCAGATGTTGACTTAAGTGAATTATTGGTGATAATTTGATGGCCTCTTTGCACATGAACATGCCTTTTTAAGAATCGGATTCCTGTTAGTCGCGTATGGGGCAGATCCCCGGGACCTATAAAAGATACGAGACAATAAAGGCAGATGTACGTAATGATTCAGTTTGAAGGAGCCTCAGTCTCCTAATTTGCTTAGGAAGACTTGTAAGAATTATATGATACCATGTCAACACAGCTCAATAAAAAGCTCCCTCATAAACGGAGAAGCAGATACAACATGCCTCTGCTGATGTTTTCCAGAGAGTCTGTGAATAAATTGAGAGGCGGACCCAGGATTTCATGTATCAGCACCCTCGGTTTTATCGTTTCTATAATCCTTCTTTCTTTCCCTGTTGCCGTCAAGATTTTCAAGGGGGATTATGGTTTGAGTTAAAGAGAGCAGGCAACGCGAGCATGCCACACGAAGTTGTTCAATCTCAGAGGCCTGAGATTTCTTGGCTCCTTTCAAGTTTCGGACGCCGTGCACTCCTAGGGAATGCTATTAGGAATCGGCTCCACGGAGGAAATGTAGCTTCGGGGCAGTTAGCGTTTGAAGCCGAGAGAGGATAATAGGTCGGTGGACGTGCGTGGGGAAGTGGCGGCAGGTTTAGAAACTAAAGGGCGTGGGGAGGGGGACGGCGGCGGGCAGGTCTTACCGTAAGAGTTCTTTAGCGGGACCAAGTGGTTCTCCGGGTCGAGTTCAATTTTCCACTGAGTGCGTTTGCTGTTTCGACAAAGCCTGGGCACCCTCTCCCAGAGCGTCCGACTCTTTGTGCCCTGACGGTGGGGGCTGTGCTCTCAACTTGGGCAACCGCGCGGGGCCTGGAAGGACTGGTTTAATTTACAGCAGATCTTACGGGTTTAGGGCTTGGCAAGAAGACACCTGCAGTGGTTCTTCTGTCTGTATCTCGCTCCGTCTGAGGTCCCGTATCCAGGGGATGAATCGGAACACGAGTTATGGGTGGAGGCAAACCTCAGGTACCAGGGTGGACAGGGGAGGAAGAGCCGTCACATCCGTGTCTTCCTGAGTGGGAGGTTCAAATCGAGGCTTGGGCAGAGTGGGACACAGGCGAGGAGGAGGGGCAGTAGTGCTAGGAGTTACTTTAGGGAGGGCCTTTTGGGACAGGGTCCCCCACGCAGGAGGTGGAGGAACTGAACCCTGGAGCGGGCCGCACCTCCGGCTCGATGCAGATTAACGTTTATTTTGCTTAATGGGCATTGAGTCACCTTGTTAAATGTCCTTCCTAGTATGGAGGTGGACTTATTCCTGCCCCAAAGCTACTGGGAGCTCCTTAGGAAGACACAGCACATACCCGTCCACCCACTCCACCACCGATGAACGGCGCTGCTGTCGTTCGGCTAAGCAGCTTGCCAGCTGGAAGGTAGTTACCTTGCGGGGAGTCCCCTGCCTGAGGATTGAGTTGAGAGGAGGAAGAAATCCGAACTGCCTGGTGACCGCCGCGCACAGCGGCAATGCTGGGGGTTCTCGACCTGGAGGAACGCCAGCCAATGGCTCTTCCCTCCATGTGCTTTCGTGTGCGGTCCGATGGTTCTGATGAGTTTCCGTCGGTGCCTCGGAGTGCCTAAGTGGGCTTCTTGCCGATCCCACCGTATTAACTCTTCCTAGATGCCTAAACCTTGTGATCGTGCTCTCTGGAAAGTCGTGGAGGCTCCCTGTGCCGCACGTGGGGGGTGGGTATCTAAACGGCTTCGAGTGTCAGTTCCCGAGTCCGTCGGAATTCTGTGCTAGCAGAGCGCATGTGCTCTGTATTTTCCAGATGAGGACATTTAGTTCCAGAGAGGGAGCGGTTCGCCCCCTCTCTGAGATTAGCCAGCCAGGTCACTCCCAAAATCTAGGTCTGCGGATTCAGCCCGGCGCCCTTCCCTGAAGGTCACACGGCTCCTGTCACGACCTTGAGATTCACCGAAGCCAGAGGAATGCGTGATGGTTCTGCGTCTGTGGTTTTCGGTGCCCCGGCCGCATTGACTCCAGCCAGTCTAGGCCCGAGCCCAGTTCTATGTCCCGTGGCAAATGGCTGCTCGTGTGGTCTCAGAACTGGGTGCCCGAGGACCTCCCGGTCCGCCAGGATCGTCCCTTCTGCTGCAGCCTGCGCGCCCTTCTCCTCTCCCCCTGCTCCGGTTTTCCTCTTGGGGCCCGGCGGTTCTCGTGGAGAGGCACGCAGGCCCACGCCGAGCCGAATTTCACCCCTGTGAAGGGCGTTAACATAGACACATTCTCGAAAATCCAGGGCGTAGTTTTCAGCTGGGTGTGCTTCCTCTTTAAGAACACTTGCTTGACACGCTCAGAGATCAAGAGGGGGCATTGCCCGTGTCTCCAGAGGATTCCTTTGGTGCTTTCTCCAGGTTGGAACTTGTCTCGAGAATCGGGTTTGCCCTGCAAGCTCCTGACATCTCTTCTCTTAGTGGCTGGCAACTTGAGTGGATTTCACTGATAAGGTACTAAATTTAAATCTGGCAATTAGACGGTGTGATTACTTCAGCGAACCTGGGTGATTTTAGGCCAGGACTACAATCAAAGAAGCCCCAGGCTCCGTCAGGATCTGGAGTTTTTCCAGTCACGATGGCGGCTCACCCTCCGTGTGTTCTTATTCCAGCATACACTACAAAGTGGGTCAACATAACGCACTGGATTTAGGGATCCAAATAGTTACACGATCGCTTGTCACGGGAAGTGTGCTGGAGTCAGCTGGCTTCATTCGCGTCTCCTGATTTTGTGCCTTGGCCCCTTCTTAGAGAAGCAATACTCCATTTCGTAACTCCTCAAGGGGCCAACCAAAGTTCGCTTTAGTTGCTTCCCTCCTCCTCCCCGTGTGCCAAATTTCTCACAGCCCTTTTCTCAGGAACACCCCACTCTGGGCTGCTGGAGGCGTTTTAGCCTAACTGTTGGTCCTGTTGAGTTTCCTTTATTTGCTTTTCTCCTACTGCCTGTGGGGTTCCTCATTTTCTTCTCTGCTCCCTTGGTCTCAGGTGCTGGTCGCTCTTTTGGCTTTATTGCCTGTTAGAAGTATGGGCAGGTGGCAGTCGCAACACTTGGACCTCTGGTTCTTCTTCCCCTCCAGGGCTGGTGTTAGGCCGGGAAGGCAGAGGGCGGGAGGACAGGAGGGAGAGGAGCCAGGCAAGCAAGCAAGCGTGGTGATGGCTCCTTAATGTAGCCAGCTGTGACGCACCAGGAGAAGAGTAAGAGAAAGCAGGCCTCCTCGCTGTCCCTACGAAGCCCTTCTGCTTGTCACTTGCCTTGACCCCTTAGCTACGCTTTCCTTCCTGGGCTCTGGCGAGCATTTATTACCTCAGGTACATATGGAATTAGAAAGGTCTCTGTAGGTGGGTCTGGGAACCTGATCGCTATTTATGATGACTGTTACTGTGAGAAGCTGCGTTGTGAGTTTCGGGTAAATTACGAGCATTCCTTAGGAGTACGCACCATCTGCGTGTTGAGGTAAGTAGATCCACCCTTTGTTGCCAGGGCTTTTGAAAGTCGGTACTTCGTTTTAGAATCTAAATCTATGACCGATACTTTCGAAGGCATCCGAATGGGCAAAAAGACTACTCTTTTTGGGCATTAAATCTGATTTGCTACCTCCACACGCTTCTGAGAGGCCTACGTTTTCCTTTCCGTGAGTGTCTTTCAGAGGATCGTGGTTTGGTCTCTGGATAATTGTGCTTTAAGAATACAGCATATAGCTGGGTACTTTCTTTTAAAGTAGTATACAGAGTTTTCTCATTTTAGGATACTTTCTGGTCCCCTTGGCTGACTTGACTAAATATTGTAAACTCAAGAAGCGCTCCACGGTTCCAGACCTGGTATCGATTATCATTAATTCTTCTCTTGATGACTTTGCCACTTAAATACACATTTAGAAACAAAGCAAATAAACATGAAATAGCATAACTAGATTTTTGACTTGGGTGGTCCAGGGAGTTCCAACATGTGCTTATGCTTTGAAAGGTGGTTATGAAAACATTACATTTAAGCAACCCATTAAATGGTTGCAATAGATTTATTTTGAAATGTATTAATTCAGATATATTTAAAAAGAAATCTTGAATTGTTTATAACTTACTGCTGTACAAAGTAGCTGAGAAAGGTAAATTTTTGCCCATATAAGGGTTTAGGCACTATATTTCAGCTTGGCTGGTATAACCCGATAGGCTTCCAACAGTGAGCCGTTGGGCAAGTCACTTGCCTTCGTGAGTTCTCTCGTTGTCTCACTAACGACAGGGGAGATAAGCTGGGTAGCTCTTAGGCTTTTCTGAAACGCTAGGGCTCTGCAATTCTGTGAATTTAAAAGTTGATATTTAAAAGAACCCTATGAAGCAGAAAATACACCATTTACTTCACAATATACATGGAGAGACGGCACGTTCTGGAATGATCAATAAAGGTCTAAAAATAGCATATAATCCTGAGCCGCCTTTAAGAAGTCAGTCTTTATTTATGGCCTTGTTTATTGAACTGTGCACACTGTTGGGAAAATAGATGGGGCATCTGGAAAAATTACTAAAATATTTATGGGCAGAGACTATACCTCAGCACCTTAAATAATTTGTATTTCTGCGTGTGGTGATGCCGCCATCAAATGCAAGGTCAACTATGTGAATCAGCCCCATTAGAATAACTCTGGATTGGGGCCAGTGGTGTTCCGCTGGTTTCTGGATTGTGTGTGAGAGCTTGGAGCTCTGGGAGGAAAGCTTTTACTCCTGCAGGTTGGCATTTTGCATGCCACTCCCCAGAACAGACAGGAGTCTTCCTTTTTGTTTTTGTTCGTCTTTGACACCTTTTGGTGATCATTGTTGCTCTCTTCTTGCGATCCTTGTCGACACCTTGCAGTAGGAGTTTTGTTGTTGTTGTTGTTTTGCGGGGGAGGGGTGTAATTAGTTGTCCTCTGTTCATTCTATTAAGGATTCTTAACTGGTGTCCTTGAGTAAGAATTGGGGATTGGGGAGTGATCTCCTAAAACTATTGTAGAGAAGGCGGTTGTATGAAGTAGATTAAATGTTTAAAAAAAAAAAAAAAGGTCCTGGCATGGAACCTGTTTGCCAAATCAGCCAGTGGTTCCTGCAAGCAGAGCCTGGGGCAAGCCATTTTGATTTGTCACAGAGGCAGCTCTTGGGCAAATGCTAATGGCACATGAAGGCAGAGTGACCACAGTGTTTAGTTTAGGTTCCTTTGATCACTCTTAACTGGTTTTAATATTATACCGACATTTTATCAGAAACCACAATATTTCTCAGTGTTCTAACCCTGGCAGTCTTTTTTCCTCCCTCTCTGAACCTGGACTAGATGGTTGACTGTTGTGTCAATATCTCCTGTCAGGAAGTCTCTTAAAAACTACAGCCCTAAGGACTTAGGAGCGCTTACTTCCCAGTTGTCCCAGGATGCTGGGAGGGCAGAGGTCATATCTTGATACCTACTCAATACCTGGTATAGGGTGGGGGTCTCCTGTTGGACTGGGTTTCTGAGGACCCTGCCAGAATCTTCCATTAGAATCTTAATAAACCGCCTAGCATCTAATTGATTACGGAGGACAGAATAAAATGAACCTTGTTCCTTTTGTCCTTCTGTTACAGCTTCGGGAATGAGAGTTTTCCCTCCCTTACAAACCAGTGTAATCCTATAAATGGAGAGCTAAAGTTTATCCTTTAATATTCATGCTTAGTAATAGTTGATGGTAAAAAACAAACATAAATCCTACTTTTCGGCAATAGGCTAATGAAGTATGATTAAATTTTTAGAAATTGAAGAGGCAGAAGCGAGTGTAGGTGCGTTGACTGGCTCATGAGTTGGTCACCGTGGAAGAGAGTCTGACCACATCTCTGCTGGCAGTTTTTTGGGGGATGTCTGGGCTGCTGGAGATACAGGGATTTGTTCCTATCTCTACTTGGAACGTGGCCGTTTAGGTCTTTACTGTGAGTTCTGTGGCTACATCTTTGCCACCTTCCAGCTTGACTTCTTATTTTGAGACTTGTCAGGGATTTACCATTCCACCATGTAGGCCTCCGCCTTCCGATCCCTCCACTCTCAGCGTCCGTGCTGGAAGTACGCTGGAGGCACAGGTCCGTGCCGCTCTTTCTGTGCCTGAGCTCCCTTCGGTGCTTAGACCCAGAGCCTCTGTTTGTCAGTTGGTGGTTTAGAGGAGTTACAGGTAAAACACGATGCGAGTCTCTGTCTAGATTCTTATCTCTGGCCCCGGCAGACAGAGAGGGAGTTAAATGTTCAGCAGCCTTTGTTTCCAAAAGGAGATGCTGGTGTCTAGAACAATCCCAGCCACTAAAACAGAATATAGGGCTTTGGAGGTGGGGGAAAGACCTCTGTAAGCTTTACACCGAAAGCTGAGTGTTGAAGTGAGGGCTCATAAAATACGACTATTTCTCAGAGGCCGAAACAGGTCATCCTGGAACGTGAAGGTGTTCATTTCCTAGAGAAAATGAAAACGTCCGTGCCAGGACGTCCCAGGAGGGGTTAGGAACGTCGTGATAGACGTGAAGCCTCTCATTGGAAATGCTTCCATTGGCTTTTGCAAGCTCGGCTGGTTGTATGCTGTCCAGAGGCATCCAAGGGCTGCGTGCAGGTCTGTTGTTGCGATAGGAGTGCTTCCTTGATCGGGAATAGAGAAAGGCTAAGGGTTAGGGCGACTGCCTTGTAGGTCCTGCCCAGGCACCCCTGTGAGGGGAGCGGCCAGGAGGGGTTGGGTGTGCTGCCGGCCAGGTCAGCCTGCGCTTACCTATAGTTGCCTGAAAGCTGGAAAAATTGGAAGAAGAAATTACTCAAAAACTCCTGCAGCCTGCCCTTGAGATCATGCTGAAGTGACCCTCCCTGCTTGCTTCTCAACAGGCCCATAGTTACACGAGGAAAAGACCTGGATTCGAGGGATTATTCATTACATTTTAGCCCTACAGATTCTTCTTTATTACGACCTTTTAAGCCCAGTTTAAACTGTTAAGTGAAGGAACTGGTATCTAAGCAAAAGTAAGAAGATGAGGTCACTTACCTTAATTTCTTTAAACCTTTAATCATTGTAAACAAAGATCTGGTTTCTTTGGACTTTGCAGTGATGTGTTAGTTTTGTGGTGATTGGTTGACTCTTGGCAGATTGAGTCATCTGTGACTTGAAGATCTAGAATAACATACCATCTGTCAAGAAATGATGACAGTAGTTGGTCTTGACACACCAAAAGTTGTATTTACGAAATAATCTGCAAGATTGTTTAGTTACTGTAGCACACCTGAAATAATGCCATTGCTACCCAATGGCCTTTCGAAGGTGGGACTGACTTCCTGTTTTCACGGGGCCCTTGGCCTCTTGGAGCCAGTATATAGCTGAGCACGAGACTCACTTATTCCGAAGCTCCTGGAGCACAGTAGGGAATATAAAGCTCTTGGCGCACAGTAGGTATTCAGTAAGCATTTGATTGGCAGCTGCTGGCAGTTGGCGGGCCTCTTGGGTGAGTTCCGTAATAAATAGAGGTTGATGCGGTGTTCTTAGTCACCAGCCCACGTTACGCTGCCCCGGCTCCCACAGTACCATCGGGATAGGATAGTTGTTGGCATTTACTGTTCTTTTGCAGACTTCCCTTGGCGGGGTGAGGGGGTGGACTCGGCAGTGGTAGAGTCTGGATCTTGGTCTGCGTTGGCCGTCCCCTATGCTGCTGCTCTGAAGGCTCTCTGCGTGTGAGGAAAGTCGTCCTCCTGGCCTGGTCACCCAGTTTTGGCAAACAGTCAACGGATAAGCCTCCTGCCCCGCAGACCTACTACTCGGCTGGTAGCGGGACGCTGATCACGTGCAAGCGATCCCCTACGCTGTGCTTGAAAATGAGATTTTTCTTTGAAATTTAAAAGAAGGATAAAAATGCGCTCGCTTTTCAGCCTAGATTGATTAGCTGGCGTGGAGGGAAGGCCGGCCTTTGAAATCTATAGGCCTCATGTTGCAGGCCTGACCCTGCTGACCCCGGTAGATTAGTAATGGTCTACGCAGCCTGCTCTGTCAGCACGTCTGGCAGGGCACGCACAGATGGTGCCAGTTGGAGAAAATCGCCGCCGCGCCGCAGCCTCGCCTTGGCCGCGCTGCCCTGGGAGGAGGAGCCGAGAGCGGGCCGTTCACAGACGGGCTCCCGCCTGGCGCTGTGGGCCAGACCCGGGAGGAAGCCGGTCCAGGGTTCGGATGCGCTTGCCGATTGTGACTTCAATGATGCTTCCTCGTGCTGGCTCAGGCCTTCGGCCCCGCTCAGCAGCCGGGATTTTCACCGTTCGGCGAGGCAATTTGAGACTGGAGCTGATCTCATTCCAGGGAGCGCAGCACAATGCAATACTTGTTTTCCCAGAGTCAGTCAGCCTGAGGAAAATGCGAGTGGGCTGGAAGAGGGGGGAAGCGGGAGTCTTTAGAGTCTGAGTAATCAACCCAGGGGAAAGGAGAATTTTGCTGGAGCAACCAGCCTCCACCACCTCCGTCCTTCCGTCTGCCTCCGGCCTCTGGGTTGGCTGGTGGTACCCTGAGTTGATGAACGCTCCCCGCGTGGGGTCAGCTCCGGAAGTGGGGACTCTGCTCCCCAAAGATGGGAGAGAGAAGGACCTCCTTCACATGTCGCCATTGACTGGGGATAGGCTTCTGACAAAGTTAATGGGAGCTGAAGCTGTGAGCCTGCTCTTTCCACTTAGACATTTTATTCTTTGAAAATTCCACTTGGACTTGGAGTTGAAAGTCCAGGGTTAAGGGCGTGTGTCCTCTGAACACCCCTCCATCAGAGCCTTGTTGCGGCAGGTTGAGGGCAGGCCGAAAAAATACCAGTGGGGAGCAGAGGTGCAGGGGTCTGAAGGCAGGGCTCACTCCATCAGCCTCAGCCTCAGACCGTTTGTAACTTGATTTTGTACTCTTTTTGCCAACTCTTCCTTCTGGAAGTCTCCGTCCAGGTTAGTCTGCCTTTACACCTTGTTACTGCTTAACGGACTTACTGGGTTCTTTGTGAGTTTTAGGAGATCGGTTGTTTTATTCTTGAACTTTCCTCAGAAATGCCACTGTTGGAAAACGTGAGCTGCTTTTAAGCTTTGGAGGAGTGGACAGTGGGTTCGTAAAGGCAATTAATTCGTTTTTTCCTCCCAGAGATGGAAGGAGACTGGTCCTGTTCGACGCCTGCTAACACTTTCATGACTGGGATGTGGCTTGTGGCCCAGAGGGAGATTTGAAGGAAGGAAAAAGGACGTTTGACAAATGCACACAGTGGGTACACACTCGAATAAAGCATTGCTTGCTACAGCGAGGAAGAGAGACCCTTGGGAAACCTACTTAAATCTGATGGAAGGGTATCCATTCTTGGCCAATAGAGCATGTTGTAGGCAGGAGAGCTTTACTGACGGGGCAGGAGCCTGAGGAGGAAAGCCAAGGACGCCTCCCAAGCGGGGGGCGGGAGAAACTGGGAGATGACGAAGTGAGCTGGCAAGAGGAAGCGGAATTCCGTTTTAAGCAGTTGATAATTGGAATGTCCATTGGGTCCTTGGATTTCTGGGTCAGGATTTGAGCACAGAGGTCTGGTCTAGAGAGACATCGGGAGTTCACACATAGTGATGGTGGAGAGCAGGGAGAGGAGTGGGCAAGTCCGAGGAGGGAGAGGAGTGAACTCCCAGTCCCTTTCTCACTGAGAAATGACAGGTACTTGCCTAGAGAAGAGCAGCAACAGAAATTACTTCGTGATCGCTGGGGTCAGGCTTGTTGTGTATTTGATTGGAAAACTGGTAAGAATCTTGGGAAATGGAGAATAAAATTCTTAAATAACCCCGAAGCAGAGTTTTGGAGCGCTTTGGGCCATTTCACAAATGCTCTACCATTTGAAGTAGTTGCCAAAACAAACGAGAACCCGGGCAGCTGAGAGGCTGGAGCCCCCGAAGCAAGCATCTGCTGGTTTATTTAGCAGCAGGAATAGCAGAGGGACAAGCGGACGGCAGGAGCCAAGAATAAAACCTGGTCAAGAGGCCACATCCACCCAGCTTGGCAGACAGGCCTGGTGGCTTTGGTAATTACACTGGTGCCTGCTGTATGGGGGCCTTTTCCACCGAGTTTAAAAAAGGCTTTCCTCTAACTACCGGGTCGCCCAGAAGTTGGGCCCCTTCTGCCCTTGGTGGTTTTCTTCCTGTGGAGTCATCGCTGTGTCTGCCGACTCCACCATGGTACTTGTGGTCCTGCCCGCGTCCTCCTGCCCGTGTCCCTAGGAGGTTTGGGAGGACATGTCCTTGTGGACGAGCCCAGCAGAAACCACGTGACTGCATGGCTAGACTGGCACACGTGGACTTGACCAAAGCTTTGTCTTTTCCGATGTCTCCCTCCCCCTCCCTTTTTCTCTCCTAGTACTTTTGGCATAAATAATATGTAATTAAAATCATTAGAAATTTCATGGCAAGGCTTACAACTAGTGGTGAGGGCTTATTAGCACCGGAACTTCCTTTGGATTAATACTTGTATTTTGACTAAACTCCCTTCTTATACCCACATTCACCACCAGTTCTATTTTAGGTATTCTAACTCTGGGAATGACATAGGAAGGAAAACAGACCCACAACTTCAGAGGAAAAAAATCCAGGAAATAATTTTGTTGCCTTTCCTTTCTATGCCCCCACCGTACCTGAAGTCCCAGAATAAATACCCGCGAGACTTTTTGACTTTGACTCATTTTCTGGGGTTTGCTTGTGTTGTGTTTTGGGAGAAGAGATGCTTCAACACTAGTTCCTAATGGGTTTTATGTCCTTCCTCAGAAGGAAGGCCGTCATGGAGACTGGGATATCCTAAGTGCTTGCAGCTGGAATATTTCTGGCATTTGCTGAAGGTTTTGATTTAAAATTCCATAACGTTGTGTCTAAATTTGCTTTTTTGCCACTGTAAGTATTGTTTTTTAATGTTCATCCACCTTTATATGACTATTAGGTGGGGATAGAAGTTAAGTCCAGCTTTTCCCCTGTGCCCCCCTCCCCCTTTGTGTGTCACCTACTGGGCACTGTGCTGCCTTTGGGAACTCAAAGATGTGCCTGAAATGGGCTCTGCCCTCAAGGAGTTCGGTGTCCCGTAGTGGTAGATGGAGAGATAGATGGTTTTCGTTCAGTGTGGTCACGGCCGTGGGAGTGTAATCCATTCTAGGGGGGCGCTTCTGGGAACATACTCTCCTGGAATTAACTGCACCTCATTCTTGAAGATACGATCTAGAAAGAGGGTCTTAAACATCATGGGATAGGCAGATCGCTGTGGTCGCTCGTCCAGCGTTAGCAAGCTCTACAGTAGGGGGAGGCAGTGTGGCAGTTGGGAAAGCTGGAGAGCAGAGCCAAAGTCAGAGCTTGACCTACAAGCTTATCGCTGAGGGTCGTCCGCTAGCAGAGGAGTCTCCGCTGGTGTGCAGGATGAGCAGGGCCCGGAAAGGGGAGGAGAACCCGGCTAGGGTATCCACTTGGGGGGTCGTTGACGAATAGGATGGAGGCCTGAGGTAAGGCAGGAACCCCGAGTGAACTCGGGAAGAGAACGGTGTCAGAACGATGCGGGGATGAAATTGGTGGCACTCGTTAATGCTTGTGGTGCCGTGTTTGTCGGAAGTGGTAGAGGGGGAGGCGTGGGGCTCTCCTCTTGGTAGCTGAAGTGATTGTCGAATATTTAACTTTTTTTTATCTTTAAAAAAAAATTTTTTTTTAACATTTATTCATTTTTTTTGAGAAACAGAGAGAGAGACCGTACAAGCAGGGGAAGGACAGAGAAAGAGGGAGACTCTGAATCTAAATCAGGTTCCAGGCTCCGAGCTGTCAGCACAGAACCTGACGTGGGGCTGGAACTCGTAAACAGTGAGAACATGACCTGAGCTGAAGTTGGATGCTTAACCAACTGAACCACCCAGGCACCGTGAATATTTAACTTTTAAACTACATCTTGGGGGTGCCTGGGTGGCTCGGTTGGTTAAGTGACCGACTCTTGGGTTCAGCTCAGGCCATGATCCCATGTTTCGTGAGATCAAGCCCTGCATCGGGCCCTCTGCAGACAGTGCGGATCCTATCTGGGATCCTCCTCACCTTTCTTCCTGCCCCTCGTCTGTGTGCATGCTCTCTCTCTCTCAAAGTAAACACAGAAATAAAACAAAACCCCCGCTGCATCTTGGATGCTGTTGACTACTTGAGAAGAGTTGAAGTGTGTGTTCCAGTCCGCAGTAGCCATTGTGAGGATTAGGGACTACAGGAATTACCGCGTGCGTAGGGCCTTGACACGTGGATTTAGGGGGACCGGAATTGCCGCATGATCTCCTGTTTTCTACCTGAAAGCTGGTCTTTTAAGGCAGCATAAAGCCCCTCAGCCATGTCTTTGTGAGTTACATCCAGTTTCTGCATCCTTCTTCCTGTCCCTACTGCTGCCACGCTTCCGTGATGGGCCCCTCTCTAAAGAGCAGGGAGCGTAGACCTTCCAGAACACTAGTCAGATTAATCTACCCTCTGCTGAAACCACTGAAGACCTCTCATTTCACTGAAAGTAGGCGTGCACACACACATACACACGCACATCCTGAAACTGTTGGTTGGGTTCCCCAGGATGTGGACTCGGTCCGGAACTCGCCTGTGGAAGGTTTGAGGAAGGCTCTAGGGAGTAAGCCCTATGAGGGGGGAGGGAAGTAGGACTGTGTAGAGCGGGAGACGGAGTCTGGCTGCACTTGTAGGAGAAGACTGCTGATGTTATGGTGATGACTGAGGTCGGGATGGCTTTGCAGACCGATTCTCACTCCCCTCATCTATGCGTGGCTGGAGATACCTGAGCAGGGCAGTTGCCCTTGTCATGCAGCTCCTGGAGGAGGACTTCACTGGGACCCATTGGCAAGCAGCCGTTCCCAGGGTTAGAGGAGTAAGTGGCTTGGAGCTGGCGGGATTTCTGGATGATTGACAGTAGCATCGACCACGCACAACCTGAAAGTCTGGATGGTCTCCCTGCTCATCCCGGTGCCCCTGTGACCTCAGCGTCTGTGGTCTCCTTAGCTCAGGTTGCTGTAGCCAGGTTGTCTGTGTATGCCTCTGACCTTTTGCACATTTAGTTGGTGTTGCCTGGTGGGAAAGTAGGCTCCATGAGGGTGGAGACTGCTCACCGTTGGTGTGTTTTGTTTTGTTTTTTATTTTTTTTAATGTTTATTTTTGAGAGAGAAATGTTTATTTTTGACAGAGAGAAAGAGCATAAACGGGGAAGGGCAGAGAGAGAGAGACAGAATCCGAAGCAGGCTTCAGGCTCTGAGTTGTCAGCACAGAGCCCAATGCGGGGCTTGAACCCATAAGCTGTGAGATCATGATCTGAGCTGAAGTCAGATGCTTAACTGACTGAGCCACCCAGGTGCCCCTGTGTGCTTTCTGATGGTGTGTTTTGAAAGATATTCTTGGAAAAGAGAGCCTATTTAGTGCTGTTCCTTTGGAAAAGTAAATACTCAAAGATCGAGAAGTGTAAATGAAATACAATTTAAGTGGTAGTTGATACTGTGGTGTGATTATTTTGGGACTCTTTGAGATGAATTAACATAGAGCATTTTACAGGTGATGGATTTATAGAACAGACTTTATACACACTCTAGTTTTCAACAGTACATCTATTGTAAGAAATAAGGTGAACCTGTTATACCTTTTAAGGATGTACTAGTTTGTCATTGCAATAAAATCTTCTATTGGACAAGCTTCAGTTGAAATAAATATTTATCTGAAGGCAGAAATGATGCTATTAATAATTCAGGAGAGTTTTCAATTAAGCATTAACAATATCATTGCCTTTGGCAGCAATCCGCTTGAGCTCAGATATCGAATTATTTTTCTCAATGAAGCTACCGTTAAACCTCAGAAAACCAGAACTCATGAATTCCACCTTAAAAAAATTTTTTTAATGTTTATTTTTGAGAGAGAGAGACAGAGTACGAGCAGGGGAGGGGCAGAGAGAGAGAGGGAGACACAGAATCCGAAGCAGGCTCTAGGCTCTGAGCTGTCAGCACAGAGCCTGACGTGGGGCTCGAACTCACAAACAGTGAGATCATGACCTGAGCCGAAGTTGGACACTCAACCGACTGAGCCCCCGCAGGCGCCCCACGAATTCTACCTCTTTAATCAACATGTACTCTCTTTGAGCATCTCTTAGGAGAAATTTAGGATTGTAAAATCACGGATTTTTTTTTTTTTTTTTAAAGTGTCCCTTCCCAGGCCTATCTGGTGGTCTGTTTCCCTTTGGCCCAGTGTTCTAGGACCACATCCTCACAGTTGCCTACATTAAAAACTCTGATTAAAAAGCATCATGAGCGACTTGAAAATTCTTTCCTATCAAAGAAAAATTGTGTTCGTCACGTGGACACATGGGCTAATTAATGCATTTCCTAAAGATCGCAGTGATAACTACATAAAGGCGTTCTTCAACCCGATGGGAGAGGGACCTGGATGATCTCTACTGTTCCCCTCACATGGGTGCCCCACCCCCATCAGAAGGCTAGTTAGTCTTCAGCGAGTAAGAACCTCCATCTGTTAAAACACCTCATTCACTATAACATGGTTAGTGCATGTGCTTTGGGCCAGAAGATAAGAGATGTAGTGATTGTCATCTTAAGCATGACTTTCTTTCATTTCCCGAAACACTCGTCGATGTTTCTGCCTTGCAGGTAAACAAAAAGCGATTCCTCAGGCTCCCAGAGGTGTCGAGGGTATTTGTATTATTTGGCGTGCTTCCTTTGTGTGTGCGTGTATAAAAAAATAATACAAGTGGTGTTACATTCAGATTCTACCTACGTCAAGTTTTGTTTTCCAGCTAGAATATGTTTGTGTCCAGCATCTTTCCAAGTAGACTGTCAATCTCTCGTGTTCACCCCGAATTTTTTAATCAAAAGGCACTTTCCCCACCTCAGACACTAATGATTAAAATTGCATGATTTGCCAGACAAACATGACTCAGTGGTGGTATTTGAGCAACAAATCAATGAGCAAATATTGATGCAACAGACATGCCACACGAGCGTGACACCATCTGGGGCTCAGCACATGATTTATAGTGGAAGACGGAGAGCGTCTCTGTCTTTAAGTGGCTCCAAATTAATTAATGGGAGATGGGAAAGAAACAGCAGAAGAATTCACCAAACCTCTTGAACTCATTTTCACAGTTGCTAGTGTACTGGTATCATTCATTCATTCGGTATTTGCCGATCATTCTCGCCTCCTTGTCCGGAGCTGGACGGAGGGCTGGGG
Organism: Paguma larvata; assembly: GCA_030068075.1. Taxonomy (NCBI): domain Eukaryota; kingdom Metazoa; phylum Chordata; class Mammalia; order Carnivora; family Viverridae; genus Paguma; species Paguma larvata. The sequence goes on from CM057829.1 coordinate 21,023,388, forward strand.
ATGAATGGGGAATGTGCTGTGCCCTGGTCCCCTGGGAGATTACAGACGGGGTGTGTTTGACCATAGAGTTAGAAAGATGGAGAGAGCATCTTCAGTGATTCAGAAAGGAGTGAGGTAATTACATCAACTCCTTAGGAGTAGATTGTCCCGAAGGTTTAATATCTAACTGCTGCAGAGAGCACTCTTCATCACTAGTAACTGGCGGATTTGCCTATAGGTCTCTACAGTGTGTGCGCATGTGTGTAGAAGGCAGTGCTGGCAAGAGAATCCTGTTGAGTTTGGGTCTTCGGTATACTTCTCATGCCTTTTTCAGCTGTACCTTTTTTTTTTTTTTTTTTTAACATGCTGTAATGTTGTTAGATCACAACGATGATGGAGTTTGTAGTTCTGGGTTGAGGTCTGACTTGGCAACTTACCAGCTATGTGATATTAGAGACAAGTGACCTCGGGGTGCCTGGGTGGCTCAGTCAGTTAAGCGTCCGACTTCAGCTCAGATCATGATCTCACGGTTTGTGAATTCAAGCCCCACGTCGGGCTCTGTGCTGACAGCTTGGAGCCTGGAGCCTGCTTCAGATTCTGTGTCTCCCTCCCTCTCTCTCTCTCTACCTAACCCTGCTCTCTCGCTCTCTCTCAAAAATAAATAAAACATTAAAAAAAAAAAAAAGAATAGACAAGTGACCTAAACTCCTTGAGCCTCCACTTACACATCTGTAGACAAGAGACAGGAGCTTCGAAGTACCCGCTTCCTGTACTCTGGGAGGGGGAGGGTTCAAAGGAGACCACGTACAACATGAAGGAATTTGAAAGGTGACATTGCACACGTGTTCGTTGTTAGTGTTGGGCGGTTGTGAAGGACTGGTCCCCCCTCGAGCACACCTTCCCAGTGGGGTTTTCTGTTGTTGAAGATCGCTGTGGCTGCGTTCCAGGCGTGTGTTAGTTTGTGGGCTTAGCAGTGTGGCTGGAAGTGGAAGGGCGCTGTCTCATGCTTTCGAGGTTGATCAAGGGAAGGTAACGAGTCACCTGGTAATTCCACATCTCTAAAGGTGAACCGAAGTCAGGTTTGGACTTGGACAATTGGAAGGAATTCTGTACGTGCAGGCCGTATGCATGTTTTCTTTTTCGGTTTTATTGAGTAAACTTCTAAGCTATCTGGAAGAAATGCTGGTTCTAGAACATGCATCTATGCAAACGTGACTTGAATCGAAACCTGATGCAAGCTGGCATGCTGGTGTATTCTGTTCACTGCTCTAACCCCAGGGCCAAGAGCAGGGCCTGACCAAGAACAGATGCTCAGTGGATTTTCCTTGAACTGTTGGCTCTGTTGAAGACCGATTGTTGTGTTTGAGGCAACTCTGTAAGGCGTTTGGTAATAGTGGGAAAGTAATCTCAGAGTGCATGACCTTAAGGACTTAATCATCTGAGAGAGAGAGAAAAAGAAACAGAAAATGCAGTTCTTGACAAGAGCTCCAGCAGCAGAGCTGGGGTAGGATCGCAGTTGGGAAGGCTTCATGGAGGTGGTGGTAACTATTAAATCCAATATAATGTGTTTGGGAGTGATGTGTTCAGTTCCAGATTCAGGCAGTAAGAGGGTTCGTGGTCTGTAGAGAATTCAAAAACAATAATACAACTGACTTCGTGGATTGTTTGATGCCTATGCAGGGAGCAATTCTAAAGTAAGACTGTGATAAAATACTCATTCCCCCAGGGCTACTTCAGGCCTGCTCACCACCCACCCCACTCACCCCTTCCTGTGCCTCAGCTTTCTCTGGGTGGAGTTTGTCCCTTTGAGATACTTGTGCTTCAGAGACAATGGTCTCCTTGAGAGAAGAGCTTCTGGCTTGGTAATTAGGCTTTTATACAAGTGTTCTACTAAAAAACAACAACAACAAAAAGGGAAAAGCCTAAACTCTGAATACACATCTAAACTTCAAGACAACCCTAGTAAAAAAGAAACTATTTGCTATAACCCTCAGAAGTCTGGAAAGGGTTTTCTGTCTCCTTCTTTAAAAGCAATGTAGTCTTTGGGGGGGGGGGGAAGGGAAGTCTATTCGATATTAAAAATTAATTGTTGCTTGGATCCACCTCATGTTCCTTCACGCCTCTATTATAAAAAAATGACCTTTTGTTGAAAAATTTTATAAACATTTTTGAATTCCATCATTTTCATTTAGAATATCCAAAATTGATCTGCCATTAGGTTATTGTTACGTGTTAGGTTGTTGTTGTTGTTTCGATACTTAGAGCCAAAGTTCACAACTCCGTGGCCATCATTCACTGTTGAACTTTTGCCGAAATTCGGATGTCATGCATGCTCTAGGCTAGTTACGGATCTGTTCCTCACTACTTTTCTGGGCACATGTGATGAGGTGGGATGCGAGTCTCCCTATGTGTAGCAAACAAAAAATCAATTTAAGAAAGCTCTGAATTCCCTAGGATAGAATTTTGTTACTTGAAGCAGTCACTTTTCCGATGGTCCCTAATGCTGTGTGGTAGGCATACCCGCTAGAGGAGTGTTTTTAGTCAGCAAGTGCTACGCCATTGGTCTCTGTGCACTGAATCCTAACAGCCTGTGAATGGTCCCTTATGCTGAGCCCAGAACTAATAGGAGAACGTCTGTGAGGTCAGATGGGAAGTAGATTGCAGATTGTACTATCCTAGGTTGGGGGGAGGGGATGGAAAACATTTACAGAAGCCAGTGGGTAAAGCAAAGACTCCGGGGAAGGTAACAAAGAACAAAACTGTGCCCTCGTGTAACTTCCCAGCTCTTGGGCTTTATTAAGACAGGTCGAACCTCTTGCTAACGTAATTAACTCGTAACAAAAATTTAGCTGACTCGAACATGCACACACCTTGTGAACTTCCTCTGCTTTTCTCATGAGGGTTTCGAGTATTCAACTCCACTAATTAGAAAATGCAGGAAAATTGTTTGACTATTACAATCTCCTTGAATGCTTCTATTTGGGGGGCAGGAATGGCAGTCGAGACACCACAGTCCCGGAGGGGCAGTATCCTCAGAAATTCCTACAGAATAACTTGGACCCCTCGAGACCAGAGGCACAGCAGACAGGACTCTGAGAACTACACAGAAGTACAACAGAGATGTGTACCTACTGCTTTAGCTCTTAAGCGGAGTGCCTACTGGACCCCTAATTGGCCCTGGAAGGAAGGGGGCTGTTGAATAGTTGGGGAACTCGTCTCCGTAAAAACTGGCAGCATATCCTAGGGAGAGTGGTTTTGAATGTGAGAACTTAGCTATGTTACCGCTAAGTTGCATCTCTAGGCGTATTATGTGCCAAATGCTGCAGTAGACGTTTTGAGGTGTGAAGTCAGTCCAGTAGAATCCTGTCTCTGAGTGACAGCTCTGGAAGATCTGCATCTGGAAGGCTCTGGAACCGATTACAAGGCCTGGAAAGAACCCTGTGGATGTGTTAAATTAGCTAAAGTTAATCTTACTTACTCAGTCACTTAGTTATCCATTAGCCATTGTTTGGTGGAAATTGGGGCCGAAAATCTACTTCTTGAGAGTGTGATAAGGAAGGGAGTGGTCAGACCAGTGGGAGGATTACCAGGAGCAATCCCTGTCCAGAAAATTGAGGAAGAGATAATTTCCAGAAGGAAAGGGTGGGTCAGATGCATCCCCTTTGACAGAGAATCCAAGTAAGATAAGCTCGGGACACGGGGCAGTGATGAGGAGGTAACTGGCGACTTGTAGGAGACGTGCTTGGGGGAAATGGTGTGGGCTGGCTTACAGAAGCTTGAGGAAGATTCTTTTGAAAGCTGAGGGGTGCACGTGTGAGAGAGAAAGGGGGCGATGTATGAATTCAGCACCATTAATATCGTCGATTTGTAAGTGTTCAGGGCCAAGTTATTGAATCACTCTGGGCCTCAATTTCCTGGTCTATAAAACAAGGTTGATAGTAGCAGCTAGAGAATAAAATGAGTCTTAATTCATGTTGTTGAGCAACCAACTTCCAGAACGTTTCCATCATGCAAAACGTCAGCTCCCCTCCCATTCAGCAGTAACTCCCCTTTTCCTCCACCCCCTCTGACCCCTGGCAGCCGCCATTCGGCTCTGTTCCTAGGAGTTGTCTGAAGTGGTCAGACTCCCAGGAGTGGCAGCCTACAGCGCTGGTCTTTCTGCGACTCAGCTCTTTCACTCCGTATACGGTCCTTGCGGTTCGTGTGTGTCGCAGCTTGACTATTGACCGGTCCTCCAAAGGAAGGAGACCTCGTTTTGAGGGCCGAACAATACTTCGTTGCCTGGATACTACCCGATCGTGTTCATCCGTCGGTCTGTTGAGCTCTGGGTTGTTTCCTCCACCTTTCTGGCTACTGTGGATTATAGTACTAGGAACATGGGTGTACAGAGAGCTTTCTCTCTTTTAAACAAGGGGTGTCGACTTTTCTGCCCAGTGTGAGTCATGGCCGGTGCAAGGCCGGGTGTAAGAATAGGCTACACGCGAGAGATGGAGTGGCTGTCAGAAGTGTCTAGAAGTCTACTAAGGGAAGGAAGCGGAGCTCAGAGACAAAGACCTTTTTCCTTTAGAACTTAGGGAGTGCTGCTCCCAAGAGCGTCGTGCTTGTTGTATTTCTCAGTAGACAAGGGAAGGGTCCATCTTCAATTTCTTCTTGAAACTTGAGTAGCTGGGAAACCTCAAATGTGTTTCCCATCGTGTTGGTCTGTAAAAATGTTTTCTTTCTTTTTTAAGTTTTTAAAGTGCTTATTTACTTTTGAGAGAGAGAGTGCGAGCAGGGAAGGGGCAGAGAGAGAACCAGACACAGAATCCAAAGCAGGCTCCAGGCTCTGAATTGTCATGTCAGCACAGAGCCGGATGCAGGACTTGAACTCAGGAACCCCGAGATCATGACCTGAGCCAAAGTCGGATGCTTAACCAACAGAGCCACCGAGATGCCCCAGACATTTTTCTTGACGGTGTTTTTTTCTCATGCAGGGCAATAATAATGCACCTTCTAGATAGGTGAACCTTCTGGAAAAGTGAAGAGGATGTGACGGACATCCTGTACTGAGTTTGCGGCCAAGCCAGTGTTGCTCCGGAAGCCGGGAGTGGGGTTCCCAAGCCCCACGGTGCCTTGTCTCTTACTGCTGGTCTCCAGCCTCTCTCATTTAAATCTTGTTCCTTTTCTCCCTAAGAAATGACATAAGAGCAAAAGTTGATGCAGTATCTTGTATTTTGTCTTTATTGAACTTGTAAAAATGTTGCACTCTTACAATTGGAGGATAACAGACGCTAGGTCTAGAGTCCAGGGAAGGGCGGGTTCCTTTACCTGATCAGAGGTGGAATCCTCTCGGCCACATAGTCGACGATGTTCCGGGAGATGCTTCAGTCCGGACACAACTCACCCGCCCGGAAGTAGGAGAATCCCCGAGACTGGTAATGTCAGCGTTTATTCTTCAACTTTGTCAAGGGTTTCTGTGCAGATGATCTCAGATTTTTCTCATGTGGCTTGTCGTCAAATAAGCTGTGAACCAAGTAGATGGGAACTGTCATTCTGGGGGTAAAAAGGAAGAATGGGGAAAAGGAGAAAAGAAAACCTAAAAATTAACTTTTTATGGTCTAGCTAGCCATCATGGATGCGCTTTTCCCCTAATCAGATGGTAGCTTTGTGACTTGCCTGCCTCCCTCCCACATTGGCGTTTGTGGAGAACACCCCCACGTCCCTCTCCTGCCCCAGCTTCTAAGGGTCTCTGGCCGCACCTGCAGATGCCCGTCCCTAGTGCTGTCTGCTCTGGGCCGCACGCTCGGCCCCTGGATCTCTTCTTTGACCCGGTTCCTGTTCCCTCTGCCGTCTTAGACGCCTACAGAAGCGACGGTCTGCTGAACTAGAAACGGCATTTCTGCTCTCGCGTGCCGGAGTTGAGCCTCAGCAGAGCCTTTGTCCCCTTCTCTGGGGAAACCGAGGCTCTCTGAGCTGGAGGACAATTGCTCCATTTGAGAACTAAAGGTTCCTTTTAGCAGAGGCTGCCTGACCACTGAACACAGAAGCATCAACTTCAGGAAGGTACTTAGGGTTCTCATTTCAAATTGGGCCCAAAGTCTGCTGACCCATGACCCGGGCGCTTAAGGAATTTTCCTGTCAAAATGTGAACTGCTTCTTGGACGTTCAGGAAGATCTAGGCCTGCTCTGGTTGGCCATATGCTCCACGTAACCTTTGAGTTCCGACGGGATGTCCTCCCACTCAGATAGCTGTTATTTGAATGTTTTGGTAGGCTTCAAAATGTTGGTGTGCAACCGAAATAGAGAAGTGACTGTGCCAGAGTAACGACTGTGAGAAACCACTGGTTCTGGGGGGGCGAAGCGTCGACTCCAAATCGATTAGGCCAGGCCTTTTTTTTTTTTTTTTTTTTTAAATTGCTTACAAGTCTCTGTTCTCGGCACCAACAGAGCAACACTTTTCCTCCATGGTAACACTTTTGGTGGCTCGAGTTTCGGAAAGATTTTCCCTGCCTTGACTTGGGTAGAGGATTTTAATTCTGATCCATGGGATTTTATGAAAGAATGGGAGAAAAGGGCAAGAAAAGGGAGCAGAGAGGAAGAAGAAGGTACTCTGAGTTAGAGGCCAAGGGGTTGCCAGGTACCCAGGGCATGGGGGGAGAGAGGGCAGCATGCCAAGCGAGACCAGCAAGATTTTGCTCTTGCTCCAGCAGATACGCGTTGATGTTACCCGGTTGGTGGTGGAGATGGTGAGAAAATCAATCTGGGGAACATGGTTCATTTCAAGATGGACTAAAAATCCGTGTGTTTTCCTAAGCTTCCTTCTTGTTTCCTCACTCCTCTTACTCCCTTTGGTGGTGGCCCAGTCCACACTGGTTACAAGCTTTTCTCCTTAAATAGAACTTCTGCTCCATTCCCCACTCGGACCGTGGCTTACCTGCTTATCATGCGGATGGTATCCTTGGGGACTTGGTCACAGTCTCCCTGTATGAAGCAAATTTATGCTAAGGAGTTAATAGGTATTTTATCCAGGGGATCTGATACATCCGGCACTAAACCATGGGTAGGGATTTGGGCATTCTCCTGAGCAGTCGAGAAGAGAGTTCTAGAATAGTAGGGGGCTTCTTGATGCTTCTGAAGTCTCGTATGTATTGGCCATATTTATGTATGTATGATTCTGGCCATATTTAAATACACTTAAAGGAGTAAGAACATTTCCTTCGAATGCATAGTTTTCTATTATTCAACTTTAGAGATTTTCATTACAAATGAGAGCTGGAAAAGACCAATACTGGTGTTTATCCAAAGTTCACAAATTGATGGATATATAAGTATGATTTGTTGCTGTCTTGGGGTGAGAGAAGGTTAAAAAAAAAAAAAGCCCCTAGAGCTGTGTTTCTCACAAGCAAGAAAAGCTTGGGCCCACCGATGCCCCGGGATAAATGGGACTGGCCACGAGTTTGTGCTCTCATCACTTGGGACTAAATACTTAAAAAGCTCTTTTACCAAAAGTGCCTGGCTTTGGCTTAGTTGTTGTGATCATTTATTGAAACATGGTAGGAATCCATCTAGCTTTGACAAGAGGAAAGGATAAATAAAGAGGTTGTTAGAAGAAATCAAAAATGGTACTTGGCGATACCCCACTCCCGTCCCCTGCAGAGACGTCAAGACTCTCTTTGTTCTCTTTCATCAAGACGTGGCCCAGCGAGCGCACCAGGTTCTTTTTCGGTGGCATCGGGCTTGGAGTTAGTGCGAGTCAACAAATGGACAACAGCAAATGTTCAGCCACCTTCACGGTGTCAAGCCTAGCAAATTGGCAAATTCTGTGAATACACCAAATGCGTAAACAAGTCTGCCTGAGCCAAGTATTCCAAATGGGGCCAGCAGCTGTTGCTTCTGTCTTCAAGAATAGAAATGCCCCTTCTGATCTTGTAATCTGTTATTGCCCTAGGTGGGGGAATGGCAGCTGTAAGATTTATAGACGGACGGCTCTGGGATAACAAATTCCCTCTTTGAACTCTTCAGCTCCAAGAGCTGCTCCTCCTCATCTGACCAGGCGGAGGTCCTGAGACCTATTTGCATTTCCTTCTAGAATTCTTGAGCCGTTCACACCATCAGTGGTGGGCTTAATTAAAAAAAAAATCATTTTTTGATTGGGGAATGGTGATTGATACAAAAGCACTCCTCAGTAAGCCACGATCACTTTCAGAAAAGGTTCCCTTCAGCTGCATTTGAAATGGCGTTCGTGCTGGCGACTGGAGTCCAAAACTCCTAAGAGTCACACTTGTTTGGCAGGCTGAGCTTAATTGGACCTAAGCGACGCCCGCAGGGTAATGGACAAGTCGACACTCTCCTCTCTTCCTCCCTCACACCAATTCTTTCTGGGCCTGTACAGTCTCCCTCTTAACCCTCTTCCCCAGACTTCCCCTTCAAAATGCTATAAAGACAGTAACCATCTTCCAAGGAATAAAACTACCTAATGGAAAGGGAGTGTCTGTGGTTCATTATTTAGTGCTGAACTTGATGGAGGGAGCCTTTCCTGGTAAGTCAATAAAAGCAGCTTTATATCTGGCTCCCAGTCACTGAGTGGCAGGTTGAAGGGACGTCTGACCTAGCGGGTCGTCTTTGATCAAGAGATACTGGGTAAACCGCTCTGTCTCTGAATCTTTTCTGTTGCTCCTTAGCGTCAGGACAACGGTTCCATGGGTATTTTATTTATGCAGAGAAACAAAACCGAAATCTCAAACCCCCATTTATAAAACCCACAAAGTGCTGGGCTGTCATTTGGGCCGTGGACTCGGAGCTCTTTCCTTGTTGAGTTCCGTGTGGTGGGTGAATGTGTGTCCGATGGGGACACGTTTTAAAGGCAAGACCGATGTAAGGATGTAATTTAGCGATGTTTTGCTGAGTGCCCTCCTCTACACATCTTGTCCGATATTTTAGTATTTTAACAATATTTAGGGGATCTTCTCCGACTTGAGGCAGGCCCAACAACTTTGAGACCTACATAATCAGTGTATGTCTCTTAAGGCATGAGCCACTCTTGGTAAAATTTAGTACTTCTTTGTCGACTGTTTAGGAGTCTGTGTATACTTAACACATGAGCCAACTAAACGCCATTAAATGAGTTGTCCTTACTTTGGCTTCTGCCCGGCCCCAAAGTCAAGTTTTCATATTGAAATCTAGCCTTTAACTACTACTTTAAAATCTCTGCCTTTTAATTTTAGGTACCAAATATGGCAGAGTTATTCAGGTGGCCAAGTAGACTTTTTCTGACCTTGAATGTGGTTTACTGGTATTACATTAAAAAAGAAAAAAGGTCAGTATTTGCTGTTTTAGGATAGCATAAGCCTGTGAGATTTTCCAAAGATCATTTTTAAAGTCTGACGTGCAGCTGCTCGACGTGTACATTTTTAGCCAAAAGGCGTCTTCCTCTGCTTCGGATTTGCGTGACCCTGGCATGCAGTGCAGGGGATAGTTTGCTGTGGGTTAATCTTCGGACACTTCATATCTGACAAGCACCAGCATCTGCGGTTTCTGTCACATCGTTCTTTAGGTCTAGAAATAACAATCTCCTAAACTTGATGATAGTCAGGGGTATGTTTGCTGAGATTGGTTTTCTTCCATTTGCATGGTTTTAAAGCTGGAGGTAAAACAGAACACAACTGTGATTTAAAAAAAAAAGTCATTCAAAAAAATAGTTCTTGCCACCAGTCAGGTTGAAATACTCCCAGGAACTCGCCTTTTGTGGTGGAATGTTTATCAAGATGTATTGTTTTGTTGAGTAATATATCGTACCCATGTACTCGAACACGGAATGCAGATATGTGTTAACATAGGCTTATTGGAGAAAGTGTATTTTTGTATGCATATACGTGCAGGCAAAGGCATTATTATTCGTGTTTTTCAACAGCGCAACCAAAAAGTCAAAGGAGATACTTTCGTTTTAATATCATGTTAATGGACTGTGGGTAAGAGAGTCCTTTGTCAAAAGTTGAGCTGGCCACAATTCATTTAAATTCAGTCAAAGAGCTTTTGGCCCTACAATGTAGGGCATATAATCTTATTAGAAAGCTCTTTAAAATCAATAAAAAATAAAACAACCCTTAAAAGTGTGGTAGCAGCGAGTTCGTTCTTGAAAAAACAAAATCTATTTTCAATTACAGTACTCTTTTAAGTGTACCACGGTGGTTTTTATTTAAAAAAAATGCTTTTATCCAGTGTATTTACTGCTGTCAAGAATCCGTGTCCCTCTTTGTTCTCAAAAGAAATTCCTGTTCTCAGCCATTTCAGAGCTAATCCTTGAGGCGGCCATTTTGCTGAAAAGCAGTTACAGAAGCGGTGTGTCAGCCCGGTCTGGTTCTTGCCGCGTGCCTAAATGCATCTCTGAATGCCCAATGTGAGCTTTCCTCCCACATTTTTGAATGAAATAAAATTAAGGTCAGAAAGTCAAATATAAAAAATCTTGGAGACAGAGCTCTCATTAACATCTACTCGTCAATCTCCAGTCTAGGAGCTGGGAGACCATTGTGCTGTTATCCTACCGATACTGAGCTGATAGGAAATTTGATGAAACACATGCGCAGTTGTGAAGGGCAGCTGATAATAAATGGTACAAACTCAACAAAAAAGTTCAGTAAAATCTGCAGAGGTGTCTTCTGTCCTTTGGCCCTGTTCTGTTGGCTCTTGCTTGGCAAGAGGGAGGCATTGTTCTTATTTCCCCAGCTAGAGAAATTTTAATGTGCTTAAATGTATTGACTCTGGACTTCTCTTACCGCCTCTTCCCAATGGGACAAATAAATACAAGCAATGCACTGGTGTACTGAATAGGAAAACCCACCCAAACGTATAAAATTCCTATAAACCTGAGCCCCCCTCCCCCCATATCCAAAATAAAAGCAGCCTTTTTGACTATTGAAAACTTCTTTCTGTTCAAGGTGTAGTAAACAAATGGGCACGTAATCTTAGAAAACAGGTTCACGTCAAATTATTTATCTGTAGAACTGATAGTACGTTTTGATTCTTAACCACTTCTAGGTGAAGTTAAGAGTTCTTCTGTATAATTAGGGAGCATCTTAAAACTTACAACGGGTCATGTTTCTGCCCTGCCAAATTTATGAGAGATAAGTCATGCTAACAACAGGGCCAGTTCCACTAATTAAAGTCATGCCCAAGTGGGTTAACATGATATAGATGTTTGCTTTTACTAGAGCTTAGAAAGGGGACTGAGTCCTGTGATGTTCTGTTTGGAAAGCTCTGCTCTATAAAATTTGCCTTTAAAACAGCTGACGACTCTCAATTACAATGATAGACTTGCTGCTGTGATGTCTCCTTTGAGAAGAAACAATGCCAGTTTGCCTCAGTATTCTTATTTTTCGTGTATTAAGACACCTGTCTTTTGGGCATGGCATTTCTGACGACCTGTCTCCTCTGCTGTGTTTTAGGTGTGAATCATGGCGCCACAGTGAAAGACAGATTGACGGCTTGGAGGGGCATTTGTGTGTATGATTAAGGGATGGAAGTGCTGGACTCCCAAGATTTACCTCCTTCCTGTTCCAGTGGGCATCGTGGAGGAGAGTGAGTAATGGGATCGTTTATAACCCCGCAGGCCCTTCATTAGGGGACCTCTAGTCAAAACAGGAAGATAAAAACTCAGAAGATTTCAAGTAGAATACAATTTTTGCCACTCTCCGGACGTACCACTTCAGTGCAAAGTCTGAGATTCTGAAAGGGTTCAGAACTCCTCTGTCTTCCTCTTTGTTTCAAGATTTCTATTAAAAAGTTGAGTGTGCCAATACTGGTTAAATGATGTACATGTGCTCTTAAATTTGGCGTATCTTTGCCCCATGCTTCTTACTTCTTGACATTCTTAAGTTGTTGGACATCAAAGAAATGTAGTGGCCTAGTTACAGAACAGGAATAATTTTTTTTGTTTTTTAGTGTTTGTTTCTTTTTGAGAGACAGGCTGGAGGAGGAGTAGAGTGAGGGAGACAGAGGGTCTGAAGCAGGTTCTGCGTTGACGGCAGAGAGCCTGACGCGGTTCTCGAACTTGTGAACCGCGGGATCATGACCTGAGCCGAAGTCATGCACTTAACCGACTGAGCCACCCAAGCGCGCCCAAACAGGAGTAATTTTTGTCCGTTCTTATTGAATGTTAGAAGTGTAATGACCTATTTTAGCAGTGCTGTCTTTTTTGGAGCTTACCCAAAATTAGCCTGTGTTTCTTAGAGTCTTTTAGTTTTATTTCATGTACTTCATTCCAGTTTTGGAGTGATGAATCGGGGATTGGGTGGCTAGAGTTTATTCCCAACTGTGTGTGTGTGTGTGTGTGTGTGTGTGTGTGCGTGCGTGATACGTGTATTTACGTGTACTAGCCTTGGAGTGATGAATCGGGGATTGGGTGGGTAGAGTTTACTCCCAACTGTGTGTGTGTGTGTACGTGTGTGATACGTGTACTAGCCTTGGAGAGGGCTTGATCTGAGGATTTTTCTTTTTTTTAATTACAAGCAAATACAGAACTAGAATGGGGCATCTGGTAATGTTCAAATGGTTTATTTCATCACCAGCGATAGAGGTGGTGCTTTTAGAAGATAGAGGCTTCTGTGCTTTGTTTATTTTCACCTTCTTTACAAGTGGCAGATGGTGCATGGAGAACAGAACCCCCCAAATTAAGGTATATTCTCTCTTTGGAGTTGCTTGTTTCTGAGAGATTTCCAGTCCGATATACTGCGATGGGCTCTTTTGACTCGTTGGTGACATTAAATTCACGCCGAGTGAGAGCTGTAAGTGGTAATTTTGTTAAAAATCCTAATTTTACATTTGACTTTGGAATGTCTTCACGGTTGGCAGTATGGAGTTCTTCTGTTAATGTGATTGAGGGAGTCCAAGCTCTCCGTTCTCTCCCGGCCGCCCGAGGTGATGAAAACGTTCCCATGAATTACTGGTGCCCTTTTGAACTGACGTTTAGGTTCACGAGATAGAAATGTTCGTGGCCTTGACATTCCTCGGGGCGAGCGTGGCTCCAGAGGCAGCGTCTCCAGATAACTGAAAGTAGGTGAGTGGGTGCTCTGACAGCCGTCGGCTCTCCCTGATTCCCATAATCCAGGGGGACCCTTGTTAGAACCCCGTTTCTGGACCTTGTGCTCAGGTCATCAGCAAAGTAATCCACGAATTGAGCGCTTCCAGTCATTTCTGTAGCTCAGTCTCTGGGGATCGGACCCATGTTACTCTGGCCTTCTCCGATGACGATGTTTTCTAGGGCGGATAATAAATGAGTTGGTCCCCTCACCTCTTGAAAAGGAGGGACTCGAGGACAACTGCCAGGGTGCTATTGAATAATAGCTAAGTTCTCTGGAGCTGGAGTTCTAGGTTCAAGTTCTGGTTCTACCACTTACTGGCCATGTTGCCTTAGGGCAAATTACTTGATCTCTCTCAGCCTTCTTTTCCCCAGCTATAAAATGGGGGTATTAACGTATTAAAACTTAATGACCGATATCCAGTTGGGACTTAGCACTTGAGTGAAGATGTCTTCAGTGTCTGTCGTTAATGAGCTTCCAGGGACCCTGTGCCCATGGAGTTGACCCACAAAGCTGAAAATCGCTTTTTTTGGGGAAAAAAGTTATCTCTTGGGGCACCTGGGTGGCTCAGTTGGTTAAGCGTCAGGCTCTTGGTTTCTGCTCAGGTCACAATCGTATGGTTTGTGAGTTCGAACCCCGTGTCATGCTCTCTGCTGACAGCTCCTGGAGCTTGCTTGGGCTCCTCCCTCTCAGTCTCTCTGTGCCTCTCCCTCCCTGGCCCTGCCTCTTTCTTCCCCCCTCTCTTCTCCCCTCTCTTCCCCCCCTCTTCTCCCCCCTCTTCTCCCCCCTCTTTCTCTTCTCCCCCTCTTTCTCTTCTCCCCCTCTTCTCTTCTCCCCCCCTCTCTCTCTTCTCCCCCCCTTCCCCCTCTCTCTCTTCTCCCCCCTCTCTCTCTTCTCCCCTCTCTCTTTTTCCCCTCCCCTTCTCTCCCTCTCTCCCTCCCCTTCTCTCCCTCTCTCCCTCCCCTTCTCTCCCTCTCTCCCTCCCCTTCTCTCCCTCTCTCCCTCCCCTTCTCTCCCTCTCTCCCTCCCCTTCTCTCCCTCCCCTTCTCTCCCTCCCCTTCTCTCCCTCCCCTTCTCTCCCTCCCCTTCTCTCCCTCCCCTTCTCTCCCTCCCCTTCTCTCCCTCCCCTGTCTCTGTCTCTTTCTCAAATAAACTTAAAAAAAATCTCTTTGGAGTTTCACTCGCCTGGAGTATGTATTTTGTTGCATGAAAACCATTTATTAAAAGAAAGAATGGATCGAGCACACTGACTTGGCAAAAAAATTGTCTACCAAGTTTTATGTTGTTACTGGTTTTAAAGTAATTTTTCTGGTTTTATGCAATGTGTGTATTAGAAATGGGAATATTAGAAAACTTAGTTCATTGTATTGTCAAGCATTATTGGTAGCCTTAATTTATACATCCATTGTGCTGCAATTTTAGTTTCAAACTACCCCCTGCAGGGATCTCTATAGCACTTAAGGGGATGGAATTACTGCACTCTGTTGTGGGCACTTTTTTCACTAAGAAGTATGGGCACCATGAGATGGTACTTACCCATCTGTCTGTTGAAGCTGTTATGTCTATTACCTGAGCACTTACGCGTGCCACTGAGAGAGGGGGTTTAAAATGGAAAAGAAAGAAAAATCGAAACAAAACATGATGGCAATAACAGAAGCCTCTCGCAAAGAGTACCTAAACTGTTGTTACAGACAGCTTTAATAGCCAGTCGCGAAACCATTCACTATTGTCTTGAAAACAAAGCCTAATCCACAGAGTTGAATCTGAAGTGCCAATCTGGAAATTTTCCAGGAAAGTCAAGCCACACAAGCTTCTAGATCTCAGATTCGAGGGGAAAAAAATCCAATTTACACAGTAACTCCTTGCATTGATTGTGTGCTGTCAGTGTTTGGGTAGATCTTGAGACATTAACTGATTAAATTCTTCAGTATATGTGGTCATAATTGTGGCCTCTTCTGTCTGGAGCTTCTAAGTGTGTATTATTGACACAGGAGACCTTCATTCAATGAGGAGAAGGGAACAGAGTCGAACACTTTGGCCCCAGCTTGACCTATCCTAAAAAAGAAAGAGGAGAGAGGGGTTGAATTCAAGTGAAATATCACTTACTGATCGCCTATGCCATTAGCATCTAATAAACTGTCTTATCACTTAAAAATACTTAAAATTACTTAAAAGCTAGGTAAAACTTATGAAAACATTTTTGAAATGTTTGTGAAATGAAACTTGTGAAATAAAACTTGTTGAAACATTTTTGTAAAGCCCGTGCTATATTGTCACACCCTCCCGCACCCCCCAATATATAAAAAACACTCCACCTGCCTCAGTTTCCCTTTCTGGTTGCATCAGATAAAAATACTCTGCCCTGGTGGGGAGGGATGATTTCAGGTGCACCCCTGGGCTCCTTGCCAACCGTTGTGCACTGTGCTGTGGGCCCTCACACTTGAGAATTCCACTTGGAGGGTAAGATGAAGTGTCCTCCTCCCCCTCCCTCTCCCCCAGTCTCTTGTCCTAAGTTTTCCCCTAGGCGGCCCCACCCCCAAGGACACCGCCCTTTCACCCCTGTAGTAAGACTGGGGTCTGGTCTCCCATGATTCTGTGTGTCTGTGAATGCTTGAGCGCCTTGTGGGCCAATGACTCGGGAGGATTTCGGGGGTGATAGAGCTGCAGAGATAGACTCCATTTCATAGATAGCAGAAACTGAGGCGAAGACATTTGCCTGAGCTCCTTCAGCCAGGCAGAGTCAGGGCGATATTTAAAATGAGTACCCTTTTGGTTTTCCCACTGAGGCATATCCGGCGGAAGGTCATACTGGGATGCTAGGGTTTGTCATGGCGAAGGGGTTCGCAGTGGACTGAGGCATGAAAGAAGAAGGGTATAAAGATAGAAGAAGGGAAAAGAATTTGCCTGAGCTCGTATCGAAGGGATATTGGTGAGGAAGCAAGAATATTCTTTCTCTGACATAAGAGGAAAGGAAGAGTGTGAAAACGCGATGAAGGTCACGTGGTTTTAGTAGCTGTTTACCTCGTGTTGCACCTGGAACAAGGAATGTTTATTTATTCATTAGGTAATTAAGGGGGATAATTTGGAGTCTGGACAATTTGTGGCTCTACCTTCTTGCCTTCTTTGGCCCCTGCTCCCTTCGTTTGGCCCGGAGAAGCAAGCAAGTAAAACACTTCCCAGAGCTGATAAACGCAGAGATCTCCAGGCAAACCCTTGACTCCCATCCTGGGGTGAAGCCGTGCCGTCTGATGTTAGCTGGCTTTGTGTCTCTGTGTCAACCAAAACATAAGGTGTGTCCCCATGATTTTTTTTTTTTTTCCCTCCAGCCATCCATCAGGTCAGCAGGAGCGAGCTCTTGGGGCAGGTGTATAGTCTGTTGGCATTCAGAAGCTTTAGCCTGTCCGTGGGCGTGTGTCTGTGTGTCTTGTCATTTTCAATAGGTAGTTTTTATTTTTTGTTTTCTTTTTTGTTTTTTGTTTTTACTTTTTTAACGTTTTTATTTGTCATTGAGAGACAGAGACAGAGCATGAGCAGGGGAGGGACAGAGAGAGGGGGAGACGCAGAATCCAAAGCAGGCTCCAGGCTCTGAGCTGTCAGCACAGAGCCCAACGCGGGGCTCGAACTCACAAACTGCAAGATCATGACCTGAGCCGGAGTGGGACGCTTAAACGACTGAGCCTCCTGGGCGACCTTTCAACGGGTAGTTTTGAATGCATGCGGGAAACCTGACTTTGAGTTGTAAGCAGGGGTATGGCTTTGACCCGATCTGTGCTTCCTCACATTCTTAAATTCACTCTTGTCTGGGCAAGTCTGGAGGTCTGGCGTTCTGGTTTCCAGGAGTGATTTTGGTGATTGTTTGAGGAACCTGTGGGAGAGACCGTCTTCTGTGGGAAGACTTAGCTGAGTTGGACAAGAAATCTCTAAAGGACAGGTAACCATCGATGGTGCCTCATACAGTCAGAGCGATAACCGTGTGTTAAATGTACGTACCTGAGAGTAACGCTTTTGATGACAACCCATGGTTATTGAGTGCTTACTCTGTGCTAGGAACCATTCTAAGTACGTGACACAGCTTCACAAAACCTGAAGTGTGGAAACGTACGTACACACGCTTGTGTAAAAGAGGTCGCAAAGCGATGGAGGAATGTCTATAGAAACCAAACTCCAAACTGCACTCCTCGGGCCAGGAGGGTTTCAGGGAGAGCATGTTGACAGTCATTTGGGTTATTCTCCGGTTGAACACCTTCTGGAATCCTATTGGGAGCCTAGGGAGAAACAGAAGACAACTGATGGACGAGCATCTGTGTGCCGCCTTGAGTGTGTGAAGTGGCACCAGTAGCGCCGTCATGGGTGGGGGTTGGCAGCGGCAAGACCAGGTCGTCTGGGCCACAGCTGCGAGTGACATCGTTGGTGTCTCAGCAGCGGAACTGGTACGTCAGGCATCAGCACCTTTGACGTTGGTTCTCCTAGGCAGATCTCACGGCGGGGGACGGAGCTAGAGAGGAGGAAGGGGGCGGATACCATGGAATGGATGAGAAGATGGCCCCTCAGTCATCTCCTGGTCATATCCATGACCCTCGCACGGGCTGGGAGGAATAATTAAAGACAAAGGAAATCCTTAGTGTTAATTCTGACTTGAGTTTGGGGTGTGCTTTGGGGACCTTTGTGAAGCCCATAAAGTACCAGTTAGCAGGTGTGTGTTCGGGCACATCCCTGTGCCTCAGTTCTATCGGAATACGGCGATAGTAAGAGAATTAGCCTTTTTTTTTTTTTTTTTTTGGCTTTGCCTTAAGTTAATGTAAGTAAGGTGCTCGCGGCGGTGCCTGTAAGCTGTTATCTAAGTGCTAGCTCAGATGATGAAGAAAGAATAGCAGTCTGTTCTTTAGAGTAAACAGTAGGAGGCATAAACCACTGTGCCTGGAATCCAGGGAGGTTTTGTTTTTCCCCCTCAAGGAAACTTATCTTCTTGCGGAGTTAATTACTTGGACAATTGTGCGGATCTTAAGTCTCGGTATCCAGTTCCTATCTATCCGTACTTAGCCAGCGCCAGATTACATTTTAGTCACTCATCTCCTGTATCCTCCTTCCCTAGAGCCAAGCCGGACAACCCGAGTCACTCACGTTAGCTTCTCTGGTGTCTTGGTGCGTTAGCATGGGCCATTTCCACTAGTCTGAAATCCCTTTTGTTTTAATGGGCCCGTCGGAATGGATCTCCTCTCTGCAAACCCCTCTTCCCTGCCCCAGCCCCTTTGGTTCAGCTTCCAGTGCTTTGATTCTGTATACTGTGTGTGCCTGTTTGAAAGCTGTGTCACCCACCCGTTCCTCCATCAGTTGGGAAGCTTCCTTACACTGATGTACAATTTCCTACTTCAGCCTCTGTGTAGTTCAGCTTATGGAAGGAACAAATGATGGTTTTTCCAGCTCCGCTGTAAGTTCTTGGAGACTGTATGGATCGTATGTGTGTGTGTGTGTGTGTTTTGTTTTTTTGTTTTTTCTTGGATCTAGTTTGCTCATATGTAAAATAGTTCTAAGCACCAAGAACAGAGGTTAGCATACAGTAAGCACTCACTAAGTGTTGGATTAAGAATAGAATTTTCAGACCTATGTTTTCAGCGCAGGGTGTTTTGATTATATTAAGGTAACTACAGTGGCTACTTCAAAGGTTTCATCCTTCCTGCCCTCCCCTTATTCATAAGAGGACTCTTCCTCAACCGCACGCAGACATCACTTCCCTGGAGCCATTTACCTCCCACTAAAAAGCGAATGAAACTAATCTCTTTGGCTCGAAATTGATTCTATCTAGACTAGAGAGAACATGCTAATCATCTTCGCTAAGTGCTTTTTGGCCAAAGGTGTAAAAGCCTGATACTTCTTCGGGAAGGGAAAAAAAAAATCTGTCTTAAAGTTTGTGATTACAGAATTTGCATTTTGAAGGGGAATAGTATCTCAGACTTAATGGCCGACTGTTTGCAGGGGACTGAGAATAAGGTTTTGACTTGTTGAAAAAAGGAGAGCCAGGCCAAGATCTGTGACATATTTAATTGTGTTGTATGCAATTTAATTTCTCTAAGCATAGTGGAAGTTTCCTCTCCACCCCACCCCCCCGATTCTGGTGGCCTGTTTTTGTGGATGTGTAAAGCCCTTCATTTTCCAAAAGCACAGGCTGTTTTAAAGAATGGCACTTAAGGCTGTCAGCCTGCCTCAGTTTCTTTGTCAAGGAGTATAACCCTGGCCACCTGCATACCTCCCTGGAGTGTTTGGCTGAATGGCTCTGAGCTTGTAAAGTACTTTGAATTTCTTGGATGAAAGGATCTCTAAGTACAGGTCTTAGGAAGGTATTATACGTGGGCTTTCCAAACTGCCGCACAGCCTGTTTTGCAAGAACACTAATGCACTTCTGGGTTTAGAGTCGTAAAAAGATGTCTGTTCAGAAGCCTCAGGCTGCATCTTGTGAGGTTCCCGGGGCCTGTGTCACTGCTCGCTTCCCTCCAGCAGAAATTCTGTCTGAACTGCAGGCGGCTGCAAGCGTGCACTTGTAGAGCAAACATTTGGACTTGGAGTTGCCGGCGTCTGGCTCTCGCAGTGTTGAGGAGAAAGCTCCGGCTGCGAGCGGGGGGCCGGTGTGTTCCTGGAGCCGTGGCCTCAACTCTTCAGGGTTGGTGGGTGTGCTCGCTCTCATACTACGGCTAAAAGTCCTTTCGAAGCGGTGGAGTTGAGGGGAGGGGGGTTGGTCTGGGAAGTACCCTGAGGTTGTGGAGAAACTGGGTTTGAGTTCTGGCTCTTCCGGTTACTGGCCCTGTGCCTTTCATTGGGCCAACTGCCCTGAGCCTCAGTTTCCCTCACCCTGCCCTGCTTTCGTTGCGGTGCCCAAGGCCAGAGCGTGAATGCAGGTCCACATCTATGTGTCTAAATATTTGGAAGTTCTAAAGCAGACTAACACACTGTCGTTATGTCCAGCAGGTTTCCTACTCTGTAATACCCCCATGATAACCTTGAAGGCCAGGTTTGAATGTGGAGTTTCAGAGTTCTGGAGCGGTCTTCACGGGGCCAGGTAGCAGGAGCAGAAGCATGGACCCAGCGTGCGTGTCTGCGGACAGCTGCGTCTACATGGGCGTGCTCTTGTCCACACCCCCCGCCGTGGGCCTTCGGGGTGTCTGTTGAAGACCGGCTGAGTATCTGGAGTCCGGGTCTGCCCAGTCCCTCCGTAAGCGAGCTTGGGCTGTTTCAGCAGGGGACTCGAGGCTCCTGGTACGTGCGTGGAACATGATACAGAAGGGGCTTTGGCAGTGTGGGGGCAAAGGGGGATCCTTGTGAGCATGGGTTCTTCTCCCCTGGGACTAAGGAGGAGACCGCAGACAGGATCGGAACGAGCACTGAGTGCATGTAACTTTACATTTACGAAGCGTTCCTGTCACATAAATGAAAAGACTTCTAGCAGGGAAGTTTGAGCTTTTGTTTCAGCCCAAATCGTGTCTGTGTTACACGATGATAAAGAGTGAGCTCTATGGGCGCCTGGTGACTCAGTCGGTTAAGCGTCTGGCTCTTGACTTTGGCGCAGGGCTCACGGTTCGTGGACTTTGTCCTGCGTTGGGCTCCATGCTGAGTGCGCAGAGTCCACCTGGGATTTCTCTCTCCCCTCCCTGCCCCTTCCCTGCACACACATAGTCTGTCTCTCTCTTCCTCAAAATGAATAAGCTTAAAAGAAAGGTGACATCTTCTGTCAGTAGTGTGAGGCCTCATGGTTCTTCCTCCAGAACCAACACCAGTTCTGCTTTTACTTTAGCATTTGTTTGTTCGACAACATCTGTTAAAATAAATACTGGTTACCTCTTGTTTCCTAAACACTGTCTTAGGTTTGTAACATCAGTGTGCAGACACAGCCGCCTGCCTTTGTGGAGCTGATACTTTAATAGGAAGAAACAGAAACTAAGGGTAAATATATAAAATCGTTAGATTCCTTGAAGATGGCTTACTCCCTCTTCATTTATGTAGAGAATGTGCCGCTGCCAGGGACTAGACACTTGGACTTCACTAGAGATCCGGCTGAGAAGAATGAGCACAGAAACGAGGCTTACGCATTACTACGTGGAGCGCTGGTACCTGTAGGGAATACTCAGGCCTTTTGGAACCGACGTTCTGGAATTTCTTTTTCAGTCAACTCATCAAATGTTTACTCGTTCTCCATTGTATTTAAGGCATTGTCCTAGGCTCTACAAGAGAGAGGTTAAACATATTAGATGCAACTCCTTAGTCCTGTGGTGTTTATAATCTGCTGGATGCAATAGACAAAAATTCGAGATCAGTTCTTGGTGTCTGAGAAGCACTTGAATAGTTAGCGATTTTCTCTTCCCTGCCTCCGTCCCTGTCAACGAACTGAACGCTGCCCCATCCTCTCGACTGTCTCCTTCCGTGGGGTCTGGGGAATTCTTGCCCGAACCAAGCCACACAGTGGGTGTGCATTGAAAGAATTCTTTTCATCGCCCTGGAATGCTGTCCTCGGGATTCAGCTGACTTCTCTCAATGGGGACCCATGCATCACGAGGCCAGTAGTATAATTATCGTGGCTGCTGTGCAGCCGCTGAAAAACACTTGCTGCATCTGGGTGTAAATTTATTGTGAAGCTTAACAAAGGAAATGTCACCTCCTGTTTTCCTTTTCTTCCCTTCAATTTGGATTGCATGTAAAAGTTTTCGGTTAGGGTAAATGTTACTTGAGCTATTAAAGCCCGCTCCGTCCTGGTTTGGGATGTGTCAGTCCCTTCCTGAAGCACAGGAGAAGGCTGGGCTGTTCATGCCCCTGTGTGGTAGCCATCCAGTTCTTGGTTTTGATAATTAGAAACAAAACAAAGCAGCTAGAATGAGAAGCGTAAACAATTGTGAGCCGTAATTTTGACAGTCGGAACGTCCCACCCAGGGGATAAAGGGCTCAGCCAACCTGCACCGTGTTTTGATCATAATCAACTACTCTCTATGGTTTATCTCTGTAAATGGGCTTCTCGTGTATTTACTACAGCTTTTAGGCAGATGTCAGTGAATTTTTACATATGAGCTATAAAACATAAACTATTTCTGTTAGAATTGAGGTGGTTGTAGGAAACTGAGTAGAAAGAATGGTAAACCCAATTATATGGTTTTTCTTCTAAAGTGTTTACGATTTTAAGGAATCTAAAAGCAGTACGTTTTGGGGTCCACATTTTCTCTTGCCGGGGAGACTTCGTTTGCACACAACCTTCCTGATTTGGGGGAACTCTGGTGATGGCAGTTTTTGTTTTTTTTTTTAAATGATTGTTTTTTTGAAAGAGCAAACAGAGGAGGGGCAGAGAGAGAGAGAGGGAGGACACAGAATCTGAAGCAGGCTCCAGGCTCCGAGCTGTCAGCACAGAGCCCGACACAGGGCTTGAACCTGTCATGTAAGATCATGACCTGAGCCCAACTCTGAGGCTTAGCTGACTGAGCCCCCAGGCGCCCCTCTGGTGGCACTTTTATTTCTAACTAGGTGTACAATCGTAGGCAAGTTTCTCGACAGATCTGGCTGCTCCCTGTAAGAGGAATGTTCTAGTTTTTGATTTCATGTATTTCTCAAAGTTTAAAGTTCAGCGATAGAACAAAAAGACCTCTCCGTTGAAGCTACACAGTATTTCGGAGCTCTGGTACGTAACAGAATCGTTCAAGAGTTGTTGGTTATAATTTACAGGCGTAAATTGCCCTACTTGCCGGTATTCTGACTTAGTTTAGAATAGGGTCTTGGCGCACATAGTTACTATAAAGTTTCCCCGGAAGTTCTTCCCATGCACAGCAAGAGTTGAGAATGGCCACTTGGCTCTCAGTTATTCTGAAAGGGGGAGTGTAGTAAGAGTCCTTGAAAATTGAAGACAACTGTGGAATTCTTTCCGGAGAAAACTAATTTAAGGGCATTCATGCACTGCCTGTATTAAACAAATCTTAAGAGTCCCTGATCCAGAAGCTCGTTCTACGACTCTGTTTTTATTAACGACTACAGTCGCATCATGTCAAATACGACAGAATTACAGCGGCCACCGATGTGTCTGTTGGAAATGCCACTGAGAGCCAGAGACACAGAAATTGATGGCAAAACTAGAAAATAGTGTGAACAGGGGCCTTTTTTTTTTTTTTTTTATTTTTGCTTTGCCCCCATTGACTGAGATCCGACCTTTCTGATCAGTTTCATGACTCCTTTGGAATGCAAGTTGGGGATACTGATATTTGCCAGCGGGCAGTATTTGTTTAGCGAGGTGAGAACCTAGGGCACGGGTTCGACTGCGTGTGTGATTATTAACAGGGCCCAGGAAAACGCTACCAGAAATAATGGCACCTTTGTTTTCACAGCGATTTTTTTTTTCCCCTTCTTTGCCAATGGCACTGAAGAAAAAGTGGTATTTGTTATCAAATCAGGCAGGGAATTTACAAATGATAACGAGTTAGAGAGACTGCATTCTTGCTGGGATCTCAGCCTTGTAGTCCTAAATCTCTGTCTCTCATGGAAAGATAAAAACACTTGACCAGGGCCATAAATCGGCTGTGTCTACTAGGGCCTTAGGAAGTAAAAGCAGCCTTGACCTCTTCCTGCTCTTCTTTTATTGAGATGATGTTCATACTTATTATGTGCTGATAGTTTTAGGAGGGCAGAAGAGAAACAGTAAATACGTCAGGAATTTCCTAATGAAAGGAGATATGGCTTTTCGAAGGGGGAATCTAGCTTTCCTGTGATGGGCGTTGGGGGGCCCCATGCCCTCACACCTTTCGCCAGAGCTTTGTGCCTACAAGTGGGTGTGAAGTGGGTTGGCCTAGAGTAAGCATGAAAGACAGAACCCCACTTTTCACTGTTTTCTAAATGGGATTTCTGCTTTTTCCTGTCCGTTTGTCTTGCTCTGCTTGCTGCTCATTTTTGGGGGGCCAGGGGACAGCTGTTGCTGGCCTCTGCTTTTAAGTAGCAGCATTGAGGTTAGTGGCAAGGGACATGGAATGGAGAAGAAAAATTAAACTGCTTTATTTTCAAAATGCCAAGATGATGTCTTACGGCGCCCTCCAAACGAAAAAACACTTCGTAGACTGGGTAGTTCCGTGTATGTTCTGGGCTTAGCATTTGAAAGGCCGGAACTTGACACACATGGCCATGTCAGTCTCCAGAGTGGAAAGTGTTATTCCCGGAGGCCGTTAGCAAGTCTGGGGGTTGCTTTAGGAGGACGCGGAGGATGGGGTTCTGCTGGTCTCCAGCACCAGGCTTCTTGTCGGGCTGTGGCTGACCTGAAGCTAGCAGCCGATAGGACCTCGTCTTGAGTGTCGCTGGCACCGTGTTTTTCTTTTCTCAGTAGGTCTCTGCTAAGTTAGTTCTCTTTCCTTTTCCAAACCCAAAACAAAGAATTTTGGCTTGCTTCACGCAGCCTCCAGGTACGTCTGGCGGTTTCTGATGAGTGAGGTGTTGTCCTCACTGAGGAAGTGGCTGTTGACACAGTGTGCCTTTCAGTCATCTTCACTACAGGGCAGTCTGAAAAATCTTGAGAACAAGTCAGGAAAGTCCCCCAAAGCAACTTGGGAAAGACAGGCCTAACCAGGTTCCAGCCATTCATGTTTCTCTATTTCTGGAGATGTATCCAGTGATAATAAGAGACCGCACAGATTGTTAAAATCTGTTACTTAGAACTCGATGTCAGGAGTTGGGAGCGAGACGTCTCCAAGTGTTTCTCCTGAGTGCGTCTGTGTTCCCGGGGCCCAGGAAATGCATAGGACCGCTTTGCTTCATGTAGAAATGCAGTTGTAAAGCTCCCATCAACCTGGGGTAGCTGGGGCTTCAGATTCATTCCTTTACGTTTCCTGGTCTCAGGTCGTTTACAATACTTGGCTATCAAAGATTGCTGCTAAGGCGATTTCCGTTTCAGATGCTTTAGTATGTAGTAGCGTTGGTATTTCCGGGTTTCTGGCAGTGGGATTGAAAACTGGAGTCTTGGCCAGGTGCCTTTCTTACCTTCTATTGGCTCTTGAGCCTCTAAGATTTGGCAGAATCTTCCTGTACTCTGCCCCCACCCCGCTTTGTCTTGCCGGGAGTGTTGTCCACTTAGAGAGAAGCTGGTTGGACTTAGATGCTGCAAAACAATCCTAAGCAAGAAAACCTTCATTTTGCTTGGATTTTCTAATTCCCTGCCCCCCTTGCTACTTCTGACTCTTCTGCCGCTTTCTCACAGGTATCAAAAGCAATGGAATTTCTCCTTACCGTTTTTACTTCTGAGGTCCTTTACCATGTTGTATCCAAACCAGCTGCTGCTAGAGGAGTTCGTAGACTCTTTGAGGCATATAAATAGATCCCCCTCCACCAACACCCCATCCCCCCCAAAAAAGATGGGAGGGACCAGGCTGCGTTGCGGGGGGGGGGGGATAGAGGAGAGAAGTGTCTAATGGGAGACAGGGGTGGCAGTGCTTTGGGGATCTGAGGAGAACCTCAGGAGACCAGTGCCCAGTGACTCTGGGTTCTTTCAATCAGCTGTTGGAACCCTATCCAGGCCAGGCTGGGCGAGAGACCCGAGTTTCTAACTGGCCTTCCAGAAGTGGAGTTTCCTGTTGATGGACCAACAGCACATAATTACTGGCGTTTGCGATCCTCTTGGAACAGTGGCTTATCAACTTTGAAACGAAGGAGACTGTATAGTAAAACTTCAAATCAGTTTTCAATCCGTGCTCTTTGGGGCCAAGGAAGCATTTATGGTAATATTATGATAATTTATTTTCCATATTTGATTTCATCTGTCCCCAGAGACTTCAGTAACTTCTTAATCATTTGTCTTTAGCCTCTTGACTCTTAAAATTCACACCCCTGTCCTCACTGTGCTGCTTTCAGTCTCCATCTAGCTATCAGGAGGTACGTCACCTTAGACGTGAACATGTTCGAAGCTGATCCGTTACCACCTTCACCCAGTTTTTTCTCCTTATTGTCTATCTTTAGAACGTGTCCGAGTTAGAAGCCAGGATTCACCCTGGACTCCTTCTTCCTCAGAGCCAATTGGGTCACTAAGTCTTTTCTGTTTTATCTGGTGAATATCCCCAGACTCTGACTTCCCTTCTGTGTTTCCATGGATACTGCTCTAGTCCAGGCTCTAACCCTTTCTTGGTAGCAACAGATGCCAGCCGTCTCTGGAGCTGGATTTTAAAGGAAGTTTCTGATGACTTCTTTCCCCTGTTTCAGATCCTCCAGGGTGTCTAAGACCCTTCCCAAACTGGCTTTTCTGGGTCCTTCTCTTCCCTTTCCCCTCCTCCTCCTCCTGTGTTTAAAGTGTCCTGCCTTCAGTGTTAAGGAATAATGCTCTTTCAGATTCTGTGTATGAATGGACCCTGTTTTTTTTTGTTTGTTTGTTTTTTTCTTCTTCTTCTTCTTGGTCCTTCCTCCTAGAGACTGTCCTACCTACTCAAAAGCCTACCCAAATGTCTTCTCTGTGAATCCTCTGTCAATGTCCCTTTGTCTGTGGCCCGTTTGTTACAGCAAATAGCATATTGAATTGTAATTGTTTATGTGTCCGTCTCCCTGCTGAACTGGGTATTTCTCAAGAGCAATGACTGTGTAATGTCTGGCACCCAATAGACAGTCAACAAATATTTGCCGAAGGAAGGTAAGCTGAAGATAGAAGCTATAGACAGTAAGCTTTTTTCTTTCTTTTCGTGTGGGTCATTGGGCACGTTTCTATCCTTTATATCCATTAATAATACAGTCTTTTGGCTTATTTCCTCTTTTCCTTTACAGTGACTATATTGCTCTCTGTTGGAGATGAGTGTATAATTTGAAATTAGAAAATGCAGAGACAGTGGGATTATATCCACTTAAAATATCGAAATAGGCCACAACCCACTCCTTGATTTGACGTATTTGACAGATTATCTCAACCCTGACCTATGTCCTTAGGAAGTCAGACTTTATTTCCTCCAGATTACAAAGTCTCCTACGTGTTGTGTCTAACAGTCCTTCACATTTCAGGAGCCGAGGTCTTTTCAAGCATAAACATTCTAAGCTTCTCTAGAAGTAAAAGGAGGCTGGACAGATCGGATCTGATCGAGGCATATAGAGACCCAACACTCTATATGTCGTTATGTTTTATGGTACTGAATCCTTGAAGGATTATTGCCGTTAATACGTATCGCAAGATGATTAACAGAAAACTAAGATGGAAAGGATCCTATCAACAGAGGTGACAGTTTTTTAGTGACTTAGGGGCAACCGATTAGGGAACAGTACTTATTGGGTGTGAGCTTCAAGTTTCTGAGCAGCTCAGAATGGTTCTGTAATGCTCCACACTGATATTGAGTGTGTTTGAGTGGCTTGACAAGGTCTGCCTCGAGATTTCCACAGGACTCCTTCCAGAGAGTTCAGTCTCTCCTGATTTTTAATGCATAATCAGAATAGGTACAATTTAAAAAATTTTTCAACTATTATAAATGAAACTAGGTTAAGAGTAGATCTATCGAATTTTATTTTCCAGATATTTGGGGGTGTTTGTGTTCCTGTTTTCTAGTTTAAATGCATTATAGTGTGAGGATGTGCATTGTATGATTATAGCCTTTTAAAATTGAGATTTTTTTTTAAATGGCCTATGTTATGATCTGTTTTGTTAACTATTTTGTTTCCTCACAAAGGAACATGTATTTTGTTGGTTTTGCTTAGTGTGTCCTCCGTATGGAAACTAGATCCAGTTGGTCGATAAATTCAGTTCTTTGCTGTCATGACTGATTTTCTTTCTCCTCGCTCAAACTTTTACTGAGAGGGGTGGAGTTTGAAGTCTCCAACTAGAATCATAGATTTATGGTAGTTCCCGCTTACCTGTAGGAGATGTGTTCTAAGATCCCCCGTCGATGCCTAAAACTGCAGAGAGTACTGAACCCTATCCATACTGTTTTCTGTATAGATATCTAGGATGAAGTTTAATTTATAAATTAGGCACACTAAGAGATTAACAATAATAGCTAGTGATAGAACAGTTATAACAATTTACTGTTATATGTGAGTGTAGGGTCTCCAGACGTCTCACTGTCCTCGCCCATTTTGTGACGCGAGATGGTAAAATGTGTGCGTGAGGAGATGAAGCGAGGTGAATGATGTAGGCATCGAGAATGTAGCGTTAGGCTCTTGTCGACATGACCATATGTCAGAAGGGGGATCGTCTCCTGGATTGTGCTCAACCGTGGGTAACAGAACTTCAAAGAGCAAAACCATGGATGGAGGGGCACTACTGGATCTGCTTTCCCTTTTATTTCTGTCAGGTTTGCTTTGTGATTTTTAACCTCTGTTGTCAGGTGCATATACACATGTGATTGTTCAGCCTTCCTGGTGAATCAGTTCTTTTTAGTACATGTGCTGCTGATGCGAGCACTGAATCAGTTTTTTTTTTTTTTTATGTGACATTCCGTCCTTATCCCTGATAATTTTATTTGTTCTGAAATCTGCTTTCTCTGATATTCATATAGCATTCACTCCAATTTTCTTCTGTTACTTAAAAAAGTATGTTTGGTCTGCCATAATTACCCCTTCACGTGCAGTAGTAGGAGTGAGCTGTTGACTTCGTTTCTTTTAACGGTGACGTTTTACAGACTGTAATACAAGATCACAGTCAGGAAATGGACCTCAGTTCAAATCACTGATCTTATTCAGATTACCTCAGTTCTGCATGTTATTTACCTGTGCATTTGGTTAATTGCCATTTTGTCACGTGTGTAGGTGGGGTATTTACCCCCACGGTCAAGGTAAAGTAATTCTGCTATAAGGATCCTTCCTGTTGCCCTGATAACCCCACTCCCCTCTCCTTCCCTGCCTCCCAATCCCCAGCCCTTAGCCACTGCTAATATGTGGTCACTTCAACAATGTTACATAGAATCAGACAGCATAGAATCTCTTACGATTGACTTTTCTACCCCCCACTCAGCATAAATCTCTGGAAATTCATCCAACTGTATGTCAGTAGTTATTTTTCATTGCGGAGTAATATTGAAATGTTGACTGTTAGAAACTAAACTTCATTGGGTGGATTTCCAGAGTGGTGGTCCCATTTTACATTCCCAGCAGCAATGTATGCGTTGCTTTCTCTACGTTCTTTCCAGAATTGGATGTTGTCACTGTGTTTTATCTTAACTGTTCTGATGGGCTCGTGGTGATATCTCATTAAGGGGTTAATTTGGATTTCTCTCATGGTTACCGGCATTGAAGATCTTTGCATGTACCTACTTGCTATCAACATATCTTCTTGCAGGAAATGTCTGTTCATGTCCTTTGCCCGGATTGTTTGCTTTTCTAGCTTTTAAAAAATTGGTTTGCATCATATAGTTTTTCATCCTTTTACTTTTAACCTACCTGTATAAATATATTTAAGGTGAAGTTTTCATAGACAGCATACAGTTGAGTCATTTCAAAAATTCGACTGTCTCTTTGTATTGTTGTATTTAGACAATGTATATTTACTGAAATTATTGGTAGATTTGGATTTGGGTCCACTATTAAATAATTTTGTTTCTCTTTTTTACTTTTGCTGTCATCCTTTGGGTTATTTGAGCACTTTTAGTATTTTATGTTAAGAATGATTTTTGATAATCTCTTTGTAAAGTTTTTTTAGTGGTAGCTTCATGGATTATAAATTATGTGTTAAATTCTTCAATGTATACTTTACATCTTAGCACTTCGAGCTGTAGAACTCTTAACCAGTAGGTCCCTTTACAGTTGCTTCTTGATGCCATTTTTGTCTCGCGTAATATCTATGCATATTGAAAACCATCAGGGCCTTTTTGCTTTCAACCATCAAACACGATTTGAAGAGTTCAAGAGGAGAGTAGTCTGTTAGATTTATTTATATATTTACCATTTCTCTTCCTTTTTTGTTTCCTTTGAGTATCATTTTCTTAAAGAACTTCTTTAATTCTTGTAGAGCAGGTCTGCTATCTGCTTCCCTTCACCTGGAGAATACCTTGATTCTGCTTTTATTACAGATGTTTTTACTGAGTATAAAATCTGAGATTACAGTTCTTTAAAGATTGCATGCTACATCTTTCTAGCCTCAGTGGTTTCGGCAAGCTATCCACAATCATCGTCTCATGGTCACAACTCTGCCACACGGATAGGAATCCTTATTTCCCTACATGTAATGAACATGTCATTTTACTCTGGCTACTTTGAAGATTATTTCTTGGTTATTTTTCAATTGTGGCAAAAGAGACAAAACATAAAATGTACTATTATAATTTTGAAATGTACAAGAGCACTAGTTGTAGTCCAGAGTTTTACAGCCATAACCACTGTCTTGTTCTAGAACTTTTCCACACCTCAAATGCAGTATCTTTAATCTGTAGCAGTTTGTCTTAGCTAGGATTTCTTTGGGTTTACTCTTGTGGAGATTTACTCAGATTTTCGAATCTGTAGGGTCATGTCTTGTGCCAAGGTTAGCAAATTTTCCACTCATATTTCTGCAAATATATTTTTAGTCCATATTTTTTCCTATATCCTTCAGGAATATTGATGACCTGAATACAGACACTCTGTTGTTGAGTCACACATCTCTGAAGCTCCGTTCACTTATTTCTGTATTTTCTTTTCTGTTCAGATTCAGTGACTTTTATCGATTAGCTTCAAGTCCACTGACTCTTTCATCTCGCATCTTTGCTCTGCTTTTGAGTCCATTCAGTGATTTAAAAAATTGTGATGATTGTCATTTCTAGTTCTAGGATTTTCATTTGTTTTTCCTATCCATTTCCTATTTTTTGCTGAGACATTTTAACATTGTTTCAAGAATGGTAGTGATTGACCATCGAAACATTTATATAATAACCGCCTTAAAGTCTTTGTCACATCATTTCCACATCTGTATCATGTCGGCATTGGCGTCTGTGGACTGTCTTATCCTTTGCGAGTTGAAATTCTCATGGTTCTTAGTATGCTTGAGTAATTTTGGAGTCTATCCTGAATATTTTGAAGATTACATTATGAGACTCTGGGATGTGTTAAATTTTAGGAAGGATGTTGAATACTTTTTTTTTTTTTTTTTTTTTTTTAAGTGGGCAGTTGACCTGATTAGGTTCAGGCTGCAAGTTACAACCTATGTTCAGTGGGTGCCATTGTTTCACTATTAGTTTACTTTCCAAAGTCCTTGTGGTAAGTACTCTTTGGTTCTTATCCAGGCGTGCACTGTCCAGTGGTCAGTCTGTGACCTGTGTAAGTGATCTGTCTGTTAGTTCATTTCTCAAAGTCTTTGTTATGTGATTACAATCCGAACCACACTTGAGGCTTGGCGATGATTCCTGCAAGTCATAAACCATGTTATGGGGTCGCTCTCCCAAGCATCTCCTTCTCTGCATCTTTCCTGTGTCTCTGTTACTTGGAGATGGTATTTTCAGTCCTTCACGTTCTGCTTCGTGCTTCCCTCTTTGCGCCGGAGCGGCAGGAGGACAGTGTGAAGGAAGTGCGAGGGCATCACCTCCATCCCTTATGGTCACAACGTTGCCAAATGGATAGGAAGGTCCTCGTCCTCAGAGTTTCCATTCTTGTCGACGTCGGTTAGAGCGCTCTGTCCTCGGTTCTAGAGAGCTGGCCGGAGGCAAGGGCCTAAGAAATCTGGCAGAAAAGGGAAGACCACAGCAAAACTGGGCATTTCCAAGCTCCAGGGAATGGTGGGAATTCCCCTTTTCCCTTCTGCGAGCCAGAATAAGAGGGATGGTAGCTTTCTCCTACTTGAGTGTGGTGCTTATTTCTAGGTTTCTGGCTTTAGTAAAGTCAGGCCCAAGGATCCTCCTGGAAATTAAGTGATAAACTAATGGTCACTTGGAACTCTAGATTCCATTGGTCTTTTTGATTTGCCCTCTACAGACTCCTCGGAGTGTTCAGAGAGTCCCTCGATGTTGTGTGTCTAGGTTTTAAAATTGTGTTCAGTGGAAGAGGTGGATGAAATACGCTTATGTCGTTGTACCCAGATCTAAAAGTCTGAGCTAATCCCTGGAGAGTTTTGGACAAGATAGGGGATGGCCGTTTCTCTTTCCCACGCCGACGCTGGAGTCATGCGTGGAAATTGTGAGGACCGTATTAATTTTGGTACCGTTAATGAGTTTCATGGTTTTAGGTGATCTGAATGATCATGAAACGGGTTTTTATGCATATAGAAATGTGGGACTCTAGGTAAGGGAACAGATTTAAAAAACATTGATCCACAGGAATACGTGTGCTTATATATACTCAGATACACAAGTTCGATAAACTTTATGTAAAATCTGATGAATTTTCCAGTGATGATGTAATTACCTTAAACTCAGGTAGTGGGATGCTGTACTTGGGTCATTCCTGTCCTAACTGGTAAACTTCAGGAATCCAAGAGTGTGTGAATCTCTGAACTGATTGAGAGGAAAACTTTAATTTTCCTGCTTCACCAGGTTTCGTATCGTTAGCATCGAACAGAGAGGAGCTTTAGGAAAAATAGATAAAAGGGGTAAGAGGTAGAGTTAGAAGACTCATGTATAGTCAAATTTGGCCTATTTTCAAAGGGGATCAGAAGAGGAATTTCTGCTGCTTTATGTATTTCTAGCAGAGAGGAATTTAATTGAGGGCATTGAGTTACAATCGTCGATAGGACGGAGGGGGGGGGGAGCAAATCGGCTGCAGGCTACTCCCCGAGTGTGCTCATCTGCCCCGAGGCTGCCCACTCAGCCGCTTCAGGACTCGAGGCCCCTGTGCCACCTTCCCCGCTGGAGACTGCATAGTGTGGGACTCCGCCCCAACCTGCTGCCGCTGCTGCTGCTGCTGCTAAGTCTTCCGAGTCCCAGGCCAATGGATTCCGCTAACGTCTCTCATTGCAAGAACCCACACCTACAATGTTCCTAGGCCGAGGGAGTCCAAGAAAGTGTAGATTCCAACTGGAAGCCTCACCGGTAGGCCTAGAGGTTAGGAAAATAGGGATGACGATGATGGACATGTTTAGTTCACTGACCTCTTGGAGTTTATTTTCTCTTGCAGTGTGTTGTCTGGTAAACAAGATTCTAAGCCGCTCGAGGGTAGCAATCTTCTCTGCATTCTTTAGAACTCCACAAAGCCCGGCGCACAGAGATGCGCTTGCTTAGTGTTATTTTCATACCGTTGTGACCAGAGTACCAAGCATGCCTTCAGGTGCCTGCCGCTACTCACCACTGGTGCTTCCAGGCCAGTCAGTCAGCCCGAGGGGCCTTCTCTTGAGTCCCTGGGGCAAAAGCGAGAGAAACCTAATCCTGTATTCCAGAGACTTCCTGGGCTTCCGATCATAGGCAACCTTTTGAAGAACAAAATGGTCTTTCTTACAAGGTGAAGACTATGGAGGCAGACGTCTCTGCAGACAGACCAGTGAGCGCTTCCCTAAGTGACTTCCCTTCTCTCGTGCAGGGGATTTTCTGCATTTGGTATTCAGTGAAACCGAGGCAATTTCTCGCTCACCCTCTCAGCCGTATTGAGAAAAGATCAAAGCATTCTGCCATAAACTCTGAAGCCCTTTTTCTAGTGGAAGTAGAACACATTTCTTAAAAGCAAAGTCACATGAAACCTGGCTACTTAAACCCTGCAGAGATTCTGGCACGTTTCCTTCTGGCCTGTCTTCAGGTTTTTTTTTTTTTTTTTTTTTTTTTCCTTTAATGGTTAGTTTGCATATAGTACTGAATCTTTATGAGAACTTTTATTGTGTCCTGTTATAAATTTTCTTGATAAACTTTTTTAAATGTTTATTTTATTTTTGAGAGAGAGAGCAGGAGAGGGGCAGAGAGAGGGGGAGAGAGAGGATTGGAAGCAGGCTCCTCACGGTCAGCACAGGTCCAGGTGCGGGGCCCAAACCTGTGAACCGTGAGATCATGACCTGAGACAAAGGCAGACCCTGAACCAACTGAGCCACCCAGGAACCCCTAGTGTTTTTTTAAAGCTTATTCATTTATTGGGAGAGGGAGCGAAGGAGAGAGAGAGGGCGAGAATGCATGAGCACGTGCACATGAGAGAAAGCACGAGTAAGGGAGGGGCAGAGAAAGAAGGGGAGAGAGGACCCCAAGCCGGCTCCACACCGGCAACGCAGAGTGTGACAGGGGGCGTGATCCCATGAACCCTGAGATCACGACCCGAACCAAAATCAAGAGTCGGAGATGCTCAACCTACTGAGCCACCCAGGTGCCCCTGTGTCCTCTTTTATTAGATAGGCCACAGTTTACCTTTCCTTGTTGAGTTTGTGTGTGTGTGTGTCATTATAAATAATGCTGTATGACCTATCATGCCTAACATTTTTGATATTTGTTGTTCCTTAAAGTTCTAGAAGCAGAGCTACTGGAGGCAGGTAAACGAAACACTATTTTCCTTTATACCTAACATTTTTCTTTATAATGTATGTGCATGAAGGTAAATCATAAGTATACAGCTCAAAGAATCCTACAAATTCTCACCTAGGCAGCGCCGGAATCCTTGCCAATACCTCAGGAACCATCCTGAGGCCTCCCCTTAGATGAGTTTTGCTGGGTTTGGAACTATTTATGAATGGAACATCATTGTTTATATTCTTTCAAGTTTGGCTCCGCACCCCCCCATCGTGTTTGGAAGGTTCAGAGGTGTTACCCTATTTATTTTGGTCATCATGTAATTTCGCCATATAGGTTTCACTATATAGGTTCCATTCTACTGTTCATAGACATAGTTATTTCCAGTGTTTGGCATGATTAATGATGCTATGAACGTTCTTAAAAAATATTTTGATACATGTGTGCCGTTTTGTTAGATAGGCACACATTTACACAAACACACATGGCCTCGAAGCATAATCGCTGTGTTACAACGCTTTCATAGACTCATCTGGCACTGCCAAACAGATTTGGAAGCTAGTTGGACCTTTTTATACCACTAGTTCAAGCTCTGAAATTTTCTGGGGGATGGTTTTTGCGAAGTTGTGACCAACAGTTGACCCATGAGTCCGGACCTGGGCTCCTCATCACTGCCCGCCCCTGCCCGGGAATGTGGGTTCCCTCTGCCTTTCCAGCTCCCACAGGCTCCTCCAAGAACAGAGCCTTGAGATGGTGATGTGGTGTCGAGAACACCTGCCTGGTATACGTGACTGAACCCAGTTAGGAGCTCTAGGTAGATTTTTAAGATGGGATGGGTGCGGGGATCCCTTCCTGTTGGTGCTGCCCAAGACAAATCTCAGAAGCCACTACCAGCCCCCCGCCTGGAGTAGCCTGCCTCTGCCTCCGGTCTCTCCCCGCCGTCCCTGTAGTGCTGGGTTGGTGCTGAGGGGAGGCTCGCATTATACCTGGGAAGCTCGTGAGGAGGTTGTGAACCAAGTTTCTCATTGCTCTCCATGGTCATTTTGGTCAACATTTGCTGTTGTCGGACATGTTTGTTTTTGCCATTCGGGTGGGGTTTGTAGGAGTATCTCATGACTGTTTGAATTTCTGTTTCCCTCTAATGGCTAATGATGGCAGCCTTTTTTTTTTTTTTTTAAAGGTTTTTATTTTAATTACAGTTAGTTAACATACAGTGTTACATGAGTTTCAGGTGTACAGTACAGTGACTCAGCCCTTCCATATATCACTCGGAGCTCCTCAGAGGTGCCCTCCTTTATGCCCATCCCCTAGTTCCCTCGTCCCCCCTCCCTTCCGGTAACCATCAGGTTCCTCTAATTACGAGCCTGTTCCTTGATTTCTTTTCCTCTTTCTTTCCCTTTGCTCCTTTGTTTATTAAATTCCACACAAGACTGAAATCATCTGGTATTTGACTTTCTCTGACTTATTCCACTTAGTATTATGCCCTCTAGATCCATCCACGTTGTTGTAAATGGCAAGATTTGATTCTTTCTTATGGCTGAGTGTTCTGTTGTACGTATATGCCACATGTTTATCCGTCCACAATCAGTGGACCCTCGGGCTGTCTCCATAATTTGGCTCTTGTAGATAATGTTGCTATAAACATTTGGGTGCATGTATCCCTTTGAATTAGTACTTTTGTGTCCTTTGGGTAAATATCCAGTTAACAGCCTTTCCTTATGCTTCATGAGCACGTGGATACTGGTTTTGAACCACTTAATCAAATTTCTGCCCATTCTTTATTGAATTTTACTTTTTTTTTTTTTTTGGGTTTGTAAGAGTTCTTTGTATATTTTGGAAAAGAGCCCTTTGATGGTTAAGTGTGTTACAAATATCTTTGCCCACTCTACGGCTTGTCTTTTTGCTCTTATAATGGTGCCTTTTGATGAATAGGGGCTATTAATATTAATATACTCAAATTCATTAGTCTTTTCCTTTGTGATTAATGTCATTTGTGTTACGATGAAGACATTTTTTTCTTTCCCCAAATCATGGGGGTTTTCTGTTACCTTCTGGAAACTTGATTGTTTTATTTTTCACATGAAGATCTACAGTCCACTCAGAATTAATTGACTTTTAAGTAAGCTGTGAAATAAAGGACCCCTCCACCCTCCACCCCCCATAGAAAAGTTCAGCCAGTCATTTGTTGAACATTCCGTCTTTCCTAAATGCCTTGTGGGGCCACTTGACCATAAATCAACCTCCTAGATACCAGTTCTGTGTTTCCTGGTCGAGCATGAAGTGTTGTTTATGGTGGTCTATGTCTTTTGCTTCTCGCTCTGGCTGGGCTCCATACACTGATGGTCTTTGTAGTCTTTCACTCTAAGATTTCACATGGAAAACCAGTACATCCTTCCCAGTCCGCAAATATGCAGGGTTACCATTTCAAAGTCATAAGACTTTGGCATTCAAGTCATACCTCTGTATATATAAAAATGACTAACTTGGTTCTTTAACAGTTGCAAAAAGCATACATGGTTGATTTCCTTCTTATTCTAACTCATATAATTTCAAGCCATCATTTTTAGCTATTATTTTCCCCTGCCCCTAAACTTATCATCACAGCCACCTGAAAGAAAGAAAGATGGACTAATTTAATATGATTTGTGCCTTCCCGTTAACTCTTTTGCATTGTCTGTTACATAAAGGCCATTGACAGTAAAATTATCACAAGTGAAAGATGGAGGGATAGTGGGGAAGAACTGCTAAGGATAAAAAGCAGAGGGTTTGGTCTGTTCACCAAGATGTAAACCTCTTCTTCAATTATTGGGGCCAACTTTGGGACTGGATTAGGAGTGCTGGGCGGAGGGGGGTTGTTTTATAAAACTGACTCCAAAATTACCGTTTTCCACAGATCTATTTGTATTCTCCAATTTTGCTTTTGAAAACCTTCAGATGGCCTCCTCTATAAGCAAACATTAGCCTCCTTTCTTCCTGCATGCAGTGATGAACTTGCAGAAAAGCTTTATCAAAAAAATTGTCCTACATTTACACAAGAAGAATAAAGAGAAAGGATAAACATTGTACACATAGTGCTTTGAAAAGAGGCATTAACATCTTTTGAGTCTGAACTTGTTGGCCATTGTGCACAAATAGTTTTGTTAAAGGTTAGCTAAATTGTTTAGACATCTCTCATGCTCTGATGTCTGTCTTCTACATCCAGCTGATGAATGTGCTAGATTTCTGGAGAAAATTTCTTTAATTACTTATTATGAACCGAAAGTGGCTAATTTTGTAATATGAAATTGCCGTACGAAGTTCTTGGCAACGCAGGGAGTTAACAGATAACAGCCTACACAAGAAAAAGAGCTCTCGATTGTTTGAAATGCAGTCGAACTCCATTCGATAACTACTATTGGTATAACATTGGCAATTTATGAAGCTGATTTTCTTTTTATTTGCTTCTACAACTATATAGCAATGTTATGAGGACAGGAATATTATGTTTTTAAAAAGAAGGAAACGGAAGCTCGGGGATTTCAAGGACTTGGGCCCAAAGGCATTCAACTAGAAAGCTGGTAATAACAGCTAGGGTTTATTGAGTGCTTACTGTTTGCTGAGAACTTTTCTAAGTGCTTTCCTCATATTAAATTTTTAAATCTTCGCACTAGTCCTATCAGGCACTACTGGTATTATCCTTCTTGTACCCATGGAGACATGAAGACATGAAGAAGTAACATATGCAAGATCCTGATAAATGCAGAGGCAGATGTAAAGGGAGCCAAGACTCTACCCCCATGCCGTATTGACCAGGGCTTAAATCTTTGGTTTTGACTTCAAGTTCAAGGCTCTTGGTGCTTACCGACAGTGCTGCAGGATAATGTTGCTGGTGAGGATGTACGTGGATTGAGAGTCTCCCACTTTTTAGTCATGGATCCCGAGTCGGAATCTTGGGTCCGGAATCTCCATCTCTGTTTGTGGCCAGTGCCCAGCATGGTGATAGGGATGCAGTATTTTGAATGGATGTGAATTCAAATGATTCTGTTTGCCCCCATCTCCCCGATGGTTTTGCTGTTGACCTTGGCAGTCTCCTTGTTGCTCTTGAGATACAGTGTGGTTGCCCCTGTATCCTTCACTGCCTTCCCAGCTGCGAGCAGCCATCCGGAAGGTCCCATCTCAGGCTGTGTCGGTCACCTGGCGGCACCCAGTGCTTTTCTGACTGCCCGCAGGATTCGTCGTCGCTGAGGAATGGTGCTCCTCGGCCTTCTCTCAATTCTATGTGTCTGTGTTGTCTTCCTAAACCCTGGATTCCAAGCTGCCCATGGCTGCTCGCGTCCTTTGTCTTCACGTGTTCCTGCATCTGAGACTCTTGATTCTGTTCCATGGTCTCACTGTCATTTTCTGCATTGTTAGTGTGTCCCAATGACAGAGTATGTAATGAGTGTTGTCCCCTTATAGGGCATGAATCTCTCCTTCCGTGTTTTCTGCTTCAAAACTTCTTAACTTTTTTTGTCTTCTCAGAAGTGTTGGGATTGGCTGGGCATAGTCTGCAAAACAACATGTCGTGTTTATTGCCGTTACTTTTTATTTTTATTTTTATTTTTTTAATGTTTGTTTTTAAGAGAGAAAGAGACAGAGATAGAGCACAAGCGGGGAAAGGCAAAGAGAGGAAGATACAGATTCTGAAGGCTTCTGAGCTGTCAGTACAGAGCCCAACGTGGGGCTCGAACCCAGGAACTGCGAGATCATGAACTGAGCCACCCAGGCACCGCTTTGTATAGATTTTTAAATTTATTTCAGGGAGGATTGAGATCGTTCAACTTTGATACAACCCGTTTTGTTGCTTTGTCTCCACTTATGATTTTCCTGTGTTTTTAACACCAGGATAATACACATTTTTTTAAAAAAATTTTTCTAAAAACCTTATTAATAGCTATTGTGGATGGGTTAATTTTCTCTTTTTTCTGAATGCTTTAATGATTTATGGAAACACTTCCAACTTTTTCATGTTGCATTTGTACCTAAGGACCTTGTTAAATTTTTCTATTATTTGTAGATGGTATTAGATTTCCTATTTAGACAAGACAATTTACTGATCAGGACAGCTTAAAATTTTTTTATTTTCAATTTTGTCACATTATTATTTCATTAGTACATTGTTGAATAAAAGCACCTTTTTAAAGAGGACATTCTTGTGTTTTGCCTTAGCTTAATGTTTTATCAATTATGTTCACTGTGGTTTTTTTTAAACACTAATGTTTTTTAGTCTTTATTTTTGAGAGAGAGAGAGAGAGAGAGAGAGAGAGAGAAAGAGAGAGAGAGCAAGTAGGGGAGGAACAGAGAGAGAGGGAGACACAGATTCCGAAACCAGCTCCAGGCTCTGAGCTGTCAGCACAGAGCCTGACTGATGCAGAGTCTGAACCCAGGAACCATGAGATCATGATCTCAGCTGAAGTCGGACACATAACCATCTGAGCCACCCAGGCGCCCCTATTCACCATAGTTTTTAATAAAATTGTAAAGCTGAAAGCTGCTGAAATACATTGAAAAAAAGCACACATCAGGGTTGCCCATTCGGTTAAGTGTCAGACTCTTGATTTCAGCTCAGGTCATGATCTTACGGTCGGTTAATTCAAGCCCTGCATCACGGTGCATTCTGACATCCTGGAGCCAACTTGGGATTCTGTCTCTCTCTTTGCCCTTCCCCAGCTCGCTCTCTCTCTCTCTCTCTCTCTCTCTCTCAAAATAGATAAACTTAAAAACACATCAGCTTTAAATCCATTTGTTTCTTCTCAAATTTTCACTTTCTGATGTTAATACTCTTGAGAGCATCTTGTTTCTTCCCTTTCTCTTCACGTAGCTCTGTCTCTCCCTGTACATACTCATTCACACACAGGTTTCGCAAAATAAATAGGCGAAGTTTAATACGTATAGTTATTTTCCACTTAACAACAGCATAGTAAGTCTGTAATTTCGCACATTTATAGAATTCTTTTTAATGGCAAAGTAGTACACTTTGGTGTACTGTACATCTAATCGTCTCCGTATTAGTACACGGTCAGGGTTCTTTGGATGGCAAGCAGTGCTGAACTAAGCATCTCTATACATATTTTCATAGATATGTATAATGTCTTTTTATTATTTTTAAAAGCTTATTTTTCAGAGAGAGCATGCATACGTGTGATTTGGAGAGGGACAGAGAGAGCATCCCAAGCAGATTCTGCAGTCAGCTTGGAACTCCGTGCAGGACTTGAACTCACAAAGTGTGAAATCATGACCTGAGAGAAAGAGGGAGGTTCTCAAGCAGGCTCCGTGCTGTCAGTGCAGAGCCCGTGTGGGGCTCAAATTAAAACGACAGATCATGACCTGAGCCAAAAATCAAGAGTTGGATGCTTAACTCAGTGAGCTACCCAGGTGCCCCCCCCCCCCAATGTCTTTTTTAAAAAAATGTGTCCAATTTTGAGAGAGGGAGAAAGTGAAAGTGTGTGCGTGAGCACACATAGGTTGGGGAGGGGCAGAGAGAAGGGAGAGACAGAGGATCCCAAATGAGCTCGGTGCGGATAGGGCAGCGGGAGGGAGGGAGAAAATCCCAGCAGGCTCCACGCTCAGCACAGAGCTCGACTTGAGGGCTGATCTTCCGACCGTGGGATCATGACTTGAGTAGAAATCAAGTCAGTTGCTTAACAGACTGAGCCACCCGAGCGCCTCTCATGCGTATTAGGTCTTAAGGACATGTTTTTAAAGGCAAAGTCTCTGGATGGATTATGGAACCAGGCTGGATCGCTGGCAGACAAACCGAGTGGCACTCGGAATCTTGGTCTGTCAGAGTTTTGTTTTACACCGGTGGGGCCAGAGGAGGTCCTTCTCCAGAGATCTGAGCCGCAAGCACAAGCCTGGGGGGCAGTTTATCGTCTGGTCCTTCCGCATTCTGCATTAGTAGTAATTGAGGAGTGCACAGCCTGCAGGGCAGGAAGAAGAACCCGGAAGAGGAGCCTCTCAGCTAGGAACTCGAGCTTAGGTTAGTCCTGGAGGCCAGCTTATGGAGCATCGCTTACTATCCCCACAGACGAACGCAGGGTCACATAATCTTACAACTTTGTATGGTGGCAAATTGGAGGATGTACTAACGTAGGAAACATCGTATCGCGAATCAGCATGTGCTCATCACCCAGCTAAAATCCGTGAATAGTCCTTCATTTTCATGTTTTCTTGTACCGCTGTCTTACCGAAACTGGATTATTTACAAGCAAATCCCAGATACCCATATCGTTGCATCTTTAAATATTTCAACGTATGTCAAAACTAGTTTATTTTTTAGAAATGCCGGCACAGTCGCAACATCATATGTGGAAAATGAATTTCTTCAATACCCAGTGTTGAAAATTCTGATTCTCATTTTTCCCCCCATAGTTTTTCTTTGAATCTGAATTGAAAGAAAGTCGGTACGTTGCCGTCGGTTAACACATCTTTTGGGTTTCTGTTTCTCCGTACGTGCTCTTTACATCTTGCCGCTTTCCCCTTGCCGTTCATTTGCTGAAGGAAACAGGCTGTAGCATTTGTCATTGCTTGGATTCGTTGAATGCATCGTGCCCTTGTTCTCCGTCCTCTAGATTGGTAGGTAGTTCTAGAGCTCATGTGTCCAGTAGAGGGGCCACATGTGACCATTTATACTAATTAAAGTGAAATCAAATGACTCTTGGTTCCGCACTTGCGGTAGCCACATGTCCACTGCTTAATAGTCACGTATGGCCACAGGCTACTGTATCGGCTAGCACGGGTATACGGTATTTCCTTTCTCACAGAAAATCATGTCGGATAACCTTAGAGGTTTGCTTATTTGGGCGTGTCTCCTCTATCTGCCTTCCGTGCTCCTGTTGTTGTTGTTGTTTAGTAAGAATTATTTGTGATGTATTCTATCGGGAGGCTCAGGATGTGTAGTTATTTTTCTTCCTATGATTTTAGCAACCCTAATGAATCATTACTCAGATGCGTTATTTCATTAGCTTTTCCAAACTAGTGATGTTCTAATTCCTCAAATATTATTGTGATACTTCAATAAAGGGGAACTCCCATGCTACGTAATTCTGCATTTTATTGGCACAAATGGTTCAGGTGCCTTCTTGTTTTTAACGCCTAATGTGTTTATCGTTCTTGATAGTGTGCCGTCCACACTTTTCATGATCTTGACAAATGGTCGTTATCTTAATAATGTTTAAAACTTTTGGCATAGTTCACCATTTGCTTTTTATTTATGTATTTTATGTCTTTTCTACTCTTTTTGTGAATTTGTTTTCATCTTAAGTTGGGTAATGAGCTCTTGACTTTTCCC
Organism: Paguma larvata; assembly: GCA_030068075.1. Lineage (NCBI taxonomy): Eukaryota > Metazoa > Chordata > Mammalia > Carnivora > Viverridae > Paguma > Paguma larvata. The sequence continues at coordinate 21,066,008 of CM057829.1, forward strand.
TTTTCCCCTGTAAATGCTTAATTTTTTTCTATTTTAGTAATTTGAAGATCAAGTTCTGTATTATATGGAACTTTGAATTTTTTTTAAGACCTCATTTATGACAGTACAGAGTTGAACTTAGTAACCGTATTGTGTGTATTGGAAAAAAAATGTATAGATTCTACTTGGTGGCTGCAGGATTCTTTATTGGATAGATAATTTTAATATTTTATGTCATTACTAATAATTTACTTCTTGATTAACAGTGCCTGACAAAGGTGTGTTAACGTGTCATTAGAATTTCAGTCTTGATGATGTTTCTTTTTTGGTTTGGTTTTGTTTTATTTCTTTTGTGTTCATGGTTATATTTGGTGAACATCAGCATATGATGGTTACATGTCCATGGACTTTCTTTTATGCCATAGAGCCAGTCTCTAACCTTTCAGACGTTTTCCTTAAATTCTACGTTTTCTGGTGTTTATTATAACACAACTATGCTTTTAGTTATTTGCCTTATCAGGATTATCTTCTCTAATCCTTTTGTATTCAGACTGTCTCGGAGTATTGTTTCCATTTTCTCTTTTAACCTTTACCACACTTTGATTTCGTGAATTTTATCAATACACATTTACTGTAATGACCTATTTTATTTATATCTCGTTACAAATTAGTCCTTCCTAGTTACGAGTTTTTCTTGTAGGTTCTTCTTCCTCATTTCCTGTTAAGATGGCAGACCCCTTTTCCCTTCCCACTGGATTGGAAGGCACAGGCGAAATTTCTAACGTTTTCCGGTGATTGCTTTTAAGTGTTGAATACCCTATGTGTCATGCATCTATACAGTTTTCTAATAAAATCTGCACTTACTGAGTATGTTTCCCTTCTTCCTGATGATGAAGAAAACTTCATCATGCCTTAACTACCCATTAACCCCTCTCATTTCCTGTTTGGTGATAGAATTTTAACTTGATACTTTTTAACTTAAAAAAGAAAGGGTTAGTGTTTTCTCAGTCATAAATCAAATTTACTGGTATTTTGCATATTGTTTCCTGTATCCCCACGTGTGTATAATCCCTCGACTTTTTATTTTACTGAAGTAAGTCCTCTAATATTTGAGTTTTTGTTGTTGTTGTTTGCCATCATTTTTCTTAGGTCTCTTTTTCCCTTTCCCTGAAAGAGAAATTTAGAAATTATTATATATGATATTTAATATATACAGAGTACACACGTGCACACATACTACAACATGCACATCTTGAAGCGTGCCAAGAATTACATGAATACCAATTAATTCACCTTTACCTGTGTTTATCCTTTCACTTTCTCCCTGAAAGAAACCTGTAGTCTGAATTTAATGTTGCTCATTCTTCGCTTTTTTTTTTAATTTAATTTTTTGAGGGGGTGGGGAGGAAGAGAGAGAATCTCAAGCAGGCTCCATGCCGTCAAGGCTGAGCCAAAGGCAGGGCTCGATCCCACAAACCGTGAGATCATGCCCTGAGCTAAAACCACGAGTCGAACACTCAACCAACTAAGCCACCCTGGTACCTCTCTTTCTTTGCTTGTAAAAATACACATGTTGGGCTTTTAGGTTTCATAGATTTAGATTTGCTTATATTCAAACTTTATAAAAATACTGTCATACTGTAAGTAGTCTTTTGTGACTTGTTCTTTATTTCAAGTCCTGTTCTGAAGATTCACTAATGTTACCTTAGCAGCAGTTTTATTAATGTAGCTGTGAATGTTCCATTGTTTACAAATACTGCAATGTATTTGTGCTCCCATTAGTGAACTTGTGTTTTCATTGCTTTATTATGAATAGCCGTGCACGTACGAACATTCAAGCACATGTTAACTGAGACGCGCACTGAAGAGCTTCTCTAGGGCTTATAGGGTTCAGAGTGAAACAGCTTGGACAGGACCGTGCCAGGCATCGAGCTCAGCACCACCACCGGAGTAGCCACTTGGGCTAAACCCATGGGTGTTGGAATCCTGTCTTGTGAGTCGGCCTTGTGGTGCGCTTCTGGTCTGTGAAGATGCTGATGATTTTATCCCTGGCGATTTCTCTTTTAATCTTGGCAGTGGATTTGTACCGTTGGGATGTGTCATTTGTGAATTTAAGTCCCTGTCACAATCGGAAGTCACCATTGTTGACTTCAAACATTTAGTGCTCAAAGGAGACCTTGTCTGGAATTAGAAGGGTGAATAATCCATGTGATGAGCTAGCTGGAGTGTTCGCGGTTTTTGCTGGTAGGAAATTATTCAGGATTTTTTTTTTTAAATCTGTTTATTTTTTACTTTAAAAAAAGTTTATTTGTATGTTTATTTATTTTTGAGAAAGAGACCAAGCGTGAGCTGGGGAGGGGCATAGAGAGAGGGAGACACAGAATCCGAAGCAGGCTCCAGGCTCTGAGCTGTCAGCACAGAGCCCCATGCGGGGCTCAAACTCACACACCGTGAGATCATGACCCGAGCCAAAGTCAGATGCTCAACACGCTGAGCCACCCAGAAGCCCCATCTCAGTTTATTTTTGAGAGAGACAGTGCAAGTGGGAGAGGGGCAAAGAGAGGGGGACAGGATCGAAGCGGGCTCCGTGTGGACAGCAGAGAGCCTGATGAAGGGCTCGAATTTAAACTGTGAGATTATGACCGGAACCAAAGTTGGACGCTTAACCGACTGAGCCACCCTGGTGCCCCTTTATCACTCTGATTTTTAAGTCTGTCTGTGTTGTCCAACTGGGGCTGATTCTGTCCCCAGGGCAATAGCCAGTGTCTGGTGATGCCATGGTGGTCATGAACCAGAAGCACTGAAGATACTACTTGAACCAAGTGTTGAGAGGCCATAGACGCCGCTGGGTATCCCAAGGCCAGCCCTCCACAGCAAAGATTCTTTGGTGCTTTAGGTCAGTAGTGCTGAGGTAAGAAACCCTGGTGCACGTGCAAGTCATCGGTCATCGCGTTCTGGAAGTTCCAACACTGAAATGTGAGGGATTCACGACTTTTATTATTTTTTATTCTGGTTTTTTTTTTTTTCTTTTTTGCTGTTTAATTTTTATTTTTTTCTCATGAGGCCTCTTTGGAAGTGTCCTTTTGGAATGCCCAGGCAGCGATGCAGCGAATTACTTGGGTGAGACCTGTGAAGGGTTTAGTTAGTGTGAAGTGAATGACTAATTATCAAGAAGCAACACGTGCTGATCTCGGTTGTGTGAAGGGCCAGGTTCGAGTTCTAGTTGTATCTATAAATAGAATGCTCTAATATTTGGTGGGTAACTTTCTGTCCTGAGCCTCTTAGGACCATTGATTCTTGAAGCCATCACATCCATCCCAACTCAGGAATCAGACAGGCATTCCCATGCATGTCACCTGAGGAGGGGTGTGGTCTATGGATTTCACTGAATTTTGGGGAAAAAAACCCAACAGAGGATCTCTTCCCTCCCCCCACCCTGCCTCCATCCTTGATTGGTCCTCGCCGAGCCATAGGCTCCCCAGTGAATGTGAACAGACAGGAACTCCACAAGTCTCATTGGCTTCATTTCTGGTTCAGGTCTCTCCCTGTCCTCCAAGGGCCAAAGCCTGCGTGTAGACTGACCAAGGGAGCCAGGGAGGGAGAAGGCGGAGGAGAAGGCAGATAGCAGGCCGAATGTAATCAGCATTTTATTACCTTCCTCAGGAAGTCGGAACAGGAGGGGGAAAAAGTAGGTTGGAGCAAGGAAAGTTAATTATGTGAGGTTATTTGACAGGAAATTACTAAATACAAACAGACAGAAGACACACATTTTAAAGCCGGGTAGGAAATCTCAAGTTACTTCACTGTGTGTGTTTGAAACCCCAAAGCAAATCCTGAAAATAGCAGTTTAAACAAAAGCTCTCTTATCTGATAAAAGTATTTCAAACACAAAGGGAAATTTATATATTGGGCAGCCAATCTTAAAATAAACCGAGTTTGTTGATAGCCCTGCAAACTTAATGGTGGGAAAGCCCCCTCAGATGTCTGAATTTACCGTGTAAATGTTGTGAATTTATTTTGAATTTGGCATTTCACTTCTGTAAAGGTGTGTATGTGTCACCCTGGAAAAAGAATGCGTGTGTGAAATCAAACGTTTACCTCGTGTGTGTCTTCCTTTTATAGAATTTCAGAAGTTTTCTAGGTTCCGTTTTTATTTCCAGAAGAGTGTCGTCTTAATAAAGCAAAGAACCGAGGAAGTTTTGTCTCAAGTATGTATTTCCAGAAGTTACATATTTTAAGTGTCTCAATTATTCAGTAATCGATATAATATGACTATTGTTGCTTTTGCAATAGTTGGGAATGTTTGCAGACCTTTTGTAAATTAGCCAAATATATTTGGTAGTGCCTTCTTTTTTTTTAAATGACTGACTAAGAGGTCTCAAATGACCTCCTACTGAGGAGTCTTTGTTGTCCATTTAAGAGTGCCCAAAGTCGCTGTTGATACTCTGACCTTTTCAGTTAGGCTGCTCTTCTCCCCAACCCCCTACACAGACACACACAGACACACACAGACACAGACACAGACACACACACAGACACAGACACACACACACACACACACACACACACACACACACACACACACACACACACACACACACTGAGATCTGGCTTTTCCAAGGAAAGGTAGGAGAAAATTTATCTTCTAGCTTTCTGTTGTGGGGTTCTCTAAAAACACTTAATTAATAGTTGAGGTATTGAAGAGTCATGTCCTAGAAATCCACTCTGAGTGAATGTTAAATCACACAGTCTGGATGAAGTTACACATTCCAAGTTAGTTCAAAGCAAAAGCAATATTTTGAAAACATAAATGGAGCTCAAAGTCTGCATTCCTTTTCAAAGACCAACACCTGTGGAAGGAATGCAGGTTATTTCCACTTGACCTTCAAGTGTGGAGCCGGGGGAGGTGCTTAGATACTATAGTGGGTTGCCCCTTGACCACCATATATCTCTCTGTAGCCCAGTCTCCCTGGGCAGCAGCTGTCTTGTCCGTTGTCAGGAAGGGGAAAGGCGGCAGCAGTCGGGAATAGCCACAGTGCTTCGGAACCCTGGCTTCGAAGAGCTTGCTTCGTCTACCGCCGAGTCACACGGTGATGGATGAGTGGGTGTAGATAATGTGAAATAAGCCATAACCCGTCTAAGCAATCAGGGTTACATTTTGCAAGTCCTGGGAAAGCCCAGGCAGACAGGACTCGTACACTCAGGCTGTGAGTCCTCTGTGAGTCGTCGTCGAAGATAAAGACATCAGTGATGTTCCAGACAGATTCTCGTCATGCATAAATAATTCCTCAGGACGGAATTAGCTGCCTTGAGTGGTGCCTCTCCTCCTCTCGGCTACTACATTAGTTCAGCAGTTTATTGCGGTGTCTGAGGACTAAATGCACAAGCCGGCATCAGGGAGAAAGTTACACATAGAACATTCTTTTTGAACGAGGAATTTATTAGTCCGTGCAACTTTTGATGGGAAGGTATGGAGGTCTGGCTCACTTACTCTTGTTTAATTCTTTATTCACTTATACGGTAAATATTTCTTAACTGCCTTCTGTATGCCAGGAAGTGGTGGCGAGGCTGGGAGCCATACCTGACATTGTCCCTACATCTTAGAACACATAGTTTAGTGTCCTGTGGGCCTGCCTTCTCTATAAGCGGGCCTTATGATCTTGGGCAAAGGCACAGTTTCTCTCTACCTCATTTTCTTGGTATAAACTTTTTTTTTTTAATATTTGTTTATTTTTGAGAGAGAGAGCGCAAGAGCGCATGGGCGCGCGAGCCGGGAGGGGCAGAGAGAGGAAGATACATTCCAAATGTGTGGCTCCAGGTGTGGCTTCCAAAAGCAGGCTCCAGGTTCTGAGCTGTCAGCCCAGAGCCCAATGTGTGGCTTGAACCCACAAACTGCAAGATCATGACCTGAGCCGAAGTCGGAAGCTTAAGTGAATGAGCCACCCAGGTGCCCCTTCATTTTCTTGGTATAATTTTAATTGTTTTCCTAGATGAGCCATCAAATCCTGTTCAGTGCTAATATTCCTTGGATAGATACTTTGGTCGTTTAATATCTTCATCCCCAGGACCTAGCTTGGTGTTCTGAAAGTGACCAAACTGGGTGCTCCTGGGTAGGTCGCCTTAGATGATTGTATCCAGATTATAGTCACTGACTTGACGCCTGCCCGGACCAGGACTAGTTACTTTTCCTGCATTTATACAGCTTTCCTGTCATCACAAGTGCAGTTTCCTAAGACTCCAGGTTATTTTAAAGAGAAAACATGAATTTCCACCGATACTGGAAACATTTCAACAGTTCTGAAAGTATGGTCTTCAAATGCCAAAGATTATTATCATAGACATATACTTCTTTGCCAAGACACTAGCCCAGGGCATTTGAGTCCGTTTTAGCCCACATTTAGTGCTAGACAGATAGGACTGTGCTCGGGACAGCAGTACTGAAGTTGGGATCTTCCACAGTTCAGTGTTACTTGGGAATGTTGTCGAAGCCAACCTCTGATTATGTCAGCTGGTTTTGTAAATAAAGTTTATTGGAACAAAGCCGTGTTTGCTCGTTGACGTATTGTCTATGGTTGCTTTGGGGCCTACGAGGGCATGACTGAGTCGTTGGCACAAAGATAAAGCCAAAAACATTAATCGGGCCATTAAGAGAGAGCGTTTGCTGAAACCTGGATTATGGAGCATCCTTGTTTGCTCTCAAAGCTAGGAACCCTGAATTAGGGTTCAACTTTGTGTTAAATGGCCCTGGGGAGCCTGCGATCCTCCCTTTGTTCCTGCCTCAGCTGGGCGGGGAGAGGGAGGGGCATTTCAGAGACCGTAAGCCTGGGAGACCTGGCTTCCCAGCCAGGCTTCCCCTACGGTTTCGGTTTCCCGGTGGCGGTCGTTTCTGGGGGCCGGGGCGCGAATGTGTCTTGCCTGCAGGTGTGCCGAGTCGAACCGGAGAAAGGCGGAGTCTGTCTAAATTCTGGCCCTCCTTCCAGGGAGCCAGGCCCAAGCTCGGGAGCTTCAGTGCAGGTTTAGAAAACTGGGAAGGTTCTCCCCCACGGATGTCAGGGCGGGAAGAGGGCAGGAAGGGAACCGACCCCAGAGCTGGCGCTTCAGCGTTTTCTCAGAGGCTCAGAACGGGTTTGTGTAGACCCAGCAATTTCTTAAAAGAGTTTAAAAATGAGGCCTACAGCTACTTAGTAAATGGTTAGTTCCTACCACAGAATACGTGAGGAATTACGTGAAATTATGGGCAGAATGAAGTTTTAGGACGAAGCAAGGCTGCTTTTATGGGCTGAAATGTGCCTACTGTGACTAATCCTAGCACATAATAATTTCTGAATAAATACCGGTTTACGTAATATGTTTCAGAGCTCTTTGGTGTCTGAAATCTACCAGCGGAAAAAAAATCGTTTTTGACCTGAGACTTGATGTGGACAGCCACATTGGAGTCCCTACTACATGTTACTCGTTTCCTGTGCCCTTGTGGGTTACGTCCTGTCGGGAGTGACTGATGGGTTAACACTTGGCTAAAAGATGAGCAGCGCCCCTGCTAAGGTGTGCGCGTGGGCTCTTGGGAACGAGATGAGGGATGCCTGTCTGGGGGGGGGCAGCGGGGACAGGGCCGTTCAGAGAGGGTCCCCAGCGGAGGCTGCGTTCTTCTGCCCCGTCCATGTGCCTGTCCCTTTCCTTAGAAGATGCGTGTGTCTAAAGCAGGGGACAGCCCTGGGTGTGGAAGTTCAGAGCCCAGGGTGGCTGGGGAATCTCCCTCCCGACACGGTGTGACCTCCCTGACTTTGGTTTTCCCTCAGCCTGAGATGAGGGACAGGGGCCAAGGGCAAAGGAGTCTGGTGCGAAAGACCGACAGCCTCCACCCCGAGGACGAGCGGGTGAAGCCCTGGGGGCTCTGAGGCAGAGCCTAAGGCCGCACCTGGAGCAGTGCCCTGCGTGGACCACCGGGTCGTTCGGGGAGCCTCCTCCTCCTCCTTCCCCAGGCCCTCGCCCGGCTGCCCCAGAGGGGGCCTGCTCCTTCTCTGGCCTCTCCTGGGATTCTTTCCTCCTTCCCAGGAGATTTTATAATTAAGGGAGATAAAGGCAGGAAATCTGTAATAAAGTACTAACTTCCATGTATGCCAGATTGGAAAAAAAAGAGAAAAGCAAGGCCAGCCTGCAGAGTAACCCGGTCTGGTGGGAAGAGATCAAAGGGCGGCCGTCTGGCTGGGGCGAGGGCTCCTTTCCCAGTTCCCAGGCGGTGCACATCCTGCCCCTCGGAGCCGGGGCGTCGGAGGAGGGAGTGGTGCGCAGCGGGCCGGGCCCGGGCTGTTCTCAGGGCCTCGCAGGGTCTCAGCTCAGGGGCCCCAGGAGCTAGCCTGCCAGTATGGGAATGCTCGGCACAGATCTGCCTGAGAGCCTCAACAGGGCTCCAGGCGGCGGGGTGTTGAGTTACCAGCCCTCCCCCTGCTGACCTCCCCCCGCCCTCCCCCTGTGATCCGGTGGAGATGGCAGGTCCAGATAGGGCCTCTCCCCGCTGCTGCCAGCTCCCTCCGTCGGCCCCCCCAGATCGAACGGCCCAAGAGCCGGAGGATCGGGTTGCAGCAGGAGTACCCTAATCTCGATCTCATTGTTTTTCCTCTCCCGAGAAGGCTGGGATTGCATTTGGAGGTGGCAGGAGAGAACGAGCCTCGGAGTTGCTGACACCATGTAAGGAAAGCCTCCGAGGCGGGTATTCCCATTCCGAGGGCTCAGCAAAAAAAGGTCAGCAAACCAGCAGGCCGCTGTTCCGTCCTCCCTTCCCGCCAGTGCCTGCGAATCCCACAAAGGCAGGCGGGGGCCGGACTGTGTTGGCGGACGGCAGCTGAGTGCTGGCTCTGCTGCCCCCTGGAAAGAGTACCTGTGAGTGCCAGCAGGCCGGGGGGCTGCAGCCCGGACGGGGGGCCTGTGCCCCGCCGCCTCCCCCCACGCAGTGCCAGGCGGTGCAGGGGATTTCTGCGTCCTCTCTGGCCCTTCCTTGCTTAGGGAGACAGACTTAGCAACGGCAATGCCGGTTTGGGAATTTCCCTAGGATGGGCCAGGACTTGTTTCCAAAATAACACCTTTCAAAAGCATGCAGAGACTTTCAGAAATTAGATAATGGCGTGATATTTATAAAATGAATTACGTGGTGCTAACGAAGTCCGGGCAGCTGTTTCTGACGTTGAAGTAAATAACGCCTCATGATTCATTACAGTTGGTGGTGGTGGGGGGGGGAAGGCATTTTACTAAGTTGCCGCTTTACAGAGGAGTCTTTGCAAAAAGCGGTAGACGACTTACAAAGTGGCTTCCGGGTGAAGTGCTTGGGTGTGCGTGGCATGGCTAAGCCGTCGTGTTTCATTCATAAAAGACTCGGCGTTGAAAATTTGCTTCTGTAGGATTGTGGAGAGACCCAAGGATAATCCTTTATTGCTTCTGTCCTCCGTTAATTCTTCGTCTAGCGAGGGAGACAGATGTATAAACAGATAATTGCAATACAGTGAGCTAAGTGCTAACAGAGGGATAAAAGAAATGCTATAATGGTATGAGGGACGTATCCATTTACAGTGAAAATGGAGAGGAGGGAACCGCTTCGCGCAGGAAGTGACATTTGAGCAGTATTTGAAGGAAAAGGACGGATTTTGAAAGCAGAGAAGATTGTTGCTTTCCTTTTGGCTCTTGTCCCCCGGCCTTGTTCTACCCCAGGGCTTTTGCACGTTTTTCTCCCTGGAAAGCTTCTCCTATCTCTTCCGTGGGCAGGACTTCGGATTCTAGATCCCCTGCTCCTTTTTCAGGCAAGCCCTGACTTGTTTAAGTCAAACCCTTTTTTACTCAAAGAGCTCATGAGATATTTCTCCCTTTTTAGGGTACTTACAACAGCTGCACTCTGGTGTTGTTTGCATGATAGCCGTTGTTTCCACTAGGCAGAGACTGTTTTTGTTCCGCTTTGTTTCTTGTCTAAATACACGTTTCTTGAATAAAATACATAAAGGGCATCTCAGGTGTGAAAATGCTGTATGTGCGGGGAATGGCGAGTAGACAGGGTTGTTAGATCCTGAGGCACGTGAAGCGGCAGGAAGAGGAGACGAGGCCGTTGAAGGAAATGGAAGATCTAAGCTTCTGTTCCTGTAGGAGCTCAGTTAATATTTTTAGGTATAGGAAGACATTCCAAAGATCTGTCTCTTTCTGTCAGTATCACGCGGTTTAAGTCAAAGACAAAATGGTAAAAATAGTTTGGAAAACGGTGTTTTTAGACATGGTCCTGGTTCTTCGATAGATACACCTTGAGAAGCTGTGACAAAAGCACCTAATGTGCCTACAGAAACAAGGCGCGATGGCACCTCGAGGAGTCGTCACGAAGTGACTGTCGCTTCCGAGCAAGTCAAGAAATAGGTTTACTTCCGGAGCTCGGATTGTAGAAACGGCTGTGTGGTCAGACGGGGGGACAGGCCCAGGTGTAGGCGATGGTTTGGCAGACGACAAAAACAGTGCAAGTTCTCTGGAGGAGAGAGGGGAGGGATTCTCCTAAGGCTTTCAGGCTCTCTTGCCGATGTGAGGAAGTTGGGGAGGTGAGGATTGCAAACCCCACTGTCCCCTCATCTGTCCCCTTGTCTGTCCTGGGTGCAGGCTAAGCTCAGCTCCAGATAGGCACAAGGGGGAGTTCGTTTTTAAAAGAACTACTGAGTCCTGTCTCTCTCCTCACCCGGAGCGGGCTTCCGTATCCCCTTCACTGACCGGAAGCCAAGGGACTGAGTTTAGATCCTGTCACCCCAGCCTTGTGCCGGGGGTGGTGTTGACCCAACCAGCTTGCAGCACACCTGTGACCGAAGTGGCCTACGGCGTTGCGATGCTGGGGTTCCTGGGCCTGAGGCCCGATCTGTCCCTCACTAGCTGGGTGCTCCCCAGCCCCCCTTCATTTGTGCCTCACTTGACATTCTCCCCAGGAACTCAGGGATAGTCCTCCTCGAGTTGTGAGGTTTGACGCGTACGTCTAGGTAGAAGGGCTTACGATATGACCTAGCATACGGTAAGCGCTCCGTACAAAAGCCTTTCTTTTTGTAATTCTCTTCTCGTTTTTGCCTTAGGACGATACGGGTGTCCCTAATGGACTATCAGAGTAATCTGAGGGCTTTCGAGAGACCAGACTGGAGAGGCCACATGTAACTCGGTAGACGGAGAAGGATCTAAAAAAGGAACAGCTGCGTTTGTGAATGATGCGGGGACCGGGGCACGGTTGTCCAGATCAGGACTCTGTGTGCACGATGGTGGAGTCGCGGCCGGGGCGGCATGCTTCTCAGAAGGAACAGGAAGAGTGCAGATTGAAAGGAAATACTAAGTCGATCCTCAAGGTTATCGGCTAACATTTGGGTGGTAGTCGGGGAGGTGGGTGCCGTGAAGAAACGGCAAGAACGGGACTGACAGAGAATGACCTGTGAAGAGAAGGTGCAGTGGAAGACGTTCCTAAAACAAGTACAGTCTCGGGGACGGGGCGAGCGTGACGCAGGAAGACGTTCCTAAAACAAGTACAGTCTCGGGGACGGGGGCGAGCGTGACGCAGGAAGACGTTCCTAAAAGAAGTACAGTCTCGGGGACGGGGCGAGCGTGACGCAGGAAGACGTTCCTAAAAGAAGTACAGTCTCGGGGACGGGGCGAGCGTGACGCAGGAAGACGTTCCTAAAAGAAGTACAGTCTCGGGGACGGGGCGAGCGTGACGCAGGAAGACGTTCCTAAAAGAAGTACAGTATCAGGGGACGGGGCGAGCGTGACGCAGGAAGACGTTCCTAAAAGAAGTACAGTCTCGGGGACGGGGCGAGCGTGACGCAGGAAGACGTTCCTAAAAGAAGTACAGTCTCGGGGACGGGGCGAGCGTGACGCAGGAAGACGTTCCTAAAAGTACAGTATCGGGGACGGGAGCGAGCGTGACGCAGGAAGACGTTCCTAAAACAAGTACAGTCTCGGGGACGGGGCGAGCGTGACGCAGGAAGACGTTCCTAAAAAGTACAGTATCGGGGACGGGGCGAGCGTGACGCAGGAAGACGTTCCTAAAAGAAGTACAGTATCGGGGGACCGGGCGAGCGTGACGCAGGAAGACGTTCCTAAAGAAGTACAGTATCGGGGGACGGGGCGAGCGTGACGCAGGAAGACGTTCCTAAAAGAAGTACAGTATCGGGGACGGGGCGAGCGTGACGCAGGAAGACGTTCCTAAAAGAAGTACAGTCTCGGGGACGGGAGCGAGCGTGACGCAGGAAGATGTTCCTAAAAGAAGTACAGTATCGGGGGACCGGGCGAGTGTGACGCAGGAAGACGTTCCTAAAAGAAGTACAGTATCGGGGACGGGGGCGAGCGTGACGCAGGAAGACGTTCCTAAAAGTACAGTATCGGGGATGGGAGCGAGCGTGACGCAGGAAGACGTTCCTAAAACAAGTACAGTCTCGGGGACGGGGCGAGCGTGACGCAGGAAGACGTTCCTAAAAGAAGTACAGTATCGGGGACGGGGCGAGCGTGACGCAGGAAGACATTCCTAAAAGAAGTACAGTATCGGGGACGGGGGCGAGCGTGACGCAGGTGTCTACATCGCATGCAGGGTATGGCTTAGAGAGTAAGGGAGTTCGAAATGGAGAGAGGTGCGCTCAGTTGTGTGGATAGCACTGAACCAAGGGTGCTCCTCCCCACGCGGGGTCGTGGAGAGCCCGGAGACAGAAGTGTCCAACAAGCATGTCTTTGTACACACATCTGCTGTCCTGTTCCGACTTTCCCTTTATCCCATACTGAGAACAGTCCTGAGGTCTCACCACTATTAACCCGGTTTCACAGATGAGGAAACCGAGGTTGGGAAAGTTAAGTATCTTGGCAACCCGTTCAACCTTAACCTGGATAGAAGCCTAAAGTTGACTTTAAACACAAGACACCTTCGATCCCGCTATATCGACTCTGATTTATTAAGGAGGTGTGCATCTGTATGAAACAAAATCTGAAGGTAGAAGCACTGAGAACAGCATTCAGGGAAGAATAAAAGAACAAGAGAAGTGATAAGTCTTGTGGTCATACAGCAAAGAGTGCCAAGTTAGATGTTTTCACAGCGTGTTACAAAACTCATAGTAAAATGAGACTTCAGTGCCCAGACCTTTGCAATGAATTTTTTTTTTAAGTATATTTATTTATTTTGAGAGAGAGTACACGTGGGCAAGGGGCAGAGAGAGGGAGAAAGAGAATCCCAGGCAGGCTCTACACTGAGCCTGACGCAGGCTTGGACTCACGGACTGTGAGATCGTGACCTGAGCCGAAGTCAAGAGTTGGATGCTCAACTGACTGAGTCACCCCGGGCGCCCCTACAGTGCTAAACGACATAGAGAGACTGCTGGTGCCTGAGTCTCGGGGAGGCGGTGGTGTGGCGATGAGTTAAAGAACACCAAGAGAAAGCAAATGGTTATCAGGAGCATCCTGGTTTTTCCTTCCAGAAGAGGGACAGCATAGATGGAGTTGAGTGCCCTCAGAAGAGGTGACCAGGTAACGACTTAACTGGGAATCCCCGGTACCATCTGTCTGCCTGCCCTACAGACTAACACGGTGCCTCACACAAAATTTATGAAAATTTTGGCACATAATAGGTGATAGATAAGTGTTAGGGACACTTAAGACCCATCCTGAAGGACGGATGGAGGTTTAATTGATTTGGAAATGATGGACAGGGATGCTAGGTACTCAGACCAATACCGGGAAATATCTCCAAATCCGAAGAGTTTTTCAGTCAAAATGAATTGGTTGGTTTTTGTGGTCTAAGGGGACATATTTTGGAATTTTAAATATTTAACGTATTTGTAACCCTGTATTTTCTACTAATGCCATTCACATCACTGGAACAAACGTTGAACAGGACCGATGAAGCAAGGGAGCTAAAGGCAGTCTTCGATCTGGGCATCTTCAGTCGCCTATTTTCAGATCAACTTAAAAATACTCTGTGGGAAGAACCGGACGATCCACTTTCATCTGGAACGATTTTCCTTCTGCCTAAGAGCTGCCTTTAGAGGTTCTTGAGTGCGTGGATCTTGGTGACAAGATCCCTCAGATTTCACTCGACTGACTTCATTTTGGAGGAATATTTTCACGAGCGCTGGAATTCCGAGGCATTTTCTTTTACTGCGTTAGCGCCGTCATTTCTGGTATCCCGTCCACTGGCTTAACCGTGATCTCGCTGAGATTCTTTCAGTCTTCCTCGCGCTGTGTGAAAACCCCGCCCTCCCCCTGCCCCTTTTTCCTGGAGCTTCACTAACGCTCACTTTGTTTTCCCACTGTTGCAAGATTCCTTTTTTGCTCCTGGTTTTCAGCAGTTTTACTGTATTGGTTTAGGTGTGAATTTCCTCGTTATTTACCCACGTCAAGATTTCCATCTCTTCTTGAATCTGCGGCTCGATTTCTGTTAGCAGTTTTGAGACATTCCCAGCCATTGTCTCTGGAAACTGCTTTTATCCCATTGTCTTGTGGTATTCTAACTGTGTATATATACGTATAGATATCTAAGTATTTATTTATTTTGGGGAGACAGGCAAGCAGAGGAGAGGCAGAGAGAGAGGGAGATACAGAATGTGAAGCAGGCTCCAGGCTCTGAGCTGTCAGCACAGAGCCCGACATGGGACTCGAACTGGTGAACCATGAGATCATGACCTGAGCTGAAGTCGGATGCTTAAGCGACTGAGCCACCCAGGCGCTCCTAATTACATGTATATTAATCTGGGTGTCTCATATTGCTTTCCCCTGTTCTCTCCATGCTTTAATCCCCATCTTTTGGCCCTTAGTAGTGTGCAGTTAACTTCCATCTCTTCGGTTGTATAGATACGCTGGTAAAACCATATATTGAATATTCTCATACCAGTGGTTGTATTTTAAATTATGATGTCCTCTTGATTTCGTTTTATACCAAAATTCTTTAGCTTCTTGATTCATCACCCATACTAATCAGTTATTCTGAAATCATCTTCTCATAACTACAATATCTGAATTTCAGTGTCCTTTTCTTTTGAATTTTTGGTTCTTACTTTCCTAGGCATGATTATTTCTTTTTACTTAAATTTTTTTTTAATGTTTAATTTTGAGAGAGAGAGACAGAGAGACAGCGCGCGAGCAGGGGAGGGGCAGAGAGAGAGGGAGACACAGAATCCGAAGAGGCTCCAGGCTCTGAGCTGTCAGCACAGAGCCAAGCCTGATGCGGGGCTCGAACTCACAAACTGTGAGATCATGACCTGAGCTGAAGTCGGACGCTTCACCGACTGAGCCACCCAGGCGCCCCTTGATTATTTCTGATGAATGATGGACCTTGTGTATGAGAGTATAGAGACCACATTTAGCTGTGGGTGATCTTACTTTCCTGTGAAGGGTATCCATATTTCTCCTGGGAGGTGGGTGGGGTCAGAGCA
The DNA here is from genome assembly GCA_030068075.1 of Paguma larvata. NCBI lineage: Eukaryota > Metazoa > Chordata > Mammalia > Carnivora > Viverridae > Paguma > Paguma larvata. The sequence continues at coordinate 21,081,391 of CM057829.1, forward strand.
GAGCACCTTGATCCAGGCAGGGATTAAAGTGTCGGAGAGCTGGCCTTGAGTCCCTGTGTGAGCTGCCCCCTTACTCCTTTGCGTTAGCACTTGGGAATCCGAACCACAGGTCTGGATTGTTACTGAGCCCCACTCCCTAGCAGGGCTGGAATTCCAGTTTTTGCCCACCTGGCTCTGTGGCCCTGCTCAAGCTCACAGTATTATGGCTCTGCGGTAGAATCACCGAATGCCAGGCTCACTGCTGTCCGCAGCCAGGGCCTCTTGAACCCGCGGGCCGCTCCAGGCCTGTAATGTCTTCACATAGAGGCCGTGTGAATAAGTCTTCCCCCTGGGTATCGTGTTCTCCGTGGGGCAGGTTCGTCTGTTCTAATCGCTTTCATTAAATTGGAGAAGTGGAGTACGTGTATAGGGTGGTCTAACCTGAGACGTTTTGGTACTGGGATCCTCTGTTCCAGTAATTTCAAATGCCCGCTTGCGATAACATGGCTGTGCCCCGTCTGCCAGAAGTCTTTTGATCACGTTATTGGAAATTATTTCTACGGCCATAATAAAAAAGATCACCATATCCCATGTTTGCATTTAAAGACAGCTTATAAATTTTAATTACTGCCTCAAGTACTCTCTGCTATGATGTCAAACACTGCAGTTAGATTTCCCATGAAGACATACCTGCAGTTATAATTAGTGAATAAATAGGGTCCATATTCATTGATCTCTCGTGAAATGAATATTTTGGAAAATGGGGATGGAGAGAGAGGAGTATTAGACTGGAATTTAGAAGATAATTTTTTGAGGAGAGAATACAAGGCGGGGGGTGTGCAGAGAGAGAGAGAGAGAGAGGGAGACTTAGAGTCCAAAGCAGGCTCCAGGCTCTGAGCTGTCAGCACAGAGCCTGACGCGGGGCTCGAACCCACAAACTGTGAGATCATAACCTGAGCTGGAGTCGGACACTTCTCCAGCTGAGCCACCGAGCTGCCCCTGGAGGATGATAATGTTGAAGGACATGGTGACCGAATGATTGTGGAACGAGGGGGGAGTGACCATCTTGCTCTAAAAAACTTGAGAGGATGCTAGTTCTTCCCTTAAAGGGAGCGTCTAATGAGGGGGATTCAGGTTTGGCAGAGTCAGTAACAAATAGAGAAAACTAGTACTGAATTGTGCTCCCAGGACGGGAGCGTGTTGTGGCAAAGTCAGACTGTCAAGGGACATTTTAGGGACGACAAGAAAAGAGACGGTAGAGCGACTGGAGGGCGAGGCTGCAAAGAGAAGCTGATTTCCCCCAGCTTCTATCTATTGAGGGCTTACAGCGGGCCCTGTGCTCTGTTAGCGTATACGTTCTCCTTTCATCTCCGGCCGTCTAACATAGCTCCCGGTGTCCCATTTTATAGCCCCGTGTCGTGGGCAGGCTGTGAAGCCACGGCCTCCAGTAGAGCCGAGTGGCGAAGCACCGAGTCGATCTTGGGATAGATGCAGATGATGAAAATCCTAGAACTCTGAGTGAGGGCTTCAGAATTTCACCCTGGAGTCCGCCGGCCGAGTCCGGGGACGTTTCTGGAAGCTCGTGTGAGTGAGCCGCGGAGGGCCTGCTGGACGGCAGTTGGGCCGGGGAGGCGGAGCCCCAAGGCCACTAGGGCTGTGCACCTGCTGCCGATACCACGGCCACTACCCCTGTCCTGCACGTTACGTGACAGAGGCCTCTTCCGGGGAGCAGTCAGCAGGGAGGGAGGTGCGGTCGGCACCAGGCTTCCAAGCCGGAAGGGTCAGGACCTGGTGACCTTGAAGATGAGGAACGTCAAGGGGTCCCCAAGAGGACCTGGGGAGAGAAGGTCCTCTCGCTGCTGTTTCCTGCTCCTGTGCTTCCTGCACCCCGGGCTCGTGCTGGTGCCTCTTGTCCTCGCAGACCCCGTCCCACACCTGCTCCGAGGGACCTTGGGCGGCCCGCCCTCTCGCTCGCGCACTGACTACGTGGTTCTTCCTCCGTTTGAACTTGCTGTTCGATCCCTGCTCGCAGGGTAGTATTGAGACTTCCTTTTCCCTTTTTCCTCTTCCCCTTACTCCTCTTCCTTTCCCTTTGCCTCCTCCCTGTTTCCCTTAATCCTTTGCCTTTTGAACAAAAGTCCGAGACGGAGAGCATGTGCGCCAGCGGGGCAGGGGCAGAGAAGGAGAGGGCGCAGAGAGAATCCCAAACAGGCGCCGAGGCTCTCAGCGCAGAGCTCCACGCGGGGCTCCATGCCACGAACCGTGAGCTCATGACCTGAGTGGAGACCGAGAGTCTTGTGCTGAACCCATCCGAGCCACACGAGCGCCCCTGACTTAAAAAAATAATAACTTTTTTTGAACCTGCAGATGATGTAACATGACAGTGAGTGCCTTGGGTGCAGGGACTGTGATTTCAGGACTTCACTCCTGTTATCCGATTCTGGGTCGGCCACGTGTAACATACTGAGCAAGTGTACAAACAAATGGCAAATCATGGTGCCAGTGCCAGAAGTACATAGTAGTGAAGGCAGCTCACGGCAATGGAAGGCAGCTGGAACTCATTTCCTTGTCGAGTGGTGTTCCTTCTTTTTGTCTCTTTACAGAACAATTCTGCGTGGGTTTCAGTATGTAGGTTTCGCTTATGACTACTCCAGAAACTGCTCATTATGAGACTGTGATGATGAAAAATAAAACAACAGAACCTACATACCCTGATATTACCGATGTACTTTTCTGTTCTGAGATAACTTCATTTCTTCTGACATTTGAGTTTACCACTTGCCGAAGCTTTTGCTTGTTCAGATTCTGCTTGATAGAGGTTCTGACCAACCCTAAAATGTCCAAATAATGGATAGAAGGAGGGAAAAGAAACATTGGAAGGACTCATTTACTTCGTAGGGTTGAGTCCAGTAGAGCCTCAGGGAGTGACTGCCAGGGCCGGAAAGCAGACAGAAGGGGAATCGTGTACCACTTGGAATTGAAGAGTGGGACCAAGGAATACAGAAGTAACAAAATTCATTAATTTAGATCTCGATGGAGGATTTTCATGATAGGAAAGACATGCCAGTCAAATCCTGCCTCATCTCAAATCCCGCACGATGTGCTTCCAAGCACAGGATGGCCCTGTGGTCATTACCGACAGGCAGGCCTTACCGGCAGGTTCATCTTGGGGTAGGGACGTGGGACAGCCACACATGCAGTGTTCATAGTGATCTCTCTCTCTCTCTTTCTCTTTTTTAAAAATTTTTAACATTTATTTACTTTTGAGAGAGAGGGACAGAGTGCTAGCAGGGGAGAGATAGAGAGAGAGAGGGAGACAGAATCTAAACCACACTCCAGGCTCTGAGCTGTCAGCATAGAGCCCGATGCGGGGCTTGAACCTCCAAACTACGGGGTCATGACCTGAGCCGAAGTCAGATGCTTAACAGACTGAGCCCCCCAGGGGCCCTTCGCCATCTCTTAGGAGATTCTGGGAGTTGTTCAGTTAGTTGAGTATCTCTAATAATGCAGGAAGGTTAACACGAGTTTAGTAGATTTTAAGCTCATGGGACCAGTCCGGGATTAGTTTTATCTGCATTGTGTCCAGTGTCAAGCACACTGTTGAAGAAAAATAAATATTTGCTGTAATTTTTATTAGTTTGTGACCGGGTGGAAATCAAAGTTGTGAAGAGGTGAAGGAGCTTTATCTCCACCCCTGGGATTCCTAGCACCCTGAGTGAACCAAGGCCTTAGCTGCACCCCAGCGCTAACCTGGGATGGTGAGCTTAAGGGAACTTAGCCTTTCTGTCCCACCTCGCTTTAAAATGCGGTGTTGTCAGAAGCCTAGGAGAGAAGACTTTGCAGTCTAAATCCCTCCTTTTCCCTTAGGTAGGACTCCAAATTTTAGATTTCACAGATGAATAGGTAACCTTAGTGAGTGATTTGAGACTACAGTACATAAAAATGTGTCAATACTTCAGGATGATTGATAGCTTCTCTTGTCACCAAAGCCACCTGCGATTTTTTATACCACTGCAACATAAGCCATCCTGAACAGATAATCAATTCTATTGCACAAACAGTCATTTTTGTTCACCGGGAAGGCCCACTTTTCTCTGGCCAAGCAGAACTACAGGAAAACAAAGCCACCCATAACCTGCATAATCCAAATTATCCCAGCTTGTGAAATATTGGGGTGCTTGTGCAGTTAGCCTTCTGTATCCCCTCCCTACACCTGCTTTTCTCTTCTGTGAGGAGGTAAACAGTGGACCCATTCATGCAGCTCTGACGAGGGTGAGAGCTTCAGGGACCTCTCTGTATGCATACACGGACACACACGCACGCACGAGTGTTTTAAAGTATGGCTTCTTGCCCAGCTTTTGCCCAGAATTTTGATCTTTAAACGATACGGAGAAAATTAATTTTTGTCCTTCAATAAAATATCTGGTTGCATTGCAACAACAGCCCGTCGATAGCAGGAATTGAATTTTCCTTAGCTGCTCTCTGCATTCCGTCGAATTAAAAAGAGAGTTTGAATTTGAAATCGGAGTTTCATGAGTGCCGACTAAAAGTATACTTGCAAATTCAAGTTTTTTTCAAGAATAAAACAGATTTTATAAACAGTTCATCTGTTTTCCCTCATCTACTAAAATGTCATTATACTACAGAATTCATTAATGCCGGGTGTTTGCTGTTTATTTCTTCAGTGTGGCCTGCAAAGTGTCCTGGTTGCCTTGAAATCTTCAACAGCATTCAAATACAAACGAAGTCATTCATTTATCCCACAAATGCTCTACTGAGTTCTGCAGAGCTGACAGGTTCCGGTTTGAGGTGGTGGGGCTGTGGGTACTGTTTGGAATAAGAGCCCAAAGGGTCCAGCCCTGGGAGCTGAGGTTTGAGAATGCAAGTTATCAGTTACTGTCTGCTGAGCACAGGTGTAAAAGTGTAGAAGTAGGCCACTAACAAATCATGTTTTTGAAGGACCCACTAAACGTTAGCATTTCAAGAAGAGGGGCAAAAATCAATAATAAGGGATCCAGGCTCGTTAGACATAAAACATTTTCATTTCTGATTTCAACCTGAGACATGGTTGTTCCTGCTCCCGTGTTAGCATATGAAATCCAATGGGCTGTGCTGTTTCTAGTTTCTAGCAGGCAAGCTTAGAAACCACATAGAATTTCTGCATTTCGAATTTGTTGACAATTCCTAGGTTTAATCAACTGAGATATATATATATATTTTTTAATACATGACCTGGCCCCTAAAAGTATCCCTCCATGACCTTGGCGGACTTGGGCCACACTCCCAAGTTGTCAGGTGCCATGAGCGACCCGAAGCACCAATTCTCAAATTTTTGTTTACAGATTTCTGGGGCCCCTGCTTTCTTTTTGGTGCCTCTCCAAGGTCAAATCTATTTTCATCATAATACACATTATTGGCCTTTTTAATCCTCTCTCTCTCATGGTGTATGGTGAAGATCTCCATGACATTTGGAAGCTCTACGTAACTCGGTATTTCCTGTCTGACCAGCGATGGATGTTGCAGAGTTGTGCAGGGGTGTAAGAACCCAGGTGTGAAGAGCTGGATCGATTTTCACGTATCAGACCACGGAAAGCTTGCTGGTGGGGGCTCAGATTCCTCTAGAAACTACATGTTGTTGAGTTTTCGTGTAGTATTAAGGAAAGGATATCCAAATGCATCTGAAAGGGTAGGATTCCTGTTTTCCAACTACAGGCTGTGTGCGGACTGGTTTCCATCACATACGTCAAACAAAACAAGCTACTAAAATAGATGGAGTGCACTAGATTGGACACTCCAGCTGTCTTCTCTGAAGCCCAAGCAGGAGAAAATTAGCAGCAATGTAAAATGGCCACTATTTTCACTACATGTTTGGGGAAGTCTATTTGTTTATGAAGACTGACCACTTCTGTTAATACTGGTTTTTTTTTAATTTTTATTTTTTATTTATATTTGAGAGAAAGAAAGACAGACACAGAGTACAAGCGAGGGAGGGGCAGAGAGAGGAGAAGACAGAATCTGAAGCAGGCTCCAGGGTCTGAGCTGTCGGCACAGAGCCCGATGCGGGGCTTGCACCCATGAGCAGTGAGATCATGACCTGAGCCGAAGTCGGACGCTTAACCAGCTGAGCTACCCAGGTGCCCCAATAATAATGGGTTTTTAGATTATGTTTTAATGAATTAATATTATATGAACATTTTAATTTGTAATGGTAAATAATGATAAATGTAACCAACTTAAGAAAAAGCTCTTTGGAGGCCTCAGCAATTTTTACAATTAATAAAGGGGTCTTGCTTGATATTAACCAATTTAAAAAGCCACTTATCCGAAGGACTGTGTTAGCCAGTCTGTCTTTAGAAAAATCAAATGTAGACTGAGTATTTGTAGCAGTTTAAATTGCCTGGGACCCGGGCTTTGCCTCTAGTTCTCATTTTGAAGCACTTTCAGGAAGTTTAGATGAAGTCTCCTTAATGGCCTCAGGGCTCCCATTCTGTGTGCAGTGACAGAGGATGAAGACAAAAAGCCTGTACAGTAATTTTGTCAATAGAGTCCATTTTTAATCTCCAATCTCCTATGTCCCAAAGTCATGCAAGCCTCTAGGACCATTTAAGAGTTTCAAACCACAGCTCCTGAAGATGGAGCATTTTCCAGGGGCCGCACGACATTGGTTCTTCTGGAGACGTGGCTTGCAGCCCCGCATGCTAAGAGGAAATCAAAACTGCTTATCGGATGTGTCTTCATCACCCATTTGGAAATGAAGAATTCTCCCGGCTCTGCTCCCGTCTCTGCAGGGAGCTATGCCCAGCTGCCTGCTCAGTCTGGACTTGTTCTCAAGGTCACCTATGCAATTTTTTTTTTCAAAGCCTTCCTGTCCTTAGCTCTCTCAGAGATAATAGCACCCAGCCCATCAGTCATCATTTCCTGGCCCTCAATTTTCTTTTTGGCTTCCTGCAATTTTAATCCCAAGCCCCTGCCATTCCTTTCCGTGGAGACTTAAGTAGCCCCATTTATAGCCAATTTTCAGCTAATATTTGATGCATTCTTGTAAAATAAACCGAAGAGTCCTTGCTCTGCGAGCTTTTGTGCATTTGGACTTAATAAAATCAAAGGCCCAAGAGTGGGCTCCAAAGCCGGCGTGGGGCGTGGTTTTCGTTTCAGGATTTTTAAAGAGAACTGACGAGATCTTTGGGAGTAGGAAGTAGGCACTCCTATTCTTGATGGGGACGTTTGCGAATGTAGCACCGTGCCATTAATGAAGGGAGAGAAATGGCTCTTTCCTTCATTTTGCACCAGTTCTGGTAAAGGAGAGTGCGGGAGGGAGCGAAGGTAGGGGAGATGAGTCGAGAAGTCCTAGGCTTTCCTGGGGGCTGTGCACCCTGGCTTCCCCTGCTTGCCTTATCTCTGGCCCCTTCTGTAAGCTGATCCAGCTCCTGTCGGCCTGACACATGAACCATGCAAAGCTGCTTTCTAAAGAGATTTTAATTCCTGCTTGACAGATAGGCTGCAGTCCATAAGCCATAGTTCTTTTATTTATTTATTTTTTTAAATAAGAGCGAAAGGCACAGTGCACCTGGTATTTCATTGAACGCTAGGTATTTTTTCTAGAAAAAATAATAGTTAAAAAAACAATAACAACAAAACTAAGCTGTAAGTAATAAAGCAGGGCTTAGTTTGCCAGGAGTCAAGTATTAAGAACGGAGTGCCACCATCTTTGGCCTGCCTGAAGACTCTTTTTGTTCCTAATCTGTTTTAAATCTTTTGAGGGTTTTACCTTCTTGGCTACATTTCCTTGAAACTGACTCGTTCCTTTAAATTTTGTATCCTGATCCAAATTTCATCCCTAATGGAACGTCAGAGTAGCACCTCACGTAAACGATGCGTTCGGACCCGGATAGTTGGGTAAACGTGACCACGTCGTGTCCTGTCGGAGGGACAGCTAGATAGTGCGATTGTCCTTGAGGACTGTGTGAGCCCCGATCTGGAAAACACAGTGAAAAATGAATCCGGAGTTGCCTACGTGTCGGCTCGTACATAGGAAGAGAGCTCTGTTCTATGTGCGGGCACGGGACATCTCACGGCGCTTCTGTTGCCCGACGGTAGCGCACACCACCTCGAGGTCTAAAAAGAGTAGCTCTGATACTGGAGATCGCGACAGTGGTGTTGGGGGAGGGTGGTGATGATGGCGGGGGTTCATCACTTAGTAACGGAGCACCGGGTACCTGGCTCCTAGTGCCTACCCCGCCCATGTAACTTGCACACTGACTCTCAACTGCGTGTCCGCCTTCCCACTGCACAGATGAGAAACAGGGAAACTGAGACACCCAATGTCAGAATGATCTGATTGGTTTGATGTCTAATAAAAGTTTGGTGCCAAAGCAGAGACCATGTTGCAAGAAGTTGGCTCAGTCGGCTTTTTGGGTAGAAACGCTATATTTCTCTCAAGGGAAAAGGAGCCACTTACAAGTGTATAGCACAACACCATTTACATAATATTTTCCCAAGCGCGGCCTTAATCCTTTTAGAATGCTTATGAAGTAGGTGGTCTTATTTCGCCTGTTCCGCATATTTCCCTGTCTGTGGCCCGGCGGCGATTAATGCGAATTATGACAGCTTGCAACAGGTGCCTGATACTAAACTAAGGAACTGGTTTTGATTATGTGAAACAGGTTTATAGTTCAACATTTGAGTAAATGCTTTATTAATGTTCCTATGGAAGAGATCGTTCTCTTCTAGAACAGTTATAATCAGTGGGTATACATTTTTCTCAGGAGGGCTTATAGCCCGGCATGTTTCTCAGCAGATACAGTTGAAAATCATGTTAGTTAGTCGGAAAACCTTTTCACAGGTAGCGTGGCATAGTGATGCGGCAAGGTAGCAACCGAAGGGGTGGATCGCACTTCGTTTCTTTCTTTAAAAAAATTTTTTTTTGTTAACATTTATTTATTTTTGAGAGATACAGAGAAAGAGCGTGAGCAGGGGAGGGGCACAGAGAGAGGGAAACACAGAATCCGAAGCAGGCTCCAGGCTCTGAGCCATCAGCACAGAGCCCGACGCGGGGCTCAAACTCACAGACCGCAAGATCATGACCTGAGCTGAAGTCGGACGCCCAACCGACTGAGCCCCCCACGCGCCCCTCACACTTCATTTCTAATGAGCTCTGTGATGCTGGGCAAGGCCTGGGAGCTCTCTGGGCCCTACTTTCCCACCTTTGACTACGAGAGGGTGGAATGTTGAATAAGGACATAATAGAATTCCTTTTCTCTGTTTTAGAAAAGCTAGGGCCACCTGGTTCTTGAAATTTTTATTGCCCAAGAATATAATATTTAAACACATCAGTTCTTTCTGTTGTAAATATACAAAGAATCACGTGTCTTGGGCACATTGGAAGACAGATGAGAATCCCCTGGAAAATAGCTCTAAACTCTCTTACCTCCTGTGGCTAGGGAATGAGACGCTGTGTTGATGTATTTCGTCTTGGGACCTGGATTACCTTTTTTTGTAAAGAGATTATCAAGTCTCAAAAATTTGGTCTTTGCCGGCCTTCCTTCCTTCCTTCCCTCCTTCCCTTCCTTCCCTTCTTCCTTTCCTCCTTCCTTTCCTTCCCTCCCTCCTTCCTTCCTTTCCTTCCTTCCTTTCCTTCCTTCCTTCCTTCCTTCCCTCCCTCTTTCCCTCCCTTCTTCCCTCCCTCCTTCCTCCCTCCTTCCCTCCCTCCTTCCCTCCCTCCTTCCTTCCTTCCTTTCCTTCCTTCCTTTCCTTCCTTCCTTCCCTCCTTCCTTCCTTCCCTCCCTCCCTCCCTCCAAAAGCCGTTCAGCAGGTCCAAGCAAGAAGGCCCATAAGTAGATCCTTTCGAAGGTCATGGGAGCCAGGCCTCTTCCTGTCAGAAGATGCTTACAAATAGAAGGGGAAGGCCAGAATGGACGCCGTGCTGTGCGTTTTGAACTGTGTGGTGTCAACTTCTGGATTTCAATATGTGGAAATGACAGGTAGGAATTTCAGTGTAGAAACAAACACGTTCAAGCATTTGCACATATGTGAATATATACGGACATATACGTACCTCCCAGCACACCTGTTTCCTACCTTTGCTCATTGACCGCCCGGTCAATATGAGCACATTTACTGTACAGACAGTAGTTTTGAGACGCCAGTCTTGGCTGAAAGGAACGACGTGTCTTCGAAAGAATGTCTGGTTCTCAGGCTGGGGCAGGAAATCTGCACAGTGAGCTTCGAATACCCTGTGCCAGAAGACAGAGGACTTCTCAGAGAATGATGCAAAGGTGCCAGAAGAACACAGCAGCCAGCGAAGAGAATCCTTTTGCCAACCTGGGACAACATGGGCATCAGAATGATACTAGAGATGATACTGCCCTAAACCACTCAGGAATCCACGGGGCCATACTCCTATAAGCAAATGCAGGAATAAGCGACGAGCGGAGTGAAACTCTTAAACTAGGAAGCTTCCTGACAATTAGAATGCGGAAACCAGCAAGGTGGTGGTTTTGGCAGTTGTCAGGGGAAGAATTCGGGCAAGAAACATCAGCGGGTGCTAAAACTCATGAGCGTGAGTCGGTGATGGTCAGTGTGTTCATGTCATCGGAGAGCGTCCACAAAGTCTTATTAATTATAAAGGGCAACCCAGTAAGTCTCCTGGAGAAACTTAGAGGAGTTGTGCTTACTCAAGTGATGGGTTACTTGGTCACAGGACCGAGTGACATCGTGTGTCACTTGAAGGAATCCCTTGAGACCACAGCATCGTGAAAGAGCCTCGGTAGTCCCAGCTTAGGGAACTTCTACGACATAACCAGCAATCTTCGATAGAGTAAGTGTAGTGAAGGTCAAGGGAGAGCTCGGATACTGCCCCAGATTGAAGATTGTCCTCTCTCTTCAGGTTCCAAGTACAGTGTGCAATTCTGGAATGCATTTTTTTTTTTTTAACTAGAAAGAACATTATTGGGACAGTTGGCCCAACTTGACTGAGGTCTCTGGGTGATGGGAATATGGGAGTTCTTGGAAGAGTTCATACAATTTTTTCTGCAAGTTTGAAATTCTTTTGCAATAAAATGCAAAATTATTAGCACAGGAATGCTTAGCTTTTAGGTTCGACTTTATCGTACAAAAATAAAACATAGTTTCTGGATTCCGTTTTATTCTCTTTATTTGTTTAAGAAACTTGGAAGAGATGACAATTAAATGGGACTTTTAGTTTTGGAGTTTTGTGAAAGTGCACAGAGATAAACACAGTTGTGTGAGATCAGGACCTATCCCGGCATGTGGTATGGTTTGCGTAACTAAACAAATTCAAATTCGAGAGAAGAATGAGAAACTTCACGTGTCCTAGGGCCAGTACTATGAATATCATAATGGTGTTGAGGCCTTGTAGGTTAAGGGGATTGTTGGATATTTTGGAGTCAGACTGGCCTCCCATCCTGCCTCCATTTACTTACCAGTTGTGTGACATTCAGCAGGTGGGCTAGGGGGTGCCTGGGTGGCTCAGTCGGTTAAGTGGCCAACTTTGGCTCAGGTCATGATCTCGCGGTCTGTGAGTTCGAACCCCGTGTCGGGCTCTGTGCTGACAGCTCAGAGCCTGGAGCCTGCTTCAGATTCTGTGTCTCCCTCTCTCTCTGCCCTCCTCCTGCTCACGCTCTGTCTCTATGTCTCAAAAATAAATAAACATTAAAAAAAAGCAAGTGGGCTAAATATTCTTTATTGATAAGAGTTGACAGCAGTACATATGTCCTGGATGTTTTGGGAGAACTATACGATTAATACCAACGAGGTGCTTAGAAGGGAATTGGGTGAAGAGTAAATGCTATGTATTTTTATTACTGTTGCTACTCCTGGTGCTATTAACACAATACATAAATTTGCCCACAGACTAGGGAAGCTGGTTCAAAGAAATTTCATTTGTTTACTGGAAATTTGATCCTTCCTCACACTCTGATAAAGAGACAGAAATGTCGTTGATTTTGGACATCAACACTGTGTGCTGATGCCTTCATGATGCTTCTCTTAGCCCCAAAGCCAGCCTCTACCCTGAAGCACACTTGAGGATTCCTTTACTGTTTAATAAGAAGGAAGGTACCCATTTTCAATGTTTAGGAAGAACAGTGGAAGTGAAGACAAGATCAAAGAAAGCAAGATAGGAGAGTCAGAACTAAGATCCAAAGAAAAATGTTTACTTTGGCAGAAATACCTGGGAAATAGGATGGCTACAAGTCGTCTTTCAAGTTCACTCTGAATCTCCACCTGTTGACATATTTGCAAATGTAGGTAAATGTCCGCACCAAAAGGAGCTAGTGAGATGGTCCCTAACATCCCTGAAGGAAAGGTGCTGTACTCATGGTCATTGTCGGCCATGGGGTACTCAGCATCCTGCTAACCGTTCTGGCTCACAAGGACCCTCTGTCCCCAGAGGGCTTCTAGTCAAATTCCTGGCCTATTGCACGCGATACTTAGCATTGAGCATTATGCGTTTCTATTTTATACTCTGCTCCTTAGCTAAAAGGATGTGAAGACCCAAATTAAATTGTATATCACCCTTGTAAGTGCTGAATTTTCCAGGGTAGACCAGCCTTAACAAAGCATAAAATGAAAGGGGAATCCAGTTGAAAGAGAGGAGATGCAGATTTTGATCTGCACCTAGAGGAACGGGTAATGAAGGGACTAATCAGAGGAAGGAAAGTGGCAGAAGTGAAGGGTTTTATAGAATGGATGTTTTCCTTCTTCTTCTGGAATCTTAGAACTAGAAGCACATACGGTCAACTAGTTGAGCAAACTTGGGCATAGGAGAGCTTGGGAACGATCTCCACAGGTACCCCGTTTGTTGTAGGTCTGCTTAAACCAATTCAGGCTCCCTTCCCTTGATTTGGTCTCTTTTCTCTATATCATCCTGAGTCTGGTATTTTGAATTTTGGATCATATTTGTGTATTTTGGGAAATATTAGCAATTGGACAGGAATAAGTCACCTGGAATTCCTCATATTGTGAAAGCTTTAAGAATCTTCTGTGGGGGGCACCTTGGTGGCTCAGTCAGTTGGTTGAGTGACTGACTTGAGCTCAGGTCACGATCTCATGGTCTGTGGGTTAGAGCCCTATGTCCGGCTCTGGCTGTCGCTCAGAGCCTGGAGCCTACTTCAGATTCTGTGTCTCCCTGTCTCTCTCCCTTCGCCCCTTGTATTCTATCAAAAATAAATAAACATTAAAAAAATCTTCTGTGGAATAGAGTATCTGGACAAATGTCCAAGCATTATGTATTATAGCTGAGTTCTCAGAACCTAGGGCCAGAATCCCTGTATTTCCATCCTGGCTCTATTACTTACTAGCTGCTCCATTTTCTTCATTTGTAAAATAATACTGGGAGCAGAAACAAATGAGGTTATATGTGAAAAGTAACTATTACATAGGAAGCTTTCAAAAAATGGTGAACTAGTATATATTTGAGTAGAAATCAAACACTTTGGTACTTTCTAGGCTGTCCAGCAGGAGTGACTAGGAACCATATAACACCTTCCTTTCACACAGAATTCTAATCATTGCCTTTTTTCCAGAAGTCAAGTCATTTGACGGAACTACGTTATTCTTAGGAGATCTAGATCTTGATTTGGAAGTTTTGGACAAAAGCTTGAGTGTCTGACTAGTCTACTTTATGACCTGAAATCAAAAACAAATTTAATTCCATTAAATATGAATTTGTACTTAAGCATGGAAAATAATTATGTTTTGGTATCTAGAACACCTCAAATAACATTCTGGTTTCTTAATGTTAAAAATTATGAAACTAATTAATAAAAAGATGCAACAAATAAGGAGAAAAACTTGTTTTCCCTTAAGGTTATGAAAAGCTTCATAAAAGCCATCTTCACGTCAATTTTCGAAGTCTATACTGCCTAGTTGTTGAAATAATATAAAATATGAGGAAACCACAAACTAAGAAGCAAGTTACTGAATGACTTAAGCAATCGATAAACTAAATAGGAAAACCTGTAAAGGATGCAAACATTGCCATGCAAAAGTGACAGGAAGTGAGCCCGAGACCCCTCATGCTCCATTCCCAGGAGCTGGAGATTTGACAGAGGAGAAAATCCTTTCTGAGATCCCCTGTTCATTTTGTGTCTAAGTAAATTGTTTGGATATTGAATGCAGAAGCTGGTATTTTTAAATTTTAATTATTTTTTAATGCTTTATTTTTGAGAGAGAGACAGGCAGATAGCACAAATAGGGGAGGGGCAGAGAGAGAGAGGGAGTCATAAAATCTGAAGCAGGCGCCAGGCTCCGATCTGTCAGCACAGAGCCAGATGCGGGCTCAAACTCGTGAATGGTGAGACCTGAGCCGAAGTTGGATGCTTAACCAACTGAGCCACTCAGGCACCCCCATATATCTATCTATCTATCTATCTATCTATCTATCTATCTATCTGTCTGTCTGTCTATCTGTCTTTCTGTCTTTCATCATTATTTTTTTTTGCAAGTGTGAGGAAACTTCCAATAACAGGTTTATTTTAATGATCATCACTTTGTCCTAATCTCCATAGAGGTGGTTCTTGCCTTCCTCCTTTTTTTCTTGCCTATGCTTCTAAGAGAAGCTTTGGACCTCAGCTCCCTCTCTTAAGCCATGCTCCCCCTCTGTGCCTTCGCTGCTTTTGGAAGAGGGGCACCTGTTAGTCCCACTCAGTTGCCTTCTGATGCTCTCAACCCGTATCCATTTTCTCCTTCCCTTTACTATTCTTTGCACTTTCCCCTTTTTTCTGACCCCTCAATCTTGGTAGTATCTGCTCAGTCTTCTTTCTTACTGAAGTATGAATCATATGTGTAAAAGCGATATTTCATAGTTGTGTTTCACAGAGTCGCGAGACTATCGCCGTGGTCTAATTCCGGAACCTCTTTATCACCGTTAGCACTTACTCGCCAGTCCTCTCTTCCTCCAGCCCTTGGAAACCACTCATCTCTTTCCGGCTCTAAATTTCCTTGTTACGGACATTTCACAGAAATGGAATCATACAGTTTGTGGCTTTTCGTGTCTGTTTTTTTTTCACTTGGCATAATAGTTTCAAGGTTTGTTCTCGCTCATACATTTTTCAGCATATACTGATAGGGACGATTGAATGATACCGCATTTTGGAAGGTATCATACTTGATCTACCCGTGCATTGATTGGGGGACACTTTGGTGGTTGCACGTTTTTGCCTATTTCGAAAAGTGCTGCAAACCTTTGTGGGTAAGTTTTTGTGTGGACATAACTTCAGTTCTCCTGGGTATAAAATCAGAAGTGAAAATTTGTGGCTGATGGAATAATTCTGTGCATAACTTTTTTTTGAATCTTTTTTTTTTTAACGTTTATTTATTTTTGAGAGACATAGAGACAGAGTATGAGCAGGGGAAGGGCACAGAGAGAGGGAAATACAGAATCTGAAGCAGGCTCCAGGCTCTGAGCCGTCAGCACAGAGCCTGACGCGGGGCTCGAACTCACAGACGGTGAGATCATGACCTGAGCCGAAGTCGGCACTTCACCGACTGAGCCACCCAGGTGCCCCTGTGCGTAACGTTTTGAGGAATGGTCTGTTTTCCAAAATGGCCGTACCGCTGTACATTCCTACCAGCGCTCTCTGAGGGTCCCAATTGTTCTGCATCCTTCCCAACACTTGTTACTGTCAGGCCTTTTTTTTTTATTATTGTTGTTATTATTATTATTATTATTATTATTATAGCCATCCTAGTGCATGCAAAGTGAGTATTCTTTGTCTCTTTAGGCACCTGTTTCCCTGGGAAACTGTCCTGAGTACCTCAACCCCTACCCTCTTTGGATTGTGTTAACACTGCCTCCTATGTGTTTCCTTGGCACCTGCGCTTAGGCTTGAAGATTCCTCCTCACTCTGACTTATGGTTGTCTGTTAGCATTCTCTACTCCATCAGACTGTGAATGTGTTAGGGAGGGTACGAAAATATCATTTCCTGTGGTATCTCCTAGGATTAACACAGATGCCTGACAGTTTAATCTTATCTTTTTGAGGAGAAAAAGGAAGGGTAGGACACATGCTGACTAGACTTGATAGCATTATTACCTGAGCCCCCGAACATGAGAAAGGAAATATTCATTGGTGTTTTTTTGTTAGCTGCTACTTAGTTGTCTAGGAGAAAAGACAGAACTTTTTGGCCTGTAGGGTTTGCTAGAGTGTTTACTATTGTGCTAGTGAATTAAGATGCCTTAATTTTAGCAAGAAATTGGAAGGGAAGAGGTACTGTATATACATATACAAAAATAAAATATCACCCTAAGGAGAAAACACATAAGTGATTTTATTCGTTATTTTATGTTTACTTTTCTTTTTGAGAGAGAGAGAGAGAGGGAGAGAGAGAGAGAGAGAGAATAAGTGGGGGAGGGGCAGAGAGAGAGGGAGACACAGAATCTGAAGCAGGCTCTGGGCTTTGAGCTGTCAGCACAGAGCCTGACGCGGGCTCCAACCCACAATCTGTGAGATCATGACCTGAGCCCAAGTCAGATGATTAACTGAATGAGGCCACCTGGCCACCCCATAAGTGGCTTTCAAAATTTAAATCCATGAGCTGTGTTTACTTGGACCCTTTTGAAAAGCATAACCGGTTAAGAATTCTCTTTTTAAAAGAATACTACCGGTTTCACATACTAGAGTAAAAAAAATCCGAAGACGGTTGGAAGTCAACGACAAGGCCATGAAATTGGTGGACCTTTAAAATCAAAGTGTGGTTCCGATGGTGCTCAGTCACAAGTATCAGGACCCTGAGGTCCGTTAGCATCGGAGTTGAACGGATAGAGATCAGTGCTGAGGCACAAGAGCGGGAAGTGGAATTAAATATAATTAAAGACCTAAAAACATAAGTTTGAATTAAAAAGCACATCCAGCTTGGGGTTGACTCAGTAAATTAGAACGCCCTGTGCATAAGTACAGATGAAAAGGCATATTTAATTTGTCCTTTTGAGCTTTTCTCTTCCATAAACCTGTTTGCCTTTATAATCAATATTTAGATAATTTTGTTTCCGGTTATTATTTATGATCCTATAAGGATTTGTTTTAGTGTTCTAGGTTTTTCTTAGCTGAAATGAGGTTATTCTTGGCATGGAGATCCATTGCCTTATTTGATGGTGCTCTCAGGGTGTTGGAAACTCTCTCCTGCTGCTTTGCTGTGATTTTTATGTGCTTCTGGAATGAAGGGGAAGTGGGGGAGGGACAGAGGAACAAATGTAAGTTGGACCCAGATCAGTGAGATAGTATCAGATGAGGCCAAAATGAACTTGGCAGAGGCTCTTCCCCTGTTTCCCACTCGGGCGCACACGTATTGTTCCTTGGGATACCACTTGCATTTCTTTCATACTTCTAAGATTTTTCTTCAGCTTCAGTAACGAACTTTAACTTCAAAGAAGAGCTAGGAATGAAAATGAGGTTTCTTTCTTTTCTTTCCTTAAGCGTGTGAATGTGCTTTGAATGGGTATTTTTCTTTTAAGGTTTGGTTAGTAAATAAGACAGCAGATGCCTTTTCAGCAGAGGAATGAGAGTGTGGAGAGGCGAAGATGGTGGAAGG
Source organism: Paguma larvata (assembly GCA_030068075.1). NCBI lineage: Eukaryota > Metazoa > Chordata > Mammalia > Carnivora > Viverridae > Paguma > Paguma larvata. Next base: position 21,098,920 of record CM057829.1, read on the forward strand.
TGTGTGTGTTAACAGCCCCACCTCCCAAGTTTGAATTCACATTTCGCCAAGGATAGTTGTATCACTTCTGCAAATCAGTGCGTCTAGCTTCTCTCAATAAGTAAAATGGGTATTTTCAGTTTTACTTCATTGTATTGTGATGGTCAAAGAATTTAAGGACACATAGGCATTCAAAAAACGTAACTCTTTGAAAATCATCTTATTCCCTGGGTGGGGAGGGGGGGAAGTGGCTGAATCATTCTTAGAATAGGTAAATTTTCTGTCTTTCCTTTTTTTATTTTTAAGTGTTTGTTTATTCATTTTTGTGAGAGGGGAGAAGGAAGGGGCAGAGGGAGAGAGGGAGACAGAGGATCCAAAGCCAGCTCTGTCTGACGGCGAAGATCCCGACGCGGGGCTCAAACCCACAAACTGTGAGATGATGACCTGAGCCGAAGTTGGATGCTCAACAGACTCAGCCACCCAGGTGCCCGGAAAAGTAAATTTTCTTATCAAATTATCTTTGTAAATGTCACCTAGCCCCTTTATTCTTAGGATAATTAATAGAGATATGATTGGTAGTTCTCTTGCTCCGGAAAGATAAGAAAAACAAGTCAAAATAAGAGCGGAAGCATATACACTTGTACAGATGAAATAGTATAGCACCATGTGGTGATTAATATGTACTTAATGAAAGTTAGTTAATATTGAATGGGAGTAAGAGGAATCCAATTTTTTTTTTTCTGGTAGTATAATACATCTGATAGCCTATCAGTCAACTGTGAATTGGCCTTTAAAATAGATACGTATATATGTATAATAAAAATATAGGTCTATAAATATTCTCCGAAGAATTTTATATTTGTCTTCAGAGTACATCTTAAGCATATATTTATGTCTGTATAGGTTTCCTATTTCATATATATCTCAAGTATGCCTATATATACCACAAATCTACCATCCATAAATATACTGGATATATGTATATTCAAAGCAAAAAGAAACTAGGTAACTTTCCAAAAAGTTTTTCCCATATTTTCAGTAAAATTTATTTGAAAATAATTTGAGGTCGCAGGAAGCTGCAAACGAAATAGAATTCCCATGTACCTTTCACTCAGTGTCTCCAGTGATAGTATGTTCAGTAATCAGTAAAAATCCTCAAAACCTGGCAATTGACTCTGGTAAGTTTACTCTTACCGAGCTTAACTCACTCAAGTCTTTTTAAGTGGAGAAAATTATTCTTTATGTCTCGCTTACTTGATCTTCACTTCAGTATGTTTTAGACTTGGTAACCTTAAGAGATTTCAAACTCAGCGTGCCTTTGGATAAGTCTCGGTTTTGCCATTTCTTCCAGCATGACCTGAGGATTTCTTTTAGCTTCTGTGACTGTCCGTTTCTTCTTCCGTAGAAGGGAGTGTCAGTGATATTACAGAATTGTTCTAAGGATTGGTAATTGTATATTGTGAAGAACCTTTTGAATAAACGGTAGTTTTCAGTAGTATTGCTCTCTTGCTGTATTTTCATCAGAATCCAAAGTAGCTGGCCACCACCTTTAAGATGGTGTGTGTGCTTTGGCACTTGGGAACACTTAGGAACTGAGGACCAGAGACGAGTAAACAACTCGGTGGCTTTTCCGTGTCCATCACTTGGTAATGGCTCTGTCAGCTACAGCTGATCGGCTTTCCTCCTTTCCCTGCCACCCCACCTGCACGGCCAGCTCTTCGCTACCTTCGTTCCACCCGCTGGGCCAGAAATTGCTCCTCTCCTTGTGTGAATTCTGTTTCTCTGGTTCTGTGGAACCTAGATAGTCTTAGATTTTTGTTTTGTTTTAATAATGCCTCTTAATTACTTCATTCTGTTTTCTCAGCAGTTGATTAGAGCTCTTTCTAGATGCCTACTTCAAACCCAAGCTTACACAGCTAGTTCCCGGGTATCCCTGCACAGAAGTACCCTCCAGGAGACGTTTGCAGGGCTGCGATGGGGGGGTTTGGAAGTACTGCAGGCTGCGGAGAGGGCTGCCACCGTTGTTTCTCAGCTTGTGCGCACGTCCTCCTGTCTCCTTGGCTGTAGCTGCCAGGGTGGAAGCAAAGTTCTGCCCTCTGCTCTTAGCCCTATTTAAATAATTTATAATGACTACTTCTAGTCTTGGCCCCATAAGGGTGATTTCTGACTTCTAGTATAGGGAGCTAACGCTATCCTGAAAAAACAATTTTCAGTTGACTTGAAATAGAAATGTGTACTTTTAACTTCTCATTGAGCTGCACCTGGGGAGCCCGCGGACTTGTCTGGTCCTCGGCCTTGGCTTCCTGCTCTCCTGAGGTCTGTGTAACCTCCTCTCAATATCCCGTGTTCTGTTTTATTATCTTGGGCCTCCGAATTTCCACCCTTCTCTTATTTTCCAACTTGAGATTTCCAAGAGAGGGACCGCATTTTCTTAGATCTACACGGTATTCAAATGTGTTTAAGGAATGTTTAAAAAGGTTCCTTTATGTTTTAAAGTATTCCTTTATGCTTCTGCAAGTGGCATACCATTTCCTGCTTTAGCTTTGGCCTCCGGCCAGCAAGCTGGGGCTGCAGCAGGGGTGAAAAGTTCACTCTCCGGAAGTGCTGTGTGGGTCTGATTCACGTGACCGGGAGCAGCCCCAGACTCCCCGTGATTCCCTGTGGACGTGAGTCTGGGAGAAGGCGGCACAAGAGGAGCCTTTGCTTAATTCTCTTTGCTGTGTTTGCATTTTTAATACACTCATGGCACTATGACTCCAGCAATTCTCTATACGCTCTTATGATTGTCTAGGGTGATCGTGTTTTAAAATGGAGATTTGTAAACCGTTGGTAGGTGATGCAGTCAATTTAGTAGATAGAAATCAGCACGAAAAATAGGAAACAATATCTGGACAGAAGATGTTGCCTGTAATAAGATGTTATTTTGTACAACTTTTGTTGTTTGTCCATATACACGGAAACATCCGTTCTCATGGGGCCTCGTTTGTGCAGGAGCACACGCTGGCATGAGCGTCCCCTCTGCCCCCCGTTCTCTTCCTTCAAGAACTCAGCTTTCAAAAGGTATATACTTGTCAATGAATGTGTTCTTACAAAATACAGTTTCCTATTTGGAATTTATCGTACCTATATTTTAATTCATTGAAATGGTCTACACGTCTTACTGTTTTCTCCACTTGGCATTGTTCGAAGGTCCATGAATATTGCTACGTGTACATCTCACCCACTGAGTCCAAGCGCTCCTAGTGTTACTGTGCCTAGAATACACTTCTCCACTTCCCTAGTGATGGACACATGACTTGTTAGCATCTTAGGTCACCACTAACAAAGCTTCTGTGAACAGCTGCAGCCATGCCCCCTACTGGAAAATACCAAGGGGCATTCGTTTGGAATCTAGATGAATAGTGGAATTGTTCGGCCATAGGGTATGTGTGTGTGTATGTGTGTGTGTGTGTCTGTGTGTGGCTCAGATGGTGTTAACAGTGTGGGTACACCAAGTCCTCTGGTGATCTCCAGAGTGAATCACCCCCGCTCCCCAGTAGTATGAGTGTTTATATACACATATCCTCACAAATCGTTAGCATTAAGTTCTTTAATTTTCTTGATGTTTTTATTTAGTTGTTATAAGATGATATTTTTGTGTCTTGTTTTGTTTTTATTCGATTACTGATGAATTTTTTTTATATATATAGGCTTGTTGTCTTTTGGATTTTTCTCAGATTTTTTGCAGTTTGTCCACCGAAAGGTTTTGTATTTTTCCTCTTGATTTCATTGTGTAGTCCAGATAGTCTCCTTGGCTGGTTTTAGATTTTACGATATTCTCCTTGCCTGTCATTTTTCAATTAACTTTGTCCATCACGTTCTTTTAGTGAATAAAAATCTTTAACATAATTAATCAAGATTTGACTTTGGGGGCTCTGTGAAAGAAATTATTCCCTGTCCCTCTGTCATCAAATTTAAATGATCTATTACATTTTATTGTTTAATCTTTTACATTTAGGTCTTACCTCATCTGGAATTCACAGATCTATGTGGTAGGAATCCAGTTGTGTCTTCACTGAGTTGGTATCAGGTTTGTGCTTCATTGGTTTCCTTGTTCTTTAACACACTCCTGCTGTTTTGTTATCATGGCTTGGTGTATATTTCAGTATCTAGCAGAATAGGTCTTCTTTGTTGCTCTTTTTCAGGGTGGAGTTAGGTATCTTGAAGGTTTTCATATGAATTCTGAAAAAGCTCGCAATTTCCTCAATAGGCAACTGAAAGTCTGATTTGGCAGGTCTTTAATTTGCTTAACCTAAAACAGGAAAAATAACATTTTAATAAGTTCCATCTAAGAGCTTTAACTCTTTGTCTGTTCTATCAGCTGTGTACTTTTTTAGAGTTCAAGTTGCTCTCCCCAGATACAGGTATTCTTTTTCACACTCGGAGCCTGGAGAAGACGGAGGCAAATAATACAAATACATAAAATGGTTCTGAAATAGTTTTAGAAATTGAGGGTTTAGCAGTCATTAAGATAGTAATATCCTTTGATCATGGATTATTCATGTAAGAAGAAATCTTCAAGATAATCTCAGGTACCCCAATATCGTATAAGGAAAACTAATTCCCAGTGAGGTCAAGAGAATCTCAAACTGAAATAAGGTGTTCTAACTCTTAATCCATTCGTTTTGCCCAAAACCATGCCCATAATGACCATCAACTTCTGATGCCTTGATATATATTTTTTTTTCTTGGTAGAGTTAGGATTTGCTTAGGCTTCAGAAGAAATCAGCTGTTTTTGTCACTGATGTTCATAGAAAGAATGATTAACCCGCCAAAGCCCTAAGATAGGGGAAACAAATGCCTCCTAAGCAACATCTTGTTTTCTTATTAATGATGGTGCGAGTTAGCTTTCGGGTCATTTTCAACAGCCCCGTCCCTGCGTTCCAGCTGTGGGGTTGATAGACTTGAAAAGATCTCTGAGGTGGTACTCGCCCCAAATAATGGTCCCATATTAATTAGCATGTTAATGAAGTGCTATTGCGCTAAGCAAGGCTGGCAGTCCAAAGCCGGAGAGAAGGGTCTGCTCCCTGCTGTGCGAGCCAGAAGCAGGGTCCAAATGCAGAAGGCACGCCTTCGACGGAAGGGCAGGACGTCATTCCTTCCTGCCGGGCGCTGGCTTCCTCTCCCCGCGTGCACGTCAAAACCTGGTTTCTGCTGTCTTTACCCTATCTGATTGTCCCTGTGGTTTGGGGACAAGAACGAGTGCTCTTCCTTTTTTCAGACAGACAGCAGAGCTCATGAGGGAGTCATTACAAGACTCGTTCTTCTGTTTTAATAACATCAGTTGAATAACATTAAGTCAAAGCCCACATGGCTTCACAGCATTTTTAACTTGGCGCATTTGAATCGAAATAACATGTCACGTTGCTGTGAGTTTGTGTCTCAGGGCCATAGAGAGGCTGCGTGAGTACGCGTACGTGTGTGTGTGTGTGTGTGTGAGGGTGGCAGAGGGCATTCTTGCTTCCCGAAGGTCGGGGAGATGTCAGTTCGCTCTGGTAGCTGTTAGAGACACTAGTCTCCCATATAGGGAACCGCAGTAGTGCTGCCGGCCCCCCACGTGGCTGAGTGATTGCAGAGCCCTATCTTCGAGTCTCAGTTTCTTTCCTCTCACCTGTCAGGACTTCATTACCCAGCCGTCCACAGCCTGCCTACTTCATGTCCGCTCAGCACTTTGAGGACCAAGCTCATCGTCTTTGGCCGAAACCCAGGACTGCTGGGAGCCCTCTTTCTCATAGTGTCCGCTGCATTCTGCTGGGCTTGTAGGCTCCTCTCTCCCCATGGCGTGTCACCAAGTCCTGCTCACTAATGTGTAGTGTCACTTGTGCGTGGGCCTTGCTCCTACTCCTCCTTCCCCTCGTCACTCATGCCTGCAAACCTAGACTTCTTCTCATGGTCTTTCTAGCAAACTACCTCGCAAGCCCCTGGTCGTTCTCTCCCCCTGGACTCTGCTGTTGGATAGGACTATGTATTCCCTGGTCTCCCTTAACTCTCCTAGCTCACTTAAAGTTTAGGAACCTACTGTTTCATCCACCAAGTGTGAATAGTAACAACTTAAATTGTTAGGAAGACTCTGGAGATGATGAATGCGAGGTGCCTTACCATCTTGCCTGCCATGCCATAGGTGGTCTGTCTTCTTCTTTTCAGTTTATTTGTTTTGACGGAGAGAGCAAGCAGGATAATGGCCGGGACAGAGGGGAGAGAGAGAATCCCTAGCAGGCTCCACACTGTCAGCACAGAGCCTGACACGGGGCTCAAACTCCACTGAGCTCTAGTAAATACTGACCTCAGATTTGTTTTTAATGTTTATTTATTTTGAGAGAGAGTGAGTGGAGGAGGGACAGAGAGAGAGGCACAAAAGTGGAAACAGCTCTCGGCTCTGAGTCGTTAGCACAGAGCCAGATGTGGGGCTCAGACTCATGAACCGTGAGATCATGACCTGAGCTGAAGTTGGACGCTTAACCAACTGAACCACCCAGGTGCCCCTCAACTTTTTAAGTTTACTTAGTTTGGAGGATGAGGAGAGTACAAGGGCACCTTAACTGGGGAGGAGCAGAGGTAAGGAAGGAGGGAGGGAGGGGGAGAGAGAGAGAGAAAGAGAGAGAGAGAGAGAGAGAGAGAGAGAATCCCAAGCAGGTTCTGTGTTGTCAGTGCAGAGCCCCACTCAGGGTTTAGGGCTCAATCACATGAACCCATGAGTTAAAACCAAGCAAGCCCTGAGCTAAAACCAAGAGTTGGACACTAAACTGACTGAGCCACTCAGGTACCCCATGACACCAACTTCTGATGCAAAGTTCTATGGCAAGTAGAACGCAGGAATAGAATTTCTCAGAAATTTGGGACAGTTTACTCTCTCAGAGTCTAGGTTCCAAAAAACAAAATTAGAGAATTAGACTCAATGTTCTTTCAGTTTTCTTCAGCTTAACATGACTCAGAATCTATGATTTTTTGGGGGTGGTGGTGGTGATGGTGGTCCATTTCTTGCCTCATTACTCTCTCCTCTCAAAGTTAACCTAGTGTTTGCCAGGCAATATCTGAGGCAATAGAAACAGCCTGTTTATAAGAATCAGAAAGACTATTAGATGAAGTGGTCATTCCTTCACTCCGTTAAAAATAACAGAGTCTTAATCATGGAAAGAGACCAAGTGTCCATCAACTGGCGAATGGATAAAGAAGATGCGGTGTATATATATACAATGGAATACTACACAGCAATGAGAAAGAATGAAATCTGGCCATGCGTAGCAACACGGATGGAACTGGAGGGTATTATGTTAAGTGAAATAAGTCAGTCAGAAAATGACAGATACCATATGTTCCCACGCATAGGTGGATTTTGAGAGACTTAGCAGAAAACCGTGGGAGAGGGGAAGAGGGGAAAAGAAAAAAGACACAGAGAGGGAGGGAGATAAAACATAAGAGACTCTTAGAGACTAAGAAAAAACTGAGGGTGAGGGAGGAGAGAGAGGGGGTGACGGGCATTAAAGAGGGCATTTGTTGGGATGAACACTGGATGTTATATGTTAACCAGTTTGAAAATAAACTATTTAAATAAAAAAAAAAGAGTCGTGAACAATAGGGAATGAATGGGATACAGCGAAAGGACCATTAGTTCTACAAGATAAATAAGTTAACAACAAACAAACAAATGCCCAAACTAGATGATGCGATTCGATCTGTCCAGACGTGGCCAAGAGTGAGTTAAAACTGACGTGGTAACTGTCCCCGAAGTTTTGTAACTTGAAATAGTCAAAGACCGTCTTACTATCATACCGTGGCTAATGGAGTATGTGTTTATTGTCGGCTCTCTCTGTGCAGGGCATTCTGTCCATGACTGACTTAAGTTACTGCTATCCCTGTTTTTCAGGTGAGAAAACTGAAGTTTAGGAGACGTGGCTGCCTCACAGTCTCCCAGAGTGGTGGAGCCACCGTCCACTTGTGTCCGTATTTGACCACTGGTCCCTGCTGGAATTTCCCGTGCTCCTTTCTGTCAACACCAGATACCTGCCCGATGTATTATCTGCGGGCTCAGGACCCAGCCCTCTGTGTCAGTCGTTAGCTAGCCGTGTATACAGCAAGGATGCTGAAACTCACTACCCGATCTTTTCTGGTGTTATGACTTAATTAAATGTTGAATAATAACGAAGGCACGCTTCCATAGGAAGTGTGAAAACACTGTTTACACCTGACAAAATCAACGCACTGTTATGTCTATCAAGGTGCAAGAATGCAAATTGTGAAGTATGAGACAAAGGCCACTTCTATCTTCCCATTCTTAAAGTCAGGGACCAATAATAGAACAGAATGAATACCTTTACCGTTGTAGTTTTCTTTCCTAAAATACTCATGCTGTAATCCGATTCCAGTTTTATCATCTGTTTTATAGCTAACAGTGTATGAAAAAACACTATAATTTTTTTAAAAAAAACATTATTTTTTAAAGTTTATTTTGAGGGAGCGAGAGTGTGCATGTGCGCTAGTAGGGAAGGGGCAGTGAGAGATGGAGAGACAGGATCCAGAGCAGGCTCTGAGCTATCAGCGCAGAGCTCCATCCCATGAACCATGAGATTATGACCTGAGCCAAAATCGAGAGTTGGATGCTTAACCGACTGAGCCACCTCAGAGCCCCTGACACAACATTTTAAAAGATGCTTTTGCTTTCTTTTGTTTTGTTTTCCCAGATAGATGGCGTCTATCAGTTTCTACTCTGGTTTCTAAGATATCTGCTTCCATTGTTGGGAGCCCCGTGGATATTGGTTTGTCGAGATTGTAGTTCCAGTTGGAAAATTCTTCCAGACTATTGAATCAGGGCTCAGATGATGAATTTTTTCCAATCGTTTGGGTCTTCTAGAACCACGCTGTCCAATATGGTGATCACGAGCCAACAGAATAAAATCCCCTAGCATTTAGTAAAATGGAAAATTCAGTTTTTGAGTTGTAATAGCCATGTCGCAAATGCTGAGAAGCCAGGTAATGCTTAGGGAGTACCAGGCCGGGAAAGGTAGGTGTAGAGTGTTTCTAGAATCACAGAGTTTTATTGGGCCGTGATCATGTAGGGTCATTTTAATGATTTTTTTAAAGGCTGGTTTTGTGATATCAAAAATCCAAACTATTTTTAAGAGAGGTTTAAGATTCACAGTAAAATGGAAGGGAAGGTACAGAGATCTCCCTTATGGCCCCGTATGTCCCCACGTGCATAAGCTCCCTCATTGACAACTCCCCACCAGATTGGTACGTGTGTTACAATTAGTGAACCTATATCTACACCTCATTGTCACCCATATCCACAGATTGTATCACGCTTCCCTCTGGGTGTCGTACCTCTTACGTGTTTGGACAAAGCTGTGGTGATAAGTGTCCACCATTATGCTGTGTGCAGTATTCTCAGTGCTCTGAGACACCTCCGCTTTCCACTTTCTCGTCCCTCCCCAGCTGCACAACCACCAATCTTTTACCGTCTCCGTACGTTTCGTCTTTTTCAGAGTATTGTATCTTTTCGGTTTGGCTTCTCTCACCTAGTAACAAGCCTTTAAAATTCCTGTATGTATTTGATGGCTCGATCACTCCTGTTTTTCTGTTTATCTTAAAGCACCGAATTATAGTCCGTTGTCCGAATGCACCATAGATTTACCTGCTGAAGGACGTGTTGGCTGCCTCCATGTTTTGGCAGTGACGCAGCCTTTTATGTGGACAGAGGTGTTCAGCTGCGTTGAGTAAACGCCACGCTACGCTGCGTCGCTCTCCCATCAGCAGCGGATGGAGGGTTCTTGTTGCTCCACATCCTTGCCTGCATTTTGTGTTCCAGATTTCGGCCACTTTCACACACGTGTAGCAGCTCATCGTTCTAATTTGCATTTCCTCAAGACGTATGTAGATCATCTTCTCATGTGCTTATTTTCCATCTGCATATCTTCTTCCGTAAGGAGTCTTTTATGATCTTTGGCTCCTCCTCAATCGAGTCATGTTTCAGGGGTTCTTGGTGTATTTCGGATAACAGCACTTTGTAAGCTTTGGCTTTTGCGGGTATTTTCTTCCGGTCTGTGGCATGGCCTCTCATTCTCGTGGCCTTATATTTCATGGGGAACTTTTAAACTTTAGTTGAGTCCAGTTGGTCCATTCTTTGTTTCACGGGTTGCACCTTCGGTGTTGTTGAGAACGTCATGGTCGTGCCCAGGGGCGTCTAGGTCTTTCCCTATGTCATCTACTAGGAGTTACATAGTCATGCTTCTTAAATTTAAATCTGTGACCCGTTTTCAGTGAAGTTTTGTGAAGGATGTAAGGTCTGTCTAGATTTACTTTATTTTGCCTGTGGGTATCCAGTTGTCCCAGCCCCATTTGTTGAAAAGGATACCATTGCTGCATTGTGTTGCCTTCCCTCCTTCATCAAAGACCAGTTGACTCAGTGGAGGGTATTTATGTGGGTCTATTTCTGGGCTCTCTGTTCTGTTCCACTGATCTCTTTGTCTCTTCTTTTGCCAATACCACACTGTCTTGGTTACTGTGGCTCTGTGCTAAGTCTTGAAGTTGGGTAGTGATGATCTGCTTTTAATAATCTGTTTATTTGGATGAAAACATTATGAATTGGGTTATGGCCATAAAAGGTAGCCACATCTTATAGGCAGAAGAGGTTGTGGTGAGAGGAGCGTGCTTTGGAAGTTTTGGGGGAGATATTTCTAATTCCACACAGACAGCTGTGTGTTAAGTTATTTGCTCTCATGTATGTAATAGCATTGGCCACTGTAACTTCTGTAAGTTGTTTCCGAATCCGTCGTTCTGAGTAGCTATAATTTTTATTAAGTGCGTTGCACTGCTGGTGTCTTTGCCGCGTGTCTTTGCTGCATGAACTGGTATGGAGAGGCCATAGACTCCAGCTAATTTGGTGTAAAATCCTTATACAGGGAGTCTTAGGTTACTGAACGTCTTCACGTTCATTTCATCGTCTACAGATCGTCCTACAGAAATGCACCCTTGAGGGCCGCGGGGAGTTCAGCAGACTGTCTGGTGGCTGTCTGTCCAAGTTCCTTGAGGCAAAGAAAAGAGACAACGAACCCTTGTTCTTTGACAGCTTTATTGAATGGATTCAGTCCTCAGTTTTGAATAATTTGTTTAACTAGAGTTATTTTGCACAGTGAATAAAATTTCTTTGCTACGAAATTAAATCCTGATAGGATCTTCAGAATCATTTTAACACTTGCCAGATCTCTGCATCTACTGCTCAGCTCTGCAAAGGCCTCTACTACTTGAAGAAAACTCTACTTTGTCTTTGTGATTTTTCATCCCTGGTAACAGGAAGTGTACAAGATACATGTTTAAAAAAAGAAACGGAGGATGATTGGTTTAATGTTTCTCTTGATCTTGCTCCCTCCAAGCAAATGATGTCTGATGAATTTTGGCGAATTCTTCTTTCTCATTGCGTAGAGGAATGTATAAACGATAATTTACAAATTGCAAAATTAGTGCAGCGACCATAAAAAACTCCTACAGGAGCACGCCTCCAAGGGATTAAAGGAATTTGATTATGAACGTGGAGAACAATTTTGTTTTTAACCCGTACTGGTGGTTCGTTAAAATCTTTTGTGACTTTGTGTCTTAAAAATTGTTTGCTACAAGGTTAATATGGTACTTGGTGCTCTGTTAAGATGTTGTTCTGTTCCTGCCTCCCGCCGTGTGATCTTGTAAGTGTACAGGAATTGTTACTTACCTCGGGGGCCCTAGGAAGCCCCCGTCTTTGAGAGATCTAATTGTGGAGAGAACTGAAACAGTGGGTGAATGGGTTGTTGCCTCCAGTAATACAATCTTAGCTTCCTGAATTGGGGAGCTTACCAAGGATGCTGGTACATTCCACCTTGACCTTTAGAATCATCCTTTACATTCTATCCAGTTCAAACCTCATTAGGTTAACACTTGGCTTTTGGAGTCTGTCAAGAGCCCGTGCTAAAGGTGAATTCCAGCAGATAGCTTCACAACGTTTACTATTCTAGAAGTTTTCCCTGCTTAACTTATACCCTTACCTATTGGGTTCGCCGTGCTTGAAATCTCTTTTGAAAGTGATAGACTGTTTTAGGTTGCAGTTGATATTTATAAATGAGTTTGGTGTACTCAAAGCATGTAGTTAATACAGCCCTGTCCATTCACCTGTCTGTAAATGGTTTACTAGACTTGAATAGCAACTGAGCAAGAGCAGTCCTTCCTGAAGAAAAGGGCAGGAAATACTTCCTGTGCAATATGGTGGGCCTTTAAGATTTGTGTGTTGGCGTTGCCTGGAGGTTTGGAACCCAGATGTAAAGTGGGTGATGTTAGGATGCAAAGTAACACTTGGCCTGTGGTTAGGCTGGAAGGCTTCTTCAACATAAGGGGTGATAGGAATGAATGAAGAGAGAGCGGCAAGCACAGTATTAACCGTTATGTCAAAACTCTACACACGCCTCGTTCTGTGTGAAGGAAGCTTGGGACTACCTGTGAAGGAGGGACATGACAAAAAGATCGTGCCACATTTGTTTTAAAAACTCAAAAGTCCTTTGTTCTGATTCCCTGCTTGGTATTCTGGATTCCGGAGAAAATGGTACGTATTCGTATTTTCCGTTTGTATTTAACTTGACTTTCGGATCTTTCATATTTGGCCAGCTCCTTTCTGAGAACATGTTGTACACATGTTCCGATGCTGTTTGAAGGCCCTCGGAGAGACCAGAGCTGATTGGAAGCTCTCCGTTCTGCTGCAGTGGGTGGCCAGGGCTCTGGAACACAACAGCTGCCATCCACCCATTGAACTTTTGTCATTTATAAATTCTTTTCCACACCATCTGGAGCAAGAATGGCGCCCTGGTTTAAAGAAATTCTTGGTGGGGTCCAGCCCCATCCAGTGCTTATGTAACTTGCTTCTTACCCGTTCAACCAAAGTCATAAAACCTTTACTTGTTTGGAGGCTTAAAACGTTAATAAATGGGAGTTCCTGCCTTAAATGTCACATTAGCGACACCACCTCCACCCCTACCAACATTTTCCCCTCCCTCTCTGCCTTCTAGTGACTACATCCTGCCTGCTTTCAGCTCCAGTGGAAAATGCATTAATCCTAGAGTCTCCGTGAGGTTTCCTGTTGGATGACATAATCAGAAAATCCTCCCTCACATTGCCCTTGGGGTTGCCGTCTGGATGTTAGGTTGTCTTGGTGGGCGTAACTCAGCCATCAAAAAACTCACAGGCCATAAACTCGGAGCCCGAAATGCATTAATATCATGTTAAAAGAAAGAAAGCTGTGGGCAAGTCTGCAAGCCCTGGGAGCGAATTTCATTAATCTACAGATTCTCGCTGGCGGGGAATGCAGTGGCGGATGGCTCCCACTCACACGGCATGAGCTGGTGCGGTGCCACTGGCAGGAGGTATTTGAACCGTTCCAGCATAAGCTGTTAGACGAAATCTTGTGGGAAAATACCACAGACCCTCAACTATTAGACTTTGGTAGTGTTTAAGTTAGTCCCCCCCCCCCCCGCCACCGGAGGGCTGGTTACCTAGTGAGTTTTGCCTTTAGTGGTTGACCACCGGAAACTGGAACAAAGAATAGTATTGGGACCAGTCGGAACTAGAAAATGGGATGCCTTTGAAGATGAGAAAAGCCAGTTGCCATCTGACATGTCAAGTAGTTTGTAGAAGTTCTGAAGTTGAAGATACTGCAAGGCCAAAACTTCAGTGGCTGTGACTTAGTTGGATACAAGAAACGGATGGGAACGTTGAATCAAGAATATGATCTTTAGATGCCAAAAGGCACGCACAGTTTTACAAGTTCAGAAACTGTTGGCATAGGCAGTGGAACATATGTTCAAAGACGGAGCTTCCCTTCCTTATTTGGAGAATTTGTCGTGGGTTTTGTTAGGATGGTAGGCTGCCATAACCCTCCATTTGGTTGACTTGGATCGAGTGTTTCTTGCCTTTGATCTTGGAAGTCCAAACTTGATTGGCTTTTGATCAGAATGAGAATGAGGAGCAGGCTCCTTAGCAGGATGTACATGTTCTTTTTTTCTTTCTTTCTTTCTTTTCATAAGAGAATTTGATTTTCAGCAGAGAAGGGTATAGTTTGTGGTGGAAAGCATTATGGTATAATCATAGTTTTATTCTTTTGAGAGAGAGAATGAGCAGAGGAGAGAGGCAGAGGGAAGGAGGGAGAATCTTAAGCAGGCTCCATGTGCAGCGCATAATCCGATGGGAGGTTCAAGCCTACAACCCTAGGTTCATGACCTGAGTGGAAATTAAGAGTAGGACGCTCTACTGACCGAGCATCAGGCGCCCCAGGATTGCCACATTCTTGATGCATGTTGCCTCTGTGATGCTTCCTCTCTTGAACAGACTCGTAGGTGTAGGGCAGGAAGAAGAGAAAAGATCTGCCTGCTGGGGTTTCTTTGCGGGGAGTAAAGAGAAAGGAGAGGGTGTTTTGCCACAGCCCCATTGAGTTGAAAGCTTGAGAAGGTGACACTATTTCTATCTCCTGTTAACAGAGATGTCATTGGGTTTTCCATATTCTAAGCATTAATATACTTCTCATAGGTGCTACCACCTATGCTCTTGGGGAGTCTAGAAACACATAGCACTTGAATGAGAAAAAATACATTTATTTTTAAATGTTTATTTTATTTTGAGAGGGAAAGAGAGAGAGAGAGAATCCAGAGCAGATTCCATGCTGTCAGCGCAGAGCCTACAGGTGGGCTCCATCTCATGAACCATGAGATCATGACCTGAGCCATAATTAAGAGTTGGACACTTAAGCAACCCAGGTGCCCCCTAAAATTAGATTTCTTTATGGCCACTGTAGGCATTTTTTAAGTTTATAAATCATTACTGAACTCTAAAACTTAGAGTTCTGAATTTGTCATGACGTCTTTGTATCATGCTGTAGAGACTACATACATGCCCACACTGTGAGCGTTGCTCTCAAAATGGGATTATTTAACCATGTATGCCTTTTAGCAGAATAATGGCACCCCAAGGGTGGGAAAGGATCTTAAATATCACATCCGATGGATGAGTCCCCTCTTCTACTGGTAACAGTTCTTCCAGATGTTAGGTGAACCAGGATGAGTACAGCCGATGATGGAGAGTCCACTACTGTCTGGAGTCTTTGGGTACCTTACATGCCTGTATTGGCCAGGAATCCAAGTTTCCATTTTTGGTGACTCTGTACTGCACCCAGTTAGCTCAGTTGGAACTGTAATTCCCAGAATCCGTCTCTTGCACAGTTCCTATATGTGGTTCTTGGTTAGGGTTGGGCATGAGAGAAGTGTGTGCAAGGTTTTGGAGGTGAAGTAAATGAACGTCCAGCTTCCCCGCTCTGAAGTTCAATGTAGGAAGCCGGTCAGTGTCCGGAGAATAACTGAAGCAATTATAGGGGTTAAAGTAGAGAAAGAACAACTATTGACCCAAAGAAAAGACCTACAGCGGTCTTCAAAATATTTGTCGTATGTTAGATTGCGTGTGACACAGGAGGGAATAAATCAAACACTTCAATCATATATTAGAGTTGGATCAGAGTAAAGTGATACACATCACTACAGGTGATCTCAAATAAGAAATTAAAGGAATTCGATCTTACATAATTGGAGGAGCTGTGTCTATTCTCTGGTCTGGAATGGCTGTATTTCCGGTACGCAGGCCATTGAGAACAGCTGGCTGTGAAGTAGGAGCAAACAAGGAAAAGCTTGGTCTCTCACCAAGTCCCACATGGATTCTGAGGTGGACCTTCAGGAAAAGGTGGCAACTTCACCTCAGAGCTGCACACCTTGTTGTAGGACCTGGAGAAGCCAATGGAGGAGAGGACACAGGAGACAGAGGAGGGGAGACCCGAGTGTAGCCCCACACCAGCACTGGAGGCCAGGGACAAACGATGGTGTGTGTGAGCTGCCTAATTTCCTCTACTCTACCATCATGATCTCTGTTTCCCAGCTCTCTTCCATTTTATCATCTACCCAAAATGTTGACTGCTTTCGCCCCAGTGGTTTGTGACCAGCAGAGAGAAGGGGCGACTATGATCACTTTTACTTTAGATAGTAATACAGCTTGGCTGGATTAGCTGCTTTACCATCTCAAAAATCTCCTGGGGTTGAATGTTTCAGGATATCCACGGGACAAAATGGTACCCATGTGGATACACCGGGACTCGGTTTCATGTCATTTCTCTGCTGCTTTCTTTTCACTTGGGCCTGTCAAGATCTCTTTGGATTCTCCACTCGTCATTGTTGACTGTCTCTGGCATTGGTCAAAACGTGAAGTCAAGACGTGAGGTTCAATCCCGACACTGCTGTTTTTGAGCTTTGTTACTTGAAATGAATAATTTACCACCATGTCTGGGTTTCCCCATTTGTAAAATGGGAAATAAAATGTTTTAACTCACTGAATAGTTGTGTAAGTAAAGAGCAATAGCATCTCTAGAGGTATTGCGGTGGGGGGGGGGGGCGAAATAATGCACGATATAAAAACAGTTTTTATTTAGCAGTCTTAACTTATGATAAGTATTCCTTCCTTGGCTTCTTCCAGGTCATTGGTTAAAAATGGCAAAGCCCCATGTTAATTGTGGTGTTACTCACAATAGCTAAGGTATGGACCCAGCCTATGTGTTCATTGGTAGATGAGAAGGAAATGTATATATACACCCAGTGGAATATTACTCAACCCCTAAAAAGATTGAAATCTTGCCATTTGTGATGTGGATAGATGCCGGGGGTATTATGCTAAGTGAATTAAGCCAGAGAAAGAGAAATACTGTAGGGTTTCACTTCTTTGTCGATGCTGACAAAACAAAACATCAACGACAAAGAAATAGATGCCTGAATATAGAGAACAAACTGGTGGTTTTGAAGGGGACGAGGCATAGGAGGATGAGTGAAATGGGTGAAGGAGATTAACAGGTACAAAATTCCAATGATAAAAGCTGTCCCTGGGACGAACAGTACAGCATAGAGGGTGTAATCATAATACTGTGAGACAGGAAGCGTGACAAGCGTTTCAGTGTACCAATTTGCTGAATCGCTATGTTGTACACCTGAAACTACTTTAAGTGTTTTGTGTGAACTATACTTCAATTAAAGATAAAATTAAAAAAAAAATGGTTGCCACAAAAGGACCAAAAGCATAAAACCCTCTCTCTGGGTACCTTCTTTCTGTAGAAGAAGATTCCGTGTTGATGCCATTTCGGATCAACCGTTGATTAGTTTAACAAGGCGCCCTAGCATTCGGGCCGTATTTTTACATCTTGTCCATTAAGCTGTCATGAGAGCCCAGTCTCTCATTCAAGTCCAATTGTATTGTGTCCAGTGTATTTCCCTGACTTGCCAGGCCACCAGCCTTGTCAGAGAAGGAAATGAGGTTTGTCTTGTCCCTATTGAACCCGCACCGTGTGACGGGTTAGTTGCTTGCTTTTCTGAGTAGTCACAAACGCTTCTTTTAACAATTTGCCAAGAAACCTGTCCAGGATCAACAGGAAGTGTGCCGGTGGTGTGTATTACTGGGATTCTCTCTCTCCTCCTCTTTTTTTTCTGTCCTGTTTTTTCAACAGTGGGAACTTTGATTTTTCTCATCGTTAGTCTTCTGACATCAATTATTTCTCCATCAGTATTTATAAGAGTGGAAATTGAAGAGCAATTATCTTGAGTCCAGATTGCATACCTAATGCCTTTCTGACTCATCTCATTTTTGCCAGCGTTGTCTACATCCTCAGGAGCGTGAGGTATGTGTACGATTATAAATTTAGAATAGTTAAAATCCATGTAATTAAAGACCTTAGGAATATATTCCCAGATATTATAAATGCAGTCTAAAATTTTACCATTGCTTTCACTTCCTGAAAGCAAAATCAACAACATGAAAGCCAATATATTAAGAACATTATAGGGGTACCTGGGTGGCTCATTCGGTTGAGTGTCCGACTTTGGCTCAGGTCATGATCTCGCTCATGGGTTCAAGCCCCGCGTCAGGCTCTGTGCTGACAGCTCAGAGCCTGGAGCCTGCTTCAGATTCTGTGTCTCCCTCTCTCTCTGCCCTTCCCCTGCTCATGCTCTGTCTCTCTCTCTCTCTCTCTCTCAAAATAAATAAATGCCCCCCAAAAAAAAAAACCATGATAGTAACACTATTTTTGAAAAAACATTGGAATTTTTTTTTTTTTTTGAGAGGCCATTTGGTGGAATTTTTCCTTGGCTCTGTTAATGTGGACATGCACAAAAGAGAAAACGGTTTGCTTTTCAAGTTTTGCTCTAAACAATACTACTGATAAAACTGGCCACGTAGGAATTTATGTTACACATCTGACATTTTACTCATATCACTCATTTATTACAATTATCCTGCAAGGTGTAGGGGTTTGCAAATTGGGGAAATGAGAAAACCAAGACCCAGACACCTTTAGTCAAATACTTAATAAATGCCAAGCTGGAATTTGAATTTAGACCATATGATTGTAGAGCCTCAGTTTTTTCCGTTACACCACATTGTAACTTTAAATGACATTTTCCATTTGACTTTTAAATTTTTGACTTATATGATGGCCATGCTGAGTGACCTTTCGTTTGGGCCATGGCCATGGAAATTGCGTGAATAAAGGTGGTTGAGAGTTGGACTGCTTTATACATTTTAGTGGAAGGAAGTCTAGCAATGAAGAAAAAACTGCCTTTATCAATTGCTGGTCATAAGGGGAGGTTGTGTTTTATTTATCACAAATCAATTAATGGTCCTTTCCTCTAACACCCCATCAGTCAATGCGTGTAAGTTTCCATTGATAAGGATATCCCACGAAAAGAAATCCATACTCCTTTGTCATTTTGACAGGAGTTAGCTATAAAGGTGGATTAGTCCCGAAGCGGTAGGCAACTACCCGTAGTATGAGGCCAAAACCTGATTTTGTGAAGTCACAATTGTCATAAGAACATTTGACGATCGATGATAACAAAAGGCTTTCTTCCCTTGTTCTCGTAGTCAGGGTTAGTTCGCTTCTCCAGCCAAAGAGTGGAAAACTATTTCTGTTGGTTCATTTCATCGCGCTCGCCCCATCGCCAGATGCCGTAGCATGAACTCAAGATAGTGTCTGCTCTGCTTCCCAAGGCCGGGCTTGGAATTTAAACCATTTTAATAGGGAACGGTGTAAGAAACTCGAGCGTAATGCCTAAAAAATGTAGAGTTGCGGATCTGCACGTGGCCGCTGGCTGGCTCAGATGCAGGGTTTCTATAAGAAGGGTCCAAAAGAATCTTTGGAAGGGAGAATTTTCATTAACACAGGCTCACCAGAGGAATGTTTGAAGCGGGCTGAGCACAGTGCAGCCACCAGCCCTGTGTGCGCACGGTATTACCGAGAGCTTGCTGGAATGCTGCAGCCCCAGACGGTGCATTTGGGGAATCTTAGTTTAAAAAGTGATTGCAAACATGTGAGTATAGTTAGCATGCCCTGCTTTGGGCCCTACTCACGGTATTTCCATAGTATGTACGGAAATTCATTTTTTAAAGAAGTCTAAAAACTGGACGCTAAAAATCCCGTCTACTTTAGCCGTATGATAAAAAGCATTCAGGAAACACTGGTGCCTCCTTTAGTTCATGTTTAACCCCCGGCTGAAATGGCAAACTGCATCTGTAGCCCTTTCCTTCTAGAATGTTGCCTCGCTGTTTGAATTTGAAGAACTTAGATGACGCGGGTCAAATCCTTGACTAAGAACTCACCTGCATATGGTTTACTTCTAAATCTTGGTGTTGAAATAGCTTTGGGGGAACTGTGCTTGATAGACTTCGCTAACAAAAGACCATAAACATTGTTTTCAACTAAAAGTTTTTTGGTAATATTTTAATGTTAACACCCTTGTTAGAAATCTAAAATAGTTTTGTATGCTTGTTTGCTCTTATAATATATTTGGAAGTCTTTGAAGAAAAGATTTATGGTGTTATTTTACATAACTTTGATATGTAAACCTTGATATTAGACAATCATTTTCTAGATATTTCTTAAAAACTCAAATCCTGGTCATCTTCAGTTTGCCCCAGTGTAAGTTTTAAGGTAGTTACTTGATCTACTGACATAAGCTAGTATTAGTCTCTCAGAAGTACAGTGATCAGTATTTGGTTTAGAAATTGTTTGATTTGTTTAAAAAGTGGTATAATCCTGAGATAGGATTATACTATGTTCCATCTGCTAGTCAATGCTTTGGGTAAAAAAAGAATATTTGTGTAACTGAAATACCTTGTCCATTTTCCACAAGTAGTAACCAAACGTTCACCTCAGTACGGTTTGCTTTTTTCTTCTATTAAGCAATCCTATAAATGATGGATATTTTTAATTCCTATAGACACAGTGGATGCAGCTATGTTAAATTATACTATTAACATTATTTTAAAGGTATTCTAAATATACATGTTATTCTAAATATTCTAATGTTGAGAGGCACCTGGGTGGCTCAATTGGTTAAGCATCCAACTCTTGGTTTCTGCTCAGGTCTCCCAATTTTCTGAGTTCAAGCCCCACATCAGGCTCTGTGCTGACAGTGCAGAGCCTGCTTGGGGTTCTGTTTCCCCTCTCTCTGCCCCTGCCCTAGTCACGCTGTCTTGTCTCTCTTGAAATAAATAGACTTAAAAAATTTTATGAATATTCTAATGCCGAACCCTTTAAGAAATCTCTGATGTAAAAGGGTTTAAAATCATATATTATAAACATATGTTCTCTGACAATGGCAAAATTAAATTGGTTGTAACAGAAAGCCATCTAGAAAATTCCATGACGTCGATATTGAACAATTCACTTCTAAAGAACCTATAGGTCAAAGAATGTATCTTGAAACATGAACAGTGCAAACACCAACTATCAAAGACTAGGAGATGCAGCTGATTTATTGCTTTAAATGGTTCGGTTAGAGAAAAAAGTATAGATTTACAAACCTCAAAGTTGGTAAAAACTATCAGGAAATGGAAAACAAAAATCCTAGGAGTGGCTGCCCCTGCAGGACCAGGGTTGTGATCTGGGAGGGACCCCAGAGGGGCTGCCACGGTTCCATTTCCTTAACTGATGTGGAATACCGGAGTCTGTTAAGGCTCGAACTGTGTCTTGCCAAAATTCACGTGTTGAAGCCTCAATCCCCAGCTCCTCGTAATGTAAGCTTGATTGGAGATGAGGTCTTTAAAGAGATGTTGAGTTAAAATCAGGTTTTTAGGTTGGCCCTAATCCTACCTGACTGGTGTCCTTCTAAGAAGTGGGAATTTGGACACACAGAGGGGCTGTCATGGAATGGAAAGCACAGGGACCCCATGGGAGAGAGGAGGCAAGAGAGGAGCAGTGTGCAGGTCAAGGAGAGGGGCCCCCAGAAGACGCCAGCCCTCCTCAGGCCTTGTTCTTGTACCTCCAGCCTCCAGAACGGTGAGGGAATACATTTCTGTTGCTTACGACACCCAGCCCGTGGTGTTTCACTGTGGCAGCTCTGGCATGATAGCGCACCCACAGTTCAGACAATTCTTTCTTCTCGTACATGGCTGAAATAGTTTTGTACCTATCTCCTGTGTCCGTTATAAATAAATACGTAGACAGTGTCCTACTGAGCCTAAATGCTGCCCTTCTGTGCCAGAGCGTGCCGATGACATTTTTGGGATTCTAGGTTTTGTTAAAGTTTTATTTATTTTGAGAGAGACAGACAATAAATGGGGGACGGCAGAGAGGGAGAGAATCCCAAGCAGGCTCTGCACTGTCATTGCAGAGCCTGATGTGGGGCTCAGACTCTTGAACTGTGAGATCATGACCTGGGCCAAGGTCAGACATTTAACCGACTGAGCCTCTCAGGAGCCTGAGGACTCTAGTTTTAGGGGACTATGGGGATTCAGTAATTTCGTCCTGAAAATTCTACCCCTAAATAAATCTTTCCCTCTCTTCCCTCTTCCTTCCTCCCTCTCTCTTTGCCTTTCTCCCCATCACGCTGGGATTCTAGAGTTAAAAATGTACTCTTTGGATTAAAGACGTTGTAGTCTCTTCCAAGAATTTATTTTTATATGATGAATATTCTTGGAAAGTAAGACTTTACTCCACATGAGGCATTGACTCATCCTATTAGTTTCCCATATGGTAGCTGGACTGAGAGGGTCAGGGTGGGGGAGGGAATCTGGAGAAATGTCCATCAGTTGGGCCTCATTATCTTCTGTCCAGAGCACATACTCTTTGGGAATTCCTCGTCTTCCAGAGTGCCGTACGTTTGTGTTTTCATTTTGCTAACGATAATAAAACTAGTATAAATACACTCCAAATCACTCGAATGATCATGTTGTGACAAAATCATCCCAAGAAATCTCAGCACCTGTGTTTACATTTGTGCCTGCCCCTTAAGTAGTCTTCTTTGTTTCTGGCTCACCGTTGATTCATAGATGAGGAGTTTCTGCCGAGTTTAGGCTGGATGACATCCTTTTCCGATGTAGGTTAATAGGAGAAGTCAGGGGAGCATTGAGCCAGTCTGCTGCCCCGACTGACGTCAGCTCTCTCTGTGTGAGACAATCCCGGCTGTAGCTTCAGCGCTGGAGGCAGGCTGCAGGTGACAAATGAACAGCCTCTTCTATCTGATTCACTTAATATCACGACATTGTGTTTCCTCGCTTTTCTTGAGTGTGTCTTCTACATTTATTTTGGCTTTAGCGTTGTACGCAAGCTTACGGGGCTTCAGCCTAGTGGTGTTTGGATACAGATTTTGAAAATGGAATAAAATAGTTTGTGTCCGAACTGGGAGTACGAGTGAACTTTTGTGGGTTACTCCGGTTTTAGGAATGCTGGTCTGGTAGAAAGCAGAGAAGGTTGGGATGGGCAGGTCCTGTAATGGGATCCCGGGGCGTGTGGGAAGGACGGGGTCACGCCAGACTGCGTACCTGGGGGATGAAAGAGGATCTGGCAGGTCATCTTGTAGGTATCCTGGAGGAACACGGGGGGACTCTCGATATGACCTCCAGCTGGCACCCGGGGTGAGTGATCCATAAGGAAAGAGCTATCTCAGAAAAATCTGACCTCTTCTGGATTATTTAGAAACAAATGCATTTCTAAAGCGATTCATTATGAAAATGGAGGTCAGTGACCTCTAAAGGAAGGTGAAGTAGTGTCAGACCCATTCCATTTAGCCACTGGCAGGTCCTCAGGCTGTCTGCGGGGTCTTGTGCAGGGAGCGAAAGGAGTCCGCAGCAGTTAGACAGGAAGGCAGGGCAGCAGGAGACAGCCACAGAGAGCTGCCCCTGGGTCCCCGCCTATTTGGTGGAGCCTCATTGCTAATGCTGAATTCCTGTGTTTATGCTGTTCCTGAGCTCCAACGATTTCTCCGCCCTTTTTAGTTCTTTATTGACTAATCCCGCTTTTCGGTGGCTTCAAAGATGAACCAGCTTTATAACAAATTTCGGAAAGGGAGTCATGTGTCCAGACGCTTCTCTGGTTGATCCATATTTTCAGGGAGGAACTTCAGCTGCATGACCTTCTGCTCACTTAATTTAAGAGAACTGTGACCCAACGTCTACCTAAAAATACCCAAGTCTTTTAAACACAGACAGTGGTTGGAAAGGTAACACACTGCTGTTATCTCTAAGATATAGGACTACGTGGAAATAAACCGTGACAGCACAAAGTATGGGATTTTCTGATTTTTGGGTCTTTTTGCACATTTTATATATGAGGCTCAAAGGCATCCTGCAGACCACTCAGGTTTTATTTTACTAAAAATGTGGTAATCAGCCCAAAATAAAATTTCAGAATTTCATTTTCTAAAGACATAGATTTACCACCAGATTTCATTAATTTCTATATATGTGAATAAATACTTACATTTCACCGTGTATGTCATTATGAATATAATGAGACGTATGCTTCGTTACGTGTATGAGGAAAATTTTAATATATGCCATAATCCAACACTATTTTCATTTTCCATGTTTACCGTTTGATCCATTTTGTTCCTTAACCCCGTGGCGGGGAGATTTCCGTAAGCGGAAATCAAGTCTTCCCATCTTCCGCAGAGGGGAGACCATGTCCTTATAGAGAGCTTGAGAGCAAGTGGATTTGAAGCTGGATTTTGTTTGCGGCTTACGCTGTCGTTTCCATTTAGTACCAGCATCAAACACCAGGAAGCAATTCTTCTCAAAGGCGAAAAACAGGGTATGAAGTGGAAAGGGGAGAAATGAGATTTCTAGGAAAGAAGTCATGATACTGAAAATTTATATGTGAAATTGCCTGTGACAAAGTTAAGACGTGAGAAAGTATGAGGTATAAAGATAAGAATATGATCGTGAAGTATAGTGGGTTATAGGTCAGGATTAAGGCATAGAGGCATAGGGGCACCTGGCTGGCTCAGTTGGTGGAACACGCTTGATCTCTGGGTTGTAAGTTCAAGCCCCACGTTGGGTATACAGATTACTTAAAAATAAAATCTTGAAAATATCTAAGAAAGAGAGATGAGGAAGATAGAATAATGAATAATTGGAAATGTGACTAAGTAGGTTTGAATTAATTATCTTTCATCAAATGCCACCTAGGAAGACTTTGTTAAACTAATTTGCATTTATTCATAATGAAAGAACTTGTGAATGTATTGTTGAGTTTTTCGGCTGTAAAAAGATGAAAATATGTGCTCCTCCCTTTTTTTCATAAAGCATTCATTAATGTGTTAAATGAAAGAACAATTAAAATATTTTTAGGTGGCTTTTTGATCAAAGAGGAGAGAGAAAAATGATACCTTTCATGTTCAAAGTTCCCTACATGATGCTAAAATCGTGTGAAGGTAAAAATAGAGTAAATGTGTTGTAAATGAGTGACAGTACAGTACAAACATACAACTTCTACAGATAGGCCATAGCAGAATTGTAATTTAGATTGCCTAGTGGATTTCCCAGTGATGATGCTTGCCTAAAGTTCTAATCTTACCTTCTCTGCAGGTGGTAGGTGGGACTTAGGCACTGCAAATATTTATCATAACACCCACAGCAAGCCCTTTCTGTTGCTTCTACAATACATAATCCATGCTGTGGAGTAGCGTTAAAGGTAGAACGATGGAGGTTTATCTGTGTGCTAATCTAGTCATTTCAGTACAGGCTTAAGGTTAAATCTTTTACTTAGATTACGGGGATGTAATAGTGTTAACCTACATTGCATTCTGTGTACTCAGCGGTGTTGTAAGGATATCCTGGGTGTCATCGCATTGAAACTTCACAGCAGTATAATGGCGTAGATCATTATTTTATACCCATTTGTCAGTTGAAGAAACTCGGTGAAGCTCAAGAGAGACTGGTCTCCAGTCACATACGTAGTAAAAAATGTGGAGTCAAGGTTTTTACCCAGACTGCTTGCTCCAGGGCTTTGAATCAGTCCTCCTCACAGCAGCCCGAGGGAGTTTGGATCCTCCTTCATGTAAGCCACAGAACTGGGATTCCAATTTTAGAACTCCATAATGAACTGCTTTTACGGTGTTTCAGCCATTCTATACTTGATGGTATACTGACTTTTTTTTTAAACCTGGCTAAGAAAATAGAACTTTTGACTACAAGACTGGCCATTTTCCTGAGTGGTGTTTCAGATGTCATACTGATAAGGACCTATCGTGCCCTGTTCAGGAGTATTGTCCAGTTGCTTTGAAGTCTAGAATTCTTCGCACATCTTCCAGACCCTCAGACGTCAGTTCTCCTTGGTGTGATTTGCCAAAATTGGTGCTGCTACAAGTGAACTTGTGTGTTCCATGGAGATGGGTGCGCCTTATCGTTGCCGTGTGTTAGGCTGGTGTGGCCTGAGGTTCCCTCGAGGGAGGGAGCCACGTGGATATTGTGGAGAAGGGATAAAATAAAACCTGCGTATCTACAGCGTAAAGATACCTGAAGTTAGGAATTTTGATGTAGAGATCCCAGAGGGTATGGAAATCCCACTTTTGAGTAGTCACAAAGCTGCTGGTTTTGAGTGATAAAACTCACTTTTTTCAAAGTCTGAGCATGTTCCATGTTATAGAAAGTCATTCTTAAGGAATTCCTTTGAGACGCTGATATGTAGACCTAGGTTGATTGTATGCTTTTAATCATTCGTATACCAGGCTAAAAGATTTTTCTGGAGATAAAAATATGCTCGATTACGTGTTTCAAGTCAGGCTATTTACTGTCGGTCTGTTAATTAATGCTCGAAACCATGTGTAGCATTGCGACACCGTGTGAGCGGCTGCTGCTGTGCCTTTTCTAACCCATCAACATTTGTGTGTAGGGTATCCACTCTGTTGGAGCAAAATACGGTGTGTTAGGAACTATAGGAAATACTAAGAGCCTGTATTCTCAGCCAGTCCTCGGGAAGCTGGTGACCAGACATCTGAGTAGCTAATAGGGACTCGTAATACAGGTAGCAGGTAGCCCCAAAGAAGTGCTGTTCCATTTGGGGTAACCTATTCAGGGAAATGCACAGATGACATTATGTAGAAGAGACCTAGGAGGTAGGATTTTGCGGAATTACATTGAATAAAAGGATTGAGGACCCTGAGGAATGGTCTGAACAAAACAGTGGAGCAAATGTCCATTGAGGACATGGGGGAGAGATTAATTTGACTGCAGGGAGAGACCCATTAAGGCAAACTGAGATCACAGATGTGCATTGCTCATCAGAGTTGGGGAATGTATGTTGTTATGATTAAGGGTAATTTGGGAATGGATGCTTAAGGTTGAAAGCTAAGCTCAGGAATCTACAGCAATATATCTGAAGGTGAATTCTTGATCCCCCATGAAGTATTCGGTGGAAATGTGTTCTGTGATCAGTTAAGTGTTGGAGACACTTTGCAAAGTTTCGGTGGCCTTCTCCCAGTCTTGAATATACTCATGTATGTGGTGCATTCCCAGGAAGGAAGGGTCATAGCATGCTAGTGTCTCACACTTTGAGCACAGAATCTTTGTTTCCTAGAGAACTCGTGAGCAGCTATCCTGTGTTCTAGTTTGCTGGTTTATCCTGTTTGGAAAAGGTGGTCTCAGGTTGTTCTGTGTTGGGATGAGGCATTAAAAACCTTTCTGAAGTGGGCTAAACTAAATATGACTTCTTTTTTTCTATTTTAAAAACATTTATTCAGTTTCGAGAGAGAGAGAGAGAGAGTGTGAGTGGGGGGAGGGCAGAGAGAGAGAGAGGGGGAGACACAGAATTGGAAGTAGGCTCCAGACTCTGAGCCATCAGCACAGAGCCTGATGCGGGACTTGAACCCATGAACCTGGAGATCATGACCTGAACTGAAGTTGGATGCTAAACCAACTGAGCCACCCAGGCACCCCTAAGTATGACTTCGTAGTAAGCCAGCCTACAGTTTTTTTTTAAATGTATTTTTAATTTCTTTTAATTTTATTTATTTGTTTTTAAATTTATATCCAAGTTAGCATGGAGCCTGTGGTTTTTAATTTTGTAGGCCTAGATAAAAGCAGCTAAGAATTTTAAAGTACAGAGATGTCCCAAAATTTCATGGAATCCAAAAGTCCTTTATAGGAACTAATTTCAAGGTACATTTTAAATTTGGGTTTTACTAGAGATACAGGAGTGCTGATGCATAGGGGCACGTGTACCCTGTTGTTTATAGCAGCACCTTCCACAATGGCCAAATCCTGGAAAGAGACTAAGTGTCCATTAACTGATGAATGGATAAAGAAGATATGGTACATATAGACAATGGACTACTACGAGGCAATGAGAAAGAATGAAATCTGGCCATGTGTGGCAACATGGATGGAACTGGAGGGTCTTATGCTGAGTGAAATAAGTCAGAGAAAGATACCATATGTTTCCACGCATAGGTGGACTTTGCGACACTTAACAGAAAACCAGGGGAGCAGGGAAGAGGGGAAGGAAAAAAGCCACAGAGAGAGAGGGAGACAAAACATAAGAGACTCTTAAATTCTATGAACAAACCGAGAGTTGAGGGGGGTATAGGAGCGGGGAGAGTGGGTGACAGATACTGAGCAGGGCATGGGTTGGAATGAGCACTGGGTGTTGTATGGAAACCCATTTGACAATAAAAAAATTAAAAAAAAATCTGTGTGTGTGTTTTTTTTAAGTGCTCTGTTTCTGGCTTGTGCTGTTCTCACCGATGCTGAGTTTAAAAGACTCTTGTTGATCATAGTTATTCAACTATATTGGCATTACGTTGTGTATTAGGTGCTGTGAGAGGGTGGATGGTGTGGACAAGAGAAACCTGGCCGCCCACATTTCCTGTAAGCACCCCCCACACCCACCATGGTACTGAAGGAAGGACTCACTAAGACCTCGTGTAATGGATAAGGACGTGGCGGGGCTATGGCGGTTTCCAGTCTTTCCGGCAGCTGTTGATAAAGCTTTTAATGCTGTTTCTAGCCGTCTGCTTCTAAAACTCCATTCGGATTTGTCCTGGTAGAATCGTGTGATGTAATACTTGTGTTCTTTGTCATCACCTCTGGATTGTCACCGGATCAGGGGCCCTGGGGTCCAGAAATAATTTTCCGCTCTGCCCATATTTGACACAGAATCACATGGCAAGCTGCATTTCATCAATAAAATCCTTGGTTGCTTTTTTTCTCTGCCTTTCCATAACTAATGTTTAGAGGCATTTCCTCCTTTACCTTATGAAATAAGGCAGCAAATAAATGGTTTACATAAAACTAGCCAACTGAGAATGTTTGATCCAGAGAAACGTTGCAAGAATCAAAAATACAATTCATTGGATTGTTAGTTGCGAAGGGTTTCAGTTAAAATCTGTTCTTCACAAAGACCTGACAACTTTCATTAAAAATTAATGTTTCAACCTGTATGGGCACAAACATGTACTAGATGCTTGTATAATTCTTTGAAACTCAGACTACGATCAGGAATGATGTGAAGAAGATTTAGGAGAGTTATAACGTGCAAAATAAATCCTGAAGTTCTCTTAAAAGCAACATTGCATTTACTCGGAACTCTCTTTAAAAAGTAGATAAGCGTGTTTTTTAGGAGAATCACATTTTTTTCTGGGAGCAGATGCTTGCAACTGGTCTTTCAGTATCGCTCCTTTCATTATCTTTCGTCACCCTAAATGGTCAAAAGTTTCTACATCCAAGTGGAATCTTTTTTTATTTAAACAATCTTCAGAAAGTGTGTGTGCGCCTGTGCGTGTGTGTGTGGGCTATTTGGATTTGTTTGTATCTGGTACTCTGGGAGATTATTGAAATAATAAAAAAACACTTAGGTCATAGACAGAGTTTACTGTCTTTAAACAATGGTTTACTTTTTTTTTTTTTTAATAGGAGATGTGGGGTTGGAGCATGTATTTGAGAAACAGGGCAGACAGCATGCAGAGTGTGACACGTGGGAGTCCTACTGTTTAGATCCGAGTCCTGGTGCCACTACATGCTAAGGATGTAATTTTGGGTGACTTTCTCCTTGTCTCTGTGCCTTGGTTCCTCCTTACATAAAATGAGGTTGGCAATAATCCTAACTATTGCATCTGGGTTTGTGAAGATAGTTAAGAGTTTAAAATAGTTCCAGGTACATACTAAGTATTAAATGAACGTTGGCCATTTATAGTGGTTTTGTTTGTAATGTCCCAACTGGGACATCTTTAACAGGAAGATAGAACTTGACTGTTAAGTCCATATTATTCCTCCTCCAATTATTAACAAGCTCCAGAATCTTCTCTCTCTGCAGTTGTAGAAATGACTTCCAGCTTTGTGTTCCTTACTGGAAGCTGAAAACAATATAAGAGAATATTTGATTTACCTTCTGACTTTGAGAAACCATCTCTGGCTCTTTGGCACCAAAGCTCGACATGTTTAGGGTCCTAAGAAGCCAAAAACATGGATGTGAAAGGTTATTGTGGTCCATGGCAAGGAGTAGGTGGGCACTAAAAATACGAGACTCAACATACCTATTGGTGACATTGCTTTTATTTCTCCTTGTAGTGATAATAAGTGACGAAAATCAAAGTATTAGCCATAATTTATTTACATGGTTACATTCCATAGAACTCTATTGAATGTCTTTACTCACCATAAAATTGAGCTTGATATTTTAGGATGACTTTTGCTTATTAAATGTTTGTCTTTGAAGCCCAACCTCATCTCTGAAGTATTTCCAAGTTCTTTGGTTTAGGATTTTTCCTGAGAGTTTGCCACGAAAATCAGAAACTGTGATGTGTTTGAGAAACTCCAAAACCTTTCCATCTCATAGCCTCTGAATTCTTTCTGCAAACGGTTTCTCTAAGCCTATATTTATTATTCCAGCTTTCTTCCAGAGTAGTGACTTCGAACCCTGTACCTACAGCACACACGTTTGCTCTCACCCTTTCAGAAGATACTTCTCTCGAGTTAGGCCAGCCGCACCTCACATTCTGTGTTTTTACAAAAAGAATCACTTCTCAGACTGTGTCCACCTTCTTTCTTCAGGGACTTGTTAGTGATCTCCTTAATCTTGATGCTGAGGTATGGCCCTCGGCAAATTTTGTCTTTTTCTCTGTCCCCTTATTCTCTTCATGCACACGGCTACGCATACCTTTTGGTCTCCATTAGAACTCTTCATTTCTCCCCAGCTAGCTTTCTTTCAACTCATTGTCCGCTTCCTCCCTGATCAGGAACTCAGAGTTTCATGCCTAGATCATACACCAGCCTCCTAACTGGTGTCTAAAAGATAGTGATTCAGTCTTCTCTTGGCTGTGGATTTTTCTGATTAAAGCCCCTGTTTTATGTTTCACTCCTGATCTAAAACCTTTGATGGCTCTATGTAAAACCCATCACTTGCCTTAGCATCTCCTGTCGGGCAGCAAGGATTGCTTTCCGGTATGTAGCGTCATAACTCCTCGCAGGCTCCCGCCTACCTTCTTGTGTTTCAGTCCCTTGGTATCTCCTTCACCCACATTGCCGTTCCTTTGTCTTTGATCAATTTCTCCTGAGCTTCAGCTTCCACTCACTCTTCATACGCCCCCTCACTTAAAGCCTCCTAACCTCCATTTGTCTGTCTCATTCCTTGCCTTATATGGATATTGAACTGTTACCTGTCTATTTATATATTTGTCTTGTCTTCTGTTTTTATACTGCTGTTTTTTAGATTTTTCCATCTTACCGGTCTTTCAGTTCCTAAGGGCAAGTATTATTACTTTACGATTATATTTGTCCTCTGTTTGATTGATAAAGTAGGCAGTAAATTAAAAAAAACATGGAATGAATCCATGGTCAGATCTTGGGGAAGTCAACACATGCATAGCCCTGCTAGCGTTCCGATGAGGTGTCCTGAAACGGTGTTTCTATAAATCCAGTGCACACGTAAGGTGGTATGATGAATGGTTGGGCATGTTCTGGGCTTTTGCTGCTGATGTCCTTTATTTCTGGCATAGCAGCACTTTTCTTAGACTTCACATGACCTTCAGAGTTCGGTGGGAGACATTCCTAGACTTCACATGACCTTCAGAGTTCGGTGGGAGACTGAGGTGTGTTTCCATAATAGGTCTTAACGAATAAGAGCCTATGAGCCCATGCTTACTTATTGACATATAGTTGACTAGGTCTTATATCTTACTGGGTTCTCCGTGGATATTTGTCGTATCTAAAAGCTTACTAAGATAGAGGTGCTATTTTATTGTCGCCTCAGTACTGCTGTGGTCTCCATTAGGTGATCGAAAGCCCAATTTTTCTTAACCCACATGACGGCTCGAGTATTCTGTCCCAGTCCTTTGCATGTTGGTGTTTTGCTGCCGTCCCTCACAGTCACTCAGGTGCTGCCCCTCTTTCTGCATCTCGGCTGGTACCAGCCGCTTGCGTTCTGCCACAGAGCCCTGTACGGTGACCGTTTTGGTGAAGAAGAGTATAACATCGATTTCTTTCCCTCATTTCTTTCCCCAGGTGGCCCGTGTGCGTGAACGTGCTGGTTTTCGTTTCCTCTTTGTGAGATCTGCATTACGCTCTTGCTGTGTCTGACTTGATGTCCCCGCAAATTTAACACATGTGTCCTCTTTTCCATTCTCAGGTCACCCACAGTCTGAACGTCCTTCTCACCTGCCCCATCCGTGGATAGTTCTCTGTCGTCCCTTCCACCTGAGGCTCCCAAAACTAACAGAAAAGGGAAAAGCCTAATGGTAAGTATTGTTTTCTCCCTCTGCTTTGAGAAGTTCTCTTTTAAGTGCCGCCACTGCAAGATTTATCCTGTGAGTGAGCGGTAGGAGAATAGTTAAAAATTGTTGATCTTGGATTCCTTTTGTGGTGATGAATCAGGAAGATGAAAGAACACTTTACAGATGACTTTTTCAGGCGGCTGTATCTTAAAACAAAATTTTTAATCTTTATTTTTGAAGGAGAGAAAGAGTGTGAGCAGGGGGCGGGGCAGAGAGAGAGGGAGACACAGAAACCAAAGGAGGATCCAGGCTCTGAGCTGTCAGCACATAGCTTGACGCGGGGCTCGAACTCACGAACTGCGAGATCATGACCTGAGCTGAAGTCGGAAGCTTAACCGACCGAGCCGCCCGGGCACTCCCACTGCCCCATATGTTTTTAACAGATCCCGGTATTCTGTTGGCTTCTAGCTGTCCCCCTGGCATGACCCATCGATACCTTAAACTCGATATAGCCAGAGACGGAGTCATTCTGTCTGTTCTACTGTAAACTTTTGCTTTCAGTTTGGTACTCCAAGATCGGCATTGTCCTGTATCAGCTGCCCCCATGCCCTACCACTCACTCACTCCCCGTGCAAGTAACTTGCCAGGTCCTCTGAATATTTTCTGATCTGCCACCATCTTCCCATCTTTCTGTCTGGCTGCCATCATCTCCAGCCCTGGCTTGTTCGGTCCCTTTCTTACCGAGCTGTATAGGTTACTGTGGATAGTCTGCTCTGTTCCCACCTCCTGAAATGGATCTCACTGAGTTTCATTCCTTGAGTAAAGAGCACGTGGCAAGCTTCCTCACATTTTATGTCTCATTTCCATAATTGTCCCATATCTGAGTCTATTGAAGTCTTTGGTGGCCGAGTTCCGGTCTAGTTTCTGAGTCCGTCTCGATGGAGCCAGGGCGCACGCAAATGTTTTCCATCCCTCTCTTCCATATGCAGTTGGTGCTTAAATTAAGTGACTATCGTAGGCCAGAAAGTTGGGGGCTAAGTGATTACCTCTCAGTTGCCGTATCTCTCATTGTCTCCGTTACAATTCCTTCCCTTGCGTGTCATAATCCGGTGGTTACGATTTGAAGTTCTTCTGTCCATTTTGTGTGGACCTAGTTGGGGTTTTGCCTGGGTCCCCTTATCTCATTGGTGACCAGTTACTCAGTGGAGTAATCTAGCGTCCGTACGTGGCTTCAGCTTGGACTTTTCTCGATAGCGCTTTCCATCTGAATCGTCCTTACCAGGACTGGTGATTGTGATACCCACAAGCACCTGCGAAGGGACTCCTTTCTTCCTATGTATTTCTTACGGTCAGTGTAACAAATTCCTGCAAACGTAGTGGCCTCATTAATACAACGGAAGATTGGGTGTTCACAGCGCCACTTTCCCAGCAGGGAAGTTCTTTTGGGGGAATCTGTTCCCTTGTCTTTTCCAGCTTCTAGTGGCTGCCTTACTGCAGGATCTGCCTCATGGTCACAGTCTTCTCCCTCCGCCTCCCTCTTAGAAGCATGATTGTGACTGCGTTTAGGGTTCAGGTGGGTAGTCCCGAACCATTTCCCCATCTCCAGATACTTAATGGCACCTGCAAAATCTTTGCCGTGGAAGGGAACCCATATAGGTTCCAGGAATTAGGATCTGTTATGTTCGGAGGCCGTTATTCAGACTCCTACCCTGTTTCACTCCCGAAACGTGGGCCTGCTAATTCTCGTGGAAACCCTGCTCCTGACCGTTCCTGCGTCCTGGGTAAGCTCGCCAAGCCCTTGGGCACTTCCGCCTCCTTAGCCGTCTCACCTGCCCCTGGACAGCTGGCCTCAGTCCTGTATATTGAGTTATGGAAAACAGCAAGTCCCTTTCACAAGTGTCACCCCCTTGGTGCAACCTCTCTGTCTCCCTCAAAGGCCTCGCATTTCGGAGCCTCCCGTGGTCTCCGTGGCGGTTCAGTTCACTAGGACACTTCCCGACATGCTGTCAAGTGTGGGCTGCTGTTTACTTCTCCAGAAGGCGCTTGTCTCTTCTTCAGCACTTGGTGAAGTGTCACTCCTTCCGTACAGTTCTGTTCACGTGTCGTGTCGGGTTCTCTGAAACTCCCCCGAACCCCTCCTGCCCTTCCTTTTCCGTGTGGAATTCGTGACTCTCCCCTCCATTCTCCCTCAGGGCTCTGTTCAGACTTCCTTCTAACCCTTACTACATTGTGTCATACTTGATTGTGTCTCTGCCTCCCCCTTGCTAGACGTGGAGAGCCAGGAATGGCAGAGGGTTTGTGGTTTTTAACTTTTCACGTGACACATGACGCCAAGTGCTTGACGTAAGATAGAATATAAGAAGTGTTTAATTGTTGCCAATTTTCTGGAATTCAGACTCTCTCAGGATACATAGCTGTTCAGAACGCCTCCCCATTTCCTTACGAATCCTAAAGTAGTCGTTTTCCTCAGGTGAGAATTCGTTCCTGGTCTTTTCCAGCTTCTAGTGTTTGCTTCCCGCCAGCATCTGCCTCTGTGATTGTTTTGCCTTTGTACAGTCCATTCGGCTTTCGTTTCCTGTGCAAGTTAATTAAAAATATTCTAATGTCTTCTGCAATTAAATTTAATTTATTTATTTATGTATTTTTTGAGAGAGACCGAAAGAGAGCAAGCAAGTGCGGGGGTGGGGCAGAGGGTGGGAGACGGAGGATCTGAAGTAGGCTCCATGCCGAAAGCAGAGCCCGATGCAGGGGTGGAACCCACGAACCGTGAGATCATGACCTGAGCCCAAGGCAGGCACTGAACTGACTGAGCCACCCAGGTGCCCCTCACACTTAAATTTCATTCAGCATCAGGGGTTCATTTTGCTTACTCCTCTGTGGACCCAGCTTACCTTCATACAAGATTTCACAAAACCTGACTCTTCGGTCAAGAGACCGTCTTGTTGTCGATCCAGACTTTCGGGCCACAATTTGGAACTCCATCTGTCAGAGCTGCTATTTTGAACTTATTGGCGATTTGTCGAAAAAAACTTTTTTTCTCTTTCTTCCTTTCTTCCTTCCTTCCTTTCTTCCTTTCTTCCTTCTTCCTTCTTCCTTCCTTCCTTCCTTCCTTTCTTTCTTTTCTTTCTTTTCTTTTTCTTTTCCTTTTTCTTTTTCTTTTCCTTTTTCTTTTTCTTTCTTTCCCTGCAGATGTTTTGTTTTGTCTGAGTAGATCTGAACTGGAGTTATTTTCCCCACCTTTTCCCTGCAAGCTGGAGACAGCACTGCTCATCACCTTCCTGATTTTAAATGTTCTGCCCCGTGAGGTGTCTGCTGCGGACTCTTCCCTGGGTCCGTTTCCTACTTCTGCAGCCTTGAGTCATCTTAGCAGTTTCATAAGCTTGCTGGTATTTCACTACCTTGCATGTCTTCTGTTTATGAGCAACTCAGAGGGCTTCGAGGATTTTTTTTTTTCTTTTTTTGCTGTCTAATCTTCTAACAGCTCTCTGAGGTAGGCAGCGTGAAGTGTTATCTCATTTTGCAGATGTTACAACAGAGGTGTACCACAGCGTGATGGGGCCCTGCAGCAAATCGCGGGCCCACCGCAAAACGTCTCCCTGACTTCTGACCTCCGTTTCTCTCGTCTGGATGCCAGACGACTTAATTTCCGTTTTGAACACCTATGCCCGTTCGGGTTTTGCTAGAAATACTGGCAGGCTTCCTTGAGGGCCCGGCGCTGCTCCAGTTTTAGTGTGAGTTTTTTTGTCTTTTGTGTCCCTCCTCATTTGTCACACGCGCGCACACCTACACGTGTAGGTGTGCATAATAAAAAAATTATACGTCTTCTTTCTTTCCAAAGAATTGATATACAAAATTGGGTTCTGCCAACGGGTTACTTGGTCTGGGAACGGCATGCGAATATCTGAGGTGGTGGCGTTATCAGTCTGTCTGATACTTCTTGACCGTCTCGACATTTGAGTGTAGTTGGTTGGCATTAGCTACAGACAGGAAAATCTTTTTTTTTTTTTTAAAGATTTTTTTTTATGTTTATTTATTTTTGAGACAGGGAGAGACGGAGCATGAGTAGGGGAGGGGCAGAGAGAGAGGGAGACACAGAATCTGAAGCAGGCTCCAGGCTCTGAGCTGTCAGCACAGAGCCCGACGCGGGGCTCGAACCCACAGACCGCAAGATCATGACCTGAGCCGAAGTCGGACGCTCAGCCGACTAAGCCACCCAGGTGCCCCAGGAAAATCTTTAAAAATACAGTTTGTGACAGTAGGAAATGTAAGGAAGTAACAGCAGATACTAACAAGGATAAATGTTTTGGGTATTTTTTTAAATGTTTTAATGTTTATTCTTGAGGGAGAGAGCGTGCATTTATGAGCGAGTGGGGCAGGGGCAGAGAGAAAGGAAGCACAGAATCCCAAGCAGGCTCCAGGCTCTGAGCCGTCAGCACAGAGCCTGATGCAGGGCTCGAACTGCCAAACTGTGAGTTCATGACCTGAGCCGAAGTCAGACGCTCAACCAACCCAGTCACCCAGGCACCCCTAAGTGTTTTTTATTAGAGAATGCTTCATGCAAACGGCCATCTCCTCATAGTGGGCTCTTTCTGTAACTTTCATGTGCTTTGCCTCACCATGTAAAGGTTTTCTTTTTTCACCTAGAGCTAGTAACTTTTTTTTTTAATTCAAATTCTGCAGTTATTAGTTCCTAATGAGATTTGCCTGAGTCTTTAAAGGGACTGTCTTGAGGGGCTCCGTGTCTGCGGTTTCATTTTCCAGCCGTGGGACGGTCGTGGGGCAGGCTCTGACCCGCCACCCTGGGGATCGGCCTGGAGACCTTGGTTGTCCCTGTACCCTGAGAGGGCGCTGTGAGCACCCGGTGCTGGAGAGGGGGATGCAGCGTGCCACCCTCCCCTCTCTCGGCCTTGCCTCCTCCCACCCCCAGCTCTTGGAGAGTGCCACCCAGCTGCAGTGTTCCTGCCTTGAAGTCACTTGGCGGCTGGGCCGGAGGCCACCCAGGGCTGCTGTGCAGCAGCTGTGGCTGCAGTCTCCAGTTGGCCAGAGCAGAGAGGCTTCTCACTTATCTGCGCTGAGCATGGGTGGCCCGGGGTCCCTGAGGATCATGCAGTTTCTCACTGTCCGGGGGTGGGAGCTCACTGTCCGCCTCCCCAGCCTGTCGTTTGAAGCTGTCTCGTATGGCTTCCGGCTTTCGCCGATTCCCAGAGGCACACAGAACAACTCCGCCCCTCCCACCCTCTCTCACCCCCCATTAAATGGCTTTCGAACTGACTAGGAAGAGAACAGATCTCCCTGCTGGGGAGTGGGTGTCGGTGACCGCTTCATTCCCAAGGAGAGGGAATTGTTCCTGCAAGTCTACCAAGTCTGAAAAACCTCATCTTCCTCTTTCCCTAAGTGTTGCCCTTTCTGTTCCTGCCCCTGGGAAGCGTCCTGGGCTGAGCCACAAGCCGAAACGTGGCCGGCAGGTGACTCCAGGTGCCTGATCCCCACTGCGGTGCTTCTGCGCAAGAACAGGTGACAAGGAAGGCGTTTTTGTTGCCCCGACGGAACGTGGCCGTTCCTAGCGCACAGTTAGTGAAGAAGGCCTCTTCGCCCAGCCCCCTCCCTTGTGCTGAGCTGTAATTACAGTGAATGAAGAACTCGATTCCTGCTGCGTGCACCTGGGCGCTTCGTGGCGTCTGTCTCGGCCAGGAGCCGGGCGAGCGGGCCGGCGCTGGATGGGTTTCCAAAGCAGAAGATCCTGCCTACTCACAGGGCAAGCTTAGCGTTTGAGAAACCGCAGGGCCAGGAGGAGTGCTGGTAATTGTGCGAGGTTTGGCAGGCATCCGCGGGCCCAGGAGCCTCCGTGCCTTGAGCCTGGAAATGTGGAACGTCAGCTCCCCTCCTTAATGGCTTTGAAACTTGTCGTTAGCACTTTCTCGGGGGCAGCCTCACTGCGACGTTGTAGCGATCGTTTTTGTTGTTTTTTTCTTGCAAGAAAATAATGATCTCGGGCTGTTTTAGCATACAGTAAGACTTCTTAATCGAGGACCAAGCGAAAGCAGGTGGAGACAGCATTCCAACCTGGTAGCCTGTGTAAACTTCTTACAATGACCCAGACGCACTAATTGTGTGCCTGGAAAATGCCGGTTATCTTAGATCCCCTATTTTGTGTGGGTCACTTCTTGCCCAAGTCAGAGAAGTCATTTAACTGGTAACATGTGCACCTTTCTCAATGATGTTTTAGACTAATAACAACATACAGAAATAGTCTCTGGCCTCTATCTTATTGTCATCAGCTCATGAAAATACTGCCGAAGGGCTGGAAAACAAAATTTTCTCATGTTTTACAACACAGCTCCCCAGGGCCCCTTGGCCTCGTTTGTTCTTAGTAATTTTCAAAAGCGACTCTGTCCGTGAGCTCTCCATCAGCGTCCAGAGTGCCTTAAAGCAAGCTGCGGCCTGATACACTCTGCCAGTTTCTAGGCGATGGAAGGTTCTGGAAAGTGGATCATTTTTCCCCCCTCTGGTAGACACAGTCTATGCTTGAGATGGTGTGTGTGTGCTGTGTGTGGTGTGTTGTGTTTGCCTTCTCCACTCATAGCTCGTGGCACAAAAATCATAAAACCTTTTGTTTTCCCTAAGGCTTATGTCCAAGTGCTTGCGTCTTGAATGCAGATGATCATGAACAGAAGCAACTCTGTCTGGAAATGCCGGACGTCTCTGCCTGCGGGAGAGCTCTGGTTCCAGGCCTCAGGGGACCAGGACCGAGGATGCTTTTCTACTTGCTCCTAGAGCCCCCGAGCCTTCGCAGGTTGACATAGCCGCTTTCCTCCATGTGCAGAATCTTGCCTCCAGCCTCCCACAGCTGGGGGGGGGGGCGCTGGTGGTGGGGGGAAGGCAGAGAGAAGAGGGAGGAAGGAGATCTATGCTTGAGCCTCTGCTATCAGGCACGGTGCTGAGTGCTGTTCTTGGATTTCATGGGACCTGTAGCGCAGCCTTGAAGCGGAAGTGTTTTATAGGCGAGACAGCATAGCACTTCAGAGCTCAGACTTTAGAGCCAGTCACCAGGATTTCATGATCAATTGGCCGCTTTTAGAGTGTATGGCTTCCCAGGGCCTCAGTTTCCCCATTCGTAAGGAGAGTGTAATACCGGCCCAACCTCCACTGTCGGTCGTTGCGATTCAATGAAGAATTGCGAGGTGCTTACAAGAATGCCTACCATACAGCAGCAGAGAAATACTTGTTAAATGGGGCAGAAATAGAGGTTAACTTGCCCAGTTCATAGAGCGAAGTTGCCGGTGTAGGTCAGAACTCGGGTCTCCTGGCTTGAAGGAGGTGATGTCTCTAGCTCACCACTCACCAGCCTTCTTTGCTTTTCTTCCCGGTTCCTTTTGAGTTGGTATCCATTCTGTTCACTTCTCCTCACCTTGCCAGATCTGGGTGCGTGTGTGTGTATGTGTGTGTGTAGGGGGTGGTCCCTCTATCATCCTGGATTTCCCTGTTGTTAGACCTTGCCAAGACATCCTAGGGCCCACCACTTAGAGCTTAAATGTTAAAGTGGTCCTTGGAGGCAGGTGATAAGACTCTGGGGTTGCATTGACCATTTTAGATACATGGTCAGTCTCTTAGGATGGAATAAACAATCGTTTTTGTGTGTCTCTTCCTTTCCCCCTCAAACGCGGAAGCATTCTGTGTGCAGGTTCTGTGTCCTAGACTTCCCGCTGTACTTCCTCCAAGCGCTTGGCTTTCTGCTGAGCACAGAGATAGCAGCTCAGGGGGGTTTGAATTGAGGAAGGACGGCACCACACTTCACGGCCTTTTCCTGTCTCTAGACATAAAATGCCATGGGGCAGCGTTTTTCCTTGTTATGGTGGCAGGCTCAAGAGTGGATGGTCCACATTTTGGGATCTTTAACCTTTTTCTTCCCCTGGCCGCTTCTCCCAGAGTTTGCAGTGGAAGCTTGTGGCCCGCTCTCTCCGGTCTCCGAATGCTGCGGAGTTGGTTTGAACCTGCGTGTCTCCTGCCGGCTCTCCATCTTTCACCACCACTCTGTTAAGAAACGGTACTGGAGATGCAGAACGTATTTGCCAGGTCCTTAGGTGTGGCCGTGAGGAGCGTAACTTTCGGTCTCCGGAAATGAAAATATAGAAGGGGTTTCATGACTTCTGCCTCAGTCCCGTCTAACTCACCTGCCTGTGCCCAGTTTACTTCGGACGGGCGTTTTCAGGAACGCGAACATTTCTGTAAACTGCACTAGGGTTTTCGACTAAGGATCCCGGGTCTTTAAGGCAAGACAACACTATTAATAGCATGTGGATGTGTGTGGTTTATTTTTGTTTTCAAAATGGAAATGTCTCTTTGGGGTTTTGGCATGCTCTTTGATATGTTGAAAGATGAGAAAACATCATTCGGGAAAACTCAGCACTTCTACCATATTAGGAAATTTACAGTGCCTCGGATTTCACATTTAATGTTTTAATTGCCTGGTTTGGTAGTAGAAAAATTTCAAACGTCTCTCTTTCATTTCAAGCTGCCCCCGCTTTCCCCCCCTCTCTCCAGCAGTGGACGACTGCCAGCCTCTCCGTCCCGCTCCAGCCCCTGCACATGGCCCAGGCGGTCGTCCTGAGAGAGCAGTTCATCACATGTCCTCTCGAATGAAGATGTCGACTTCTGACACAGGCAGTCGTTGCCTACCTTGCCCGTAAATATCCTAGAGGTGCAACGCAAATTGAGTTGTGTTTTTGGAACTTTGAAGTCCCCTTCGAATAGAGGGCGCTACTCCGAACCTTCTGTAAGGTACACGAGAGATGAAACAGAACGTTGCCATCGTGGTCTGGGCGCCATATTGAAGACCAGCGGCTGTGCCATAAGAGACAGACGGAGACTGCATGGCGGAGTGGAGAACAGGACGAACAGAAGTCGGACGGTTCATGGTGTCGAGGCCTTTTGGAAAAATCAAGATCCGAAATAAAATTGGCATTTACTCTTCTTATAAATACCTTTGTATGGAGGAAACAGTAGTTCAAGGATTTCTCAGAGTCTTCGCTTGGGGACAGTAAAATGGGAAGGGAACAGGCCTATATACACCATCTTCGGCGTCACACGTAGTCACGAGGTTTCGAGCGAAGTGTGCTCACCTCTGGGGAATTGAGGCTCCGTCACTAGGCAGTCGAGAGTGGGGGTCATGTTCACTTTAACAGACCACTCTAAATAGAATCCCAATTAAAATGTATTTTATGTTTCAATATCCCAGTATAATTTTTAATCATAGAGTAATCCATGCTTAATGTAGAAAATTTGGGAAATACAGGAAGACTTCCAGAAGAAAATAAAAATAACCTATAATTACATAAACCAGAGAGAATCGGGAGATATTTTTTTAGTGTTTATTTCTATGTGCTTATGTCTATATGCTTTTTTTTTTGTAAGTAGGATCTCAGTATAGAGGCCTTTTGAATTCTCATTTTCTTTCTGTAATAATCAATATGATCTTTAATGGTCCCGTCGTAATTCTTGATCAGCTTCTCCCAGAACTCCCGTATGGGATTTCTGCTTGGCTAGCTGTGGTGGCAGTGGTTTACGGTGTGAGGTTGGGCAATACAGCAAAGGGCCTGGGGACCGAGTGCTCAGCACAATGTTGTCGACTGATCTCCCTGGTGGGAATTTTTCTTTTTTGTCTGTGTCTCCTTTCGATTTTCCATTTCTTCTATCTTCTCATTCATTTTCTTACACAGGATTGAGAATCAGTTGGTGTCCTCTTTTAGAAACCATGTTCCCCGCTCGCCTCCCTCTCTCTGAATCATGACCCCATGCCCTCCTGACAATATATCCTGTTCAACTACCACAGAAGTCGAAGTCTTCAGAAATGGAGCCGAAAGCTAATTTTTCCTTGTCATTTCTCATTTATCTATTTTTGTTTACTTGATAGCCTAATTAGTGCTATTTTCTAATTTTTTTTTAAATTGTTTATTTTTGAGAGAGAGAGAGAGAGCACAAGCAGGGCGGAGGCAGAGAGAGAGAGAGGGAGACACAGAATCTGAAGCAGGCTCCAGGCTCTGAGCTGTCAGCACAGAGCCCAACACGGGGCTCGAACCCATGAAGTGTGAGATCATGACCTAAACTGAAGTTGGATGCTCACCCGACTGAATCACCCAGTCGCCCTTATTTTCTAATCCTTAATATAGTTGTTACCTCTTACTTTCTTTGGCAGATCCCCACATTTTATAACCCAGATTTGAGTCTCCTGTGTGTGGGAGGTCCTCCCCTCACTTTAGAAAAGGAACATGGCCTGTGTATGTGCAGAGTGGAGAGACGAAGCTCTGAAAGTGAAATATGGGCCCTTCGTGCACCGGGAGAGCAGGAAGAGAGAGGATGGGAACCAGTTCACTCAAGAAAGGCTTCACAGAGGCGCGCCCAACTGGCTCACTGGGAAGACCTTGTGAGTCTTGATCTTGGGGTTGTGAGTTCAAGCCTTACTTAAAAAAGAAAAAGAAAAGTTTTATAGATGCGAGCACCTTTACCGTGGATACGAAAGGATGGTTGGGTTTACATGGAGAACCGGGAAAAAGAGGGTATTTAATGATTGGAAAGGGAATAAACTGAAGCCCCAG
Organism: Paguma larvata; assembly: GCA_030068075.1. NCBI lineage: Eukaryota > Metazoa > Chordata > Mammalia > Carnivora > Viverridae > Paguma > Paguma larvata. The sequence goes on from CM057829.1 coordinate 21,141,536, forward strand.
AACTATCGGTAGCAGCGTTTGGTGGAAACGAACATGGTATCTAAGTACAAAGTTGAGGACAATAAGGATGTCTGCGCTCAGAACGGACAAAAGGGGAATGTCGCGACTTCTCGGAAGTCGTTAGACGCTTCTCTCTGTGGAAGCCCACCGTGAATTTCTGTAACCCTTGGCTAGACCCGCTGCCTGGCTAGTCCGATTCCTGACTGCTGCTCTCCCTGCAGGAACAGTCCGGCTCCTTCTCTCTTCCTTAGCCGCCTCCTGGCAATGCCGATAAGTGTAGACAATGCAATTTTCCCAAAGAATTTCCCAAACACCATCTCATTGGATGCTTATGGTAACTCAGGGCAGGCATTGTTATACCAGTTGAAAAGCTGGAATCGGAGAGTCGCTGAAGTTAAACGCTCCTGAAGCCACCAAAGTAGAAGACGGCACCGGCGGCCTGTGAACTGGGGCCCGGATGTGGTCGGCGCTTCTTGTGATCCATCACGCCATGCCTGCCATTTAGGCCCGGTCTGCTCTTCCCGCGCTCGTTCTCTGGCTCAGTCACGTCCGGCACATCTCGAACGAGTACCTCCTACGGGCTGGGCCCCAAGTTCAGACAGAGGTGAACCAAGTTCCATCCATGTTCCCCCTTCGAGTTGACTGGGATTTTAGATGCAAAGCTGGCAGTTACAGTTTCGCACGGTGGTGGTGGTGTGGATGCACCTAGAAAGAGTTTCAGGTTGCCATTTCGGCAGAGACTTTGGTTCCTGGGAGGGAAGCGGTATCTTCGCTGAGATATTGAGGAAACGGTTCAGTGTTCTTTGTAGGAATCAGCAACTTTAATAAAGGGGCAAAAGTTGACAGAGGACAGTGGTCTATCTGGGAACGTAAAAAACAGTCAAATTTGCTTGGAATCTGGGGTGCGAATTAGCAAAGGGCAGAAGATGAAACTAAAAAGGTGGGCAGATCACCTGTGGCTTCAGAAACCATGGTTAGAGACTTGACCTCCTCTGCACCGTGAGGGACCATGTGAGAGTCACAGAGCCCGAGTGATGCGACCACGTTTGCCGTGTGGGAAGACTCCTCTGATCCAATGGGAAGGGGTGACGAGCCAGAGAAGAGCCATTAGCAGAGGTTAGAAGGTAATTTTCTCTCCCTCAGACTCCAGGGTAGTGTTTTGGAGTCAGACGGCCTCTCCTGGTGCACAGGTACACAAGATGGCAGGTGGAGAAGGGGAGTTCGCTGTCTTCGTGATTCGGAGCCAAATGCACACTCTTGGTTCAGTTCTTTGTAACATCTGTGAATCTTAAGTTAGGAAAATGGCTTCGAAAGCTTTAATGTCAACAGAGACTCGGCCTTAGAATTACCATTCTCCAGATCAGACAACCAAGACCAGCTTCGATTTCATTACAATCATATCCTTTTTTTTTTTTTTTTTTTTTTTGTCTTCAAGCCATGGGTCTAAAAACACAAGCTGTTTACAAACCTAGGTACCTTCCTAAAAGTTGAGAATAATGGTAAAGTATTGATATAGAGCTAAGGTTAACACATTGTAAGATAAAGTGTAGCTCAGGAACTTTTCATTTTGGATTGGGTTCCCTGGTGAGTGCACACCGCAAGGTCAAGCATAGGAGCTTGGTGAAAATGTGCTTTGGTCAGACGGGCAGCGGGATCCGGCTGTTCAGCGTAGCCAGACCTTTCCCTGAGAGAGGTGCTTCTGTCTGCGTAAGGAAAACCCTCTTCTCTTACGGTCCTTTCTGCATTTTTCTCATAAGCAACTCCCTCTAGAGACTATCTTATCCTTCACTTTTTTTTTTTTTTTTTCAAAAAGAAGCATGATGGGTAATCCCAAAGAGCTGACAGGAAGGAGCTACCTGTAAGCTAGGGTCCTTCTAGTCCCTGGAGAACTCTCAACTTGCCTGGTCTCCCTCAGGTGGCCTCTTTGTTTCTTTTATCTGGATAGAAAGAGTATGTGACTCCCCTGTCTGCCTTGCAGTCTCGTTGTCATGGAAACTTCCATTCCACGCACCTGATTGACACATCATGCACGGCTGAGTCCAGAGGTCACAGACTGGCATTTGCCCTTTGTTTCCCCTTCTTGTGTATCCGGACACTTAAAAATGGATAGAGGGATGAGAGGGCGGGCACCGCTGTGTGTGAGGAAGCTGTGTTGTCCAGGGTAGACATTTGGGAGTTTTAGGAACAATCCCTGTTAAGGGAAGAGCAGTATAATTTTCAATAGAGCAATGGAAAAGTCAGTATAATTTTCAGCTTCTCATGAAAGAAGAGGCTCTGACTCAATGAGAAGTCTGCCGTGATGGTCTGGATTTCCAGGTGACATAGGAATAGAACAGATTGGGGAAGCTGTTGGTCCTTAGTGGGTTTTCTGTCCTGTTTTTACCGAATTATCCAATAATCTAAGGTCATGGTGTACATGTTAAGACTGCGACCTGGGTGTAGGCCAACCATGTGTTACAGCTGTGTGTTAAGAATCCAGTCCTCCAATCGTGCTTCTGATACCATTGGTTGACTTTTCCATAAAATACAGTATTTCAGGAGGCACAACGTTTTGAGGTAGGTATCACTAAGGGTCCATTCACTTGCTGGAATGTGTTTGTTATCCCTCTCATTTCTTTCTTCTTCTCAGATACCTCCTTTCATACATTACCTAGGGAAAAAGACCTCATAGGAGGGCAGATTAACCTAACTTCCCAGCCAGAATTTCTCTTCACAGATGGAGACATTTTCTCTTGATTCCTGCTTACGAGGTTATATTTCAGAAATTGAAAAGAAAGACTTTCACCTTGACCTGGTAACCAGCCTTCCTAAAACATTAGATTTTAAGACCTCTGTGTGGTGCGGTTAGGTGTCGTGTGTTGGCAATGGAGTTAGTCAGTCAGTAGATTCTTGGCATTACCCTTTATGCTCTTCTGTTTTGTCCAGTTTGCTAATTTACCTCCTATTTACATGGTCTCAGTTTACAAACTGTGTCCTCCCAAGTCAACAGTCAAGAGCTCTAGTCTGGAATCCACCAGAGTAGAGTGAAAAATCTCCTCTCTCTTGTATGCTTGAATATGTAGTTTTTCAAGTTTTTATTTTTTATAAACTGATTTTATTTTGAGAGAGAGCATGCGTGTGTGTGTGTGTGAGCAGGGGAGGGCAGAGGGAGGGAGAGTGAGAATCTCAAGCAGGGCTCATGCTCAGCGTGGATCTCACAACCGAGATCATGGCTTGAGCCGGAATCAAGAGTTTGACGCTTAACCCACCGAGTCACCATCACCTGGTGCTCATCATGACACTAGGTGTCATCAGTTCTGTATAGTTAAGAGTCTGTTTCTTGGTTTGCCTCTTTTTTTCCCCTTTGTTTTTCTTAAATTCCACATAGGAGTGAAATTCTACGGTATGTCTTTTTCTAACTCGTTTTGCTTAGTATCATACTTTCTGGCTCCATCCATATCTATGAGAATGGCAAGATTTTATCCTTTTTGATGACTGGGTAACATTCCAGTGTGTGTGTGTGTGTGTGTGTGTATACACATACTTGAGCTGATTCCATATTTCGAGTATTGTAGATAATGCTGCTATAAACGTTGTGGTGCATGTATCCCTTTGAATGTGCGTTTTTTTTTTTAAATTTTTTTTAATGTTTATTTATTTTTGAGAGACATAGAAGCACAGCGTGAACAGGGGAAGAGCAGAGAGAGAGGGAGACACAGGATCGGAAGCAGGCTCCAGGCTCTGAGCCGTCAGCACAGAGCCCGACGCGGGGCTCGAACTCACAGACCGAGAGATCATGACCCGAGCTGAAGTCGGCCGCCCAACCGACTGAGCCACCCAGGCGCCCCTGAATATGCGTTTTTGTATTCTTTGGACAAATAACCTAATAGTGCTATTGCTGCATCATAGGGTACTTTTGTTTTTAACTCTTTGAAGAACCTCCATACTGTTTGCCAGAGTGAATGCACCTGTTTGCATTCTCATCAACAGTGCAAGAGGGCTCCTCTTTTTCTTGGGCATACCTTTTTAACCTCAGTTTCTTCGTCTGTCAAATGGTGTTAATAATATAAGGTTCCTGTTAAAAATACTGTCCTTTTAAAAGTGTTTTGCGTAGTGCCTGTTATGTAATATCTATTATTACCTTGCTGGATAATTTTAGAAATACTGTTATAACATCTAAAAGCATCTTCTTGGCATCAGTACTACTGAGCTTGTAGTTGATGAGTTCGGCTTGGATGGGGATAGGGGTTGAGTATGAATGGTAGATTGAAAGAAATAGATAATTTTTTCCCAAAAAACTGTGTATGCACACACGCTCCCTCTTTCTCATTTGTGTGTGCATACTGTATTTTTTGAATCTTCCTGCAGTTTTGAGCAATAAAATGAAAAGGTCGTACAACCATCGCCACTGTCCATCTTGAGAACAGTTTCATCTCCACTGCGACTGACTGTTGGGAGCCATTTTGGGCTCGCAGGTTGGGACCCCTTCCTGTGTGGAATTGGAGGTTGAGGTGAGGCTCCCATCAGCAAAACTGGCGCCTAGTCTTACCTCCTTCTAAGTAATCAGACTACATCTCTCTCGTGGCTCTCTCATTTCCTTTCGCCTGACTGTCCATCTTTCGGGGACCCCTAGATTCGCCGGAACTCGACCCCAGCAACTGACCCCTCTTAAACGTTAACACCCCATTCTCCCTCCCCGCCCCGCCCACGGCATCCCCCTTTCTACTGTCTATCCATTGACTGCTCTAGACAGATACTGGGTATTTGTGAAATAGTGAAGGCATTGGTCTTCTGTGAACGGCTTATTTCACTCAGCGTAATGTCTTCAGGGTTCTCTCAGGTCGTAGCACGTGCTAGGATTTCATTCCTTTTTAAGGCTGCGTAATATACCATTGTATGTTGATACCGTGTTTTGTTTATGAATTCATCTCTCGGGAGGCCTTTAGGTTATTTCGGCCTTTTGACGACTGGGAATAATGGGGCTCTTACCCTCGTGTCCTACTGTGTGAGCACGTTTTCTTTATTGTGGTAAAAGAAAGTGAGATGTCCTATGGCATCATGGTCCCCATTGTGGATTCTTCAATCTCCGTAGAATTGATCTGGTTATGCATTACCTTAGGCTTTTGATTGTGGTATAAACACAACATAAAATTTATCGTTTTGACCTGTTTTAAGTCTACAGTTCAGTCATGTGTTTAGTTACCTTGTTGTGCAGCAGATCTTTCAACTTTTTCATCTCGTAAAACTAAAACTCTATACCCATTGAACAACACATCCATACGCCTGACCACCCCCGCCACCAGCCTCCCCTTAGCCCTCGGCCAGCACCATTCTCCTTTGTGTTTTTATGGATTTGACTACTCTGGATACCTCACAGACACGTATCCATGGAATCGTACGGTATTTGTTCTTTGTGATTGTCTTATTTTACTTGGCATAGTGTTCTCCAGCCTAGTCCGTTCTGTAACGTGTGGGCGAATGGTAGGTTTTTCTTTTTTTAAGGCCGAATGACTTTCTGTGTCCGCGCCGCATTTTGCGTATCCATTCCTCTGTGGATGGACATTAGGCCGTTCCCACCTCTTGGCTGTCCGAAATAATGCTGCAGTCAACACGGGTGTGCTACGTATCTTAGAGATCCTGTTTTGAGCTTTGGATGTATACCGACAAGTGGGGTTGCTGGATCATGTGGTCATTCTGTTTGTAATTTTGGGAGAAGCCTCTGCGCTCTCGTCCACAGCAGTCGAAAACCGTGTGTAAGAGGGTCCCGGTTTCTCTACATCCTTACCAACCTTTGTTTTCTTTTTTCTTTATTAAAAATTTTTTTTCACATTTATTCATTTTTGAGAGAGAGAGAGCGCAGGGGAGGGGTAGAGAGAAAGAGAGAGACAGACAGACACAGAATCTGAAGCAGGCTCCAGGCTCCGAGCTGTCAGCACAGAGCCCGAAGCGGGGCTTGAACCCAGGAACCATGAGATCATGACCTGAGCTGAAGTCGGATGCTCAGCTGACTGAGCCACCCAGATGCCCCACCCTTGTTTTATTCTAGGGGTCCTCCTTATGCGTGTGAGATAACAGTGTGGTTTTGATTTGCAGGAAATTTTCTTTAAGGAGTCTTAAAGGATGTATTAAGAAGGAATAGTCGGACTGGCAGGATAGTTCTATTTAGGACAAAGAGAAGCCTGGAATCCCGAAAGGCTCCCAGATGACTTGGTTTATCTCCCGGGGATGGTTCCTTGCAGCCTGCTTGGTCTTCTGCACTGCTGAGTCTCCTCCGTAGGACGGAAGGTTGAGTCTGGCCTCAGTGGTGTGGTCTGGCCGACAGTCTGTCGCCCTCTCATCCTTTCTGAGTCCTGGGTGATTAGTAAGCATTTTCTCACAGCAAATGACTCAGAATGAAATGTAGCTCCAGATAGAAGTTATTTAAAAAACAACAAAAAAACAACAAAAAAACCAAATGGCTGTGGCTTACTCCTTTTTAACCACTCCAGTGGACTATTTCTATGTTAATTGAAAATTATTGCTGCTGATCTTAAGTCGGCATTCAGGCATCCACTTGCTCACTCGACGGCATTAATGGAACATGCAGAACCACGCTGTCCGACAGAAATGTAATACAAGCCATGTGGGGGATTTCAAATTTTCTAGTGGCCATGTGACAAGAAATGAAGCAAAACAGGTAAAATTAATTTTAACAACACATCGTGTTTAAGCGGATGTAGCCAAAACGTGGCTTCAATCTGTAATGAACGTAAAAATGGATGAGATAGTCGGCTTTTTCATACTGAATCTTGGTAATCAGCTGGGCGTTTGAAATTCACAGCACTTCTCGGTTTGGAGTGGCCGCATTTCCGCCACTCCAGAGCCAGATGCGTCTAGTAGTCCCCTTACCGGACGGGGCAGACCTAGCTGACTCGGCCAAGGACAGGACTTTCCCAAAAGGTCCACCCTCAGCTCTGCCTAGTGGGCCAGATGCGTCACCAAAGAATAAAAACGGTGTTGCGTGCCCAGGGCCTTGTGCCTAGACAGTCACACAACCCACAAGAGGGGCTCCCTGCAGCCGACGTGGGTTATTCGGCCACCTGCAGACCTCCTTCCTCTGAGCTGGTTCCCGGAGGAGGGCACAGAGGGGAGTGTTGCATGGGTGCCAGTCCATCGGACGTGAACTTGCTGCCGCCTGTGTTGAGAGCCGCTGGCAAGCGGACATTTAATTACAGGCTCTGCTCTGGCCAAGGCCCCGTGAGTCGGCACTCCCAGCCCCACCGCTCCCTGCTTCCTGCTCCCTGCTCCCTGCCTGCCTTCTGCTTCCCCAGGCAGCACGCCTCTCCGCCTCTCCCGTCCTCTGGGGCCCTGTCAGCCAGGTGCTCCTCCTACCCACTTCCCAGGGTGGCGAGAAGGAATGGAAGGACAACATCGTGATTGTTTTTTCTTTGTCCAGACCCCTCGCACCCTTGGGAAGTGATGTCACGAGCTCTAGTTGTTAATGGCAAGGTCACTGTCATCCGGCGGACTGCTGTGGGGCCATCCTGACCCCCGCCCCCTCCATGCCCAGCCCCTCAGGTGGTGACACAGGCGCCGAGTGTGGGTGGCGGGGCTCCTGCAGGTAGACAAGCCTGTGCGTCTCCCTGGGCTCCCTGCACGGGGAGGGGTGGGGGTGAGGACGTGTTTACAGAAGGCCCGCCGGGAAGCACAGAGAAGGGGAGGGCCTGCTCCTACACACCCACCCCACTCCTTCTGGCTTTCTCTTCTGCCGAAGGCCAGAAAAGGGATGGGAATTTGGCAAAGTTGAAGGCTCTCATGGTACTTCCCTACCCCTCCGCGTGTTCCCCCTCCTAAGGACGCCAGGCTGGGCTCTGTCTACCCAGGTCGCTTAACACCCAGGGACTGGACATTCCTTTCCTACTGCTGATGTGGAACAGGCTGGGAAATCCTGCTTCTTTCCAGGGGATGAGTGATAGGGCAGAGAGCCAGGGTCAAACGAGGCCAACAGACTGGAGCCAGAGTCTTGCCAAACTTGCATGGCAGCGCTGGGCGTGCTGTGCCGATGGAGAAGGGCTGCCTTGGGGGCTCCGCGGTGTCGAATCCCTCCACGGATGGGCGGAGGCAGATAGAGCCAGAGGGCTTTGGGGGAGACCGGGGTGAGTCGGGTCCTTGGGCACGATTAGTACTGCCAGCTTAGTCTACGGCTCTGCTTGTCACACCACCTAATCTATCTTAGGCGTATTCTAAACTTTATTAACCTAGATTTCTCCAGGGCTTTCGTCTCCCCATCGTGACAAGAAGGGTGAGTACAGCACAATAAGACATTTGGAGAGAGACCACACTCATATAACTTTTATTGTTCTGTAGTCTTGATAGTGTTCTATTTTATTATTTGTTGTCGCTAATCTCTTTCTGTGCCTAAATGTAGAAGTTCAACTCGTTCCCGATATGTGTGTGTAGGCAAAAACAGTTACACACAGGGTTTGGCTTGGTCCACTGTTGGAGGTATCCCCTGGGGGTCTTGGAACGTTCCCCTGTGGATAAAGGGGGCCACTACAGTGGAACAGCGTCGTCGTTACTGCTGTGGCCTATGGCCATTTGCCTTCTGCCACCAAAAATAGTTTGCAGTTCGCTTTATTTCACTGGACAGATTGAGTGATGGTTTGAGTCCGTTAGAACAGTCAGTAGACCAGCACCGTGAGCTGCGGCCCGCAGACTGTGGGCTCTGGGTTTGAATTCTGACTCCACAACTAACAAGCCCGGTGTGAGTTACTCAGCCTCTCTTAACCCGATTTGTTTTCTGTACAATTGGAATTACAAACTTAGGTTTGTGGACTCATCCATACACAGGCGATCTGTCTAAAAGTCGCCCCTAGTGCCTGACAAACACTAAATTCTGAGAAAATACTAATTGTTGTTAATATTTTTTGAAAATGCTGAGTTTAACTGGCAATAAACCGTTGCCATTGTTTATTTTTTGCCAGAAGCAAGGCATTCCATTGTGTGGTTGCTTGGTCTCTTTGAAAAATTCTCCAATTATGTATACTTTTTCTTTGCAGCATTGCAGGTGTGTGTGTGTGTGTGTATTTGAGTTTGGAAGGCCAGTAATTATCGCTTGCAGATGGAGCGGCCCAAACACAATCTTTCCCATAGCAACTGAAAAAAATAAAAGCAAGAAAACCACTAGGGTTACCTAACTGCCGTCACTGGCCTAGGCCAGTAGAGATGATGAAGTTTTTGTGGCTTCTGGCACTCTCTTGGTTGAAGGTGTTGGGTGAAGATACAGAGGTCCTACTGAATAACTGAACAGGATGCTGTTACTGGCTTTGAAGGGAGTAAATTGGTCAGAAGGACAAGTAGGAGGGGAAATTGAGGTTTAATGAAGGGTCATTATTGATGTTTCCTTGGTTTTAGCAGTTTCAAAGCTGGGAGCTGAAGCAGAGATGTTGGTTGTGGGGAAAGCAGCCCACAGATGTGCAGACATATTTGGAGTTCAGTCTCTTGGTGTTTGTTATAACCTGGAACGCGGGAGCCGGGGCTTCTGAATCACACGGCCAAGGGTTCCCTTCGTAACTTGAACGGTGAATGCTGATGATCCCATGTTCACGATGGCACAAGATTTAAAAAGCTCCAACTTTCTTTCCAAATCCCATGTATTGGAAGATTGTTTTACTTGGGAGGTGAAGGAACGTTCCTATTTCGGATTACTAACCCTTCTTTCAAAAAGGATATGCATTAGTTTCCCCAAGGCCTAGGTGGAACGAAAAACATTACCGTTGAGTGAACAACTGTTCTCTTTTCCCAGCATCCATAAATTGACCTTCGTATTTCTTCTTTTGGGATCCTTGCATAACGATTAACGTAGAAGAGTTGTCTTATTTAATTGTAAGACCGAATTGACCTTTCCTCTGGAGATTGGGCCCTCTCCGTTCTAGAACAAAGACAGATGAAACTCTTCGCTTCTCTTCTCACCCCCCCAAATGTTAAGCCAAGTATTTTATTTCTTAAAATTATTTTCTCAGGGCACCTGGGTGGCTCATTCGGTTGAACGTCTAACTCTTGATTTTGGCTAAGATCATCATCCTGGGGCCAGGGGGTCGAGACCCACATCATGTTCCATGCTGAGCGTGGAGGAGCCTGCTTAAGATTCCGTCTCTGTCCCTCTTTCCCCAGCTTGTGCTCTTTCTCTTAAAAAAATGTAAAATAAAAATTTTTCTCTTCCAAAGACCCATGAGATAATATAAAGCCCAACTCTGCATTATTATAATTTGGGGGTAGAAAGTACATGGAGAATTGAAATCTATGAATTCTCCTAACCCAACTTTGAGAAATGTCTCACGCTCAGCTCTTTAAATATAAGTGTAGGACAGAAGAGGGAGAGGGAAGGATAGTACCTTCTATGAGAGCCTGTGGTTTAAGACACTAGGAGTCTAGACCTCTGGCTTATTAACCAGCCCCTTCTAATTACTTAGTCAGCACTGGGCAGTTTTTGTAATTTCTTGGTGTCCTCCTTTTCTCATTTGCCAAATAAAGATATTTATAGGACTTGTTTTCTTTTTTGTTTTTTGTGGTTTTTTTGGTGGCCGTGGTTCTATTAGACAAGGTGTAGGTGTGACAGCTTTTCATCTGTTGAACATTCTCCAGGTCTGTCTTACCTGATCGAGGGGACAGGAAGCACACTCATCCAGTAGCCTGAGTAAATATTTTCCATCCTTCACCCTAAATTATCAGGGGTGGCCTGTAACATAACAGTCTCTGTTGCCTGACCTCCTGTAATTGCCCCGGTCCTAAGAGCTTCTGTTGTTAAGGCAAAAATGTTAGAAGCAAGATCCATATTCTTCTTCTCCTTGCTTGCCCTTCCCCATCCATGGTCTCCCTGAGGCCCTTTACCTAATTTTGGCCAAGTGGCTTTTTTTCCTTTATTCTTTGCAGACCTCCTGTATCACCAGTTTCAGTGCTCACAAGCTTTGGGAGCTGGGAATGTCTTTCTTCCCAGTACCAGCCTCTTTTTCCAAACGATAGCCCGGGTAGAAAAAATTTGGATTGCTGAGACCGAGGTGATTTCTTTGGGACTAAAGATCAGAGCTTTTGCAGTATCACCGCTCCAAGTTTCTCTTCTACCTACTTCTATCTGGAACTCAGGTAGAGAGATCTACCTGCCCCTTTGATCATCCTTGCCATATTCTAGTCTAGCAGGAGTGACTCTTTTCCAGGAGTGTCGTTTAATTTTTTCTCCCTTGCCTTCTTTTCATTGAACAAGGGGGATGGACATTTCGTTGTTCTCGCCACTGATTTTGGCTCAAACCAGTAGGGGAGATGTGTCTCTTCAGGGCATGTGTTGGTGGAGTGCCCACGATATTTTCCTGCAGGTCTCACACTGCAAGGCAACAGCCCATGTCCTCAGTGGTTCTAGGACTTGTCCCTGGTCTAGTCCTGAGCATATTCTGTTCCCAGGGCCCTTGGCGAATTATGAACAGACGTTAGTAAGATCCAGCCATGAGAAAGGAGGGAATTGATGGTCTGATTCAATATGTTAGACATAATATAAACACTAATTCCAGCGACGTAACAAAAAATGGTCAAGGCAAGGCTGGAGGTGTAATTTTGCCCCTAACTAGAATCGTAAAGATGGTAGAGTGACTTGAGTTTTATGGACCTCCTTCAAATATAAAATCATGATATATAAAAACAGTTTAGAGTGAGTTACCAGGAAGACTTGCTCAACATTATGGTTCGGTTTCTAAGCTCAGTACTTCTGATTGTCCGTTCGGTTGTTTTATTATGGATTACAGGGTTTCTATTTTATATTCTCTACGGGATTTCACATGGTATTGAAGATTGGTCATGTCCATCTGCATGCTCACCTCTCAAAGCATATTGGATATTGTTTTCTATGACCCTGACTTGTCTGCCTCAAGCAGTGGGGGAGGCTTTTCTCATAAAAGCAACGCCAGGAACTGAGGCAAAGAAGACTCCGTATTGTGATTTTTAGTGGGTCTTTGGAGAGGAGTCTCTAGATGAGTGAAAAAAAAAACAAAAACTGAATTTAAGCATAGATACTGCTTTTAGAATCACTCCTTTTGGAAGCTTTAAAAATAGAGCAGATTAGTTTATTCAGGTATTCTCTGAAGACAGGAGAATTTTAATTGGCCTTCTAGAGACTGAGTTTCAATCTTAGCCAGTGTTCAGATGCTTCTTTAACATAATCCTCTCTTGACAGTTGACGGATTATTTTCGGATGGAATGTAGAAAAAATACCTGGGGGCCTCAGGAAGCCAACAGAAGTGTAGTTGGAAGGTAGACGCGTTCCGTCAGAAAGCTTTATATGAAAACCTGTTCCTCAGAAAGATGTCTAAACCATGAACCAATGTCTCTTTGTTCTTGTCTTTTTTTTTTTTTTTTTCAACGTTTATTCATTATTGAGAGACAGAGCACAAGTGGGGGAGGGCTGGAGAGAGCGTGGAAGACACAGAATCCGAAGCAGGCTCCAGGCTCCAAGCTGTCAGCACAGAGCCCGACACAGGGTTCGAACTCAAGAATTGTGAGAAAATGGACCCGGGACACTTAACCGATTTAGCCACCCAGGCGCCCCTCCTTGTTCTTGTCTTAAAATAGACCTATTTGTAGCCTTGGATGTGGCACCTGATGAACCACTCATGGTGCCGTCTAAGGCGTGAGTTTTGCATTGGTGTTGAACCACGTGAATAAAAGCTGTTTATAACCTTGTATACCTCTCCGCCATAGATGCTATCTCTTCCGTAAATCATTTTCATATTAGTCTATATATAACATCGTGTGGGAACTTTTCCCCTTTCTTCGTGTCTCATCTGAATTGCTAGCATAGACATTTATACCTCCTGACAGTGGTTTTCTAAGTTCTCTTTATGTTCCAAATGGGCATGAGTCAGAGTTATTTATTTTTACTTGTCAAGGGATAGTACTTTTTACTGTATCCTAACCGGGGCTCCCAGTGAGTAAGTTTTTAAAGCTTTTTAAATTTTCCGTTTAAGTTTACAAGTACAACCTGTAAATAGATATCCGTATTGATGAATTAGCAAGGTTTTTTGTTTTTTTTTTTTTTTTTTCAGTCATTTATGTATGACGCTTACCCGTCATTATTTTTCTCCATCTCATAGTTGGTCTCTTCAGAGGATATCATGGAACCTGGTTGTCCGTGAGCATATTTTGTGTTGACCAGATCTAAGAGAATAAGGAATGCTGTACATTTTTTCCCCAAGAGGATTAAAGTTAGAAATAGTAGTATGACTATATTTTATTCTTCTCTAGTTCTCTTTCTCTTCTTAAATAGGCTTTAATTTTTAGGGCAGCTTTAGGTTCAAACTGAGAGGGAGGTACAGAAATTTCTGAAACACTCCTTGCCCCACGCATGCTCAGCCTCCCTCACTACCAGTATCCCCTACCTGATGGGAACATTTGTCACAATTGCTCAACCTACATTGACGTGTTGTTATCATCCGAAGTCCATAGTTCGTACCGGGGTTCACTATTTGTGTAGTTTACTTTATAGGTTCAGGCAAATGTGTGAGAGTATGCATGCAGTCCTCATTTAGTGTCCTATGGAATATGTTCACTGCCCCTTAAGTCTTCTGTATCCCACCTGTTTATTCCTCCCTACCTTCCCAAACATAGGTGACCACTTGCCTTTTTAGTGTCTCCATACTTTTGCCTTTTCCAGAATGCCATAGAGTCGGAATCATACAGTGTTTGCTCTTTGACTTAATGATCTGCATTTCAGTTTCCACCATGTCTTTTCATGGCTTCTCAGCCAGTGCGAATTTCTGTTCTGCACTGGATAGTAGTCCCTTATCTGGATGGACCTCAGTTTCTTTACCTTTCATCTACTTTGACGGCTGTCTTTCAGGTTTCGATAATTACGAATGAAGCTGCTCTATACATCTGTGTTTAGACTTTCGTGTACACATCACTTTTCTACCCCTTTGGGTAAATACCAAGGAGCAGGATGGCTGTATGGTGAGGGAATGTATTGTTTTTATAAGCAACTGCCAAATTCTCTTCCAAAATGGCTACCCCAGTTTGCATTCCCACTGGCAGTGTTTAAGAGTTTCTATAGCTCTACATCTGTGCCAGCATTTGGTTTTGTCAGGATTCCAGATTTGGGCCCTTCTAATGGGTGTACAGTGCTATCTCACTGTTTCAACTTGCTTTTCCCTGAAGATACATGATGAGCATCTTTTGTGTGCTTATTTGCCATTTGTGTATGTTTTTGAGGAGGTACCTGTTGAGGTCATTGGCCCATATTTTCATTGTTTTTCTTATTGAGTTTTAAGAGGTCTTTGCATATTTTGGATAGACAAAGCCCTTTACTAGGACTATTCTTTTGCAAATATTTCCTTCCAGTCTGTGACTTCTCATTCTCTTGACAGTGTCTTTCACGGAGTCCAAAGTTTTCATTTTAACGATGTCCAGTTTATCAATTACTTCTTTCACGGGTTGTGTCTTTGGGTTTGTATCTAAGTGGTCATTGCCAAACCGCATTGATTAGATTTTCCGCCATGGTATTTTCTTGGCATTGTACAAATTCGTGTTTTACATTTAGATCTGTGATCCATTTTGAGATGTTTTTTGCAAATAGTGAAAAGTGCGTGTCTATAAATTCGTTTTGCATGTGAATGTTCAGTTGTTCCAACAACATTTACTGAAAAGACTATCCTTCGTTGTATTTTTTTCCTCTTTGTCAGAGATCAGTTGACTCTATCTATGTGGGTCCATTCCTGGGCTCTTTGTTCTCTTCCACTGATCTGTTTTTCGATTCTTTGGTTAGTTCCACCGTGTCTTGATTACTGTAGCTTTATAGTCCATCTCGAAGTTGGATAGTGTTAGTCTTCTGACTATGTTATTCTCCTTCAATGTTGTTGGTATTCTTGGGTAATTCATTTTATGCCTTCAGTGGATTTCATAATAGCTGACTTTGGAATTTCACAGTATAGGAAAGTGTTTGTTTTTGTTTTCTTGTTTTTAATTTTTTTTATTTTTTATTTGTTTTGGAGGGAGAGTCTGGATAGAGGGGATAATCATAAATATGGTGTGTGCTAGAAATTTTGGAAGGTTGGAAAGAATGACTTGTTGACCATCTTTTCACTAAACGGTCTCTCTCAAACTGTTAATCAAGGGGATCAGCATCTGACCAGGAAGCATTGTTACCGGAGGAAAGGTTTCAGTTCTGAAATTTCATCTGCCTCTGACAGATACTATTTCCGTTCCTCTTGAGCATGTCATTTTTCTAATGGTTTCAGCGCCCCCTTATACATTGCAGGAAACACAGACACTTCATGATCGCTGCTAGTTGACTCCAGTTTGTCTTTCCAGTAGTGAAACTCTGCTTTGTGAATGTGCAGGCAAAAAGAGGTGTGGTTTGGGGCGGGAGGGATGCCGCTGGATTTAGAGCACTTGGCTCGAACCCCCATGCTGCATTTATTAGCTATATGTCCTTTGTCCAATCACTTCACCCTTCTGAATCGCAGTCTTTTTTTTTTTTTTTTAATGTTTTTATTTACTTTTGACAGAGAGACAGAGTGTGAGCAGGGGAGGGGCAGAGAAAGAGGGAGATACACAGAATCTGAAGCAGGCTCCAGGCTCTGAGCTGTCAGCACAGAGCCCGACGCGGGGCTCGAACTCACAAACTGTGAGATCATGACCTGAGCCGAAGTCAGACGCTTAACCAACTGAGCCACCAGGCGCCCCTGAATCACAGTCTTCAAAAGGCTAAAAGTGTGTGTGTGTGTGTGTGTGTGTGTGTGTGTGTGCGCACGCGTGTGCGTCAATCAATCTGAAGTATGATACCACGTAAGTAAATATGTAGATTTCACGTAGGGTCAGAAACTGCTGTTCCTTCAACTACTTATTGTGGCCAATTTGGATTTTGCACCGAATGAACATGGGATACACGGAATTTAAGAAATGTTTCCTTTCCCCATCGTCTGTTTAGGCGGGAAGTTATTTTCCTGTTATCTAAGATCAAAACCCTTGAGCCTAAAAACAATGAGAATTTAGTAGTAGATGTGGAGTGCAGATAAGCTGTTTCCAAGTTACTGACTGAGAAAGAGGATACACGAGTCTTTCTGACGCTTACGTCCAGTCTTCAATTCGATGTGTTATTCAGTTATGAAGAGGAGAGAGAACTTGAAATCTGATTTTTATCAGATAACTTCTACACTTTCATTTTTCGTCTTCTCTAATCTTGCAGAAATCTCTAAGAGGGTATACAATTCAGTGTTCTCAGATGCTGCTCACCATCTGTTTTCAAAGTGAAAAATGAACATCATTTGATACCGTTATTATGCTCTGCTAAGTCCAAACTCAGGGGAAAGAGGTCACTATTCCTTGCAACCAGCTTAATACTAATATTCATATTCCATAGTCTACTTTCTCGGTATAGTTTTGTGGTAACCATTTCCCCTTTCTTGGCCCCTTAACATACTAACTGCAACAGAGTTTCTTGGCTCAAGGAAATAGGGAACTCATTCATCAGGAATGTTTGGGTTTTACAGAAACAAAAAGTAGTATTTTTTTTTTTTCCTTTCAAATATCCTCCAGTGTGGAAGGGAGAGAAAGCAATAAGAGAATCTTGGAAAATGATGTGAATCATAGCAAGTTCACAGATTGAGATACAAGCCGGGAGGTATAAAGATACAAAGATTGCATAGATCGTCTATAATTAGATGTTTTCATATACTTTACATTTTATCAGAAGCGTAACTACATGACTAATCTCATGGGACCGAGAAGGAAAGTCACCTGGCCCAAAACATTGCTAGGAAGCAGCAAATATATATATATATATATATATTCTTTTTCTTTAGTCTATTGTATGTGGCTCAGAAAGATGTCTTTTGTGCAATCATATGAGTTGTAGTAAAATCAATACTACCATTATGTTTCCTTTCAAAACTTTCCATGATTTCATGACCTATAGGAACATGTCTTAGGATCAAGTTTTTATACTGCCATCCATGCCAAATGCTCAAAATGGCAGTGCCATTCTGGCAGAGACCTTAGGAGGAAAAGCATTTTCTCATCTTCTGGAATGTTCTACCAAAGTAATCACGTAAAAGATGAGAACGTTCAAAGATGACCATATAGCGGTGCCTGTTATTAAACGCTCAACGTGTGCCACGCAGATCTCTGTCTGTGTTGGCTCTTTGGCTCTGCCCAGTGCTCCTGGGGCAGGCACCCTTGTTTTTGCCTTGCAGGTGACGTGACTGAGGCACAACAGGATTCGTTCTTGCCTGGGCCCCAGACCCTAGCGTGGGTTCAAACGCAAGTCCGGTGGCTCCGTGGCCATTCTACAATATCACCTCTTATCCTGACAAGTTCGCGACTTTCTCTCTGAGAACTTTGACTTGGTCTCAGTTGACTTAGGGAATCGTTCTGTGTATTTCCAAGCCTTCATATTTTTTTGTTAGTTGTAAGGAGTGCAGCCTGAGGACAGTGGTTGTAAACTGTAACTGAACACTTAGTTAGAGGGCGGGAGAGGATTAAGTCATTTGGAAAGGTTACAGAAGGCTCTCTGGGCACGCTTCCTGGGAGTCAGAGTTCTAGCTGGGGATGGGGACGCCGAACTTCTGGAGAGAGCAGGAGATTCTCTGTCTTTGCACATAGGTGACCCTGCGTCCTCTTGGTCTGCAGCCTGCACGACTCTATGACGGAAAAACAAATCTCGGGAAAGATCAAAGAGTACAACTAAAGGAAATACCATGTAGGTTTCAAAGGACTAGAGTCTCGTAGCTGTAATTTATAACGTCACTGCCCTTGTGATAATTTATATGGGATTGTTTCTCTTTTTTGTGTTCGAGAATATGTTTTTCTTTTACATATAAAAATACCCTGTCTTTAGAATCCTTTCATGTGTAGAGATTGGAGGGTGGAGGCTCTTTTCACCAATTCACCTTCACCGAAGGCAAAAAGGCTGTTTTGCTTTTGTCTTTTGTATAATTTAAGTGGTTCTTGATTCATGGGTACATGTCCTGAATGGATGTTTATTGAACACCTACTATAAGCAGGGCCCTTTGCAAGACTCTGAGATAAAAGGTAGATGAGATGCGGAGTCATCTGGCCTCCGGGCATCTGGGTGCTGGTAGGTGCTGGAAATGCTATGTGAGCAGGAGGAGAAGTTCTGTAAGGGTACAGAGGACAGAGGAAGTAATTCCTCCTGTGTTTCTCTGCAGACCTTTGCACTAACTCTAGGATAATAGGGGCGAGAGGGAACATGGAGGTGCGTGCGGGTAGGAGACTGGGTGGCCCGAAGGCACCTCCCCTGCAGACCTGAACGATGTGACCCGCTCAGTTGACGTGTGAAGGAAAGGCCACCAGCCCTTGGGGCTCAGAGATCTCTCCAGCCAGTCTTCACTTCTGCATTTGTTGCTGGGTGAAACTGGGCTACTGCTTCTCTCTCTCTCTTTCTTTTTCCTTTCTTTTAGTTTTTTCCCGTCGGTGTGACAGACGTGAAGTAGACATAGGTGTTGTCCCCTTCAGGCTTTAATTAAAGCGAGGGAGTCAGGAAGAAACTAAGATGCATGGTGTGTGACTCAGTGGAGCGTAACTTCATGTGCTGTTTCTATGTCATCGTCCTGTTTGTTTTCCTCAGGGAACTGTGTTTTTGGGGGGTGCCATTCGAATGTGTCCGTTTGCCTACTGAAGTGCCCATTCTCTCTTCCTTTGGCTTTCTGAGAGCCATCCTGGAGGAGCGTGGAGTGCTAGGGGGACACTGCCTCTGTTGAGTTTCTTCAACTTGCTAATTTGGAGATGTATACTGGGACAGCAAAACTCTGTGGTTTAAGTCACACACAACTCAATAGGAAGCTCATAAAACTACCCAACATGATGTTAAATAGTTTGTGCCTGTAAGAAACTTTGCAGGTGGTGAAGTATGAAGGATGTTTTCCATGGCTTTGACTTACTATGTCTTTAATGATATTATTTAGAATTCAGACTTCTCCTTGATCAGCAGGGAAATGGAAGATTTCCGTGTCGTAAATCACAAATACCGCAGATGACAGGAGTATAATCGACAGGTCTCCACTGACAGTTGATGTATCTTCTCCAAGAGGACTCTCAAAAATAGAGTGTCCACCGTAGTTATTCAGAAAAAGTATATTCTTATATAAAATTTCCCCGAATGAGTTGCTCTAGTTGAGCAACTCAATTCCGACTGGTTACTTTGCTTCGTAAGGTAACTGGGTGTCCCAGACAGGATTGTGTAAGTTAAAAGAGCACAGTGCCAACATATTCTAAGACTACGATGTCAGAAAGAAACACACGTGTACGCACCCAGGTACAATCGAATGTACTGTTCACGATGTTCTGACTCAGAGAAACTGCAAGAGGAGTAGGAGGTATTATGATCGACTTGGTATTTATTCCAGAAAAAGTCCCTGGAGGAGAAAACATTCTTGGCCTGAAGGAACAAGCCCCTTTTTGGTGTATAATCATTTTGTGATTTAAATTTTTATAATTCAATAAATCTAATAAGCAAGGTAGTTTTGGATGTCGAGTTGAGTGTTGTGAGTAAAAAGAAGTGTGTGAATGGCGCATCGTTTAACAGAGCAAGCTGCCGAATCGTGGACATGGATGTGGTTTTGGGGAACCTCCTCTACGTTTCTCCGGGTGGCCTTCGAGCCCCATCCGCGGGTTTTCCCTAGCCTAACCTCCCTGCGATCAAAGGAAAGAAAGCTTCGGGAGTTGTAGTGTAATTATATTTGGGATGAGAGTTCTGTTCAGTGTAACATCGTTGGCTGATTCAGTAATTTCTAGAATTCTGCCCAGACTTGAAAATACTTTCAATGCCCCTTGCTGAATACTGCCGTTCTCTGTGTGTTTTCCTCCTGGGATTGAGCTGGACAGGATTTTGGTGTTTTAATACATTCCAGTGGGTATAAGCATATTGGCTACTAAAGGTTTCCTTAACTGACCTGGTTACAGTTCGGAATAATCCAGTCCCCCTGCTCCTTAATTTTTCTCCTTTTTAAAACTGGAGATTAAGAAGTTGCTCTTCACTCCATTACCTGGTGGGGGAATTCTATCCACAGTGGGTTACAGAAGTAACTTTGGGGTTAGATCTGGGGAGTGGCTAGGATGGTACCAAAACTAGATCCATGTTTGTTTGTTTGTTTGTTTGTTTTTTCCTAACACATGGACAGTTTCATAAATGAGGTTACCAAGTTGACGTTGTAGATTCTGTTTGCTTAAGAGGGAACGTGTAGCATCCCCCTACCCCAAATTGTTCAGATAAAGTCTCCTTGTCTGCGGACACCTGACTTCCCCAGTCCATCTTCCCTGACCCCAGCACCTTGTGTACAGTGAGCATGCAGTAGTCCGTGAATGGAATCCTTTGTCATCGTGCCTCTATTCTGACGAATGGGTGTCTGCCCCTGGGAAGATGGCTGGTGGCCGGGCTGTGCTGGGGAGGCCTGGGCTCCACTTCAGAAGCGATTGCCCCATCCTGACAGGGCAGGACATGTTCTCCTCAGGGCCAGGAAGTCACTACTCCATCCCGGTTAAAGGCTTTACCTCCCTTTTGCTTTCTCCTTCTCGGGAGCAGTTGAGGCCAAGTATGACTGCCAAGGTGACTCCAAAAAAGCCGAGGAGCCTGAGCATGTCAGCCCTTCCTGTAGCCCGCCACACACGCTTCAGACCCTGGGGGAACGAGCTGAGGACCGGGGGGAAGAGCGCCAGCCAGGTGAGCAACCACATGAGTCTGAGGGCTGGAGCAACAGGAAGGGATCCTTGGCAGTTCTGTTTATTTGGCAAGATCGGGATATGACCTGAGCTTACACTACATTGCCTCACAGCCAAGAACTTTTTACCGCACGCTGTAAATGTTGGGATGACTCTCGGGCTGAGGACAGATGAGTACATCAAAGGCTGCTAATTAGTTTCCAGGTGTGGTTGCCGAGGATGGTCTCTGTTCTTTCAGGAAAGGGTTAAATCCTAATTTTTTTTTTTTTTCAGTCCTCAGGTGAGCTGCTTTTGTTCAAAGCCAATGCCAGAGCTTTAACACACGGTCTTTGGCTCCGGTAGTTCTGAGAGGCAGGGTTTGCGTGTGTCTGTATCCACGAGAGGTGGCCACGGCTGTATTTCGTTTTTATAAATATTAATCACGTTTTTTTCTTCATTTTTTCTGCTGTCATTGGGGCATATGTTTTGAAGCTACCTTCTAGGCGAATTGAATTAGACAATTCCTTAATTTTTTTAGTTTATTTTTTTAGTCATGAAGTCACTGGTGAGCGTCTTCTGCAAAGTGTAATACTGTAATAGGATTTCCTAGCATTCTGTCTGAATGCTTCCGAATTAGTTTTCAGTCTCTACCCCTTGCTTTCCATTTCATTTATGTTAAATGCTATTGTTATGTGGACATAGGAATATACCATTTAGAAACTCCTTCTGAATGGCTACTCCTGAAAAACAAATGGAATATGACCCCAGGAGGGAGTTGAATCCTTGAAATGATTCTTTGGCAGGGTTACTCGACCTCTATGCTGTTGACATGTTGAGTTGGAGAATTCTGTATCGTATAGGGCTTCCCCCTGTATCGTGGGATTGACTAGTACTCCTGGCTTCTACCCATGAATTCTCAGTGACTCGCGGTGTGCAGCCATAATAGTCCAATGGACGAAACTGCCCAAAGTGGTAACCATTCCCCTCAATGTGGATATAACTAAGGAAAAACAAGGTGAAGACAATGGTGAAGATGGAGAAACTGGACTATTATTTTTGCTTCTTAAAAGAGTTACCTGCGTAGTTCCAAAGAAAGTAAATTCGTAGGGAGGGGGGTCCTCCAGCAGAATTCCCACTCCCCCACCAACCGTCTGCCCATTGACTGGAATGTAGTTTACATGACTACAGCTGCACCTCGCTTAGAAGAGGTATTGATTTTGACGCTTTTGTTCACCACCGAAGAACTCTCAGATGTTTATATACCATGCAGAACTTTCTTTGAAGTTCCCTGATATCTTAATCGAGAGAAAGTTGAGTGGAAAGACGGTAGGAGAACAAGATTCAGATGAGGCTCACGTAAGACTTTAATAACCGCATCGTGACTAGAAAGAAGAAGCTCGCCCAGTCTACACCGTGGTTCGGCAGTTCTGTGAATGGGAGGTCACATACGTGGTTTCAAGATACGTTGCTCGGAATTCACAGTACTGACAGTCATCTAGAGTGTCGCATTCTTCTGGTCCGGGAGCATTTTCTCCGATCTGACTCCTTCCCCATTTCCTCCTAGCTCTGCGGTACATCATTTGAGTAGTCAGACAAGTCAAATCATGTCTCTGCTGTGATTTAACAGGCAAAGTTCTGTTGTCTTTACTTCAAAATTTCTTTTCTTCTCTGTTCTCTCGTCACCTGAACATCCATGCTGGCCAGGCGTGTTTTTGCTTCTCCTCTTTCTGTTTCTGCGTTTCCATCTCTCCTGCCTGCCCTTGTTCCCTTCCCTTTTCTCTGACCATAGAAACCATCAGGTGGCCTTGCTGGCATCATCTTACCATTTTTGAACCCTGCTACCCAGAGACTTCCATTCATCATGCCTTGGGCACTCTTTTTCTTTAATGCTAGATCTCTCTGAGGGATAGTTAATGATCTTTGCAGCAAATGAAGGTGAACTGTAGCCACATTATTGTGATAATACAGCCAACTGCATGGAACAGATTGGGCCTAGCTCTGAACAGCTGCGGCTGGCAGAGCGAGTCTGGACTCCTCTCGGAAGAGTTCCAGAACTGCCAAATCATCAGACTTGAAGGGGAAAGAGGGACAAGAAAGGTTATGGGGATAGTGGTTCCTGCAGGTGCATTTTGCCTTTGTGATCTGCCTTTTTTAAATTCTCACCGGTTCTTGGGTCTGGCAAAGCATGGTCTAATTGAACGCGGGGGCTGCCGTCATTTCTGTCGGACTGGCCCGCTCTTAGTGGCTGTGATGGTATTTGACTGCTCGTTTTCAGGTACTGCACGTGGGATAAAGCGGGTGCTTCTGTGGTTAAAACGGTGCCTCTTTTCTGTCCATAGAAACTATTTGTAGTTTTAAGGAGAGTTTTGATTTGGAAAATGGACGGAGCCCTAATACAACCTGACTTCTGGACTTGAGCTACATTGTGTGGCTTCTTGGAGATTGTAATAAATGGGAGTCGGTGTGGGTTAGGACAGACTTCATCAACTCGTGGCCCAGAGAACCCCATCCAGCCTTCACGTATGTCGTGTTTGTCCATACAAGCGTGTGTGTGTGTGTATTTTAATGTTTATTTATTTGAGAGAGTGCGAGAGAGCATGAGCAAGCACAGGAGGGAGGGAAGGGAGGGGAGGGGCAGAGAGAGAGGGAGACACAGAATCCGAAGCAAGCTCCAGACTCTGAGCTGTCAGCACAGAGCCCAATGCAGGGGTGCAAACTCAGGAACTGCGAGATCCTAACCTGAGCTGAAGTCGGATGCTTAACCGACTGAGCCACCCAGGCGCCCGTGTGTGTGTGTGTGTGTGTGTGTGTGTGTGTGTGTGTGTGTGTGTGTGTGTTTAAAGAGTAAGGGGCCAACATTTATATACATATGTATAAATTTGGTGAATTTTTCCCAAGCAGCTGGACGATCTATTTCCCTGGCACCTGGGTCTCCTCTGCTAAGTACGTGGAAGCCGAGTAAGGGGCTCTTGGACACCCGAGTGGGCAAGATGCAAAGTTTGCATTTCGCGGGAGTCCTCGCCTCATACCCTCACGGTCCCTTCTTGCTCGGCCTCTGCAGGAGAAGTTTCTAGAGAGCTGGTAGAGGCCGTGGGCCGGGGAGGAAGTGGGTTCCACTCTCAGCTTGACCACCCGCATTAATTTGGGAAAGACACTTGCTTTTCTGCTACTTCGTTGGCTCGTGTGTCAAATGGGAACACGGTTCTTGATCTCCCGCGGCTGCCGGGAAGAGTATTAAGCGTGCGAAGTGGGGTAGCCTGCCTGACTCCCCGACAGGAAGCCGGGTGCTGTCCACGTTGGTTGTGGTGATTTGTGGCAGCCTTGTGTCACCGAGTTTACCAGTCCTTCCGAGTCCTGTCGACCATGCTACACCATGGGCTACTCATTTCTGCTAAGGACAGCGTGGGGACTTGTGTCTGGGATTTCCCATATTTCTCTTCTTGTCTGGCAATACAGAACCGACAGTGTCTCTAACAGGTAAGGCGACAGGAGCTGCGCTTACGGCTGGCATCGTCGGAAGAATGGAACCTCTTATAATTTAGTTTATGTTAGGGAAACACTTGGCTGTGGGTTTTTCTGCTTTGCTTTTTTGTTTGTTTGTTTTCTTTTTTTCTTTTTAATTTTTACTTCTTTACTTTTTTGCCTGGTCATGACTTTGTAATTTTGGGCCTAAACCCCTGGAGTTTTGGTCTCCTCATCTCTACCCCATCTCTGTCCCGGTCACATTCTAACTCAGATTGGTGACAGCGCTGTGGACCGAAGGTGCACAGAATTTCCGTGGAGGGAAAGGTACAGAACCGAGAGCACTGCATCAATTAATGTACTTTCTTAAAAGTGAGAGTTAACTTCAGTTTAGGTTCGGTTTGAAGTTTACTGAAAGCAGCCTTTTATCAGCAGGTTCTTTAAAACCACAAAGGGATTTTTTTGTACGTTATTGTATTCAGTTGGTATCTTTTCTCCTGCCTGACCTTTGACATCTGTCACAGGTCCCAGCGCACATTTGGCTCCCACACCGCGTGGGGGCGGGGCTTCCTGGTTATTATACGTGTGGTTCAGAAACACAGGGTTTTCCGCTCATTTTTCTACTTCCTGCAAAGATGGGTTTCCTTTCGATGTGGATATTTCCCTTAAACACATACAGTTGTTTGAAAATGGTAAAGGATAACAATGCAGTAATTCTTCCACTTTGCGAAGGTGTCTGGAAAACTCTCATGGGTTCGAGTGTCAACCTTCTTGGAAGAAGGCAAGGTGGTTAGAAGATGTCAAGGCAGTTCTGGGACCAGGGGTAGGAAACAGATGTAAAAGGTGAAAGATGATTCGTGATCAGCTCAGTTTCTAGAGTCCCAAAATCCAACCACATGGTGCATGAAACAGATAATATTTTCTTTTTAAACAATTTTTTTAGTTTATTTATTTATTTTTTTAATAATTTATTGTCAAATTGGCTTCCATACAGCACCCAGTGCTCATCCCAACAAGTGCCCTCCTCTGTATCCAGCACCCACTCTCCCCGCTCCAACACCCCCCTCTCCCCTCAGTTCGTTCTTAGTCTTTGAGAGTCTCTTATGTTGTCTTCCTCCCTCTCTGTGGCTTTTTTTTCCTTCCCCTCTTCCTCTCCCCCCTGGTTTTCTGTTAGGTCTCACAATTAAAAATTTTTTAATGTATGTTTATTTTTGAGTGAGAGAGGGACAGAGCGTGAGTAGGGGAGGGGCAGAGAGCGAGAGGGAGACACGGTATCCGAAGCAGGCTCCAGGCTCTGAGCTGTCAGCACAGAGGCCAGCGCAGGGCTGCAACGCACAAACCACGAGACTGACCTGAGCTGAAGTCAGACGCACAACTGACTGAGCCACCCAGGTGCCCCGAAACAGATCATGTTTTTAAAGGTTATCTTAAACCCACCCAGGGTGAGATAAACATCCTTAGGAGAGTGGAAGCTACCCTAACAGAAGAAATGAGAAGGCAAAACTATTTTTAGAGCCCTGCTTTAAAAAAAAATGTAAGAATGGAAGTGTAAGTCTAGTTCAGGTCCTTGAACTTGGCCCCCGACTCAGATCCGGTTCCAGGTGAGCACTTAAGTGTTGGTTCTTGTTGTCACCTCCATCTGACACTGTTGAGGGAGGAGGCGACCAGTGGGAAGAGCCAGCCGAAATTAGGAGGATGAAAAAAATTCCTGCCCTTTGTAAACTTTTTTGTCCACAACGAAAAGGATTGTGGGCATGTTGCAAATTGAAGGAAATATACACGCTGATTCTTGGGAACTTGTTAGCGTTAAGTCGTACAAAAAAATGACAATTTTACATAGCTCGCTCAAATAAAATTACGTTTTTGCTAGCATTTCTCCAGGTGCTCTGACTTGGAGGTATTGATGCTTTTAAAAGCCAGATATGATTTGTCATCCAGTTGGTGATTTTTTTTTTTTTTTTGCATATACTTTGCTAGAATATACAGGTATTTTCTGCTTGGATCCTTTGCTCTTAGCATTTTTCCCGCCTCAAATTACAGTCACTGCCTTAAATTTTATAGCAGAAAGCCTAAAAGTGCCCAGCAGGTAGTTCCTTGTTAACAGATCACACGTCCTGGCACCTGCCCAGCGGATCTCCATTGGCTGGGGGGCAGGGCCCAAGATCCAAAGTGGAGTTTTTACCTTAGCAGACATACTGTGTTAACATCAGAAATGGATGTGAAAAGATTCAAAGCCGCCTACATGGACGTGGCGTAGCAGCACAGCCTGCTCTCTGGTAGATCAAGCCTCTCTGAGAATTGTGAGGTTTGCTCGGGTAGGCATCCCCCCAAGCCACCCCCTGATTTCGGCGGGTCAGAATGATTCAAGGAATCCTCTTACAGTGTGGGCAGCAAACCGGTTCCCTTAGTCAAGAGAAACGAAAAGTCTCTAAGGCGTCGTGGATGTAGTACAATCAGGGGGCCCCCGATGGCAGTCGTAGTGGTGTCGGCGGTGAGTGTGGGCGTGTCCACGTGTGAGCGTGATTCGCGGTGGGAAGTTTGTGCAGAGTGAGGCAGATGCCGCCTTTGCTCCCTTGTTTCCTGGTCTTCAGAGCGCCTTTTCCGTAGTTTTATTTTAAGGTCGGCTGCCTTTCTGGCCTGTCCGCGAGGGCGCCGAGAGCCTGGGGGCACATGCGCCCACCTCTTCAACTGGCTCTTCCTTGTGTGCTGGCAAGTGGAAGTGCGCGGCGCCACAAGCTGCTTTGAGCGGAGCCCACTTCCCTTCGCCCGCAGAGAACATGAAGCAGTTACACCAACATCAATCAAGGAGAACCCGCAGGCTGCAGTCACACCGTTGGAGCAGGTGCGTGAGCGAGCACTCGCCAACAGGCGCGTGTGATTGAGGTGTACCTTGGTGTTTTGCCCACAGATGTCAGTTGTGATGACTGGGTGGGGCTGAGCCTGCTCCTCGCAGAGCTAAGGCCAGCCTGTGCTATTTGTGGCACAGAGCAAGTGGCTCGTAGCCTCTCCGCGGCTGATTTACTGAAACCAAGGGGAAGAAGGCCAGGGCGGGGGCGGGGGGTGGTGGGTGTGTGTGTGTGTGTGTGTGTGTGTGTGTGTGTACACATATGCATCAGTATATATCAAACGTAGATAGTCACACATATCTGCAGACATACATACGCACACACCAGTTTAAAGTGAAACTCCAGGGGGCCATGAATGAAGGAGAGGATGGTAGACTTATGTCTCTGCTGGTGAGGCGAAGGGTCTGATGAAAAACAAACATAAGACACATAGCTCGTTCTCATTGAACCCTTCGGATATAGATCGAGCTTTGGGAAGTTTCTCCAAAAGTTTTGAATGATCTCAAAAAAAAAGAAACGGGAACATTTCACAGTAGGACTTCGGTGCATATCGTACCTTTGAAATAGTTAACTAGTTCTTCTAAAGTTACTTGTGCAAGTAACTGGTTATGAGTATCCATGTTGAGCTGAGGTTTCAAAATATTATGCATGTTATTTATATTTAAATATGAGAGCAGTCGCCCTTTAAGCAATATACAGAAATATAAGACCCACTCTTTATCAAATCTGGCTAAGTTTGGGAATAATTAGAAACCCAGTGTCACTATAGGCCTGGGGAGAAAAACATCCTATTGAAGAGGGAATTTTATACACTATTTAGAGACTGTGGTGCAAGATATAAAATCAAAACCCACAAAACGTGCTTAACCATAGTTCTGGCAACGCAGCTTCTAGCTGAATTCATCCTAAGACTATTACTGAACATATGTAAGAGGGTTTACTATAAGAATTTTTTAACCCAATCTTATTTTCTTAAATGTATTTATGTGTTTATTTTGAGAGAGTACGAGGGGGAGGGACAGAGAGAGGGAGGGAGAGAGAAACCCATATAGGCTCCTGACGTGGGTCTTGAACTCAAGAGCTGGGAGATTGTGACCTGAACCGAAGAGTTGGAAATTAACTGAGCCACCCAGGCGCCCTGGCCACCATCTTATTTTTGATATAAATTTTATAATTGTCTAAATAAGGTAGTCATATAAATCATAGTAGAAATGCACAATAAACTACTAAACAAAGCATCACAATAATGTTGTAGCTTTTTGTATGGTCTTTTTAAGAAATACGGTGTTGAACGCATACCTGAATATGTAGGTTTAGAACTAGTTTGGGAGATTATATATAAACCTTAAAGTTACTGTCTCTAGGTGACTTGAAGTTACTAAAATACTTTTTGCCTATCTGTTCTTAACAGTATTCTAATATTTAAATGTATTACCTGCATACCGAATTCAGCAAATGGAAATCTCGTTTTAAGAGTCACATTTCTCCAGAGACGCTCACGAAGACCCCCTAGGTAGCTGCCAAGCAGAGGATGTCCAGGACCGTCGGTTGAATTAGTCAGCGATCTGTGTGTCCCAGGCGGCGTACAAGTCTCTGTCACAGTGCTCTGCTTTCCGCGTGGCCCGTGGCGGAAGCATTCCTCCTCCACATCCTGATCCGTGGGGCTTTATCAGCAGAGTGAATAATAATACTGACCCGAACATTCTCCTAGGGAGCGATGCGCAGACACTGAGATTAAACGGCGACCTTTTGTTTCACGTTCTTACGTATGTGTTCTGACTGCTCTCTTCTGTCTCACGTGGTGACACTTCTGCCACGTGGGGAGTTGGTCAAGTGAGCAGCAAAACCCGACATCGTTTGTGAAAACTTGAAAGGCCTCTAAAAAGCGTGGCGGCAAGTGCTTTGAAAAACCCGACCTCTCCTTATTTTGTAGGGTTTGGCCTTGGAAACCCAGGTTAACGTCCAGCAGGTGGTAGGACGGGATTCGAAGCGGGAGAGATTGGTGTGGGGAGGTCGGCGTCCGTCCATCTGGAATGCGGGGACTGCGGAGAAGACGAAGCGGATGTCTGAGGGAGGTTCGGGGCCCAGCAGGTGTGCTGAATGAGAGGCTTAAATGCTTCCGAGTCCCCAAGAATCTACCTAACGGGGCAGTCCTCTGACGGCCGCTGCATCTCGCTACAGTGATCCTGGAAACGGAGCCGTGTCTATGGGCTCTCAACGCATTGGCGTCTCTACCGGTGTGAGACCCGAAAGCTGATAATTCCGGCCGCCACCACCCCGGGCTCCCGAATGAGAAGATTCTTTGTGAGTGCTGCTACAAAAATAGCAACGATTCTTGAGAAGGAGGATCTGTTTTGGATGAGGACCAATCTGCCCAGTTGCTCTGCATGTGTGTGTGTGTCCGGGGGAATGGTGATGGCTTCTTGAATTTTGTTCATTTCTTTCCCACTGGCGAAGGGAACAAGTGAAACTTTGGATTTGGGTCTATTTCCGTTGTCCAGTAAATCAGGAGTGTTTGCTCCGTCTGTTACCCCCGGCTGTGTTTCTGTGGTGTGGTGGGAAAGTTTGTTGCTTTCCCGGCCTCCTCCTCCGTTTCTCTGTATCCTTCTCTCCTGTTACAACGGAGATGGTGCCATTAATGAATTGCCTGGGGCTACTTTAAAGTATAAAGAAGGGTCTGGGGTGGGGAGAGTTTTAGCCATTCCTGAAATAAGCACAGAGTGATAAAATCAATAATTTGAGGAATTACTTGCCTCATAACCATCAACAACAACAAAGCAAACCTTGTCAATAGAACAAGTTGAGAAAAACATGTCTTTAGGCAGCCTAATCTAATCACACACAGAAGGCAGCCTGTTTTCTTACTTGTTGGAAAACTTCCACTTTATATTCTCACAGGGAACAATATATTAAGTCCAGTATTTAGAAATATTTGTTGAATCCTACTGTCTGATTTTGGCAAATCCCAAGGAAAAAAAAATATGTCTTGGACTGCATGCGCCTTCCTGGGAAGATACCGGAGTTTTCCCAGAGAGGCTGGCTTCACACTGTGGGAAACATTGGGTTAGCAGATAACACTGTTAGGGTTTGTATTTCAGAGGGCTTTTCGCTTTCTTCAGGTTATTGGAGCAACCACAGCTGATCGGTGGCTCTGGGATCTGATGGAACTCAAAGGGTGCACTCACCTTCCCTTCTGCTGATACCTCCGGTTCCTCTTGAAGGGTCCCCTGGCCCGTAACCCCCTCGTCCTGTTACAGCGGCAGGCCGAGCTCGCTAGCGCCGAGATATCCAGGCTCCGGAGGGGAGGACGCGGGAGTGGGAGATGAGGCCTCAGGGGGTGAACGGCCGGTGGCTGCTGCTTTTTTTCTCTTGTGGAATCCTGAAGCACGAACATTGTGGCAAAACCTGAAGCTGATTCTTTTTAAATGGGATCATCACGTGGCGTTGGCTGAGTAATTGAAGTTTGTGGTGAACGCAGAGACGAGCTCTTGGGAATGTGATGCTATGGCTTCTTTATTTAAAAGCGTGTGCTAAGACACGTGTACATTATTATGAGGGCCGTACTAAATCTCGTTTAGTGTAAGTTTCCTAGCATGTGTCTGGCATAAAATCATTTTAATAGAGCTTGTGCAAGGGTGTGTCTCACAGCCCTGTTCTACTGGTCGCTTCAGTGTGAAATAGGCCTGTGTGACACAGGCCTTTTGCTGCTAAGTTTATAACTGGGGGGGTGATTTACCCCCCAGTTTTCATCTCTAGTTTATTTTAGTTTATTTTGTGTGTGTGTATGTGTGTGTGTGTGTGTGTGTGTGAGAGAGAGAGAGAGAGCAAGAGAGGGGGAGAGAATCCCAAAGAGCTTCCACACTGTCAGTGCAAGAGCCCAATGTGGGGCTTGAACTCAGGAACTGTGAGATCATGACCTGAGCCAAAATCAAGAGTTCGACACTTAACTAACTGAGCCATCCAGGTGTCCCTAAATTTTTATCTCTAAGAGGGAGATAAAAAGCATTAACTTCAGAGGTTTTTTTTAATAAAATTAATTTTTCTCTTTTTTTTAATTTATTTTTTAATGCTTATTTTTGAGAGAGAGAGAGAGGGAACACGAGTGGAGGAGGGGCAGAGAGAGAGGGAGACACAGAATCTGAAACAGGCTCCAGGCTCCGAGCTGTCAGCACAGAGCCCGACACGGGGCTCAAAGCCAGGAACTGTGAGATCATGACCTGAGCCGAAGTCAGACACTTAACCGACGAAACCACCCAGGCACCCCTACTTTTTCTTTTAAAAGTTTATTTTTTTATTTTTTTATTTAGAGAGTGTGAGCAGGAGAGGGGCAGAGAGAGAGGGAGAGAGAGAATCCCAGGCAGGCTCGGTGCTGTCAGCACAGAGCCTGCCATGGGGCTCGGTCTAATGAACTGTGAGATCACGATCTGAGCTGAGATCCAGAGTTGGACTCTCCGCCGACACCCCGGGGCTCCCAAATAAAACTAATTTTAGAATAGTTTTAGTTAAGCCAAGAAGTTGCAAAGACAGGAGGAATGTATTCATATACCCTTCCTCGTTTCCCTTACTGTTACCATTTTACCTTTTTATCATGGTAGGTTTGTCAAAACGAAGGAACTAGCATCGGTACGTCATAATTAACTAAACTCTAGGGTTGATTTTGAATTTCATTGTATTTCCTAACGCCCTTTTTCTGTTGGGGTTCCCTCCTGGACACATTCCATTTGGTCACGTCTCCTCAGACTCGTGAGGCCTGTGAAGGTGTCTCCGACTTGGTTTTGATGACCTCGACAGTTCTGAGGCACACGGGGTAGTGTTTTGTAGACTGCCTCTATTGGGCTTCGTCTCCCGGTTGCACCGGGCTGTGGGGTTTTGAGAGGCAGCTGGCCGGGATGGATCACCGTCTTCAGTGCTTCCTGCCAAGGGTGTAGACCGGGCACATGGCTTGTCACTTCTTCACATGGGTGAGGTCCGTGGTACCAGGTTCCTCCAGTGTACAGCAACTCTTTTCTCGCCCTTTCTGAACTGCGTCGTTGGAAGGAAGTCACAAGGCACAGCTGCTGGGGTTGTTTTAAGGTGTATATGGAATGATCAAGCTCGGAGCCTTGCACCTGGTGCGTAGAAAACACTCTGGAAAGTCTGCTGCCGCTCTAGAGGTTTCGTTGGCCCTTGTCCTCGTCCATGCTTAAAAGCTAGGAGTCTCCAGAGCTTCTTGCTTGTAGTTGCACGGTTCTCAGGCACTTACTGATGTCGATCCAAAAATAAAAAAAGCAAAAACAAAAATAAACATGAAAATAAAAAATAAGAGTGCTCACTAACCTGTCAAGTGAGAAGACCAGGGCCCTTTAGGATGGAGACACGGGCATTCCCTCCAGAATTCCCTCTGAAAGACTGTTGATCTTGGAGTCATCGGTACCTGGGTCCTGTTTCAAGGGATGCTTTCCGTCCTCAGGGATGAACATGAGCGCGGGGCTGAGGGGGGCTGGCTGGTCTTGGGAGTCTTTGGCGGCAGCGGCGGGGGGTGGGGTGGGCGGGTGGTGGCGGGATGGAGAAAGAAAGTCATTTAGGAGCTGGGCCTATATTACAGGGAGATTTTTCCTTTTTTTGTAGGCTTGATGGCGTTCATGTAGAATTTAGATTTCTTCTTAGAATAAACTGTCCTCAGCACTTCTCTGTAAACCGAAGACCTCGTTCGGCAACCTGCAATGCTTCAAAGCCCGGGCGGTTGTTGCTGGAGTAGTTTGCTGAGCCTGGATAATAGAGTTCGGAGTCCTGTGTCACCATGTCTGTTGGGAGAAGTAGGAACAGCTGGTCTCTTGTACAGATACTGTTTGGCATGAATTTTTTATTTAAGTCTCTCCATGTATCTAGTAAACAGTAGGCAGTATTCTAACATTACTAAAAGCCTTCAAGTCTCCTTCCAATAAATTTCCTTCACTCCTCCCCATTTCCAAGTTCAGGGGGTAGGGCAGGGTTAATGTACCAGAGAAGGAATGCTAGGAAAGCATTTCAGCGCTGGAGAAAATAAGGGTCCTCTTCTTATGTATTCTTTCCCGTTTGACCTTCCGCTTCTCTCTCAGATAACGTAGTTTTTGGACTGTTTCTTGGGAAAACCAGTTTTATGCAGACATTCTTTTGTGGTTCTGTATGAGAGAAGAGAGACTTCTTCATATTAAAATGGCACGCTCTGTCCCCAAGCGCTGAACACGGAGAAGATTTGCCTCCACGTTAAAGCTAGGTGCCCCGTGACATATTCTCTTGGTCGTCTTTAAACGACTAGCAAGGAAATTCTGTCCGTATATCCTCGTGAATTCGTCTTAACAAGCTTACTGGAAACTGAGTGCCGCTTTTCTGCCTCATAAGGAACCTAGCAAGTATTTGAGAAGCACAGAGGACAGCATTCGTTCCGTTATCTTTTGTTATCAACGGCAAAAAGAATTGTTTTCCCTAACCTGCCGTGTTACCATTGGGGTTCAGAGGAGTAAGGACTGTCATAATGCATTGTCCAATCTTCATCTTTTGTCGAGCTGCCTTGGAGCTCCCTGTCCTGGGGCTCGGAATGTAAGTAAGAATAAGATGGCATTGGTGTCCTCAAGGGTCCAGTGATAGTCTTTCTCGGCTCTGCGAGATGCTTTCTTCTTTGAAGAGTTTGTCAGACTCTTGTGGTCATTGAGGATGTTCAGTCATGTATCGAACGCCCTCCTCGGGACACTTAGTATAGATGTGTGTTCTCGTCCCCTTTCAGGTTAGGCGTGACCATGTGACTGGCTTCGGCCCCTGAAATGTGAGCAGAGGTCACATACGCTGCTTCCCGGATGAAGCTTTAAGAGTCACCATGGGATTTACTTCGTCCCCTTGCGCTTCCGGTAGTGGAAACACACGTTGTTGACGTGGAGCCTGCGCAGTCCGGTCTCTGAAGGGCCCTGATGGAAAGGTAGCCCCCCCTGGGTTGGGCATGGAGCGTGAGCCAGAATGAAACTTTGGTTATGACAAGCTACAAGGGTTTGAGAGTACGAGCTGCTGCAACATGAGCGCCCTGTCGATTAATGCCCTCGGCTTCCTTATCTCTTGAGAGGTGAGACCTGAGGGCCGGGGGTTTGGGCCCTGGAGGAGAGATTCGCACTCGCGATGGTGTTAGCCGTTGGACGTCTGTATGCATGGTGGGGACCGGCACACAAGTGGGTGCCATTCTGTAGAGGGGTGACCTACGTTCAGGAGAGTTGTTACATTTCTTCAGGGAGGTTACATCCCTTCTGACACTGGTATGTATACTTTTGAACACCTACCTTGACATAATGGAGGATAATTTTCTTGAAGGAAAATTCACACACGGACACGTAGACATACACACCCCTTAACTTAATCTCCCAGGAGTCACACGAAAGATTTCAATGCCAGACTGCTGGTTGGGTGCCAGGAAGAATGCCTTGAGTGGACATAATGCTTAATTTATATTTAGGGAATTTCCACTGTTAAATCACAGAGCTTGTAAAATTTGAAAAAGAGGAGGACGGAGCGGAGAAGGGGAGAAAAAGGGCCCACGAATGTGATTGACAATATTCCTTTTAATTGAAGCCACCTGAAGGCTTCCGTTGAATAATAAAGCAATTCCCCCGTGGTTTCTGTGCCTTCGGTGTTGGAACCTCCGAAATGTAATCTGCTTCGAGCTTCTGCTTGGTTTTTTGTCAGGCCGAGAATACGTCCGGCTGCTGGCTGGTCAGAAGTGTAAGCCGAGCCCACGTCTCCTGGGGATCATTCCGGGTTGCATCGTCTACTGGGGCAGGCCGGCTCCTTCTTGGACCGGGAGGAGCTGCTCCTGCCCGGCGTTTTTGACTCTGGGACAGACGGTGACAGCCCCTGGGACCTCTCTGAAGCAGGCACTTGGCTCAGCTGGCTTTTGTTCTTCCCTCCCTCACAGTTCTGCTTACAATAAACTTTTCCCCCCAAAGAAAAGCCCCTCGTTCATTTGGGTTTCATCGGTTTCCCCAAAAGCGTGTGTAGCCTTCAGAACTGTTAGAAGGGCAAATACTCAGTAAATGCAGAATTACTTTCAGTTATTTGTACTTTCGTTACTAAAAGTTGCCTCGTTTCCGTATCCTGTCCAAGCTTACTTTCCCCCGTGTGTGAATGTGAGTTTGCGATCGACTCTGGATGTTTGCGAAGAAGCCAGACAGACCAAGCTCCCTGTAACCCTGTTGAAGGATGTTGGGGGGGCCATCCCCTTCCTACCCCTCCTGTCTGTGCACGGTTTTCCGGTATCCATGCAAAAGCACCGTCAGTTTAAATGTTACTGAAAAAAAAAATGTTCAGCATTCAGTTCACAGTCCTGCGAATTCTAGTCTAACGTGAGCATCCCCACGGGGAAAGCCCAAGTACTTACAGTCCTACAAGGGCTCTCAATAGACAGTTTAACATAATAACCTCTGAAAATAGAAAGAACCGGTTGTATAATTGTCATAAAAAATAGGCCCAACGAGGAGGCTTTGCTCTGGACATCTGAAAGTTGGCCCCCAGCTTGCTCACAGTCTCTTAGTAAAGTAGCTCTAGTTTACAGAGCTAATTTTCACCTGGAAACTGTTACACCTTTTAGTTTTTCTTTCAGGAAACCTAAATTGTGTAAATTTGCGCAGCTACTTCATCCTTTTCTCTGCCTCTTTGTGCCCTTCTCCTTTATCGTGTTCAAAGTGTGCATTTATGGGGCGCCTAGGTGGCTCGGTCCGTTGAGGGTCCGACGTCAGCCTAGGTCATGATCTCACCATTCCCGAGTTCGAGCCCCGCGTGGGGCTCTGTGCTGACAGAGCCTGGAGCCTGCTTCCGATTCTGTGTCTCCCTCTCTCTCTGCCCCTTCCCTGCTCATGCTCTATCTCGCTCTCAAAAATAAATAAACATTAAAAGAAACGTGCATTTATCTTCACATTGCTTAAACATGCTAACGATTTTGCTCTATAACTGTTATCTAGTCTCCCTTGTCATGTATTCAGGTTGATAATAAACATCCAAAACCAATAACCAGTGTTTATGCTGTATCTACGTAGGTAATGTTCACGAGAGGGTCAATTAAGATGCTCTCATTACCTCCTTCTCTGATTTCATGACCCGTGTGCCTCTCTATAAAAGGGGTCAAATACAGAGGGTCCAAGGAGGACTCCTTGCTTTTATCAATTCGCTGAAACCCTACAACATTGAGTTTGCTTCAAACGTGGCCTCTCACGTTATACAATTTGTTAACCCTGAATTGTTTGATCTCTGTTCTTTCTTGCTGGAAGATGAAATACGAGCCTTTAAAAGAAGTGGAATTTTTCTCTGGGTTCAATGTTTTCTCTCATTAAGCTTTTGGGATGTCTTTTAATCTTGGTGTTCTCAAATTTCCTAGTGATGTTTGGGTCTTATTAATTTCTGAGTGGTACTTGGAATAATCTGGAAACTACATCTCTGTTGGCCCTGAGGCATTTCTTTTATGTTATTCTTAGGTTTTCTGTCTTCTTTCTTAATGGACCTCCTGTCACTCAGATGTTGGATCCCCGGATTTGACCTTTTCCATGTCTTGTCTTCACATTTTTCATATATCTTTATCCTTGTGTTGTGGGAGATTCGGATTTTTTTGAGCCTTTTCCTTAATGTTTTCTTAGCAGTCAAATTATTAATTTCTAAGGGCTCATTCTTTTATTTTGGGGGCAAGTATTTTGAAATACATGAAAACTCTAGTAGAAAGCACCAGCATTCTGCCAGGAATTCATCTATTATAAAGGTCTACATTCTGAAGTCAGAATTCCCTATGGGTATTGGAAGAGACAGCTAGAATTACCCTCCGGTTTCATAATCTGACTACTTAGGAAAAGAATGCCAGTTGCTCATTGGCCTTCTGATTTGACTTTGACTTCAGTAAGAATACCGAACAACAGCAGTATACACAGAGGTGAAAAATAGACAGGCACCCCTCTCAGGGAGTCGCCGGTCCAAGTGAAAGAAAAGGGCAATGCACGAACCTTTTAGGAATTGCCAAATTATGCAGTATGGAGTTTTAAGCCTGAGAAGTTATTTATCTATTTGTTTTGTTTTATTGGGGCGGGGGTATGTGTTTTTTTGTTGTTTTGCTTTGCTTTTGTTTTAATTAAGATGAACCCTTGTGTATACATAGCTTTTTTACGTGTTTTGAATTTTTTTTATTTATTGCAAGATGTGGAAAGTTAAGCTGTTGGATGAAGAATATTGCTGTTGATGCATATGTCCGTGTTCCTCTGATAAGGTTGTCCGTCATGTGCAAGATCAAATATACGGAGATCTAACTAGCAGTGGGTGTTGTCAGTTTTTAAAAAACTAATTATGTGTGAAAAGTGACGTTTTGGTTTAGCTTTAATTATTTACTATTCTACTTTTAAAAATTTTTTTAAATAAACTCCATGCCACACATGGGGCCTGAACATACAACTCAGATTGAGAGTTATGTGCTTTACTGATGGAGCCATCTGGATGCCCCTATTCTGCCTTTGATCATTGATTGACATTTATGTATTAATCATAGTGTACGGACATGCAAAATATATTTTCCTTTTTCTCCTCCTCCTCCACCTCCTCCTCCTCCTCCTCCTCAACTCTTCTTCCTCCTCCTTAACTCCTTCTCTTAACCTCTTTTGCTTCTTTAGTCTTATTCTCCTATAGTAGTGACACAAGAATGTACCCAATCCAGTGGTGCCGGGAGGATATGAGGCTATTTCCTGAAGAAGACGCTGAAGTATATATTGAATGCCCTGTTGGTTAGAGACAAGGTGGTGCTCTATTAATAACATGAAGATCAATTAATTCTTGAATGGTAGGAAATGTAAATATAGCATTTGTTGAGTTAGGACTTGAATTGGAGAGCAGGGGAGCATTTGTTTGTTGTCTTGAACTTTTCTGGAACGCGAATCGCCATGACTCATTTAAAGTCATGGAATGGGAGAACCGCGTATCAGCACTTGGGTCCTTAACCTGGCCTCAAAGCGGGGCTTAACTGCATCAGCTTGTCACAGTGCTCCTTCTAATTGGAAAGCTCTCTACAGGAGTATACGGAGTCTGACAGTTTCATTCAAGGAGGAATAACAATTGTCCCTACTCACAATATGTTTCCATCACTACATTTTTTAATTTCACGTTTTGAAATTGGCTGTGAATATATTCTGGCTCTCGCACCAGTTAGAATTAGGCATAATGTCTATCATTGCGCCCCGTCAATGAAAAGTTAAATTTCTTGGGTGAACGAATGGTGAAACTGTAAGTGCACATTACTTGATACTTAGAGCCCAGCTATTCGAATAAGGCTTTTAGGATGAGAAGCTGGGCTGCGGTGACTCGGTGGGCAATTTGTTGAACAGTTGCAGCTGTTTATTGTTGAGGCTTGGTAGCTGCATATTGTGTGGCTTTATTATTCCTAAGTTTCACATTTAAGAGATAAAAATAGCCTTCTATATTTAACCCCTTAAGAATTACCTTAAGATTGACGGTAATTAACGTTTAAACCTTTGCTGATGGTCAAAGCCCAAGGTGAAAGGCGCAGTCTTGGGTATAATTTTGTTGGTTCTTAAAGCACCATCTGGCAGAAGGTATATGCTCTAGAGAATTACACAGAGAGTCCGACAGAGAGAGGAAGAATTAGACAGATTTAATTCACTTTTTCTTTCTAAATGAAGAAAATAGCCTTATTCAGGCACAGTGCATTTGGAGAATCTATATATCCTTGGCTGTCTTGCAGTAAAACAGTCAATACAATCTGGGCCCCCAAAACTTTGTGTAAGCAGGTTCCTATGCTGCATGTCAGTTAATGTTCACAGTATTTGTAGGACAACGTTGATAAATTACACAATTGCTTTCTTCCTGATTGATAGTAATAAATGACAATGAAATATCACAGTGCTTTCCACGTGGGCTCAAATGATGAGCAACTAAACTATTCCATGGAGAAGTAAACCTCTCTGTTCTCCCGGAAGCCTATGTCTAGTTATTAGCAATGGGAAAGAACGAAGGGGAAGGAAAATTGTATAAGGATCATTCTAGAAGTATTCGTTATGGTCAGAACTGAATGGAGAGCTCATTTTCATGCCCGACTCTCTCTCCGCTGTGTCAGTAGCACTAGTATCTATGTCTTTATCAGGTTATTGCTTCTGGTGTCTACATTTTCATTACCTTGGTTGCCATTTAATTAAAAAAAGAAAAAAGACCAATGTCTAAGGCCAAGAGTAGGGGTGTTGCTGAGAATGGATGTCTCTTTATTAGTTTATGAAACTGTCACCTCACTTGTGATCAGAGCAGAGTTATTTTTCCAAGCCAGAGTCCCAGTTCTTGATTTCCTAATGTTTTCTAACTTTTAAATTTTTTCGAAATTATTAAATTATTGAAAACTCTCGAGGTCCTATTTCTAGAAGTCGGTCACTTTCAAATTATGTTCTAAATTGTCTTCAGTACAAAATCGAGATGAGCGAGGGGGCAGGTCCCAGCTCTAGGGTTTTCAGAAAAAGAAGACTTCAGCCACGTTTTAAAAATTCTCTATCAGAGTTCTATAAAATTCTTTTAGATACCAGCTGAAAAACATTTGGAAACCTTTGGTCCAACCCGTCCTAAGTTCTAAAACAAACTCCTGCTTCCAATCTCCCAGCACGGGCCTGTGTTTTCCTCCTATCTTATAGGGCATGTTTCCAAAAAGCATCGGACACTGACTCTAGCTGGAGCAGACTGTGTTCTTCAGACCACCGTGCCTTCCCTACTGTTACCAGTGTTTCTGCATTTGGGTAGTCGGCTTGGTTAGGTTGATGGATGAATGTAAGGGCAAATGGGAAGACAGGAAGGAAGGCATACATTTATTTCCGTTTGTCTCTTCCTTTATGTCCATGCATATAATTTTTAAATTATTTGTTTGCATTTTTTCTTACCACTTGTGACAGGAATCCCATCTTGCCCACACTTCACTCTCCTCTGTGCACTTAGAATAACAGCGAACTCTCTAGACACTGTTGTATGTTGTGTGGGCCGCACAGCGTTCTAGCCGCTAAGAACACGGCAGAAGAACATAGAATAACTGACCTCATGGAGCTTCTTTTTACATAGAAAAATCCTAGTGAACCTGCAGGTATATTATATAATGTGTCAGTTAATGAGAAGTGCTAGGCAGAAATCTAAAGCAGAGAATTGAAGGAGTTAACTATTTTATGTCCAGTGGGCAGAGACCTATGCACAAGAACTTGAAGAAGGTGAGGGAGGGGACTTGGTAGACCTGCAGGGTCAGAGCCTTTTAGGGAGGGTGAGCAGTAAGGACGAAGGCTGGATGCAAGAGTGGGTTTGGAACAGTAGGACGAGCACGGAGCCGATCGCTCTTGTGTTTATTACATCTTATTACTCTGGCTTTTATTCTTTAACTCGCAGAGAGGTGGGAAGCCACCTGAGAATATGAAGCAGAGGAAAGATAACTGATTTCAAAAGACCACTCTTATTTTAGTGTTGACCACAAACATTTGTGTGTGTGTGTGTGTATGTGCGCGCGCACAAAAGCAGTCACGTATAATGTGTACATAAAAGGCCTTGACTGTGCTCAAATAAAACTTAAAAAAAACAGTTAGTGGCTGGATTTGGCCTACCCGCCATAGTTTGTCAGTTGCCGAACTAGGCCATTTGGCGAGTGGTTTTGAATTGAGGCTGAGAGGGTGAGGATTATGTCTGCATCACTTATCACTGGTACCACACCAGGTACAGGCTACCGTCGGTGAATGGCTCTTACACATACCCCTCGCTGCACAATTCACTCGCTACCACTTCAGAGCCATAGATCTAATTTAATAAATGTTTGTTAAGGATTTGAAAACATTTTGCTACTAAAAGTAAAGGTGGCAGTAAGTACATAGGTTCTCTGCTTCAAGGTTTTCTCACCGCTTTGAGCAATGGGGTATCTGGGACAAAGACTCTTCTGTAGTAATTCCTTGTGGGTAATTGTTCTGAGCCTGCTCGCTCTGAAACCTTTTTCCCCTACTCGCTGCTGATGGGTTCAGCCCAGTGTTGTCCAAAGGTAACGTGGACCTCAAATGCAAACCGCATTTAAAATTTATAGTAGCCACATACAAAATGTAAAGAGAAGCAAAATTAATATTAAAAGTTGTATTTAATGTAGTACATCCAAAGTATTCTCATTTTAATGTGTAATCACTGTAAAAGTTACTGAGATATTTTTCATTCTTCATTTCATACCGAGTCTCGAATTTCTTGTGTACGTTTTACAACTTGGACTGCTGAATTGCCAGTCACTCCATAGCCACTTGTGCTTAGTGGCCGCCATATTGGACGGTGTAGGTATATAGCTACTGGAGAAGGTTCAGAACTTGGCCTTCCCAGCCGACAAATAGCCTTCTATAAAAGAACTAACAACACTGCTAACCTAGCAGTGTTAAAGCTGATTTGGGAAAATCATTTATTTTTTTCTTGCAAGATTATAGATACGAACCACTCTAGGAATGTGGACTCAAGTCCCCTTAGGTTAACTGGCAGTGATTCACAGCCAAGTATGATATAGGAGGACTTTTAGTATTCAGTGTACTTCTCTTCTCCTGAAACACATTTTCTCCATTCAAGTTTCTCATATTCTCAGTTCGTTGGTTGTATATATATACAAAACAGAATTCTACTTTCATGGCCACCTCCCATTCCCAATCCCCAGCTCGACAATGGATTCCAAGGTAATTTGGTGAGACTTTAGAACTGCATGGATTGCATCTTCTCCTCAGAGAGGAATCTTCTTCTTTTTAAAAAAAATTTTTTAATATTTATTAATTTTGAAGAAGAGAGAGACAGAGTATGAGCAGGGGAGGGGCAGAGAGAGAGGGAGACACAGAATCCAAAGCAGGCTCCAGGCTCTGAGCAGTCAGCACAGACTTGAACCCACGAACCATGAGATCATGATCTGAACCAAAGTCAGATGCCTAACTGATTGAGCCACCCAGGAGCCCCTTGGAGGGGCATCTTCTACGTGCTGTGTCATTGATTTCAGTGGGAAACTGAACTCAGAGGTGGAGGCTGGTGAAGGCCAAATGTGTCAACAGCAGCTCAGTAATACTCATTCTGCACAATTTAAATATGGCACATTGACTCACCTAGGGCTGACATGACACCTGTAACCTGCCCATGTCCAAGTTATCTGGAATTTGCCTAAGTCAAAAGAGACTTTTATAAGGTGCAAAAACACCTAAATTTTCAAGTTTGGGGAAACTGCAGAAAGGCTATAAATAAAAACCCTCAGAGCAGATTGGCTGAAAATTCTGACATTGAGAATCTTGTAGAACCATGATGGCTCCTCCCGTGCCTTTGGACAGCAGAGAAAGCAGCACCCTCCCTCACTCTGCCCGAGCCTGTGAGTTGGCCTCTATCCCCTTGGGGGATCCCGGGCTCACTGTGAGAGCGCCTAGCTGTGTGCACAGGGATCCACTCAGAGAGGAGAGCTCTAGAATCTGGTGAAGGACGTAAAGAAAGGAGCC
Organism: Paguma larvata; assembly: GCA_030068075.1. Lineage (NCBI taxonomy): Eukaryota > Metazoa > Chordata > Mammalia > Carnivora > Viverridae > Paguma > Paguma larvata. The sequence goes on from CM057829.1 coordinate 21,183,981, forward strand.
AGGAAAATTTCGAGTTATTAGTTTCTTTTTATTTTTTACCTTTTCATTTTATTTTTTGAGAGAGAGCGAGTGCAGGAGCTGTGCGATCAGCACAGAGGCTGACGTGGGGCTCGAACTCACGAGCCACGAGACCGTGAGCTGAGCCTCAGTCGGACATTTAACCAACTGAGCCGCCCAGTGCCCCCGAGTTATTAGTTTCTCTAGCCACATCTGATTCACCCAGACATCCCTGGGTGTCTTCGAGGTAAGCATCTAAGCGGTTAGATCTTAGGTAGTTCTCTTTCAGGTATAACCAGGCAATTGAAGTAATAGCTGAGTTACAATGGGGTCATTCCTTTTGCAAGTCTTCATGGATCTGTAGATACAGTCTTACTCATTAAATTTGACCTGCAGCCAAGTGATTTTAGTTTCTTTAAGGAAAGAGTTTGGCAGATGTTAAGGCGGGTGGGATTTCTTGAAATACAATATTTTTGAGTCCAGTTAAAATGAATTGGGTAACAGCAGCAACAGCTGACGTCTAGATACCCTCTCCTCTGGCCGGGTGTTGTCTTAGAATTCTTTACCTAGAGTGTGCTCTTACGACAACCACGAGAGGTCTGGGTATGGCCGTTTTCCCCACCGCACAGTGAAGGAAAGTGGTTCCCTAAAGGTTTCCTACCTTGCCTAAAATCACACAGCCAGTACTCGGTGAGGCTGGAATTTGAGCCCCTGCAACCCGACTCCCCTTTTCTTGCTCTTAGAATCGCCACACTCAGTAAATATTCCTGTGCAGGATTAGTGGAATCCTGGACATATTTTATGAATCAGCTCATTTTAAACGCTTTGGTTTTGAAATCGAATATATTCCTCCGGTGAAGCCTTATGAAAACCTCTCATGTGGAGGCATTAGCTTAAATTTTAGTAGGCTTTAAATCTAGATTTAAAACATATCAGGCTTTCCTAAAATAGATGTCCTCTATAGAGAAGCATTGGTGTTGGTCAAGACATAAGTACTACCTCAATTAATAAAGGACTAGAATTTGCTGTGTCGTGATTGTTGGTACTGTCAGAGTTCCTAGTTAAGAATTGATCTTAACCTAAGTCTTGCTTTTAGTTTTTTAAGTCATTCTGACACTTCTTCCCATAGACACACTCATCTGATAGATGAGAAATTCAGGCCAAAGAAGTCTTCTAGAAATGATCCCAGAAGCTCTTTGTTCTGGTACTCTTTCTCTCTGAACCAGCTTGCAACTTACATCTGTGTAAGTCCCAGCGTCGATCCCACCTTGACCCTCTGAGCTCATTTTTTGCCGTTAGTCTCTCCAGCGTTTGAAATGTAGTTTTTCCTACATAACCATGGACGTCGGTCAGCCCTTAGACCCTAGAAACCCTTAGCGGAAGTTCTCGGCCCTATAAACCCAGCCCCCTTCTGCCTCCTTGGATGATTTTTTAATACAAAATATGCTAGCGTGGTGTCTTATTCCGAATTCCTTTTTCCCAGAGCTCTCTCTGGAGGTTTATGGCAGCTAATGGCTCCCCACCCATTTGACATTTTGCCCATTACACATTATATGTTTCTTCCAAGGAACAAACATCTAACCCTCCTTTTCTGACAGCATGGGAGATATTGCCTCGTTGTTGCTCTCCAGGAAAAAGCTCCTAATCTAACTAGACAAACCCCTGCTGAAAAATTAGACCAAACGGCATTTGTAAACTCCAAGGAAAGCATTTTTCTTCCGTGAAGTATTTCCTAGCTGGAAGTGTCAGAAACTTTACATGTACTGATGCCGGTCAGGCTTATGGAAAAAATGGAAAGCTACGAACAGCTGGATACATGGTCAAAACAGAACCCTGTCAACCTAATTTTTCGCCAGTCCTGTGTGCTGAGAAACTTGCCTCATTCTCGTTTCACATTTATAAGACGAAGGAGAAAAATGCATGGAGGAAAGTATAGCTGGTAAAAGGAAGAAGGGGGAGACGGCTCACCCCTGTTTGCTTATTTAGTGATTTCAAATGAAGGAAATAGTATTAGAGGGTGTGTGATGGATGGGATTGTGTGCCTGTAGCCCTCTTTCTAAAATTGTCCTCACATGTAAGAAAATCAACGCAGGATCCGTTTGCCCGGGTGCCTCACACCACTGGTGAGCATTTCTTCTGTGTTTTTTTTTTTCCTGTTTGACTCATGATCTAAGCCCAGCAGGTGATGTAATGTCTTGAGAAACAAATATGATCCACCTCTTTTGGGTTCCTAGGGATCTAGTAAAGGATCTGATGGTCTGTTTGTTTTTAGTGTGAGATAAATAAAAATGTTAGGTTTTTTGTTTATTTTTTGGTAATTCATACTTCACAAATGTGATTTCCTCATAAGGGCCTTTTATTTACTAATTAGCACTCCACCGTCTACTGCATTATAAAAATGTTCTCACGCCCTTAGTATGATGGAGAACTACTAGTGATGAAATGAGCACAGCCGGTGAGTTGTTTAACATACTTGTAGGCTCTAGGTAAGCACACTTACGTAATCAAGTGTTTGAAATGAAAAGGAAATGGAGGGAATGTGCTTTGATCTGTGGTTAATACTAAACATAACTAATTTCGTTGTCTAATGTGCCTTCTTTTAAGGATCTGATTAGTGGCAGGGCGCCTGGGTGGCTCTGTGTGGTAAGTGTCCAACTTCGCCTCAGGTCGTGAGCTCACAGTTCATGGGTTCCAGCCCCGCATCGGGCTCTGTGCTGACAGCTCAGAGCCTGGAGCCTGCCTCGGATTCTGTGTCTGCCTCCCTCTCTGCTCCTTCCCCCACTGGTGCTCTGTCCTTCTCAAAAACAAATAAGTAAACATTGAAAAAAGATACTTAAAAAAATCAGATTAGTGGTGTGTCTGAAATAGAACTTTGAATTCAATGTATTTTAGAGAAATAACTTCTGGTCTTGAAAAGACTGTGACCAGTAGAGCTACTTGCTCCTGTTATGAGAGCCTCAGTTGACAATGTGTCCTAAGTGATTCTTCTCTGAACCGCTTCCATCCACCATGACTCTTTGTGCTCCAAAGAGAGCTTTAGAGCTAAGCATACTGTGTGTTTATAGCAACGTGTCCTTGGGTAAATGACTCAGTCTTTGATAGTCTTTAATTTTGATGGATGTAGGATAATGTATTAAGTCCTCTGAAGAATTCTCCTAAGCTAAAATATCCTATCTCGTGCCTGGGACACAGCAGTTATTAAGAGGTGGTCACGGCCCAGATGGTTTCACTGGTGAATTCTATGAAACAATTAAGGACTTAATAATAGCAATGTTACTCAGAGTCTTGCAGAAGATAGAGGAGGGAGAGAACCCACTTCATGCAGCTATCACAAGGCTGATGGGAAACAAAACAAAAAAAGCATTTAAGAAAGTGGAGACCTTAACAAAATATTTGGTAGTAAAATGCAGCAATGCATAAATATGATGATGTCACAAATCGAGTTTATTCCTGGAATGCAAAGTTAAGCATTTGAAAATTCATGTGATTCACCAAACAACAGAATAGAGGAGAAAAGCTACACGATAATTTAAGTAAATGCAAGAAAATCATTTAATGTGATGAAATGCCCATTTATAACTAAAATTTGAAACAGAGCCCTTTACCAGATTAGGTCAACCTATGAAACCTCTACAGCTAATATTGTGCTTGATGGTGAAATGCGAAACGTTTTCACCCGAAGGCTGGTTACTAGGCCAGGGGTGTCCTCTTTTCATTATTGTTGTTTTGGATGTCCTAGCTAATAACAGAAGAAAAAAATATGGATCAAAAAGGAAGCAGTAAAACTATTTACAGGTGACATGGTTGATGGCACAGAAGATCCTAAGAAATCTGCAAAACACAAGGATTAATGAATTTAGCCAGGCTGAAGGATATGGTGTCAATATACAAGCTTAGAGGTATTTTTACATGCTAGTACAAAGAATTGGAAAAAGTTTTGTTGTTGTTTTTGAAGGTTTTATTTTCCTGTAATCTCTACATCCAACATGGAGCTCGAACCCACAACCCTGAGATCAAGTGTCTCATGCTTGACTGACTGAGCCAGCCAGTCGCCCTGGAAAAAGAACTTTTAAAGTTCCACTTAATGTAGCCTGTAGCATTGAGATCTCTATTTCAAGACTGACACTTAGATTTAATGTAATTCCAACCAAAGTCTTATGAGGTGTGTTTGTTTTGTAGAAAGATAAGGTCATTCTAAAATATATATAAAAATGAAATAGGCCTAGCCTATCCAAGATAAGCTTGAAAAAGAACAAATTCTGGCTTCATTACTCAGTGTAGAGCTATAGTAATCAAGACCTTGGGATACCTTCATGAAAAGAAAGAGAGAGATGAACAGAACAGAATTGAGCCCAATAATAGCCCCACACTTACACTGTCAACTGGTGACCAACACAGGTGCCCAAACAGCCCAGTGGAGAGAGGAAATTGATTTTAGAAAATGGTCTTGCGAAAACCTGGAGCATCAACCTCTATCTGACACCATCCACAAAAATTAGAAACGGATTACAAACCTAGAAATCAAAGCTAAGAAAAGGTTTTTAGAAAAAAAAATGAATATCTCTGTAGTCTGGGGGGTAAGCAAAGGTTTCTGAGTTTAACAAAGCAAAACTGATAAATCAGACTCAAGGTGGAACATTTGAGCTAATGAGAAAACATTAAGAAACTGACAAAATACAATACACGACAAAGGGTTGTTGCCCACAATCAGTAACACACTCGTACAACTCAGTAATGAAAGACAATTCAATAAAAATACAGGCAAAACCTCGGTCAGCTGCTTCAGCAGGGAAGATGTACAAATTGACAGTGTGCAAGACATGCTAAGCATCATGACTCATTAGGGAAATGGGAATTAAACCTTAGCAAGAGGCAGCCGTAGGAATGGCCGTATTTACAAAGACCGACAACAAATGTGGGTGAGGATGTGGAGCCAGCTACAGCTCGTAAGTCTGTGGTGGACGTGGTAATCACGCAGTCGCTTTGGGCAAAAATCTGGTAATCTTTTATAGAACTAAACATACATGTACCCTGGGACCTATAATGTTACTTCTAGGTATTTTCAAGGTGAAATAAAAACACATATCCATGGAAAGGCTAGAGAAAAATCTTCATTGCAGCTGTCTTTGGAATTGCCATTAGTGGAAAAAGCCTTCACGCCCATCAAGACGGGAATAGATAAATTGAGAGGTTTATAACTGGAATACGTTTCAGCCATAAAAAAGAGCTACTGATTCATGCCACCACATGGATGAATCCCCAAAACCTTTGTCCTGCATGAGAAACCTTCCGCCAATGAGTACCCACTGTATGGTTCCATTTAAGTCAAGTCTTGGAACAAGCAAAATAAATTTGTGACGAAAATGTCTCAGAACAGGACTGTTGGGAGCAGGGATTTGAACAGGAGGGTCATGAGGAAATCTTGGGGAGGGGGCGTGATGGTACCGTTCTTTATTTTGATAGAAGTTTGTGTTACATGGCTACGTACGCTGTCAAAGCTTATTGAATGGTACAATTTATATATCTCCCTGTATATAAATTTCGCTTATGAAACACTTGAGAATTCTCAAAGTCTCTCTCACGCATGCTCAGGTATTTAGGAGTAAAGCGTATTGAGATTTGTAAGTAGAGATGGAATGGATTTAAAAAAATCTAGTAAAGGAGAGAAGGATGGAAAGATAAATGAGTATCTGATGAAAGGCAAATACAACCAAATGTTAATCGTAGAACTGAGGCGGCGGGAACATGGGTTTTCAGTGTATACTTCTTTCATGTTTTTTGTGTGTAATAAAATTTCATAATGAAGTAGAGGAGAAGGCTGTTTTTCTCTTAGAAATGATTCTGATTTATTGGCAAAGGCATTGAAATCTAATTCCTCAAAATCCAAAGTTGCTAAACCTATTAAAATTAATAAAACTGGTGCATTTATTAATAAAATTAAATGGAAGTGACAGGTATGAGTTTGGTTGGCTCTAAGCCTACAATCCATATTCTTTCTCTGTTGTTCTGTCACTTTCCAAACCCGAACACCCAGAGCCAATGGATTAAAATAGGAACTGGGCATAAAGCCTCAGTTTTGATTTGATTGCCTTTGGCTACTCTCCATTTTCTTAATACAGTGACCTTTTTTTTTTTTCTTTTCTTTTCAAACAAAAATTTTTGAGAGAAGAGACGCTGGTAGTCAGGTAATTGAGCATACCTCATTAAGATCTATGAGAAATAAATATTGAGATGACATCAGTTATAAAATTTATTTTCTCAGCAAATTTTTCTTTTAACCTCATATCCTAGGTATTTTATTTTTTTTTTAAATTTTTTTCATTAAAAAGTATTTATTTAGGGGCGCCTGGGTGGCTCAGTCGGTTAAGCCACTGACTTCCGCTCAGGTCATGATCTCACGGTCTGTGAATCCAAGCCCCGCGTCGGGCTCTGTGCTGACGGCTCAGAGTCTGGAGTCTGCTTCCGATTCTGTGTCTCCCTCTCTCTCTGCCCCTCCCCCACTCATGCTCTGTCTCTCTGTCTCAAAAATAAATAAACATTAAAAAAAAATTAAAAAAAAAAGTATTTATTTATATTTGAGAGATAGACCGTGTGGAAGCCGGGGAGGGGCAGAGAGAGACCCAGAGAGAATCCAAAGCAGGCTCCAGGCTCTGAGCCGTCAGCATAGAGCTGGGCTGTGGGGCTCAAACTCACGAGCTGTGAGATCATGACCAGAGCTGAAGTCAATGCTTAACCAACTAAGCCACCCAGGTGCCCCTGCTACTAAAAATTTTAGATGCTGAACTAAAAGTCCAAGTACTTAGAGTCGTTAGTGTATGCCACGCACATTTTCTTTTTTCAAGCAGAAATTCAGCAGTCTTGCAGATAACGAGGAAGTCTCTTATTCCTAAGACCCCACAGGCAGGCGTACAGAGCAGTGGCAGGAAGGCCGTGTTGGCCGTGCGGGGTCTGGGGCTCCCAGCTCATGTCAGATTGCACCTGCTCCTTTCACTGTAGATACAGCCCCCTTAGCGTTTCTCTGCAGCACCCTTTGAGCCTGCTTTCCTTATTAGTGTGGGGATAAAGATAGAACACCTTTCCAAATGGAAAGAGAATGAAAAGGTCAAGCCCAACCTTCTCATTTTATTGGTGAGAAATTTGAAACCCTGTGACTGATTGGTTCAAGGTAACAGAACTAGGTAGAAACAAAGCCGTGATATCAAACCATCTTTGCCTGACTTAGCGCTTCGTCTGATGGTCTCCTCAGTTACCACCATTCAGTAGCTGTGCAAGCACTCCGAGGCACCGTAGGCACCATAGGAATGTGAAATATTGAGATTTCGCTTAAGATACATGGAAATATGTTACGCATGTTTTTACGTGGAAAATATGTGTTTTATGTTGTATGCACACTAAAATCTTATGTTACAGTTACAACTGTATAACCATGTGTGGACAACGATCTGACTGTAGGGAAGTGGTCTCTTAGGTAAAACTTATCATTCTGTTAATACTCTGATCACTATGTTGGACTTTTTATAGATTATTCCTAAGTATAATATTCAATATATGTAATAAATTATGAGATTCAGTATCCAAATACATGCACAGCATTGCCTTTGAAATAATAGGACTTCTGTAGCAGCGTAACTAAATTTAATAGCATCTTTTCAAATACTTTGTTTTCTTTTTACCCATAAAAAACCAAAAACCATTTTGAGGTTAAATTAAAAAAAGGCCAAATGAAATTGTTTTAAACCAAATGCATATTGGCAGCTTTTTAATTTTGGTGGTGTTTGTGTTTTGTAGACTTTAGGCAAGATCGTTACATATTTTTCCTCTTGATGGAGGTATAAAGTTGCACATAAATAAATACAACGCGATCCACATTGACATGTTTATAGATTGGTGGAAACATCAGGATAAATATTATTTTCATCATCCCCCAAACTTTCATTAGCTCCTTCGGCAATCCTCCAACCCCCTTCACAGGCAACCATTGGCTTCTTCCTTTCCACTATAAGTTAGTTTCCGTCTTCGCTGTTTTTACATGAATAGAATCATAAATATGCACTTTTTATGCCTGTTTTCTTGGCGTTTTTTAAATATGATTTTGATACTCATCTCTGCTATTGTGTTTATAAGAATTTCCTTTGTTTTCTTTGCCCTGCGTTATTCCACGATGTGGACAGATAAGCCCTAATTTGCTTCTCCATTCATCTGTTTGTTGGACATGTAGGTTAATTTCCATTTACAAACTAAGCTGCCACATCTTCGTGTGGTTATGTTTTCTTTTCTTATGGGTAAATCCCTGGAAACTGGAATGGCTCAGTTGTACGTTAGGTGGATTCTTAACTTTTTATGAAGCTACCAAAGGTTTTTCCAAAGTGGTTACACCATTTTCCATTTCTGCCGTCAGCACATGAGAGTTCTCTTTGCTCAGGATTCTTGTCGCTACTGGTCATGCTCAGTCTTTTTAATTTTAGCAAATCGAAAGGATGAGTATTGTCACACCCTTGTGTATTTAATTTCCTTTTCTCTGAAGACAAATGATGCTTGCGTCATTTCATGTGCATTTGGCATTTGGGTGTTTTCTTTTGTGAATTGTCTAAACCTTTTGTCTCTTTTCTTTGTTTTCAATGGGTTGTCACTTACTGTAAAAGTTCTTCCCGTATTTTGAAGAGAAGTCCTTTATCTGACAGCCACGTTGCAGAATTTTCTTGCTGAATATGACTTGCCTTTTTTTTTCTCTCTCTCTCTTGATTTTTTTTGAATGTTTATTTATTTTTGAGAGACATAGAGTGAGCAGGGGAAGGGCAGAGAGAGGGAGATACAGAATCTGAAGCAGGCTCCAGGCTCTGAGTCGTCAGCACAGAGCCCGACGCAGGGCTCGAGCTCACAGACTGTGAGATCATGACCTGAGCTGAAGTCGGCCACTTAACCGACTGAGCCCACCCAGGCGACCCTGACATGCCTTTTTGTTTTAAGGATGTCTTTCCAAGAACAAAAGTATTAAATTTTGATACAGACTGATATATCAATTTTCGGTTCAGTTATTTGTGTGTGTGTTCACATTCTGTCTGCAAAAACTGCCCACGACGAGATCACACGGGTCGTCTTGGATGTTTCCTTTTAGAAGGACTGTCGCTTTAGGTCGTTCGTTTGCGTCTGTAATCCTTTTTGATCCATGTTGAGTGTGAGGTAAGGATCCCTGTCCTTTTTTTTTCCTTCGGTTTTGATTTCCACTTATTCCAGCATCACTTGTTGGGAGACGTCCTCCGATTCCCCCACATTGTATTGCCTTGACACGTTTGCCAGTGTGCGGGCTTGTTTATGGGGGCTTATTTCTGGACACACTGTTTTGTTTCACAGATGTAAGTAGATCTGTGTCTTTTTACCAGTCCAAATACTTGAATACTGAAACTTTATAGTCAATCTTGAAAGTAGGTAAGGCAAACTGTCCGCCTTTTAGCTATCTAGATTCTTTGAATTTTAAAATAAATTTTAGAGTCATGTTGTTAATTTCTACCAAAAGAAAAGCCTAGTCCATTTAGTTTGGTACTACACTGAAACTCTAGGTTAGTTTTGGGAGAATTGCCATCCATAGATATGGTACATCTTTCCATTTATTTTTTTTCTTAAATAATTTTTAAATGTTTATTTATTTTGAGAGAGCGAGCAAGTGAGAGTGGAGGAGGGGCAGAGAGAGGGAGACAGGGGAGTATTAGACTGGAGTTTAGAAGATAATTTTTTGAGAGAGAGAATACAAGCAGGGGAGGGGCAGAGAGAGACAGGGAGGGAGACTTAGAATCCAAAGCAGGCTCCAGGTTCTGAGCTGTCAGCACAGAGTCTGATGTGGGACTTGAAACCACAAACCCCTGAACTCATGACCTGAGCTGAAATCAGATGCTTAACTGACTGAGCCACCCAGGAGCCCCTCCATTTATTTATTCTTTAACACAGTGAAAAATATTTTGTAGTTTATAGTATTGAGGTATTCGGTGACTTTTATTTGGATTTGTTCTTAGGTGTATCTTTTCCCCTCATTTATTGTAAAAGGAATTATAAAAAATTTATTTCAACATCTTGCTACTAACACCTTATTATAGAATCACTTTTTAAAATATTAGTGTTCATGTCCACATTGCTAAATCTTTCGTTAGTTTGTATAGACTTTTATGGGTTCCGTGGTGTTGGGTAGGTAAGCAATGTATTTTGTATAGCATGCAAAATGCAAATTTTCTATTGGTTGGTATTTTCTCTAGCATGCAAATATTGGCTGTTTTCATATTGCTTTTTTGACTATTACTTATGTCTTTTCTTCTGTTACTGCAGAGGGTAGATCTTGGAGCAAAATATCGAATGAGAATATTGAAAGCAGACGTTCTTGCCTTGTTTCTTACCTCATGGGGAAAAAATTAGGTCTTTTGCTCTTAACCTATGATATTAGCTGTTGGTTTTTCCTAGATTCTCTTTATCGGTTTAAAGAAATTTTCTGCTATTCCTCACTGGGTGAGAATTTTGTTTTTTTAATATCATGAAGTGGTGTTAAATTTGTTAAATATTTTTTTCACGTGGTGGAATGATCTTTTTTTCTCCTTTATAATATGGTGAGTGAAATCGATTTCTGAATGTTGAAAAACTTAGCATTTTTAGGATAAGTTTCCTTGGTTATGATTTCACTGCTTGTGTATACACACACACACACACACACACACACACACACACACACACATACACACAATTAGATTACATTTGGGGCACCTGGGTGGCTCAGTCCATTGGGCGCCCGGCTTTGACTCGGGTTATGATCTTGTGGTTCATGAGTTCAAGCCCCGCGTCGGGCTCTGTGCTGACAGCTCAGAGCCTGGAGCCTGCTTCAGATTCTGTGTCTCCCCCTCTCTCTGCCCTTCCCTGCTCACACTCTGTGTCTTTCTGTCTCTCAATAACAAATAAACGTTAAAAAAATTTTAAAAGGTTGTATTTGGTAACATTTTGTTAAGGACATTTACATCTTTTGTAGGGATATTGAAATGTGTCTTTTTTAAAAGCATCTTTTTCAGATTTTGGTGTTAATGTTATGTTGGCCTTGTGAAATAGAATTGGGCAGTGACCCCTAATTTTGTATTTTCTGAAAATATTGAAGAAAAATAAGTGAGTTGAGAGTTTGCCAAAAGTCACTGTGGCCTGGACTTTTAGGAGCGATGTTTGATAATTTCATACATATCCTAACTTTGTTTTCCATGCTCCACTTTTGGTACGTTGTATTTTTCAAGAAATTTGTCGATTTTTTTTTTTTTTTACAATTTTCACATATTTTACTGTCATGGTTGTATTATCCTCTCAAAGTCTGTTGCATCTGTGTGATTAACTCTTTCTTTCCTGATATTATTGGTTCGAGGCCCCTCTTTCATTTTTTTGCACATTCCAGCTAAAGCTTGTCCATTTTTTTTAATAACATGCTATTAGATTTTGTAATTTTCCCTTTCACAGATTCTTGCTTTTAATTACTTTCTTCTAGTTACTTTGGAGTTAAATTCAGTTTTGTCAGCTTTTTATGATGAGAATTTGAGGTTATTTTCTTTCATTCTTCTTTCTAATATCAGCATGTAAAGTCATGTGCTTCTCTCTAAGCCCTTCCTTAGCTTCACTCGGCAACGTTTTTATTTTTTCATTAAAATTATTTTTAATGCTTACTTTTAATTTTTGAGAGAGAGTGAGAGCGCGAGAGTGAGCAGGGGAGGGGCAGAGAGAGAGGGAGGGAGACATGGAACCCAAAGCAGGCTCAGGCTCCGAGCCGTCAGCACAGAACCCGATGAGGAACTCAAACCCACAAACCTGTGAGATCATGACCTGAGCCGAAGCTGGACTCATAACCAACTGAGCCACCCAGGCGCCCGGACCCCACAACTTTAATCTCTCGTATTTGAAATCCTTTGTAAATCCTTTGTAATTATCTTACAGATTTGTATTATATTCATGTATTACTTTCAAGTGTATTACTTAATTTACAGGTATTGGTGTTTTTCTTGATACTGCTTGCTACTTGAACTGCGTTGTGGTTTGAGAATAGGATCTGTGTGATTGTGATTATTTTTAATATTGAGATCTCATTAATAGAGCAGAATATAGATCTCTCTTGGTGAATGTACCCTGTGAATGTGAAAGCAATATGTGTTCCGAAGTCGTTCGGTGAGGCTCTATACATGTTAATTATATCAATGTAGTCTCTGTTTTGAGATCTGTATTTTTATGTTGTTTTTTGGCCAGAGGTGGGGGTGGAGTCTAGTTTTACTCTGAATTACTCAGAGGGGTATTAAAATCTCTTTCCAAGAGTGTAGTGTACCGTTTCTTCCCTCAGTGCTGTCAATATGTGTTTTATATATTTTTAGGCTCTATTATTGAGATGAATGGACATTGCTAATTGTCCCCCTGGTGATTTGCCTCTGTTGGCATTTGAAACATTCCCTTTAATGTCTGGAAAAACTCTTTGTCTTGAAATATGTGTTAGCTGAATTAAAGTTGTATTTCATGCTTACTAATTGTTTAGGGTATATATTCTATTCATTATTCTCAACCTATTTTCTTTATGCTTCAAGTATCTCTCTTACAGTATACAGTGGTTTGTGCTTTTATATTCACTCTCAGTCTCTGCCATTCAGAGTGTTTAGACCGTGGTTAAATTTACATTCTCCATGAAATTACTTTGTTTCTCCCCGCTATTTTGATCCTCACGTCCTTCCTCCCTGTGATCTTTTATATTGTTTGAATATTTTTTCATATTCCAGTTTAGTTTAATGTATACCTTTTAGTGAAATCTTCTATTTTCTTTTTTAAAAGTCTCTTCTCCAGAAGTCATATTTCGTACCCCATATACTTCAGTCTATTTTAAGTTAATATGGTCCCATTTCACGTAAAATGTAGAAAAAATTACAACGATATGGGTTATCCCCACTGACTATCATGTTATAGCTTTCATATGTATTATAGCTGTGTACATTGAAAACCCTACCACCTTATAAGATAGTTTTCGTTTTAAAAAGTTATATGTATTTTAAAGAACTTAAAAAGGAAGTCTTTTAATTTTCTAAGAACGTGTCGTTTTTGTTGCTCTTTCTCCATCCCTGAAGATCCAGGGTTCTGGCATCACCTCCCATCCGCGCTGAGATCTTCCGTCCGCACGCCTTCTATGCCACGGCACCTGGTAACTAATACCTTATTTTTCCTTGATTTGAAAATGCGTTTATTTCACTGTCATTTTTGTAGAACATTTTCACCAGCCGTAGAATTCTGGTTTGACAGTTTTTCCATTTAGTTCCTGTAGACGATGTTCTGTCATTAGGCTTGCCTGGTTTCTGATGAGAAATCTTCAGTATTTCAAACAATTTCCCTGTGTGTAATGGGCCAGATAGCTCTCGAGAGATAAATAGACTTTTTAAAATAATTTTTTTCTTTACATTTGTTTTTCACTAGTTTGGCTATGATATGCCTGGACGTGGTTTTCTTTGTTCTTGTGGTTCGTTGAACTACTTGGGTTTGTAAATTAATGTATGTGACAACAATTAGTAAACTTTCAGGCAATTACTTAAATTTTTTCTCAAAAATGGCATGACCTGACGTAGAATCTAAAAAAGTTGAATACATAGAGGCAGAGAGTAGAATGTTGGTTATTAGAGGAAGAGAGATGGGGGAAATGGGGAGATTTTGGTTAGAGTACAAACATGCAGGTATGTAGGATAAATAGGGTAGGGATCTCACATGCAGCCTGGTAACTACAGTCAGTAATAGATACTGACTAGTGGTGATGTGCTAACAAAGTAGTGACTTTAGTCATTTTGCTGTGTGTATGTATATCAAATCATGTCACTCAGCTTAAATATATACAATTTCTATCAAAAAAGTTCTTTTCTTCTCTTTCCTCTTATTGTGGTACTCCATTTATACTTGTTACATATTTGGAAATGTCCCATAAGTCTCTGGGGCTCTTTTTATCTATTTCATTTTTTCCCCAGTATTTTTTAGATCTGGATTATTTCAGTTGGTATATATTAAAGCTCCTAATTCTTTCTTGTATTATTTCCATATTGTTTTCAAGTTGGTGAGTTTTTCATTTTAAATATATTTTGCTTCCAAAAATGTCATGCTTTTATTGTTTACTTTTCTCTGTTGAGAACTTTTATGTTTTCATTGATTTCAAGAGTGTTTTCTTTACTCCTAGAGCATGATTGGCAGAGTTGTTTAAATATCTTTGGTAGCTCCAGCATCTAGACCATCTATTTTGTTTTGTTTTGTTTTGTTTTTGTTTTTTGGTCTTTCCTTTGAGAATTGACTGCATTTTCTTGTTTGTTTTTGTTTGTTTGTTTTTGTATATTGAGTAGTTTTGGATTGATTGCACTCTGGATATCATGAAGATCGTGTTTTGCTGAGTCATCATATTTCTGTTATAAGCAGCTGGAGGTATTGCTATTTATTTCTGCAGGTAAATAAGCCACTCAGATTCACACCGTAGGGTGTGCCTCACCTTCTTTGAGAGGTGGTTCAGACCTCGGTTCGTTTTTCTCAGGTTTGGCCGTATTGGTTTGTTGTATCTGCACTGTAAGTGTGCAGAAGTCTCAGATCTCTGTTCAGCTCCCAATGCCTTTGATACCTTCTTTGGGACGGTCTCGTGCATTCTTAACTCATGAATTAAGGTGGTTCTTTTTTACAGAATTAAGGGATCGCTTTCTCTCACTCTGTCATCTCTGGGGTTCTCCCCAATTGTCTGGCCTGCTGGAGTCCTTCTGATTCCTCTTGCCAGAAAGAGTTGACCTGAGATTTTATCTCCCTGGGCAGCCATCCTTGCTCACCACTTTGTAACTGGGGTCATACTGCATGAAGAAAAACAAAATGAGAAACGACTATGTAAGTCACTTTTCTGAGTTTTGACTCTACTCCATAATCTGACTGCTTTTAAGAGTCTTCAGGTGGCTGAGATAGATATGTATCCATAGATATGCGTGTGTATCTATGTATATATATGACATTTAAAGTTTTTCCATCGTAATCTGTGTGAGGAATGGGTGATAGTGGGCTCACCCTACAGCAATTGAGCCAGAACTCATATTGAGTTGTTCTTCTTTTCCCAGGAAATAAACTAACTGTATGTCAAGGGGTAGGATTTTCAGATCAGCAAATCCATTCTGACCAAGTTCTCTTCATTTGTGACTTGTGCAGGGGAGCAGAGGGAGAGTCAAATTTTGTTCATCCCAAACACACAATTTAAGGAAATACCTGCTGTGATACTTCAGATTCTGCCTTCCGCCTAATCTTTGTACTTTTTTAAATCTTTCATTTATTTTCGAGAGAGAGGGAAAGAGAGAGAGAATGATAGTGAGTGGGGGAGGGGCAGAGAGAGAGGGAAACACAGAATCTGAAGCAGGCTCCGGGCTCTGAGCTGTCAGCGCAGAACCTGACATGGGGCTCAAACCCATGAACTGTGAGATCATGACCTGAGCTGAAGTCAGGCTCTTAACTGACTGAGCCACCCAGGCCCCTCTAATCTTTGTCGTTATCATTATTTCAAGGGCATGGAAAATAACACTAAGTTTTTTTTTTTTTCTTCTCCACTGGGTTGTTAAAGATAAAATAGATTATATGTTCTCGGAGCCATCAGAATCAAACGATACATAATTCTAATGCACAACTAATCTTTAGGTCTTGTTCAAGCTCCTTAGGACTTATACTTCGCAGTTACTTAAACATGCTTTAGTTAAGAATAAAGAGTTTAAAGAATTAACACGGGTGACATTTCCTGTTGTGAAATGCATGTAGTAGGTCAGTGCCAACTTCCTTATGAAAGTGAGTTTATGTACCGATAAAATAAAAATCAAAGGATAAATTATTATGTCTGAATGATGTGTGCTTTGGAAATAGTACAGTATTCTTTTTTTGTTTCTCAGAAAAAACAGAGGCTGGTGTGTATTGTATATTGTGGATTTCTGCTTTTTTGGGTCGTGATTAAGTGAGACTCTTAAGGAAATGAAGAATGAGGGCAGCAAGGCCGTTTCATGTAACAATGAAATTATATTGTTTTTTTTTAAAAGAAAAGGGATGTATGGACACGCGATAAAGTGCACGATTTTCCATATGCGTAAGATACCCTTCTGACCCTGAATGAGATTACGTTATTTAACTCGGGCTCAGATAAGAAGCACATTGCAGTTCAGGTGCAAGAGTTATGTAACAAGCACTTTCCCAAGCATCTGTTATTCGTGTGGGCCCCTCGATATTGTCAGGACCAAAATACCAATTCTCTGACTTTTCATTATTATTTGTAAAACGATGCACTGTTTAGGCACTTTGTGATACGGCCAGAAAAATTTTTAAAATGCTTGTGTTTAATCTCTTTTTTATTGTAACAGAGTGCCTCAATGTTTTACATTGTAAGTTTTTTACTAATTCTTTTTCCTTTTTA
The DNA here is from genome assembly GCA_030068075.1 of Paguma larvata. Lineage (NCBI taxonomy): Eukaryota > Metazoa > Chordata > Mammalia > Carnivora > Viverridae > Paguma > Paguma larvata. The sequence continues at coordinate 21,200,410 of CM057829.1, forward strand.
AAAAAATGCTTATTAAAATTTTTTTGAATGTTTATTGAACATTTAAAATATTTATTAAAGTTTGCTTATTTTTTGAGAGATAAAGAGAGCACCAGCGGGGGAGGGGCAGAGAGAAGGGAGACACGGAATCCAAAGCAGGCTCCAGGCTCTGAGCTGTCGGCACAGAGCCTGATGCGGGGCTCGAACGCACGACCTGTGAGATCATGACCTGAGCGGAAGTTGGACACTTAACCCACTGAGCCACCCAGGCGCCCCACCAAATGTTTATTTTTGAGAGAGAGAACATGAGCGAGGGAGCGGCAGGGAGACGGGGACTGAGAATCTGAAGCAGGCTCTGTGCTGACAGCAGAGAGCCTGACGCGGGGCTGAAACTCACCAATCATGAGATCATGACCTGAGCCAAAGTCAGACGTCCAACCGACTGAGCCACCCAGGCGCCCCAATGTTTTACATTTAAAACTCAGATATATAATTTGCATTCAGTAAAATGCACAAATGTTCGTGTGAAGCACCTTGGCTTTTCACAAATTGGCGTCCCCATGTGTACCGCAGACCAGCGTCTGGAACGTGCCTCTCAGCCTCGATCCGTGAAACTCCTTCCATTCCCCTTTCCTTTCAGTACCCTCCATCGCCAGCCACAGTTCATCATTTTGACTTTTGTCAGCACATATTGGCTGCCCGTTCATAAACTCCCTACAAACTCAGGCCTACAGTGTGTCCTCCCCTCTGTAATCTCTTGAGATTCACATGTCATATATAACAGTAGCTCTTGCATTTCTGTTGAGGAGTGTTCAGTTTCGTCAGTATGCCCCAGTTCGGTTATCCATTTTTCTCTTGCAGGCTGCTTCCTTTTGGGGGGCTATTAGGAATAAAAACCCTTAGAATTTTTCTTGTACACATCTTTCTGTGGATCCAGCCCTCATTTTTCATGTAACATAAGTGCATTATAAATTGCGTTTTAATATTGCGATTTCTCTCTTCTTTTTTACTGTCTCCTCTTAGAAGATACTTTGCTATAAAAAGAGAAAAAAATGGCCCCAGATGTAAACGTTCTGCTACAATATATTAACATTTCTGAAAGATTAGTTGCCCTTTTTCAATAGGTGGACAGTCCATGTTCGATTGCCTTGTACAAACTGTAAAGAAGAATTAAACATTGTAAATGTATAAAAGGCATATGAAAATTAAAACATATGACCTCTGTGAGATTCCTTTCTCCAAACAACTTCCATGATTATTTTATTCCTCAAAGGCCAACCACATGGTAGGCTGTCTTTTCCCCTCGGTGCTGTTTGACTTTACCATATAATAAGGAAATACGCATGTCCATGTCCTCGTGAGAATGCAGGCTCCTTGGAGACCAGGGTCATCTGTGTCTTACTCTGCTTTCCGTCCCCAGCATCTAGCCCTGTGCCCGGCGCATGGTAGGTGTACGTTATGTGTCGTGTGAACTCAATAGCCGCCTTTGTCTCTGGTGTTTATTTGCCTCGCAGAAGTTGTCTTTGCTATGGAAACCCAACACATGCTTAGCTTTAACTCAGGCCTTTAGGATTCCCTTTGTCTTAAGCCTTTTGTTTAATACATGAGCTGACTTATCCCGGTTTCCTGTTTATATAGAGTAGGCTTTTGATGGAAACGCAGACTCCCCAAAACCTGAGATATTCTTTTAATTAGCCCAATTACATTATGTTCAACGTCACCGATGTGTCATTGAGGAAAAACAACTTCAAGCAGAGAGGGTGTGTGTGCGCGCCTGGACACACACGCACACATATATTCCTCACTTTTCTTCTAGGATATATAGTGCTTTCTGCACTCTGCACTTAAACCTCAAGACCTCCGTTTTCCTTTTTTATTGTTGGCGAAAGACACATTATGTGGTGAGCACAACCAAAAGACCTTGAAATTATGCATGATTTTCGTTACTCCTGGGATTTCTGTGTCAAATCTAAGGTCATTATTCTAATCATCTCAGACCCCTCTTTTTCCATAATAGATCTTCGCACTGCCCATCTGTCTGCGCTTCCTGGGATAACCTTTTCCGAGAGGGGCCGCGCGGCAGATGGTCAGCAGATGGGAGTTTTGCCCTGCCTCTCGGTTCACATCCCGGCCCGGGCAGAAACCGTCAGTGACTGTCAGTTTGTCCTCACGGTTTGTGGGTTCCCCGGCATCCCAGCCGTGGGTCTGAATGGATGCAGAACTGAGCCATCTCTTGGTCACCGTGACTAGTTAATGGTTAAAAACTAACCGTAAAGGCGGGGGGCCTCCAGTGAGCCTGTTAGCCCCCTCGAGAGGAAGCTTCCTTTTAGTTCACTGTGTGCGAGATGCTCAGTAGCCCAGAGTCCATCCGTTGTCAAGACCAAAGTGGCACAATTAGGAATCTGTGATTGTAATATAGGTCTTTACCTATTTTTAAAATAGAACTCCATTTCCCCAAAGTCTCTGTCTCTGTGCAAAATCACATGAGGAGGCAAGTGAGAAGCAGATACACAGGCAGACAGTGGCTCGATTTGTAGGTAAGTGTTTCTGTCGAAATTGTTGGACCCCTTGGCATCTTCTGGAATTCCTCAAGGTAATGGATGGTTAAAACCTGGGCTAAGATTTCGAATGCGATAAGTATACCTGCTTGGGCCATCGCGTTAAAAGAGAGTTCTTGAGATTGCTAGTTGTTACCACGGAGAGAAGGAAGTCTTTTTATTCTGAACTACCAGCACACACTTTTTTTTTTTTTAATTTGTGCATAAATTTGTTGCATTACAAGTGACTCTCTTCATTGTAAGTATAAACCAGATTGGAATAAACAGCTGAGGCTGAGTAAATCGTAGTGGTGGTTAAGCCTTGACAGTGACCGTGAATTAAAGGCAATCATGAGTTAAATTGTGTGTTAAGAGTTTTTTTTTTTTTTTTCTCCTCCCCCTCTCCATTTCTTTAGACTTGGAGCCTCACAGAGATCATATTGTGCCCTTTCTTTAGCTGAGCTGAATCTCCGTTTTGATTAAGCACATAAGAGAGTTTCTGTAAGGAATACATGTCCACCAATCTTTGGATAATTGTCTATCCTGATGATAGAAAACCGACCCTCAGAACGCGCCATTCCTTCCTCGTACTCTGAACTAAATTGAAATACTGTGTCCTGCTGGTTAATAGTATTTCTGTTCACACAGTAGGTAGATGATGGCATTCTGACACTTAACATGAACTGTTTACATTTGAATATTTGCTTGTGTTGTGGGAGTTAGGGGTTGCTTCTACATACGTAATAAACTGCTGGTCCAACTTATATCAGTAAGGTCCAGTTGTTACACTCAAATGGCTTGCCTTAGTTCAAGAGATTCCTTCAGTCTAAGACACCTGCAGTGTGAACCACCGTAGGACACTGTAAACTCTCAGTTGTAACGCATTGCTGGGAATTGTTTGGCTAAATCTTGAGCAATCTGTGGTTTATAAGATGAATATGGATTTTATTCCATGTTCCATCAGTTTATCTTTTCAATTTACTTCTCTCTTAATTTAATGCATATTTAAGTTTTTAAAAAGGCGGTGCTTGTGTCCTCGAGTGAGATTGTGTGTGCTGGCATGTGTGCGCGGTCATCCATCGGGTTATGTATGTTTGACAGTTGACCAGGGTACCGCCATCTTGGAACCTTGGTACTCTGGGGTCTCCTTGAAACCAACTCCTTGATTCTTTTCAAGGAGTCTTGAAATAGAAAAAGTCTTGTTCCGTGCTGCGCAGGATGGTCTAAAGGACTGTGGGCCACCCCTGCTAGCGATAAATGTGCTTTCAGCATAGCTCTTGCTAATATGATTTCAGGTGAGGGGTGGACAGGCTTTAATTAGTTATAAATCTGTAAATGCTGGAAGAGAGGCTTAGCTTGAAATTCCCCCTCTGACTGATACTGCTGCCACACTCTAATCCCCAAAAGTGATCTTCAGGTGAGTTCCCATTAGCTGTGGAGTTAAGGAAAGTCATGAACCTGAGGAACAGAAGCAATCCCTGTGACTTAGCCAGTTAGATAGAAGAAGCTCTACTCTGTCAGCGTGCTGTCGGACTTCCCCTGACTTGTTCTCGCTTATATGAGGTGATTCTTATAGGAAGGGTTACAACCACAATGAACTGTTCTACAGAAAGTTTTAAGCCATCTTGCATTGGACGTCTTCAATACACAGCTAATATCTTGTATTTAATCATCCTTTCCATTGTAGAGTGCTTACGGATTTCAGACTGTTTTCCTCATTCTTTATCTGTTCTGATTTCAAAACATCCTCATTAGGCGAGCAGGGAAGAAATCTGAATAGCCCAGAAGACAAACCAAACTTCAGCATCTGGTTGATTAATTACTGCCTTTTTGCCACAGCCGTCAACATTGGATGTATAATGGGAAACTTACAAAAGGTCCTTACCTTCAAGAAACTTACATGCTAGGGGCACCTGGCTTGCTCAGTCGGTTAAGTGCCTGACTTTGGCTCAGGTCATGATCTCATGGTTGGTGGGTTCGAGCCCAGCAATAGGCTTTGTGCTGATTGCTGGGAGCCTGGAGCCTGTTTCAGGTTCTGTCTCTCTCTCTCTGTCTCTGCCCACCCTCCACTCACACTCTGTCTCTCAAAAATAAATAAACATTAAAAAAATGCTAGTGCACATCTTTTTTTTTCTTTAAGTATATTTTGAGAGAGACCGAGCAAGCAAGGGAGGGGCAGAGAGAGAGGCAGGGAGTGAATCCCAAGCAGGCCCTGCACTGTCAGCACAGAGCCCGATGTAGAGCTCAAACCCCTAGATCATGACATGAGCCGAAACCAAGAGTTGGACGCTTAACTGACTGAGCCCCTCAGGTGCCCCCGGAATGTCACATCTTAATAAAAAATGTTCTCACAAATACTAAAGTAGACCCATATGTCGGAGACGGAGAGGGAGTGTGCTACTTCTTGTAGGTCGGCCACAGAAAGCCCCTCTAAGTGTGTGTGTGTGTGTGTATTCATTATTTCACCCGTGGCTTTTTATTGAGATAAAATTTACAGATTTACAGATTGAAAGTTTCACAGATTTTAAGCATGCAGTTGGATGAGTTTTGATATGTGTGTCCTGTGCACTGTCAAAATACAGTATGTGCGTTAACATCACGAGACAAAGACCATCCTCTGTCCCTTGACAGTCATCTGGACCTCCCAGGCAGCCATTGTGATCGTTTCCCTGTAGTTCCCTGTAGTTCAGTTTCGCTGTTCTGGAACTTGGTCAGGGTAGGACCGTGTAGTATGTGCTCTCCTGCGGCTGGATTCTTTGCTCCTAAAGATTGTGGATATTTATTTGCTCATGCTCTTGCTCTATTGTGATCGTTCCTTTTTATTGTGTTCCTTTGGGTGTACCAATGGGTTTTTTTAATCCATTTTCCTGCCTTTGGACGCTTGGATTGTTTCCAGTTTTGGCCATTAGAAATAAAGCCATGAGGAACAATGTACCAGATTGTTCTATATATTTGTTTACATTTCCTTCTGGTAAATACCAAAGGGTGGGTGTTGATCTTCAAAAGTAACTTCCATACCGGTTTCCAAAGAGGTCGTACTATTTTCTCCTCCAATTCCAATTGGAGTTTGGGCTCTCTTTTTCCACACTGCTGTAGTTTCTCCAGCAATTCAGGAGAGTTCAGTTTTTTGTTTTTTGGTCCCCCCCCCCCCCACACACACATCCTACTCAACATGTGGTGTTAATTACTTTTTTTAGTTTTCAGCCATTTGAGTAGGTGTAGAATGGGGTCTCCTGTGCTTTGGATTTGCATTTCCGTCATGACTAATGTTAGGGAGCACTATTTCATGAGCTTATTGGCTATTCACATATTTTCCGCTGTGAAATGCCCATTCTAGTATTTTGCCATATTTTAAATTCAGGTGTCTTCGTATCCGTGACCTGTAGGAGTTAGAACTCCTTTGTCAGATCCGTGTACTGTGAGTGTTTTCTCCCAGGCCGTAGCTTTATCTACTTATTTCCCCAATGATGTCTTTCAAAGGGCAAGGATTTTAATTTCAAGGAGATTCACATCGTTTTTTCATTAATGATCGATGTTTTCTTGCATTTCTGGAAAATTTTTGCCTTCCCCAAGATCACAAAGATAGGGTGTTTAGATCTATGATAACCTAGATCCATGTTCATGTATGACATGAGGTATGGGTAAAAGTTCACTCCTCAGTAAAGAGCCGGTTGTTCCAGACTCACTGGTTGAGAAATCCATCTTTATCTTTAGAAAGGCTTTGGGGCCCTGGTTGAAAAGTCAGTAGTCTAGCCTTGGGCTTCTGTTGAGAAGGTAGAAAGATGAAAAGGGCCGTGACCCCATCCTTACAACAGCAAAGTGGTAGAAAATCTGCCGCATAACCCTTCTTGAACTCATGAGCAGACTGAGGTCCCAAGGAAACCAGCTAACCTGAGAGCTGAGGGAGGGCAAGTGCCTCCCATGAGAGACAGGTGCCAGCTCTGGCTGACCAGAGGCAGCTACGCACCAACACTGCAAGCAGATTGTTAACGCGTCATTGAAAGCCAACTGTGGGAAGGCAAGAGAAAGTAAGGCTTCTGGGGACTATAGAAACGGAGTTGGTAGTCATTCCCGCCTCTTGTACTGATGCAAAAAATATGTGGGAAAATTGTAGGCGAAGTGTTCTGAGAAGTCACTCTTTTGTGCAGGCCAGGGGAGTGGATCAGCCCCGTGGAAGGAGAGGCAGCAAGTCCCATCTCTGTCATCCCCCCCCCCCCCGTAAAATGAAAACCAACAGACTTTGTCCTTAGAGCTCTGGCGAAAGCTCATCACTGCTAGAAGAAGGTCTGGAAACACCCTCTCCCCCTGCGGAAGGGGCAGCAATAGATCTTGGGCTCAGACCCACAGGTAGGAGTGCAGCAGAACCCACAAGGAGGTCCTCCAGTCCCGAGACTCAGGAACTCCGTGTCTGCCCAGTTGGAACTACAGGGAGCACACCTCCCACCTCCCACCACCCAGCCAGCACGTGTCAAGGGGCTGATGCTGGCATGATCCCCCATTTCCAGATGGAAAACTAGGGGCAGAGATAGGGCGTCTCACAACCAGACAGTGGAAGAGCAGATTGGAGCCGGGAGCATCGGGCTCTGAGTCCCCATAACGGCTCTGCACCCCTGCAGAGGAGTGACGGCAGGAATGCTGAGGGGAGCGAGGCAAATCAGAAGACTGGGCTGCTCCAGAGTCAAGAAGAGTGCCTGCAGGGGAGGGCATGGTTTTAAGAACGGGTGCAGTCAAGGAGAGCAAACTGAACAGAGCTGCTCAACCAGGTGAGGCGTGAAAGGGATGCATCGTGCCGAGCAATTGAGAACATTATCTGTCACATTAGCAGTAGGTGATTTCGTTGGCATGGTGAAGATTGGAACTAAAATCCCCTGGATTCAGCAATGAATATAGGATGATAAAGATGGGTCACTGAGAATACTTCATTTCCCCCGGAAATCTGGATAGGAGGACAAGGAGTGGTGTGTAGTTTGTGACTTGGGAACAAGAGTGGTTTTTAAGGGAGAAAGTGAGTTAAGCTTGTTTACAAAACAAGAGCAAGACTAAAGTAGAATAGGAACATATGCCATTCTATTTTGTAAATGCTTATGTATATATTTTGAGAGAGAGCATGAGCAGAAGAGGGGCAGAGAGAAGCGGGGGGAGAGAATCCCAAGCAGGCTCCATGCTGTTTGCACAGAGCCCAATGGGGGGCTTGATCTTATGAACCATGAGATCATGACCTGAGCCAAGATCAAGAATCAGATGCTTAACTGAGCCACCCACGTGCCCTAAAAATTTGTCATTCGAAGAGAAGAAAGGGGCAGCTGAAGTGGTGTAAGGTTAGTTGATGTGTCTGGGATATGTAGTTGAGAGGTTCCCGGGAGTCCACACACCCTTCTGTGCAGTATTACAAGACAAATACTTTGCAGGCCTTCAATCTATTCCTATGTCAGATAAAAACTTACCTATGCTTAGAGACCTATAGATTAATGTTGCCTATATCTTCCCAGCAATTTTTTTTTAAACGAGGTAGCAAGGAAAAAGTTGTTTCCTCTTTATGATGTGTGTTGATAGGCACTTTGTCAGAATACAGCTTTTCGGTAATGGTGCAATACACCACTGTCGCTCTGATGCAGTAATATGTAACAGATACGATAACTCGATCATTCCATCTTACTTGGCGCAATGCAAAATGCCTTGGAAAAAGAGAGCCCCAAACTCCCAAGTAGAATGAGTTTTAGGGTTTCCACCAGCGCAGTGGTGTCTCAGAGGACCTGGGCTGTCCGTACATTCATGTGTTTATCATCACCCCTAATAGTAGATGCCTCAGAATGCCAAATGTATTGAGAGAGAATAACACTGATAGGAGTCTTTTATCAGCATTTTAAAGCATATGGCTATTTAAGCATTTTTTTAAATCTTTTTTTAAGCATTTTAAATTCCGTATTTGACAACAAGTTAGAACCTCTAGAAATCCCGGAGCTTAAACGGTAGTTGAAGACAAGAAGGTGCAGCTGGCTTTAGCGATTACATGGTCGCCAATTACTCTAGTCAATGTAGAACGCGTTCCACATGGCAGACACACTGGAAACATTCTTCGCTTAGGCTTCTAAAATTCTTGACTGTGTGGGTAAGATTGTTTGGTCAGATTCACGTCTATTATACGCATCTGATTCGGAATATTCACCCCTTCCAGTGATACAAATACAGTACCCTTGTTATTTTTTTTTTTAAAAACGCGTTCCTTTTTACTCCAAACGTGTGAGGTGGGTTTATTTATATCTGTATCTTCAGTACAAACACATGTTAATAAAAAGGTGAAATTTTCTTTTGGAAATTGAGTTGACACTGGGAACTTCATGTTGGCTGTCACAGTGGGTCACGCGGGAGAACTTGGCCAAGTGTGTCGGCCATATTTGGCCTAGTTTTCTGCATATGTTTGCCAGATGCGAAAGCCAGTTTGTTGCCCGAGGGCGCAGAAACCTGGAGGAACTTGTGCCATCTAATCCCCTGGGTGTCTGTCTTTTGGCTTTGAGTTCGCATGGCGAGGTCAGGTTGTGCCAGGAGAATATAAATAGAATGACGTTTCTCTTTGCCTTGTATATGCTACAGAGGAGTTTTATAGAAGACTCCTGTCAGGTGTTTTTGGTACCACGACTCCAAAAAAAAAAAAAAAAAACCAAAACAGAACAAAAACCGAAAAATAGAAGCTTTACGGTGAAAAATACAGTTGTAGCTACGAACGTTTGAACAACTGAGTTGAATAAACACAATTTTTTTATTGGCGCGCCTCAATTCCTTGCGGAAGTTGTCACCTAGGACTCCGCGGAGATATTTGTATTCCTATGAAATTCATCCCGAACATAAGGTATTTCAGAATTTTTGACAAATCAATCCCACAGCCAAAGGTCGTGCATTTGTAGCTGATTCAAACCCCAGAATGAATAGAGACGTCAAAGCACTGAGCATATTGGATGTTTCCACATGGATGAGCAAGATGGCAAAAATTATTTTCCTAGAAATCTGAGGGTTGGTTTTTTTTTTTTTGTTTTTTTTTTTGCCTTTGTGTGTTTTTGGTAATTCTTCAACCTACAGTTTTCATAGACTGTGTTGTCATATTTACAGCAGCATGTAGTTAGCATGTGTATAATGCCATAGTTCTGTCATTACATAGTAAGACAGAATTACGTGGGGCTATGTCAGTGCTGTCCTTGTACCAAAGAGGAACAGTGGATCGGGTTTTAATCTCCCTTCTTGAAACATCTCTAGACTATTTGGGATGTGGGGGGATAACTGTCCTTTATTAAATTAAAATTAACCTTTTTAGGTGATGCAGCAGACCTATTAAGTTTCTTTTTTTTCTTTTCTTTTTTTTTTTTTTTAGCAAGAACCTTAAGATTCGAGGGCACACATTTGGCTTTCAGAATTTGGAAAGTCAGAATTCTGTCCCATTTTATGGTACTTTTCCTCCTGCCTCCATTTCACATGGCAATGCTGTAGTCACTCCTGAGCTCGCAAAGGGAATCTCGCCTTCTTCTCATAAAACCTTCACGTAACCAGACACCGAAACCCTAACCGAAAACCGTGACCTGTCTCAGGACGGAGGCCCCCAGTAGCTCTTCTCAGACCCCCGGAAAATGTCGTATTTAAGGAAAATGTTTCAATGAGATTTCCAAATTTGTTTATTGATTTATTTTAAATTTTTTAATGTTTATTTATGAGAGAGAGAGAGAGAGAGAGAGAGAGAGAGAGAGATAGAGCGAGCATGCAGACGAATGGAGCAGGGGCAGAGAGAGAGGGAGACACAGGATCCGAAGCAGGCTCCAGGCTCTGAGCTGTCAGCACAGAGCCCAATACAGGGCTTGAACCCACAAACCGCGAGATCATGACCCGAGCCGCAGTCGGATGCTTAACCGACCGAGCCACCCAGGCGCCCCCCCAATTTATTTTTTAATGCTTCGTGTGTGTACGTAGACAGCTGCTGTTGCTCCGGAGGAACTGTTTGTAGTGTCATTAGGGCTGTTGGAATATGAAACGCCCGGTGATAAATGGGCAAAAAGTGAACGTGGGTGGCTCTCAAGACTTCCAAGGTGCCGTACGCTCGACACTTCTGTCTTTCCCTTCGCGCTTAAGATTTCTCGAGGCAGGAATTTTCTACTGCTAAGGAATTCCTCACATCCGCCGTATCACGGAACTCCTATCTGTGGAATTGCTGTATAACTCCAGTAACCGTTGGAGGCAGGAAAAAAATGGGTTCGTAACCCTAAGAGCACCATGACACTTAAAAATCATTCAGCGCTAAACATGCTTGGTTGTATTGTAATTACGCTTGTCTGTCTCCCCCTGCTATGTTTTGGTTTCATTCAGAGGAGGGACAATTTTTTTTTTTTTAATTTTAAACCATTTTGTTGTTGTTGTTGTTGTTTGTTCTGGTAGTTGGTGTAAAACTGCAATCAGATTTGAAAGTCTTTTTTTTTTTTTTTTAATTTGAGTGTAATTGTCACACGATACATTAGTTTCGGGTGTACCGTGTGGTGATTCAACAACTCTACCCGTTATGCTGTGCTCCCCGCAAGGGTACTTACTATCTGTCACCATACGATGCTATTACAGTATCCCCGACTATATTCCCTCTGCTGGGTCTTTTCTTCCTGTGATATTCTGTGTTTGGCAGCCTATGTCTCCCATTTCCCCGTCTTTTTACCCATGCTTAGACTCTCCTCCCTCTCCTCTGGCAACCATCAGTTCTGTATTTTTAGGTCCGTTTCTGCTTTTCATTCCGTTATTCATTTGGCTTTTTTAGATTTCAAATACAAGGGAAGTCTTGTGGTATTTGTCTTTCTTTTACTTACTCACTAGGCATAATACTGTCTCGGTCCATCCAAGTCGTTGCAAATGACAAGATCTCATTCTTTTTTATGGCCGCATAATATCCCATTGTGTGTGTATGTGTGTGTACGCATACACCCATACCATAACTTCCTTATTCTCTTGTGTATTGGTGGACACTAAGGTTGCTTCCATACCTTGGCTGTTTCAAATTATGCTGCAGTAAACATAGAGGTGCATATATCTTTTTTAAATTAGACTTTTTGTTTTGTTTGGGTAAATACGAAGTAGTGTAATTACTGGATCAAATGGTAATTCAGTTAATATTCGGAGTATCCTCCATAATTTTCCCACAGTGGCTACACCAAATTACATTCTCACCAACAGTGCAGATGGTTTCCTTTTTCTCCACGCCTTCACCAACACTTGCTATTTCTTGCCTTTTGGATTTTATTCATTCTGACGTGTGAGGTGGTATCTCACCATGGCTTTGGTTGGTATTTCCATGATGATGAATGACATTGAGCATGTTTTCTTGTGTCGGCCATTTGTGTGTCTTCTTTGCAAAATGGTCTATTCAGGTCCTCTGTCCACTTTTTAATTGGATTGCTCTGTTTTATCTATCTATTTTGATGTTGAGTTGTAGAAGTTCTTTCTCACAATTATCATTTTAGATTTTCAATCCTTAGTATAGTATTTGTTGTATCAGGAAGTATCCAACAAATGCTAGTTGAATGAGGAACTTACTAACTTACCAGGATTTCTCTCTTTTGTAATCTTCACCAAAGTCTTGTATTTTTTTTTTGCTTCAGTAAGTGGCAGGAATTCATAGCCATATTTTCTCTTGTGGAGTTGATGGACATTGTCAAGGAACTTGTGTAGTAGTAGAAGGAAGAGCACTGGAGTTCCAGTACAAATAACCGGAGTTTAAATTTTGGCATCATTGTTTACATGCTGTGCCTCACTGGGAAAATTCTCTTCCTTGAGTCATCATGCATTCATCTCTAAAATGGGTTGAAAGCATCTACTCCATATGGTAATTTCCTAGTTACCTTTATTTATTCACGAAGCCCTTGAAGTCTTGCCCGTTCTTAAATTTCCAAGCTTCTATACCAAGATAAAATTTTGAAATATTTAATGATTCTTTAAAAAAATTCCATGTACGTCTTGTTGCTCTCCAACTGCCACACTCATCAAATCAATGGCCCTTCTTGCTTTAGGAGTAGGGCGGATACTGTTTAGATTCTAGAACAAATGTATCGTTGTTCACTTTGTCAGAAGAGTTCTTCTAGAAACCGGGATTTGTTGAAAATGCTAAAGCTTCCACTTACATGTTGAGAAGAACATCTAAAGGTCTAAGAATAAATCTTAAAAATGTGAGCCCCAAACACATAGGAAGGAAAGGCTCCCTACAGTGGTGCAACATGATGCTTCATGCGATTGGGGGACCTGGGGCTGGGGCAAGGTGACTTAAAGACAAGAAGGTTGAAGAAGGAGATGAGAACAAAAGAGACCATGTCCCCCTTCCCCTCTAGAACCCTGGGAAAGTCCTCTTAGGCACTTAACCCTACCCTCCTCTTTGCCATGTTCAGTAGGGCAGAAAAGTGTCCTGTTCAGAAGAGGCCTCTCTACTCACCTCTCCTCCAGATAACTCATGCCTTAGACGCGGCTCACATATTGACCCGGACATGATGAACGGGGCTTGTAAGTCTGCAATGGCGCAGCCTGCGGGTGTCGCAGAGCAAGAGGAATCTGTAGCAGAGAGTGTGGTATGCCCGTCTCCACTTGGGGTCCCGACAGCAGACACAGCCAAGTCGCTGAGGTGAGGAGTGAGAGCCAAGGTGAAGGCTCTGGTCCACTGGGGGAGATGGCCAGAAACCATCGTTGTCCCCTGCCCATGCGGAGAGAACCACCCAGACACTTGGGAAACAGATACAGAGAAGGTAGAGACCCAAACCCAAAGACCAGGCCAGAGTCGCTCCACCCACTCAGGACAGAGCAGCCCACCCAGGAAGGGCAGTAATCACGAGTAGACACTCCACTCTGCCATCGCAACATGACTTAAACCACTTTCCAGGAGAGGCCAACATTTCAAGAGAAAGGGGCCAAAGAGGGGAAAAAAACAAACTCAGAAGACACAAAATTTCCTCCGAATCGACTATCTTCTGAAAAACCTGAGCGACACCAAGTGAATAAGCTTCAAGTTTTTGGTTTGTTTGTTTTACCGTCAAGCGAGAAGGAAGGCATGTGAGCAAGATGAGGACAGTTACGTGATGGGAAACCATTTTTGTCGTTCACGAAATTAGGTTTTGTACATCTATGTTCTACTGAGTAAATTTCAAATCAACCGCACGAGTCCGCCTTCCTCTTTGCTTGTGAGTTATGTATGCGTCGTGGTCTCATTTATAATTTATGTCTTTGTAACATTTTTTAGTGTAGGGAGTCCTTTCCCATACACCCTCTCATCTCTCTCGTCTCATCACACAGTGAGGTGAAGTCAGTATTACTGTGCTTACGTTCGTGGGAAGAGATCGAGGACTTGTCCAAGAGCAGAAAAGAACAGAGCCAGCATACAGTTCAGGTCTTCTTTCGATGCTGAGCAGTTACCACAGATGCTCCTCCGTCGAATCCACTTTGTTTCTCTCTGGACCATAGTCTCTGTTGGCAACAGTATGGTTTTTTGTTAGGATCTCTCAGACGCTTTTTTTCTTATTTAAAGAAATTCCTGCAAAGTTTTATCAGGATATACTTAAAATGAAAACATTTTCCCATTAGCGTACAACTCATCCTTTTGATTTGGTGGTATTATTCAAAATTTAGCTTAAAACAGTCTGTCTATCTGATAGCTGATGACTACATCTAGGCAAAACAAAACAGCCTATGGAAAACTCATTCTGATCACTTCTTATCCTAGGAGAAAGGCAGGGAGCAACGAAAGTGAGTCAATATTTTATAAATTCAAGGTCAATATTCTGTGTCAATGTCAATAGTGTATGAGTTCCAAAGGATTCGTTCACTATTAAATTAGAAATGATTTGCTCTTATTTGATGCATAGTAGATGTAGCCATATACTGGACAGAAACAGACAGAGTACAAAGGATAGAGAGCAAACATATTTTGTAAGATAGTTGGAAACATCTTGTGAGCTTCAATACAAAGCAACAGAGGCCATCTCATCTTTTTGGATATTCATTCATCTTTAGTATCAGTGAATTTCTAGCTCGTATTCTTGGCCTTGACCTAGGGCCCTGAAGTGCTGCATGTCTTTGCCCTGCTTTAGCATGTCCAATTCAGGAGAGTGAGTATGCGTTACATATGTATAACCCAGATCTTAGACAGAAGGGGGCTACTAGAAATTGGGAGGGAGGCTTGAATTCGATGTTCAAGGATTTCCTACTTTTGTATGTGTTTGAGTCTTGTATGTCCTCTTTCACTGTAAACTTTTTATTCTCGATCTTGATTCCATTTGAATTTGCTGAGTTCTTGCTCATGATTATAGAAATAGACCTGTAGGGTTTTCTTCAGCGATGTTTTTCCTTGCTAATGTATTTTGTAACTAGCCAGGTTTACGGAAACCCCAGTTTGTGTGTTTCTCTGAGATACGCACATCAAAGAATACTTTTCCTCCTTGCATAGGAGTTTTTATTTTGCGTCAGAGTTCAGTGGGCCTCACAGAACCTTCTGCAATCACACAACTTAATCTTATCATTTAAGCAGTTTCTTTTAACATATTAAGAGAGCATGTTGGTCCTTTGTGTATAATTTTTATTTTCAAAGTCAGATCAGATATGCCATTAGAGAATTGTAAAATTCACATCTTAAATTCTTTGGGGCTTCTTTTCATATTCGTATTTTTAGAGTCTTTATGTAGAATTTTCCAGCCCATCTTTGCTGATTACCACTGATGAAAGATGATGAGATGAGCAAACCCGTGTTTTAGAGCCTACAATGGTGAGCCTCTCAGTTATGCAATTTACACGCATTATTACCCGATATGGTGGACAGCACATTAAAAAATGCTCAGGTCAAATAAATCTCCTTACCCATCCCTTTAGGGAAATGACAACGTGTATATAATTTAAAACGGCTTGTTGGGATACTTTCGGCTATATTGGGAGGACATTTCTGATAATAAACCCATTTAGTCATCAAAGTTTTCCATACTATTAATTAACTCAATGTCTTGAATATCCACAGCTACTTTTTCCTATTTGTAATGGCTCCATTGTGAACCTGTAAATGGAAACTATCCCTACCTGTTTTAAAAACATTGGGGGAAAAACTCCATTTAATTCACATAGGTTTATTACGTAGTCAGTTTAGGACTGAAGTTACGTGAGTTGGGTTATAGCTAGGGCACCGACGTGAAAGAAGCATTAAAGCATCGTGAGAGACAATGCCGTGTTGTGACTCTTGGCGTTATTGTTCCATGAGCGTTTCTGGTTTTTCTATCTGTTAGACATCTTACTTGCATTTATATTTTCTCTCTGGTTCTTGCATTTCTACAGAGCCCTTCTGATATTATCTTTTCTGTCCCCCCCCCCTTTTTTTTATAAAAAGTGTATTAACCGGAATGTATATAAATAGCCTTGAGCTATTCAAGTAGGGGAGGAGAGACAGTTTGCCAGGCCTCAAATATTCCCGCCTCTGGATCTAGAACATAGCACGCATTGATAAAAGTTCTCTAACTCATGTCTATTTGGAAGTGTTGTGTACACGTTTTCAGTACGTTTTGGCAAAAGCCGTGACCTCTCATGAGGAAGTGACTCTCCCCTTCTTGTGTCATTTCCCAGCCCCGAAGTCTTGTTTATAGCAAGCTTCTTTGTTCAGGATTTGACATAAAGGTCTTTGATACTCTCGAGCCCATCCCTGACTCATTATTAGCCGACACTTTGTGTCTGGCTGGCAATTTCTCCGTGAGTGGTAAGGTCAGCCGCATACAGTATTACACAACCTTCCCCATTCCTTGTGCGTCAGCGAGAATCAAATGACTCTTCACAGTGAAAAACAAAATCTTGGAGTAGGGTAAAAAGATGACCAGTCTCCGAACAAAGCAAACCAATGTTCAGATTCTCTCGCCTTTATTATGCGTCTTCCTGGTGTTCTGTGAAACAGCTTCCTCTTGCTAAAGGACTCTACAGTTTGTCTTTCCTGTAGGCAATCAGCATCTATAATTGGTGATTGCTCTCCTTAATTAATTAGGTTATGGAGCATTTGAAAGTATCTCCGGGTCGGCACAGTGTAGTCAAGGAGGGTCCTGAGTCAGCAGACCGTCCCTCAAGGTGCCCATTAAAAGGTTCCTTAACTCCTCTTAGTCTCTGACCTCGTCTGTACAATAGCAATAATCCTATCTACCTCACAGTTAATGCATAATTTAATGTGTATAAAGTAACTTGGCAGATTGCAAAAACCTATTCAAATGAAATAGGCTACTATGCTTTTAAGAGCCAGAAGAGTTTGCCGTTACCCTTTGAGAGGGCGTCCGAATCTTGGAACCTTTTAGAAACTGTAGCCTAATGTTGTCGAAGGGGCGATTTGATAAATATTGGCTTAAACTAGTGGGTTTTCAGTAGCTCAGTGGCTGCCTTTCATTATTACCTTGCCTCCGTGAGGCTATCAGGCTATATTGGAAAATCTTCTTCCCTTAACCATGAAATGAAAACCGGAAGTGGCCTTGAGTTCGGTGATCCTCCTTCAGTGACTTGTGAGCAGCGTAGTTTGAGTGATATGCTCCTTCTAACTGTTTTAGCTCTGTCTCCGTCCTTTCTCCTTGGTCGTTTTCTTCATTGCTTGGAAGGAAACAATGGGGGAATTGCCTTCAACTGTTCCTGTCTGGGTTTTGATGGACGTGCACAATTTTTGTTTTAGCAGCCCGTGTTTAATCCTGATCAAATGTAATCTATATATTTTAAACCTCGTGGCGGATACCCCAGTTTAGGAACCTACAAGTCAAGTTGGACTTTTGAGCCACAGCGATTGTTGGGCTTCAGAGTCTTCCTAATGAAAATTCTTCCTTAGAATCTTATTTGGCAAAGACGAAATTATTCCCTTGGGAGACGCCTTGACAATTCGTCGTCCATGATCCTGAATCGATTCCGAGCCTGACGGTTACCTGAAAACAATGTCACATTGTTTCTCGTCTATTCCCTGAGCCTCAAGGATTCAGTTTGTGAACACTGCAACAGCCAGAGACTGTTCGGAGAGGGCACCTTTGTCCAAATTAGAGTCATTAAGAAATAGTGCCATATGGGGCTCGGGGGGTGCCAAAGATACTGAGTGGCTTGTTCATTAAGATGGAAATATTTATGTGAGCAGTAATAATAACGTATTTTAGAATCTGTGTGGTATGAAACCGAGCACTGATGCAGTTAGATAATATTGACAGCCCTGCTGTAATTATGTAAATAACACCAAGTTCCCCTTTCCTCGTATCTTTCGTTTTCACCTGCACAGGTAAGAAGAGGGCTAGGAAGAGAGTGAACGTCGGGCCAGCACGCTCAGCTGTTTATTTCCCTGACAGGGTAGCCTGAAGCTCGTATTCCCCCGAGTTATTTTTTCATCTAAATTAAGCAATTCCAGCGGGTTGCCCAGAAGGGAGATACAAATACGTGTTTGTTTGGAGCAGTGCTTGGTGATAGAACATCCACACGAGAACCCCACGAACCCAGTAGGTCCGTCTTGAGATTTTCCATTTCCGAGCTGTGTGTTTGGAGCCCACGTGACTGATACCAGGGCCTTTTCTGTTACCTTTCCAGCAGATCGTTTTAACTTGTTCTCCGTAGGGATGTTTTCTGGGTCCAGCTGCCTATCCATCTTTCTATCTCAACGCAGGAGTATTTGATTAGTGTATTTAAAGTAATAAAGATGTCCACAGTAGTGTCACCTTGATTGATGTTAATTATAAGTCTTTAATGGTTCCTCTGCTTTGGCCACTATCCTTGCAGGTTGTGAGTTTTATGGTTAAAATAGTGCCCTGCTGTCCAAAGGCTTAATCATAAATTCTGGTCTCCCTTTCTCTAATGATTCTGCATATGCCATGGTATAATCCCAGTAACATACATTATCTTTGTTCGTTAAAAGCAAGCAGTGCCTTTCATAGGGGTGATTAATGCATTTGTAAGGAGTTTAAAGAATCCTAGTTGGGATCGCAGCAGAGGTTATGATGATTATGCTTGCTGGGCGTTAGCATTAGCAGCAGTGGTGCAGAGGCCGTCAGAAAATAATGGAGGATTTTTCCTACACTCCCTGTTCCGCACATTAGTGCCATGAATGAGACTATAGCTCCGGTGGTAAAAAGACGTAGGTGTTGCCACCTGAAGATGCTATCAGTATGTGGCTGTCACACCAGCGAAACTAAAAGCAAGTTAAATTATCTGAGGACTTTCCTTCTTTAGAGCAAACAGTCTTGTTAAACAGATTTGGGGTCGCTCAATTTGAAATATCTCTTGATTAAAATGCCTTTTCCGCTGGGGTTTTTCAGGCTGAGTTTTCACAGGGCTAATAAATGTTTCATTTAATCTCCTTTCTCTCAAGCCCGGAGATAGTTTTAAATACCAGAAAATGAGCCCAGTCCTATATACACCTGCAAGACTTTCCAGGTATGGATAATTTGCTGATGGGAACCGGTGTCCTTGAATGTGACATGATCGCACTTCTCTGAAATGCCATATCTTACTGAAGAGAAGCTGCACATGAATTTAAAGAATGTTTTATTATTTTATAAGAGCAGTTTATGTTCACGTCAATTACAACACATAACTCCTTGCGTACGGTAGACAGTTTTTAATGGTGTTTTAACGCTACCGAAGAAGGTACCAACAGCTTTAAGAAAAGTTGCTTTTTAACTAATAATAGTATTGCCTGTTTCCTCCCGTTTAATTTTACTGTTTTCAATGCTTGTAAATTAAGGTAGATGGAACTTCATTCTACCCCAGTCCAAAATGTGAGAAAAGTTCCGACCTCTCCGCTCTCTGCTAATGTTCTATTCTGCTCCAGTGATGACTTCCAAGTGTCATATTCTCGGCCAGCTCTGACCTCTCTACAGAAAACTGTGGCTCAACTTCTAGTAAGAAGAATATAGTTTTTAAAACAGTTTTTTGAACCATATTCATCTTCAAATAAGGAAAGGGCAAATCGCATTATAGGAAGATAATTATTCCCCCACGCGGTACCAGCTTAGGGAAAGAAACCACAGACCCCAGAGAACAATCTTGAGAGGGTAGTTGGCTTCTAATGACATGTATTTAACATTTCTGGAGGTGGCTATGCTATGTATATAGTATATACCCAATATATTTCTTTGGCTGGACTTTTGAGAATACATGCCAAGTTGCCTAGTGTGTTTTTTGTTGTTGTTGTTGTTGTTATTTGTTAGTTTGTTTTTCAGAAGGACCCTCAGTTTGCAAGCACTGTATTGGAGAACGTGTAACATCTACTTCGGGGTTTTTCAATGATGACTTTACTAGCAATTTTTTTTATCTTGCCATTATATAGTTTAAAGTGGTTGAAATGGTAATTTTCCTGTGTCCTGGGGCTCTCTGTTAGATAATTATGTCATTGTGCCCAGTGCACATTTCTTTACTAGCGTGATTGTACGGAAAACACTATACAGTCTAACCTCTTGCACAGAGAACCTTTGCTTCTTCTGGATCTGTGCTGAGACGCCGCAGATATGGGTGGGCCAGAAAGGCGTGGTAGACAGTGTGGGATGGACGAGGAAGGCCGGAACTGGTTGAATGAGGACTGACCAGGGAGAAGCCTGGGATGGGAACATAAGGGAACGCTCCAGCTGACCCTCAACGGTGAGGAATCCCCTGTGAGGTCAGTACATGCCCCAAGGTGCCCACAACGGTAGCGCCCCAATTATGGGTGGTGAGTCTCATCACAATAACTAGAGAGAGACTCCTGTGGCCAACAAGGATCGGTGGGAGCTGAGGAGATCTTGGCTCTAGAATTCCGTTGTGTGTGATTCTGCAAAGAGAAATGCAGACCGTTTGATCAGGGGAGGTGTTAGCTGCTTTGCTTAGTCTCTCACTGTGTGATTATTTCCTTTTGTAGTTTTGATAAATTAACATTGCCTCACGTACTCAACAGGAATATTTTTTTTAAGTTGTTGTTTTTTTTTTTTGAAGCCCCAGGGCTCCTGTTTAAAAATGCAGGTTAATTCTCAGAGGCTTTCAAAAGCATTTCTGCGTCATGCTACTAATTAAGATAAGGTTATCATTTTAAGTTATACCAGGAAGGCAATTAGAGCTTCTAGTGAGAACTGTAGCAATCAATTTTATACAAATTATTCAGACCTGGTAAGGTAGAATATAGTTTTAATAGGACAAGTGAACATACTGTGATTTATTAGATATAATGTGAATTCAAATGACACCTGAACGCAGCATCTGTAACCCATCATGCGCCCAAGTCATTGGGAATCCAATTCAACAGCCTTTTATCAGGAGGGATTTAATAACATGCCTTCCATTCCCCCATTGTTCAGTGGTCGTTACTCTGGACTCGAAGAGGGGTGTTTGTTTTCAAGTTTGAGTGGTTTGAGACCTGAGCTAGGCATTGGTGGAATCCGAAGGGCAGAGCCCCACTCCTCCTGTTTAGCCAGACGCGTGCGGCAGAGAGGTTGCTTCGTCCCACTCGCTTGCTTTTTTCCTTTTGTGTGGTCTGCAGAGCCACGTGACCAACTGACAGTGTAATTAGCTCCTTTCTCTGTGTTGGCCCTCTCTGCCGAAGGACACTGGGTGCCGGGTAAGAACACTACGTGTCTTATCTGCCAGCTGTCAGTGATTACTTATTCATTAAATGGATACCTGATTTCTAAGGGCGGGCGAGCATGGCCGAGTCGAGGAGCTCCTGAGAAGGCTGTGTATCTTCTCCTCCTGCGAATACCGTGGGTCCTCCAGGCCTCCACGTGAGGCCACATAAATAAATGACAGGCCTTCTGGGCTTTCTTTTCTTGGACACCTTAAAAATATTCGGAGTACATTTATTTCCCCCTGCTTAGCTTTTATTCTCCTTTGGCCCGTCAGCTGTCATGTATTGTGTCATGTGCCCAGATTCCTCAAATTGCGGTCATTCATTCGACGGGTGTGTATTGATTGAGTTTCCGTTGTACGCATTGGGTTGTTCTTGGTATTTGGCACACGGTGGTGAGTGAAGGGTAGTGTACTGGCCTGTGTGACCTGAGCCTGCCTTTCTCCTCTCTGCCACCACCACACAACAGCCCCTGGCACCCAGCTGGCCTTTTCTTCTCATTGACAGAGAAATGCCCTCTAGTACAATTGCTGCCGTGTTCTCTCTCTCCTCTGTAACCACTGTCTACCAGCGAAAAGTTTTGTCCTTTCTGTTCCACCTGATAGAAAATGTCTGGTCTCCTCCATAAAAATTACCTCGTTAATTTTAAGAAGTTTCTGCGTTAAGGGGCGCCTGGGTGGCTCAGTAGGTTAGGGCACCTGAGACTTCGGCTCAGGACA
The DNA here is from genome assembly GCA_030068075.1 of Paguma larvata. Lineage (NCBI taxonomy): Eukaryota > Metazoa > Chordata > Mammalia > Carnivora > Viverridae > Paguma > Paguma larvata. Next base: position 21,222,210 of record CM057829.1, read on the forward strand.
TGATCTCACGGTTCGTGAGTTCGAGCCCCACATTGGGCTCTGTGCTGACGGCTCAGTCTGGAGCCTGCTTCGATTCTGTGTCTCCCTCTCTCTCTGCCCCTCCCCTGCTCGCACTGTGTCTCTCAACAATACATAAATATTTTAAAAAATTTTTTAAAGAAATTTCTGCATTAATTTTCTTCCTTCATTCCTGATCTCAGTCTTTGTCACTCATCTGCTCCTTCCCTTCAACTAAAAAAAAAAAACAAAAAACAAAAACAAAAAAGAAAAAAAAAACTATGCTCAAGTTTTGCCCCTGCCCTAAGCATAAACATTAGATGATATAATCTGTTGTCTTACCTCTCTGTTATTCATTCAAGCGTCCCGGTTGTCCGTTTTCTTGAAAGTGTGTCTGCACAGATTCTGCCTCTCCTTTGTCATCTTGTTGCAACTGTCTGGCTTCGGGAACAGCCCATCTACAGACCAGTGAGCACCAGTGGCCTGTGGTTAATTCTCATTCCGTATAACCTCTTAATAGCATTTGCTCTTGCCGCCTGTTTCCTACGTCGGGAAATGGGCCACCTTCTTGAAGCCATGACGTCATTCTCTCCCAGCTTCCCATCCAGCTGTCTGATTGGTTATTCATCCTTCCTTTGGCCGAAGTGTCCTTCTTTGCCAGTCTTTTTAGTGACAGTCACTCTCAGGGTTTCTGCCTTTGGTTATCTTCTTTAGTTAGTCCGTTTGTAGGTTCTTAAAAGAAGAGTCTTGGAAAGTGACCCGTGACTGTCCTGGTGTCACGCGTTACGGATAGCGTATAGGTTTGACCACGTGCGTCCTCCCGAGAGAAGGGTTTATGGGTTTTGTGTGACTCCCAAGGGCGCCAGAGACTTACAGAATGGTTAGAAACGACAGCCCCCGTGGCATCTCATTCCAAACCACCCCTGGTTCTCTGCTGCCCTTTCTCTCGTGCAGGGGCCGTCGCTCTTGACCGAGGTTCTTACATGGTCCTGTGTGTCTTCTCTTGCCACGTTCCGTTATGTGCCAGGTTCTCTCACTTATGACTCACAGCTATAATTGGTCCATCACACTTTTGTTCCGATTAGATTTTTGTCACCTCTTTCTCATGGCCTTGCTCCAACCTGCATAGGATTTCCAGAAATATCTTTTGGCATGTCCTAAAATAAAAAGCTTGCTCCTACCACTCTCCTTCACTTAATATTCTGTAGCAGTTTCCTTTCTGACTCCCGTTCAGGTAAAATTCCTCGTCACTCGGATTATGAAGCCCTCCAGTGAAATTTCTCTTGCTTACAAGAGCCCTTTAGACCTTTTGCAATTACCCAGATAATGTTATGGTGCTGTTTTCTCTCCCTGAAACAAGGAACTACTCCGGCCTACCTGGATGATAAAAGATTTCTATTTATCTTTTAAGATCCATCTTGGCTCTTACTCGGTCCATGAGTCTGGCCTGGCTGTAAGTAAAGTTAGGCATGGTGTCCTCTTTGTATTGGATTCTTTGTTGCATTGATTCTTCTGGATCTTTACCTTTCTTTTTTTTTTTTATTGTTTATTTTTGAGAGAGAGAGAGAGAGTGCATGCAGGAGAGGGGCAGAGAGAGGGGGGACAGAGAATCTGAGGTGGGCTCTGTGCTGTCAGCCCAGAGCCTGACACAGGGCTCAAACCCATGAACCAGGAGATCATGACCCAACCTGAAGTCGGATGCTTAACTGACTAAGCTACCAAGGTGCCCCAACCTTTTTTTTTCCTACCCGCTCCCCCATAACATGATAGGCCAGGGAGTTTGTAAGCTAGCCATCTTATCTGAGCATGCTCAGTGCCAAGCACAGTGCTTCAAAACATACTTTCTGAGGGACCAGTAGCTCTCAACTTGAGCTGGACATGAAGGTGTAAAAGACACTATGTACGGTTCAGTTGCTGGATGAAGTAAACAAATCATTCTTGTCTGAACTTTTTGGGAGAGACTCCAACTTCTCTGATTTGAAATAGCTACCCTCTCTGAATTTCCCAGCATGATGCTTTCTGCACAAATGCTTACCACATATTTTATATATACATATATATAATATATATTATACATATAATGTGTACATGTGTATGTGTGTATGTGTATATATACATATATACACACATATATACATATATACACACACATATACATATATACACATATATATGTATATATATATAATATATTATAAACATCATACAGTAGGTGAGATTCTTGGATCTATTTTATGAAACAAGATGAACACCACATATAAGCTCAAATTTCTTTTCTCCGGTATGCCCCTTACAGTAAATTCCAAGGGCGCCTGGGTGGCTCAGTTGGTTCAGCATCCGACTTCAGCTCAAGTCATGATCTCACTGTTCTCGAGTTCAGGTTCCATGTCAGGCTCTGTGCTGACAGCTCAGAGCCGGGAGCCTCCTTTGGATTCTGTGTCTCCATCTCTCTGCCCCTTCCTCACTTGCGCGCTCTCTCTCTAAAACAAATAAACACTAACAAAAAAAAATTTTAAGCAAATTCTGAGTATGCTGACAGTGGCTTTGCTTTAGTTGATCTGTGACTTGCTCAAGTTTGCAATGGAAATTTGTATTTTGGAACTTAGCCGCAACTTGGCGTACTATACAGACAGAGCCCTCTTCCACCCCTCCCCCAGGGTCTTCTGCCCCTCCTGGCTAATGGTTAAGACAATCATCAGATGAAAGTAATTGATCCCTCTCTGTGCTGGAATTTCACAGTGCCATGCTTTAATAAAAATGATGGATTTTTTCTTCTTTTCTGAGATTTGTTAGGTAATTTATTACCACGACGTGTCCCAGGGAAATACATTTCTAACCCTATTGCTACCTCGGTAACATGTTGTGGCTAATGAGAAACCGGATCACAGAGAGGGTCAGTCACTATCCGTGGAGTTTTCTGTTTTTGTTTTTTTTGTTTTTCCAGAGAACAAGTGCAATATCATTAAACAATCACAAAAATTTCTCCAAAAATCATCACAGTGCTTCATAATCTTTACGAATCCTTTACTTCTCAGTCAACCTGGTGAAGAGTTTTTAGATACCACGAAGCCGGCCCGGAGGCCTAGTGTTTTGTGACTCTCTGACCTGTCAAGCTCTCTGTGTCCTTTCGCTCTCCATATCTATGCAGAAAAAGGAAATAATAACGAGTCTTAACCAGACTTTTATGGAAATCCTCAACAGGAAAGAAGATGAAAATAGGAACAGAAGGAGTTAAGTTTCTTTCAGATCTCTTCCAGTTATGGTCTCTTTCTAATGGCTCTTAAAATACAAAGGAATGAGGCACCTGGGTGACTCAGTTGGGAAAGTGCTTGACTTCAGCTCAGGTCACCATCTCACGGTTTGTGAGTTCAAGTCCCGTATCGGTTTTTGCGCTCACAGTATGGAACCTGAGGATTCTCTCACTATGGGGATTCTGGGGATTCTCTCTCTCTCTCTCTAACCCCTCCCATTCTCTCTCTCTCTCTCTCTCTCTCTCTCTCTCACAAATAAGAAAAAATATTAAAAAACGAAGGCAACTATGTCTTTGGTTATGTTAGCTAGAGATATTGGAGGATGAGCAGTTGGAGTTTCTCTTACCTTTCCTGAGTACTTACAGACTTCCTTTTCCCTTCAGATAAGTTAATATTCGGGCTCAAATACAATCGAAATCTAAGCCACTCTTCTTACGGGCATCTTTGCTCACACTTCTTTCCATCTTACGAAGAGTCCTGTTATAAAACATCCAAATCAAAAATTCCGTCTCTGTACTTTGTTACCAACGACTCAGGCGTGTCCTGAGTCTATTCTTTACGCTCTGAAACTGATTCATGTTTGCTGGGCCTCCTCCTATGTATTCTCTTTTGGAAAAAAAAAAAAAAGGAATAGAGCTTTATGAATCCTAGATTATTGGATATCACATGTCGTCATGCGAAGTATGTCGTAGGATCGTGAATGCTCTCTGTGGCAGGGGCTGACTGGCACATTCGACGGTGAGCATCGACTGATGGGAATCCTTGCTTTAACACTGCTTACATGTCTTTAACAAGACAGATGAATCAAAGTACTCTTGCCACTGTCCTGAAAATCAGGCGTGTCCTTTGGGTGCAGACTCTCCTTCCCCCTGTTTATTCAGACTCCTGTTTATGCCATCTAGGTCCATGTTGGTCTCTGCTCACCGCTGTCCTGTGAACTTGCAGTATCTGACCTTTTCTGCCTTTTTGATGCCGTCGATTGGATTGTAGGGGAGAATCGGCATCTGCTTGATGCATTATAGAACAGACGACCGTATAAATATATACCTATATATAATTACCCATTTTTCAGCCCCCCCTCACATCCTGATACAGTAGTGACAATCCCAGCAGCTCGAAACATGTTGCTCTAAGTAATATCTATGCAAGAGTATTTTCTTTTGGGTCTCGATTTCTGCAGATCAGCTCAAAGGTGCTGCTGCCTGGTTCCACATTAGTTCTTAGAAGGTATTTGAATAATGTTTTTAATGTATGATATGATGAGAAAGTACCCTAATAACTCGGACACCGAGTTGCATGTTAAGAGTTAAATTGAGTAAGTTTCCCCAAAATGGATGTGATTTATTATGAGTAAATGCTAACCAAAAATTTTCTATAAATACAGGGCTCGAGAGATTACAAAGCTTGTAGATTCTAATCAAGGTGGTCCCTGGGAAAAAACGGAGAGGCAGGCCTGGAAAACAGTTATAATTTGCTAATCAGAAACAATCAGTGTATTGTATCCTGTTTTGAGAAAGGCTGTGTAAATATAACCAGGTTATATTTAAATGACTATGAGAGTAAAGAAAAGTCTCAAAGGCAAATTTGTTGATGCCCATTTAAGCATAGTCTGGTGGAGAGGAATTCCTGAATAAAGGACTTGAATGTTGCCAGAAAAACTACTGATAAATTGAGCACCTATTATGTTCCAGGTATGTCATAAAAACTTGACACTGTCCCCATGTTCAAAATGATTTTCGAAAGCTACCCTTGCAATTTGAAGTACCTCCATTTTCCTGATCAGGAAAAAAAACTTAGATAGAAGCAGGGAGTCGTTCTAGTAATTGGCTTATTACCAAGTAGTTGAGTGAGAGAGCTGGGATTTGAACCCAGATTCAAGGGCTCCCAAGCCCATCGACTCACCAGCTGTGCAGCGTACTTTCTTGTATCAGAATTATTCCCCACAAATATAAGAAATTTCTTTTTTTAATTTTTAATGTTTATTTTTGAGAGACAATGATAGAGTGCTAATGGGGGAGGGGCAGAGAGAGAGGGAGACAGAATCTGAAGCAGGCTCCAGACTCTGAGCTGTCAGCACAGCCCGACATGAGGCTCGACCTCACGAACTGTGAGGTTGTGACATGAGCCGAAGTCGGACACTTAACCGACTGAGCCGCCCAGGTGCCCCTAGAAGAAATTTCTTAAGATCTTCTAAGTAATTACATAACACATATCGTCATGCAGCCATCAACACAACATATAAAAGTATTTTTCATCCCTCAACATTCTCCTCTATGACTTTGAAAAACATCCCTATGTCCTCCCCAAGCCTCTAGAAGCCATTGGTCTATTTTCTAGTCTGACTCACATTTTTATGTGACGTTCACCAGCGTGTAACCATTGACATGCTAGTTGAAGGAGTCTGGATCTAAAAATATAGCTAAAGGGGGGCTTGGCTGGTTCAATCAGTAGAGCGTGTGACTCTTGATCTCGGGGTTATGAGTTTGAGCCCCTCATTGGGTGTAGAGATGACTTAAATATATATATAAAATATATTAAAAAATCTGTAATATATATATGTGTGTGTGTGCATGTGTGTATATACATACACATACATATATACATATGCACACGCACACACACACACACACACACACACACATATATATATATACATACATGCATATGTATGTGTATATCTAAAGGTATAAAGTCAGGATGTCTGGTACACTTCGATATCTTCTTAAAATATGATTAATTTTTTTATGATTTTTCTTTGCGTGTAGTTGACACATAATGTCAGGCTAGTTTCAAGTTTACAATTTAGTCATTCACCAACTTTATCCATTTTGCCGTGTTCACCACAAGGACAGCTACCGTCTCTCCCATTGCCTCACTGTTACGTATCATCGACCGTATTGTTTAAGCTCTGCTTTTTGTTTCCAGGACTCACTTATTCCATCACTGGAGGCCCGTATCACCCACTCCCCTTCACCATTTGCCCAATCCTCCAGCCCCCTCCCCTCTGGCAACCATCAGTTTGTTCTGTGTGTTTACACTTCGGATTCTGATTTTGTTTACTCATTTTCTCTAGATTTCATTTATGAATGGAAGCATAAATATGATTCCAATGTATATTGGTAAAAATATTATCTTGGTAATCCCAGGCAGAATCCCATTTAAACAAATATCCCAAATCATGTGTTTCAGAGGGCTGTTTCAGCAGGTGTTTTGGACACCCTGCATCCCTTCAACAACTAATTATTGATCATCTACACCAGGCTAGAGACTGGATGTAGAGATGGGGCATTGGGCAGAGGGTGGAACATTCTCAGTTAAAAGAGCAGCATGCGTGGAGTATTTGAAAGGAGAAGAACTTGGTGTTTGGGGTAATGAAAGAAGGTGGAGATAGCAAAAGAAAGACAAAGAGACCAACATGAATTGTATGACAGCAAACTGGAGAAGCAGCAGAGCCTGGATCTACTACTGGTTTCCGCAACATTCTGTGAAGACTATCCTTTCACTGTCCGACTCTACCTCAATGTACATGAATATGTTTGTTTCGCATCTGTTCCATCCTGAGTACAGAAGCTTACGCTGTCATTGTACCCCTTCCTCAGCATATATAGTCAACAACTCCCTCTCAACGCGATCCTTTCCATTGACTTTAAATCTGAACGTGCTCTCGTTTCACACACAAATAACCTACCCGTCCTTGACTCCATAGCCTGTAGGTGTTGCTTGCTTTCTTCCTCTTTCCAGCCAGATTTGTTGAAATCATAGCTCCGTCTTCATTTCCTTACATTCCGGTACCTCCTTACTGTAGCTCTGCCTTCATCCTTCAGACAGCTTTTCATAAGTTTACAATGATCTTCTACAATGATCCATGGTTGTCGTCTTAGTAAACTCTTAGAGAACTCTTTGGGAACACAAACTCCTCTTAGCTTCTAGGGTACTTCCTCTTTGTCTTCATAATAGTAGATGCACAGCTATAAATATGGTTATAAATACAGTCACAGTTTTGTGAACAAAACCTAATTTTATATCCTGTATATACTTACGTATTCAGTTGTTTATAAACGTGTCCACTTTCAGCTCTAAAGACCCGTCGGACTCCACGTATTCGTGACCAAACGCATAATTATCCTAGTGCTTCCTCCCCAGACAGAAATGTGTGAGCACTCCTAGTGTTTCCCGCCTTGATGAGTAGCTCAACCATCCCTCCTTTACACAAGCCAGAACCAGAGATTTCTTCCCCCGTGATCTCTCTCGTCTCTCTTGCCAATTTATCATGAAGCCTTTTCAATTTGACCTACCAAAGTCCTATTAAACACTTCTGTATTTTAATACTCCCACTGCTACAACCTGCACGTGGGAATCCTACAGTTTCTCATCTTGACTGTGATAATAAGAAGTCTCCATGTTTTCACGCCGTCTACTCATCACCTCTGGTTAATTCTCCACCGTGTTGGAAGAATTAGGACTTCAGAAGGCTGCCCTGATGATCTCCCCGTTGTTTAAGCCTTCCTGTAGCTTCCCACTACTCTTAGGATAATGACCAAATTCCTTTGCATGGTCTGCCAGTCCCTGCCTCTGAGGCCTTTGCCCATCCCGTTCTCTTCCCCGTGCTCCTGTCACACCTGTGCACTTTCGGCTGCTTCCGTACACTTTGCTTTCTCCCCCCAGAAAGTTTCTCCCCCAGAAAGTTTCTCGCCCCCCCTTCTGGAAAGTGCATGCACAAGGCTCTTCCCACTTCTGCCCCATTTCCTAACACATTTTTACGTGTCCCTTGGCTCTCCGCTCAAACATCACTCCTTTGGGAAGGCCTTCTCTGACCGCCTACTCGACTTTAGACTATGTAATAAGCCCCCATAAATTTCAGGGCTTCACCTTCAGAGTATGTGCCTCAATTTGTCATCATAGTTTAAAGTTGGGGGTTCCCAAGACCACCTTTAGGTCCAAGGATTTGTCGTGAAGACAAGACTTAAGAAAGCGGCTATGTTAGCAGTTCTGGTTTATTACGGTGAAAAGTCACAGATGAAAATCCGCAAAGGGAAAAGGCGGCCAGGTGGAGCTTGGAGAGGTCAGGCAGCGGCTTCCAGGGGACACTCTCCCAGTGGAGACATGCGCAGCACTGAATTCTGTCAGCGATGTGTTGTTCTCTCCACAACAAAAGCCCTGGGAAGGTCACCTGAGCCTTGGTGTGCGGGGTTTTTGGGGGGTCAGCCGCATCTCATCTTTGTCTTTCTGTGCCACAGCCTTCATGTACTTTTTCCTTATTAGGACTTTTGTCCTGCATTTTATGCCTGAAGTTACTCAGTGCTAAAGAATGGTATGTAGCAAGTATCTAAGGGGCACCTGAGTGGCTCATTTCGTTAATTGTCTGACTCTTGACTTCGGTTCAGCTCATGATCTCACTGTTGGCAGATCGAGCCCTGCGTTGGGCTCTGTGCAGGGCATTGAGCCTGCTTGAGAGTGTCTCTGTCTCCCTCTGCCCATAGCTGCTCATGAGCTGTCTCTCTCTATCAAGGAAATTAATACTATTTGTTCTGCCTCCCAATTATATTCTATACCTCCAGTTATTACACTACTGATGTTTTAAAATTCTTACTTTATTATTTACTTAAAAGGTTTATTTAATTTATTTTTTAGAGAGAATCAGTGCGAGCGTGGGAGAGGGGCAGAGAGAGAGAGAGAGAGAGAGAGAGAATCCTAAGCAGGTTCCACACTTAGCACAAAGCCTGGTGCAGGGCTTGATCGGATGACCTTGGGATCGTGATCTGAGCCAAAATCAAGAGTTGGGCACTCAACCCACTGAGCTACCCGGGCACCCCTACACAGTTTTTAAAAGGCCAAGCATTTTTCACAATTCTAAATAGTGTAGCGAAGCGAATATAGTCAGTACGTTGGATTGTGTGATACCTACTCGTATCACCGAAGATATTTCTAAGGGAGAGTGGGTATTGACTCCTCATCTGTCGGAAGAATTTCAATAACCAAGTCTTGTTAACTTTGCAGACACTGACAATGTAATGAATTTTATCCTGGCTATATCAGAAATAAAGTGAGAAGGAAAGTCCCCTGGAACGAAGGGGTTAAGGCAGAATAGTGGAAATGTCTTCCTGCAGATCCCCAACCCCGTAATCTTCAAGGTGCTCATGACCTCCGAATAGTTGACTCTGCCTCCAGCCTTTCCCTGGCCTGGACACAAAAAGTGACTGGCCCATTGTTTCCAGTGAACTTGAAAAAAGCTTCCTTCAAAATTCCTTTGTTTTAAAGTTTATTTTGATAGAGCGTGCATGCACGTGAGCAAGTGGCAGAGGGGCAGAGAGAGAGAGGAGAGGGAGATCCCAAGCAGGCTCCATGCTCCCAGCAAACAGAGCCCGAAGTAGGGCTCGATCTCATGACACGAGATATTGTAACCTGAGCTGAAACCGAGAGACGGACACGTAACTTACTGAGCCACGTGGGCACCCCTCAGAATTTCCTGATTGTGATACTGTTGGCTGCTAACTCTAGTTATAAAACAAGTCTCCGTGAATTTATATTAATAGGAAAATGATCGAATAAATAAGTCCTCGGGAGAGAAGAGACTGTTATCCCCTGCAGGAGATTTCCGAACAAACGGTATTGATAGTCTGTCCACAAACAGGTGGGGTCCGACTCCCTCTCTCTTACTTCAGTGTGCACGTGGTGACTTCCTTCCTCCCCAAAAGTGCGGTGTGGGAAGCGGGTGGTGGTGTGGAGGACGAGTAGCTCTCTGGTGGAGAAACATGGTGGACACTGCCACGGCCAGGTCACCAGGCGCATGTCCGCAGTTCAGGGCATGTTGGTGGGATGTAGCCTTCATGCAATCTGGCGGTGACAGCAATGACACTTCACCTCTGTGGTTTTCCTCCCCCAAACCCGTAAACCCCAGTCAGACGGTAAGGAAAAAAGCTCAGTCGACCAAAACTGAAGGGCATCGACGTGATACCCGAGCAGCACTCAAGATCATAAAAAACGAGGCCAGTCTGAGAAGCTCGTAACCCAGAGGCATCTGAGGACACATGACAGATGTAATGAGATGTCCTGGATGGGATACTGGAACCGAAAAAGAGGATGTTACGTGAAAACTGAGGAAATTCAAATAGCATGTGGACGTCAGCTCCTGATAGTGCCTCTGTTATTCATGGTGACAAATACAAGATGTCGATAATCGTGGATCCTGTACTACCTTTTGCGCTTTTTAAGTATATCCAAAACTAGTCTAAGATACACAAAATTTAAAAATTTTATTCTGTGATAAAATCTTTTGATTGAATCTCAATGCTATTTTAATGAAATCTGCTTATCACTTTTATAAGGATTCCAGTTGGAGTTTAGATTTTCTTACTTTCTCAAAAAATTTTTTGATGTTTTTGAGAGAGAGAGAGAGCGTGCGAGCATGAGTGGGAGGGTGGAGAGAGAGGGAGACACAGAATCCAAAGCAGGCTCCAGGCTCTGAGCTGTCAGCACAGAGCCCTATGTGGGGCTCAAACTCAAGAATTGGGAGATCATGACCTGAGCCAAACTCGGACACTTAACCGACTGAGCCACCCAACTGCCCTGAGTTTAGATTTTTTAATGCGACTGTCATAAAGGCGATTTTTCTACAACAGACACAGAAACCATTTCGTCATTGTTTTATTTGCGGGAAATAATTCTGCCCTTTGTGATTCTGCATTTCTGACAATTCTTTCAGAAATCGTAAATGTCGTGAGATGCTATGAGTATATCCATTTTAGAAGTAACAGTAACAAGATAAAGCCATTAGATTAACTAAATGAATTGGCAGAAAATAGAAAAAAAAGAAACGGCAGTAGTTTCGAGAGCCTGGGTCCAGACAATGTGTCTGTAAGACAGGCTTTGCAAACTTGGTTTGATTCATTTTTGTTTTTCGGAGGATATAATTCTTTTCTGTAATTATCGTTCTGTTTTTCCTGACAGGCTATCTAGTACCGGCCGCCTTAAGCTCCCTGCGAATTGAGTTATTCTCAATAATACTCTGTATTATGAAGGCATTATTTGAGTGGCTGTCCACTGTGATCTGGTTATTGGGAGCTTTATATAAAACAGGTGGTTCTTCCATCTCATCAACATTTCTTATTATCGAGAATTTGCCATCTTGTTGTCTATGGCCTATCAGACCTACTCCCTCACAGATGTGGCTCTTTCCTACAGCTCTCTCCTGTTTTTCTTGACTTCCCGTATACATCTTGGTCATTTCTCTCTGATGGCCCAAGTTCCCTGTTTTCAGACTTTATCAGGGCTCATGATGTACGGCCATTACACTGATGAATTCCCAGAGGTCTTTGCAATGGTTAATTTCGTTTGGCTCCGAAATGACCCAGGCACTTCTGATTCCAACTCTGCTTAGCAGAGCATGGGGCTGAAGCTCATAACTGCAGAGCCAGGAGCAGAGATCTGTGATCCTATGAACCCAGTGCTCTCAAAGGTGCCGGTTCCCTGGGACGCACATACCTGGGATGTGAGCTGTGTAGTCAGACATCCTTACCTGGTTGTTTTTCCTTTAGATGATGCTTAGAACTTGACCTATCGGTAGTATGACTATTCTTGAGTACAAGTTTTAGAGTCACAAGCAAGGTGCAAATCTTACCCCAATTGTTGTTAGCTATTTCATTCGGTGGAAGTTACTTTCTAATTTTTTTTAACGTTTAGTCATTTTTGAGAGACAGAGACATAGCGTGAGTGGGGGAGGGGCAGAGAGAAGGAGGCACAGAATCCGAAGTAGGCTTCAAGCTCTGAGGTGTCAGACCAGAGCCCGATGCAGGGTTCTCCCACGAGCCGTGAGATTGTGACCTGAACTGAAACCGAGAATTGGATGCTTCAGACTCACGGACCGCAAGGTCATGACCTGAGCTGAAGGCGGACGCTCAACTGACTGAGCCATCCAGGCGCCCCAGAATGATCTTTTTAATATACCTGTATAAATAGTCCTACTGAGAATTGCTACACGTGTATCAGTTTATAAACATTTAAAAACTATTTTATTATGGTCTTCATATTCTTTGAAAACTTTGCTTTTGAGTATCCTCATTAATAGCAAATCTTTGCTTTTTAGAGTATCAAAAATGAGAGCCCGCTCTATTCAATTGAAGGCAGTCTTTCTATATATTTTATATAGTTTCACGTACTTGCAAAATTACATACATTTTGTAACTTGATAATCTTCCTAAAATACTTACACATAATTTCCATCTACATATAAAATATGGGTGTGGTAGAAAGGTAGAGCATCAGGAACCAGTGTTTCATGTAAACGGAATCATTTTCATGAAAAAATGAAACGCTGAGTCGCAGTTCATTTAAAAAAAGTCACACAGAATGTCTTTCACATTTCGAGAGTATTTTTAAAAAGCATAATTGAATATTTTTCCTCAGGGGATGAATTCTATGTGAACCGTGCATTCAGGCTAATGGAGGCGCACATCACCATCTCGTCTTTCTGGTTCTGGTGCGCTTTTCTCCCCTTCGGTGTTTTCACTTTCCTACAGAGCCCTTGACGCTCTGGCCGTGACCTGTAGACAAGGCCGTCAGATGAAGGGGCATGTCTGGGGCATGTTCCTCTGTCGCTCGAGAAAGCTTCGTTGCTTTTGCAGCCCGCGAGATACCTGTGTGCATTTGGCGTCCGAAACATGGCCATTTGATTATTTTAAAGCCTCCTCTGAAAGTCTGCCTCGCTACTTGAATGGAGACGTAGTCATCTGTGCTAATTTCATAGGAGAGTCACCGTTGGTGACAGCACACTGATGTTTACAACTTTCGGTCAGATCCAATACCATTAGGTACTTCATTACGTAACAATTTGCTACCTAAGGATATTTTGCAAACAGATATCGAACAGCATCAGTGTCCGAGCCCAGCACTGCCTGTGTCTGGACTATAGGTGCATGGGACGGCCACGGCTTCTCATCCGGCTCCTCGGGGTGCTGCACGACTCTCGCCTCATAAGCCCAGGGTCTAGAGAACTCTCCGCTGACTCCCTGACAGCGACCCGGGGCCGAGGGCTGTGATGAGACAGGCACAGAGAAAGGCTGGGCCCACGCTGGGCTCCAGTGTTGAGAAAATTAACCCTACCTTTCTCATTTTTTTCGTTTTAGTTATTTGATCTAAGAGGAAAATTGCATAGTCTCATCACCTACATAGCGACGAGATCAGCTGTTCCGACGTTAACGTTAGGAGGGTTGGATGCGTCGCAGAACCTCATCGTGACTTACCGTTACCCTTTGTGAGCTCTCCAGGGGAGCGGTCTTCTCTCGTGACCACTTGCCATCTGTCTCTCTCTCCTAACTAAGAATGTGGACCGTGTTCCCATTGGGAGAGCAGCTCATTGACATAAAACAACTCTGCTGTCATGGCTCTGGTTAAAAAATGAGAAAGAACGTGGATCTTTTCAACCTAAAGGTTCTCTCTGTACCATTAATTAAAGACATTTTATGAAGACATTTGGATTATGGAAAAGTGATGATATCACATTATGACATTTATTTCGTTCTCTACTCCAAGAACCTCAGTAATTGGCTCACCTATTGAAAAGCATTATTTTTATCAGAGGGTAAGATTGCAGGATCCCCATTCCGGCTTGCCTCATTCACCTAATTGGTGTATCTTTTAAAAATAACTCTGGACGCAGGACCTTTTAGACTCCTCCGTGTGCTCTTCTCATGTCTTGAAACCATTTAACGTAAAAGTCCGTGGGAAACTTTATCCAAGAGTCAATATTTTATTTATGCCATTGTGTTAAAGAACAGATTTTAGACATTTAATTAAAATTCCGCACGGCCACGAGCTGTTCTAATGCCGGGAAGCTCAGGGTGCTTATTGTTGGGGTTCGTACTTTGCGTTGGAAGAAACCGTTCACTGCTCACCTACGGTCATACAGCAAATAGTTCCCTGAATGCAGCATGGGTACCACAGTCTAGAGCTATTCTACACCCCCAGAGGTATATCTCTCAATGCAGTGCTGTTGCGATGGAGGAAAACCAGAAGGTGTGCCCACCGCCTTCTAGGAATGTGTGCCTTCCCTGGGGGTTCTGTCGTACATTCCTGTGTTCTTCAGGGATAGCTTGCTACTTCGCCTTAGCTTTGTGTGTTTTCTTTTTTAATACTGTAGAATCTTACATGTGGTAACCCAGAACAACATAAAAAGTCAAATAACGCACAAAGTCCCCATCCGATGATGATGACATTGTGATTGACGTGGAACCCGTATGCCTGAAGGCACAGGGCAGCCCAGTGAGTCACCAGTGTGATGTGTCCAGGAAAGCGAAGGCCAGTTATGCCATGCTAGACCGGGTCTTCTAGAATGAGGGAGGCGATGGTACCATTTGCCTTGTCTGCCCACGCTCTGGGACTTGGTGTTCTGTTCCGTGTGCACGTCATTCACAGAGCTACCAAGAAACCGAATTCTTAGGCGAGGAAGGGCATTCCGAATAGCGTAGTAGACACACAGCAGTGGCTAAAGAAACTGCATGTTTTCTTCAGAAGGAAGGGAAGTCTGAGTGGGTGATGAGGGATGGCCTCTAATATTTGCAGGACCGTCCTGTGGAAAACTTTGGCGACCCGAGCTCTCCAACTTCTCGTTTGAGGGCCTGGAAACAGAACCTCCAGCCAGGGTTCCCCTAAGGTGGAATCGGACCTTTTGGCTCAGGGCTCGTAGCTCATCAGGCCGTTGCATTCAGTAGCTAGGGTGCTCTGTCTCCCTCCCAGGGCCCCGCCTTGTCAGTCCCGGGGAGTGCGCCCTGGGAGCCAGGATGGTTGCGTGGAGGAGATATTTTTAAAGGGCAACATTCGCCATTCAGATCTGCAGTTGGACCCGATGACCTTTAAGGTGCTTTCCAGCACCTGGGGTTTTATGATTCTATTTCCATTCTGCGCCGATGCTGGGTATGTGTCACATTGTTCGAACCGAGCGCTGAGAACGGACAGGAGCGCAGCTTGGAATGTTGCTGGTGCTTTACATCTATTTTGTGTTTCAATTTCTGGAAGCGGTCTTTGTCTTTGAGGCAGTTTGGTCCCTGACCTTCTGTAACATTTGGAGCCCAGCCACACTGTCTTTGTTTACTGTAAAGAGCATGGAAAGACCGACTTCCTGACAGTGCTCTGTAGAGGCTAAGGTCAAACCACTCACAGGTGAACAAACAGTCCCTTCCACCTTAAAATTGCCACTTGGCCCCTGTAAAATGGAGCGGCGTAATGACACCGGGTAACAGAAGGAGGGGAAATCCGTGGTCTGCCAGCAGCCAGCGATTAGTCATTCTGTCACTCTGCTTTGTGAAGAGCTCATCTTAATTCAGTATCCATTTTGGGGAAGTTCGAAAACATGGCGTGCGATATTCTGCCCTCAAGCAAACCGCTCAGTGAGCCTGCGAGAACCTTCCTTTCTCTACGCGATCATGACTGGTACCATTTCTATTTCCCAGGACTGCAAAGCTGAAACATAATGTTCCTCTTCACTTATGGGACTTATGAGTAACACTAACTGAATATTCGTATCATTTTGAACTATTTCTTTTTTCTTTTTTTTTTTTTTTTTATGGTAAGACCTCAAAGTGGCCTCGCTGGGTTGATTACCTCTCAGGAAGGCATATCCTTTATTTATTTACTTATTTATTTATTTATTCATTCATTCATTCACTTATTTATTTATTTATTTCTCCTAACCTCTGCTATTCTTTACTGTCCTCTAAAGCAATAGGTGCCCTTTGTCAGAGGTTGGGAATTGTCTTCCAGGGTCAAGGTATTGGTGAACTCTTTAAGTGCCTGGACGGCGTCCCACTCATGCGTTCCTTCATTCATTGGTTCATTCGTTCTCCAGCCCATCGGTGCTGTACGTGCCATCTTACGGCAGCAGGTCCACGTAACACGCGTGTGACCGCCACTGAATAGCATGGCGACCTTGTCTCACAGGCCCAGGTTCCTCAAAATCACCTATTTGCAAGATCCAAGTTTTTTTTTTTTTTTTAACATTTGAAGATGAATTATTAGACTTGATCTAAGGCAATATTAACAAAACCATATCCAGCATCAATCCACCATTTTTTAAAAATGTTTTTCCTTTAAGAATGCAGGGATAAATTTGACTTTGGATGTAATTTCTTTCCTTTTTTTTTGGGGGGGGTTCTCTGGTGTAAGCAGGCTCTTGAAATGCCCTAGTTCTATCTAACATTGCTCTTGAACTCCACTTAGAGATGATATACTAGCCTTTTACTAAAATATATCTGGGTATTAAAAGCCCAATTCTTTACTGCTGATGAGAAAGATTATTAGCGCCCTTTCCCCCCCCCCCAGCTATAACAGGAGGCAATAACACCCTTTTTTACTTTCAGAGCCAGCGGCAGTATGTCATATTAACCTCCATTAACTGCCTACGAAATGAGGTGCATTCGTTAATTTAGTATTCTGGTTAGCTAAGATGGGGCGAGAAGGCTGATCAACTTCCCTTTGTTTTTTCTCTTTGCTACATAAAAAAAAAAAAGAGAATGATAAAATATGTCAGCACCGTATTTTCTTGCCTTGGTAAGTGCAGCGTCTGGGTTAGGGGCTAGACGTGGATGAAATGGGCAAAATTTGGGGTGGCCGGAGGGGCCGGAGCGAGCACCGCCTCATCGAAGGGGGCCCAAAAAGTAGATCTGAGGTGCCTGGTGGGGGAACGTGTCCCTGAAAATCGGGGCCAACAGCGGTAGGAGAAAATCAAGTCTGCTTCTCTGTGTGTAATCTCGGGATGGACCTTTCCCCTTGGATGTCCTATGAAACACCAAGTTCTCTGTAGAGGTTTTCCCTATATGTAGCATTGCTCCTAATCTCCCCGTTTCTACCTCCGTGACTTTCATATGCTCATTCATCATTTTGTACAAACTCGCCCAGCGTCGCGCTCGCTACCGGGGAAACCGAGATTAGCGACATGGCTCCTGAGCACAGGAACTGCTTGCTTTCTTGCTCCAGGCCTACAAAAACGTGCAGGCCGCTTGGCCACATCGTTCTCCTCATTCTCCATGAACACGTCAGCGGCGTCATTTCTTTCTCTGTCAAGCCTCCAGAATCCATCTCGATTTTTCTTTGGCCGCTGCCAGAATTCGGGCACTTTCCCCATATAGTGATTCTGTTGTGGGAGCCCCTTTATTCTTCTCCTCCTACCCAAGCTCCGCCGTCCCCCGTCCAACTTGGCTGTGGCTATACCTGACCCCGTATCCTACGACTGGCTTGTTCTCAGGGCAGTCCCGCTACTACAAAACTAATGGTCGACTTGAAGGAAATTGTGTCTCCTCACTGAACTGCTTGCCCTCCCGCCATTGTCCAGCGCCAAGGCGGTCCAGCAAGGGGGCGAAGAAGGTGTGCTCGGGGGCTGGGCCAGCCACTCTCTCCCGGCAATCCGGACCACTTCCTTCCTTTCTCTCTGGGGCTTCTGTTCTGGATCATTGGAAAGAGCAACACTACCCTCCTAGGATCGTTAAGATTAAGTGCATTCACGTATGTAACATGTGTGAGGCGGACACGGGCTCGTGTTTTTAGTCTTGCAGTTTGTACTTCCGTTGGGACCCCGGCCTCGCCCGCTCCCGTCCAGACGACTCACGGCTCACAGCCCATCTCGGGATTCTCTGCGCACCCTTCCCCGCATTTAGCTAGAAGTCCTCTTTCCCTCTCTGGCCCTACTGACCCGACGCTCACTTAGCAGGCAGACTTACATCTCTTTATTATTATTTTTTACAAGAACAAAATTTGAAGAGTTAGCTAGCAGTTCAAGATTGTACATGGTTAGTACCAATAGAATACATACCCCAGATGTCACAGATGATACAGTCTCTTCGGGCAAGGGGAGTGCCTCATGGGGCTTTGCTTCCTGTCCCGTGCTTTATGCCTCCTGATTAACAGTGGTAAGCCCAAATTATTATGTTTTCCCTGATTCAATGGGTGGTGCGTTCGGATGCCCAGGAACCTCCAGAGTAGTGTGTACAAATAGATAACGTACAGTCAGGTCCCGGGGTGTCTTCACTGGGAGCAGAGGAAGGCGGCGATATGAAGGAGCCATGCTCAGTTTGGGGCAGAGAGCTGTGCAGACCGTCTGCACAGGGGTTCTGGACGTCACCAATATGGCGGCTTAGTAGGATTCGTTGGGTTGCAGGCTGCCAAATGTTCTGGAATGCAGAGAGAGGACGGAGAGAAGCTTGTGGAGCCTGAGGGCATGAGTGTCTGAGCTTAGACTCTGGAAATGGGCAACGGAGAGAAAATCTTAAATTCGGGGGAGGGGGGAGTTTGTAAGGAAAGAATCCACAGGACTTGGGAGTTCTTGGAGAATGATGATGAGGGAAGAGTGTCTTCCTTCCTTGGTAACGTTGGCATATCTGTAGTTACTAGACTGCGTGCCCTTCCGGGATGGCAGGGACAGTGCCCGTCTGGCTCACCCCTGCCTTCTAGGTGTTTAGAACGGTCCCCGGCACCCTCACGCAATTGGAGCCTGACACGTGCAGCTCGAATGGCCTCTTTCCCCGATCTCTACACTAGCAAACAAGCCGTGTCGTAGACCCTCTGGCCACTCATCGAACGATTCTGTGGTTCTAGTTAGCCGGCCTAATCAATTTTTCGAAAAAGATCTACCTCTCGCACCATCGGCCCGGTGTCCCAAAAAGGCGACTTATTTCATAAGTAAGGGAATCTACAAACCCCGAGGCCATCTCCTTCCTCCATGCCGTATTGTAACTATTAAAACATACCTGGTAGTGCAGCACCTCTCCAGAAAGCAATTGTTTGCTCTCGCCCTGCTGAGAAGTAGCATTATCCGCGTGGCTTAAGGGCTCTAGCTGTAGCCATGAGCAGCGTTAGAAAAATATCACCACCATTTGCCAGCATGAGATGCCAAACTGCAAGTAAGAGGCATGTCAGTTCAATGAAGCAGAACCACTTCGCTTGTTTTTAATGATTACTTGTGGGGGAACTTGACGGTTACGTGTTTGTGTGCCTTTAAATAAGAAATTGCATATTTTTGGGGGGGGAATGGTGAAAACTGTCTCATCGCTTCTCCCCACAAAGGGACAGACAGGCTCTTCCCACACGGGTGAATACTGCCTGCGCCACTCGCCAAAGAAAGGCAGCGAGCGGTCTTGGCAAGCATCTTATTAGTCTAAAAATAAATTATTCAGAATGCAGGTTCAGATACAGATTGCAGGGAGAGATAATAGAATTGGTTTCCCAAGCCCGATCATGCTACGAAGACATGGTGTGTGCTTTTCAGGAATCCACTTAAGTGGAATCAGCTTTGACTAATACAAACTCGAAATAATCTTGCTGCCATCCAGCTAGTGTCCGTGGTACAGCATCCTGCGAATGCCTTCAAGCGGCCGTGGTCTCTGTGGTCTGTGGCAGCGCGCGTGTGTGCAAGCACACACGCATTCACGAGCATTTCTTCTGAGATGCCTTCGTCTCATGGTCCTTGTAGGGATATTTCCCCGTGGCAGCGCAAGAGGGGCCCGTCTCACTGGAGATTTGTCTCCCTCCTACTCCCCCCTGCCTCGGCGAGATGGTTGACCACATCAGCAGCCGACTCCACTTGTCACGTGGCCTCTCATGTGATGCTGGGGCCGCAGCGCTCTGGAGCCAGAGCCTTTGTGACTCTGCACTCGTGGACAGTGGCGTTTGTTCGGGGACAGAGGAGATGTTGGAGGGGGCGGGGCGGCCAATAAACCGAGAAACGTCAGAAATAAAAGTCGCACGAAGTACCCTGATCTATGTATTCCTTTTTATTTTTTTGTTTTTGGAAATTTGGTCTTAACTCCTTTTTTTTTTTTTTTTTATGGTTTGCGTCTGTTTTTTTTCTACCCCCACAGGCGCCGAGCCACGCCGTTTTGTGTTTCCTTCTTTCTTTCTTTTTTTTTTTCCTCTTCCGAAGCCAGACTGTCCTTGCTGTCCCAGCCCTAGGGCTGCATCTCTGTGGGCACGCCAAGCCTCCCTGGTTACCTGAGCTGCTCCTGCGGTGTCCCCGCCTCGGCTTCGCCAGGGTGCAGGTGCACCTGAACCCGGAGCGGCGGTCTGCACGGCGCCGAAGAAGGATCTGCTCCGGAGCTCTGGCTGGGGCCGCTCGCGGCTGGAAGAGGGTGAAACGGCACAAGTCCCGGGGTGGGACAGATAGAGAGGACGCCGAGGACCGGGAACGGGGAGTTAGCAGTACGTCCCGTACCCGCCGGGTCCTCTGAGGAGCCGGGGCGGCGACAGCCCCCCTGCCGTGGGCACCCAGCTCGGGGCTGCTCCCAGGGATTTGTCTGGGTGGGAGGGGGGTGGAGCGCCGTGCCGAGATGCGGTGGCATTTTACCTGAGTGGAGCCGAAGATGGATGAACCAGGTATCTGCTGCGTCTGCCCAGCGAGGCAGAGGTGCAGAGAGACAGAGCGAGGGGAGCGCCTGAAAAGCCAGAGGAGGTGCCGGATGCCGCTTGATTGTCTGCCGCTCGGTCTGCGTCCCCGATCTAGAGAGGATGGCGTAATTTATAACCCAGCACATGGACGGAGGAACTGTAAATTGTAGTCTGGATGTCCCCGGTGCTGTCAAGGCAGAAACTGATGGGCTAGGTGACTGTACCACGTCCCCAGAGAGAATCACAGCCTAGCAGCATGGATTTCAATGCATGTGCATGCATGTAGAGACATGAAAGGAGAGATTTCTGACCATTTTACACAGGAAGTCTGTCACTTGGCTGGATCGGGCTTGATTGCAGCTTGTATTTTCAGCCTCAGCTCAACACCCATTTCCTGACTAGCTAGAGAGTATGGCCAAAGCAGCTGCATGCAGAATTTTCTTGTTAATGTGAAAGCAAGACCCCTCGGCGTTAACTCCTTGGAGTTCTGAGTGCTCTGTGCTTTGCTGGGGCTGATTGTAGGGTTTTGTTTTCTTCTTCTCCTCCAGATCCCTGTAAACACAGCTGCATTCAGTATGGGGGGGAAAATTCTATCCTGTAAATAGAAATCTGATCAATTTAATCAAAATAAATGTATCCCAGATGACTTTGGGACCAGCTGGCTACCACAGGCTTCAGATGCTAAAATGTTCGGTAGACATGATTGCAGTGTTCTTATTTACATGTTCTAGAATTCCAGGATCTGCCTATAATTTTTTTAAAACAACCCCTTTCTAAGGAAGACCGGTGGTCCTCACGGCTCCCAGCGACACGGTTAAGGCACAGGTGCGGGATACCGTGGAGATTTGGGAGTTGGTGGCGCTGCTTTCCGAAAGGCGCGTGACATGTGGCACAGAGTGGCCACAGCCCGTGTGGAGAAAGCGTGCGTCTAACTTGCTGTGCGGAGAGGCGAGTGCCCCCGGAGTCGCCTCTGCTGCTTTGGGGGAGGCGCTCGAGGCTGGTTTCGGACTCAGATGAGCGAGCCGTGCTGCTCTGACCCCAGCTCCGTGGAGTCAGCTCAAACCTGGGGAGGAGGAGTTTTCCCAGTTGTCACGGGGAGCCCTTCTGGGACGCCTGTCTGGCCCTTCCACTGTTTGTTACTATTTCTACAAAGGCAGCTCTGTGTGTTGGATTATGTTTGGCCAGCTGTGGATGCATTCCTGCGGGCGGGGTGGGGTGGGGATCTCATTACTGTACTTCCACACTGTAGATCTGGGTGCCTGGCGGGCCGGGGGGTGGGGGGGGTGGACAGCCAGCCTGCTGGAGAATCTGATCTTACCGCTTTCTCCAGATAGTCCAGGAGTGAATCGAGAAGGGCTCAGAGTGGCACGAAGGGAAGGGGGAGGGGGGAGGGGGGGTAATGAGGCGGAGGGGGAGGGGGATGAAACTGAGCAAGCACATGAGAGAGAAGAACAGTCTTAGAAGTTCAAAGCTGCATAGACAAGCAGAATGTCAGCAGCTTGTAATTAGCGGTTCATGGTTGCGTCAGTGACTGTATCTCTCCAAGAATAACTGTGTGATGTGTGCCACAGGGTGAAGAAGATAGTCATAACTAAGTTATCAAACCCGGTTCAAACAAGGGCAAATGGATTAAGGAATGTTCCCTGTTTGTAAATCAAATACTTCTGGATTATACTTTTAAGACCGGGTGAATTCTGCCTAATTGAAGGCTGAATTATCAATTCGTCAGGCTGGGGTGGGGTGGGGAGGGTGGTCTATAGTCATTAAGCGAACTTGTGAATCCTTAAAAATTCAGATTCATCGTGCATGAAGAACATCAGTGAGGCCCTCCCTTCCTTCAAGGTATCTCCCCCGGGGTTGTCAGTCCTACCGCCGGGTCCACACGTGATTTCCGTTGGCTTGTTTTCGTGCGTTCACACGGAAAGGCGTCAAAGGTACATCCCAATAAATGTAGTCAGGCTCGGTCTAGAATTCCCGTTTTCGCATTCCAAAGAGCGCGGCAGGCTTCTGCCTTCTGTTCCTTGCCCCAGTTTCAGCCTTGAAGGAGCCTCGGCTGTCTTGAAGGCCCCTAGCAGTGCGTTGGTAAACCCGAGGGAAGGCAGGGCACCACGGTGCCTGGGATTTGAAGGCCATGTTCACACCCCATCCCACCCCACCCCCCCCCCCCGCCCCATCTCCGGTGCTTGGGAGATTTTGGTGGGAGTAGAGCCCCCACAAAGACAGGGCGGGGAGAGCTGATTGGTCGGTGGGCTGAGGATGTTTACTCGTATTTGTTTTCGGTGCTCCTCCACAGTGTTCATTTTGTATTTGTGTTCACGCCGCCCAATTACTCCTGACCGGCTTTGTTCCTCTGCCCGAAGAGAAGTCAATTCTAGTGCAGCTCTGTGCATTTGGCTTCCTGGGCGATACGTGCGTACGTACGGCGTTCCCCGTGTCTGCGTTTCCCTTTTCAATGCGAATTAGGGAAAATTGTACGCAGGGAAAGCCGTGTATATTAAATCAATCGCCCTTTGAATCGCACGTCATATAATTTAAATATACTGACTTCGAGGTTGCCAAAGCCAACGTTGTCTGAGCCCGTTTAATTTGCATCTTCCATTTAGTCAAGAAGCGGAACCCACCAGATCAGAATAGTGTATTCTGCGCACCCAACAGGGTGGAAGACATTATTTTGTTTGTGTTAGTTCCAACAGCTGGTCATTAATGCGGTCCCCATTTCGAGAGTAGAGTGCTGGTGAGCATGAATGGCCGCCTGATTAATGCCGCCCCTCCGAGGGTCCTGCGCCCAGCAGCCACGCTCACGGCAGAATAACGCGGCACGCTGTGATTGCGCTCTAACAGCGTAGTATGTCATTGTGTCACCAAGCAATTGAGGTTATTACGGGGCAGGGCAGACAGACGGGACAGTGGGGTTACTAGACCGTAGCATTTTTAGAAATACAGGCCTGACCTACTTAGAGTTCTCTCCGGCTGGCAGCTGCATGGTACATAAAGCCTCCTGATAGGCTGCCGCTGTTGCTAGGGGGAATTAGCATGAATTTTTTTCCGCACACAGACTCAGCGACTGAATGATAAAAGCTGACTGGCATTAAAGAGATTTGGTTTAGTATTATACAGCTTTATCTGCCTCGTTTTTCTTTCTCAAGTGCGGAGAAAGAGTGCAAAATACAGATTTTTGTTTCCATTTGTTCTTTGACCTTGTCCTCCCCTCCAAGAGGCAGGGTGTGTGTGTGTGGGGGGGGGCGTGGAGAGCAGAACAGTTATGAAATTTTGGTTAATCTCTTACTGTTGGGGTCATTGAAACGACGTTACAAACTGCGAGATATTTAAGCTTAAAGACTGCTGGGAATGATGACCAGAAGGTTAGATTATTTTTCCTCTTCTGTGCACTAAGCTGTTTCGAAGTTGGGCATGCATCTTTCATGCACTGTATATTTAAACTCTTTCCCTTTTGGGCTTGAACAAAACATTTATATAAATTCTTTTCTATCCAAACAGATTGAAGCTTGCAATCTCTGGCTTGTTTAAAATAAGATAGTAAGGATTCCAGATTTAGACGGGAAAAATATATATATACCCTTTTTTTTTTATTACAAAAAAATTTTTTTTTTTCTGGGCTATTTTGGGTTTGGCTCATTTTTCAAAAGGCAGCCTGATGTTTATGCTCGTGGATAAAACTTAACTGCGCCCATCCCACCCCCTTTGCCTTACAATGTACAGAAAGACAGAGTTTTTTTCCCCAGAAGAAAGGGTATCTGCAGAATTTATCTGGAGATTGTTTTTCCTTGTTGCTGACATCAGCATTGCTGGTAGAGAGCTCACATAATCAATTTCGTACGATGACCTATTTTTTCCCCCTACTCCTGCATTCTCTCTGTGTCTGTGTGGTTGTGATTTTTAATAGATCTTTTAAGGTAAACTGAAAGTCCATCAGGAGAAAAATAAAAGCAATGAATGTCTAATCAAGACTCCTTTGATTTTTCTTGTCCTTAATTATATACTCTCTGGGCTTAAATTGCAGTGTCCCTCTGTTACGTTTCACTGCTGAAAGTAATTATTAGCCTGCTTTTTTGATTGGAAATTAATTTTTGTAAGAACATGCCGTAATAGCACAAGTAAACAAGAGGCTTGGCCACTTGAGGGAGAGGAATCAGGTAGATGTTTATGAATTTCTAACATTGGATTTCTGGGCCACATGAAAAAAGACGAGAAAAGGTAAATGGGGATTTTTCTTTTTATTTCAGTCTTTAAAGAGAGGCAGGACTACTTAGATATATGTTTTAAGCCGTGATTTCCCCTTACACCAGAGATCACAGTCAAAACCAACAAAAATGCTCTCACGGTATCAGACTCAAGAAATCCATCCATCTTTTTCTTTTCTCAGCCCATCGGTATTTACATTTCAGCATATAAATACAGCTTTTCAAGCTAAAATAGAGTGGATTTTCGGATGTGTAACCGATGTTTCATAGCCTCGCGAGCTTTGAGAATCTTCCCAATAAGGTTTATTTGTCAAGGTTTTCAGCCACACTAACAATCTCTCTTAACCGAATAAAGTGTCCCTTTCTATCTGTTGAATGAAAGATTACCTCGGTGTGCTGCTCTTTCCAAAATGAAGTAATTTCATTTATTTTAGCAAGCATTTTAATTCTTGTCCGGTACTTTCTTTGCTTGGGTCAGTGGACAATCACTGAAGTTCAGAGTTCCAGAAATAAAATGCCATTTTAGAATCGCTAAAAGGAAAATGTTGTCCCGAGCTCATTAACATCTGTTAAGGACAGATGCCTAATTTACATGTTAAGTACAGCATGCGTCCAGGTACCAAGTCAAATCGAACATTCGTTGTTTGATTAATCATAAATTGATCACACTGAAGTTGTTCAGCGCGTGACTCTTGCTTGGTTAGGTTGTCAAGAATTTTTCATCGCCATGCCTTTCCTCCATGACTGGAGGAGGTCTAAAGCAAAAACAAAACCATGTTCCTGCCTTAGCCCCAGTCAAGCTTAATTTCTACAGTCAAGTATGACTCTGATAATGTAAGTCCATAAGTATGAATTTCATCCCCTGCCATTGATCAGAAAGCCAAAGGAGCAATCACACTCAATCATTTCGTCAATCACTTATGTCTTAAGTATTAACTTTCTGCTCACATAAGAGGCTGGCTTCTCCTCTTAGAAGGTTCCATTGGGAACAATGAGTTTTGGGGATGTCGTCGGGTTAAAAGAAAAAGGAACACAACATTTGGTGGTCGTGGGGCGCCAAATACAGTTAGAACTTGGGTTGAACCATTTCCTTTACGGAGTTCTTCTAACACCTGATTGGGTGTCATCCTTACAACCTGGGAGAAGTGCTGGTGGTAACCATACTGCGTGCTTGAAGATGATCAGTTCTCCTGACGTCACAAGTGAGCTCTATCTCTTGGTGACCATCTTAACACCATATAATATTGAAGATCTGGGGCGCCTGGGTGGCTCAGTTGGTTGAGCATCTGACTCTTCATTTTGGCTCAGGTCACTGATCCCAGGGTCATGCTCTGCACCAAGATTGGGGGATGCTTAAGATTCTCTCTCTCTCCCCTCTGCCCCTCCCGTGCTCATGCACATGCTCACACACGCTCTCTCAAAAATTAAAAAAAATATATATATATATATGTGCATATATATATACATATATGAATATCTAATAAGCCAGAATGGATCTTTTGTGATGTCATGAAAGCAGAGTGTAACCCATAGATCTAAAACAAAATTATTTGAACAATTGTGTGTCGAATACCTTTAACTACCCAAATTCTACGCTACTCAGACCTACATGAGTCACCGTAAATGATTTGGTGTGGTTTTCTCCCCCTTACCTTCAACCTTTTTCCACTCCTTTAAGAGTGACTGTGCTCCCCTCTTGTATAGTCACCCCTGAGTTTCCCAAGCCAAGGACTAAACAAGCCATATTCATGCTTCTTACTGTGATCACCTCTGTAGCAAACCCAAGTTCGACCTGTCTGACTTCCTCAAGATGACGCCTTCCAGGCTTCCTTTCCCCTCTAGTCCTCATTTATTATACCAGTTACTACCTGGTCCTTTGTGTTTTTCTCCTGGGTCTCTAACCTGTTCTTCATCTGTGTCCCAGGTGCATGGATGTTGCTTCACAAACATTAGTTGATTAACAAATGAATTAACGGGAATCCAGAAGACAAATTATAGTGAAGAATAATGAAGTCTTCTATCTGCAGACTTCTCAACGATACAGGGCAGGGCACAGCAAACTCCTTTTTAAAGGGTCAGACAGCAACTGCTCAACTTAGACGGTAAAGAGAGAAAGCAGCCACAGACCATATATAACTGAATGAGTGTGGTCATTTTTCAATAAAACTTTATTTACCAATACAAGCGCTGGGCCAGTTCTGGTCTGTAGGCTATAGTTTGCTGACCCCTTGTGAAATTATTACCTGATGTTTTGAGGATGAAATGACACAGGACATGTACGCTGGAGCTCAAGATATTAAAGAATTCCAAACCATTCAAAAAAATGAAGACACAGGGGCAAATAAGTTTCTGAGATGGGAACTCATTGCTAGTTCACCATGTTTTATTCCCTTGCTGATAACACAGAATGGTTTTTTGTTTTCAATTCACAGTTGAAAGCCAGGATTGTTACTCTTTCTTAAAATATAATGCTAGTATAATCCTCCAATGCATAAAAACTGAAAATTTGTACTTTCGAAAATTACCCGTCTCCTTACCCAGGGACAAGGGGAGGCCTGGCCTCTGTTAGAAAGAGCTGGCACGATAATCAAAACGTGCAAAATGGTAAACCCTGGAAGCATTGCCACAGCGGCTTGTGATTGTCTACAGATTCTTTTAATCAAGTTAGACATTGTGTTAGTTCAGTGCCCGAAGTCAGACCTTTGCTTTTTCCCACCTCCTTGGTCCCTTTTCCGGACCTAGTTATTAACCTGCAGTATTAGAGGCTCTGCATTACCAAGTTTTGTCTTGTCTCTCGCTGCCTCAGAATCTCTCTCTTACGTGGCAGGCTTTGTTGAGCTTGGTTGATAGCGTTGGGACCGAAGCAGGCACATGTAGTCTGAGCTCCAGCCTGGGAATTAGGCAAGTCTGTGTCAAGATCTCACTCAGGGGGCGCCTGGGTGGCTCAGTCGGTTGAGCGTCCCACTTCGGCTCAGATCATGATCTCACGGTCCGTGAGTTCGAGCCACGCGTCGGGCTCTGTGCTGATGGCTCAGAGCCTGGCGCCTGCTTCGGATTCTGTGTCTCCCTCTCTCTCTGCCCTTCCCCTGCTCACACTCTGTCTCCATGCCTCTCAAAAAAAAAAAAAAAAAAAAAAAAAATCTCACTCAGGCACCTGCCCGCTCGGCGATCTGTGGTCCTTTCACCTGCTTCACTTTGAGCTTTGTTGCTCCTGAAGTAAGGATAATGGTAGGACCTACCTACCCCACAGGAGTTCTGTGAGGCCGAAGTGGGATCGCGACCGTGAAACCGTGCTGGCACCGCGTGAATCAGTGTTCACTAAAATTTCAGGGGTGCTGTGGCTTCAGCGCTTGCTTCGTTGTTGGGAGTCCTTCTGTACACAAAGACATTAGGCTTTGGGATCTCGGCGGCATCATCGCGGGAACTCTCCTTAATGTTGCGTCATCGCCTATTTGTTTAGTGTGGGGAATCAGGCATCAGAAGTTCTGAAGCCGAGAGCAAAGCCAACACGTAAGCCCCAAGTCTGGAGGTATCCAAAAATTGTCGAGGAATCTTATACTTGCTGTTTCATCCTTCTTATTTATTTATTTATTTATTTTAAATTGATTGCGGGTGTGGTTTAGCATATTTTCTTCTCGGAATATCCTAGAGACACAGTAGTTTTTTGTTATCGTCGTTGTTGTTTTCTTTTCATTTTTCGTTTGTTCAGCATCAGCCTAGAGACTGATGCGGTATAAAACTGCTATTCTGCCCCAAAGCTACAATGTTCTTTCTCGAAAATTCTGCTCAAGGCTTATCTCCTCCAGAAAATGTATCCCGATTCCATGGCTTAGAAACAACATGTGTCCACAAAGGTTCCTCAGTCTTAAGCTGATTTTGTGTCAAATTGTTAAGAGCATTTGTTGTTCATCATCGCCTGGCTCACTTCCCTGTCCCTTCTTGGCCTCTCTTCAGCAACTAGGCTCCCCTGGACGCCTCTGCCAGCCTTCGCACGTGGCCTGGGTGATCCTCGTGTTTGAACACGCGGGGGGCCCCAAGCGAGCCACTTATTAAACCATTATTCCTGCTTTTCATCTCTCCCATCAGCCCCTTTAACTGTGGGAACCACAGCCTCACCGTAGAGGGATAGGTGTCTGCTAACTGCTCACACAATACTTGGGAAGCGAGTGGCTATCAGAGGCTTATCCATTCTGTATGTTATACACAAGTGCCCATTTCGCCGCACTGGTAGCGGGAAGTGCACATGGATGGCAGCATTCAGGAGTGAATCGTGTCATAGTCCTAGAACATCACCAAAATGAAGGATCCTACCCATACAGTTATGGAATTACTGAATGAGAAAATGTAAATATTATCGTGACTTCTGTGATAAGAAACAACTGAGACATAGTGGAGATGAGAAAAACCAATTTTTTAAAGCAGCAAAGATAGCAGTTTTTACAAAGCAAGCATTTTGTACAAAGAGTGATCCTTCTTTTGTGGCGATTTCATAAAACATGTATCTTATTCCAGGAGCGAGACATGTTCTTACTTCTAACAAACCATCGAGAAGCTTATTAAATGAAAAGTGTTTGGGAAACATCAATCGAATTTGATATTTTGACTTGTCTTTGTATTTTTCTTTAATAAAATAAAAATCCCTTAGTTCTCTATCTGCCCAGAAAAATGTTACTTTGATGCTTTCAAGGACCCTCTCCTAACCCGCAGACTAAAGTATTTTAATACCAGAGCGGTGTTGAGCCGGGAGGGTGGGGGCGCGAGGGAACAAATCTGGTCTCCCTGACGTTTTCCCCTGGTTGCTGCTTGTGGCCACAAACGGCCATTACCCCAGGGGGAGTGAATGCAACAGCATGGAAGTGAGAGCCCTTTTGTGTTTCCTGCCAATTACTAGGTGTGATTGAATATTTTGAAAGAAGCCTGTACGTAAAAATTGGCATTTGGCCGGTGCCTTATAGAAGTGATCTTTCCTCTCATGTTTTCTTTTCAAATGTGTGTGATATCTGACATTGGATTCTGCCTACCCCTCTTGTCACCGAAGGCAGACATCAACCTTACAAGGGATGTTCAATAGATAGGGGTAGGTGACGTTGGGTTTACTATATATTTTTTCTTCTCTAGCCTCCATGGGTTTATGTTTTCCCTTGTTCTGTTACAAAGACACTTTCACCTCATCTTTTTCTCCAGGACTATAGGAATCAAAGTTCATACTGTAAACCAACTTCGGTTTTAGTGTCCGGTTTTAAGAATGAGGGTTGGCAGTATCGTTTCCCAAGAATGACCACTGTCATATTTAACTGACAGTATTTTCAGAATGAAAAGCAATACAGAATTTGTAAGTTTCGTAGTATCTTTAAGGAACTCTCTTTACATGATTTTTTTTACTGGATTGCTATAGGATTTTGCATTTCACATTGTTTCAACAGAAAACATCAGTAGCAGGAGTGATGGTTGGTGATCATTAATCTTTATAAACCGAGGACTCTTACTTAAAGCATGAAGGAAGCACCAAAGTTTTTTTTTCTTGTTTTTAATGGAGCACACGTACATATAGAAAGAGTCTTACAGCAAAATATTACTTACTTAGAGTACGTTCAAGTAAGGGTCTGCAAATGGAGATTGAACATTTCCATCCATCTTTCCACCAATTGTCTGTATTCCTAATTACTGGGGGTGGGGGTGGGGGGACTGGTAGGGCTTGGCTTTATTCCCAGGGAGCATGGGAAGGATGAATGACTATGTATTCCTTGAGTGGAAATATTGATATGATGCTTTGCAATAGAAATACAGTCTCAGAAGCCTCCGGTTCTGAGGAACCACGTTATCAAACAAGACCGTATTGTATTTCCAGGAGTTTGCGTGTCCAGGGCCCTGTGTAGAACCAACGTACTCCCCTCTGCCTTCTTCATCACAAGTATGGCTAGAAAGGTCAACATGGATTCAGGTCTACGTTTTTAGAAAACTGCTTTATTTTTTTTTAAGGTCAGTTTTTAATATAAAAGGCTGATGTGGCCGTACTACACCGTCCATCCTTACAGAAGGAGTAGGTTTATTTCCTTCAGATCTATGCCCTGGACTAAAATCCCATGGGACACGTGTTACATCAATTTACTTGCCATTGTCTGGCTCAGAGAAAGTGCTACACAGTCGGCTATTGAATGAGTTGAAAGCGGTGGAAGTGGTGTTAACATAGTTTCAACCAAAACGCCCAGTGTAAATGGTTAGCTTTCAGTAAAAAAATTAAAAGAAAAAAAATGCAAACATTATTTACAAGTCATCATTTCCAACTTTCATTTGAGAAAATGAAATTTTCAGAAGAAAAGCGTCCTTTTAGCCATGCTCCTGCTTCATACGATGCTTTCTGTGACGGGAGGCTCGTTCTTAGAGAAAAATCGAAATGGTCATGACAGCTCAGGATGTAATTTCTTGATAAAATACTCAGCAGTACTTGACCAATCTTTAGAAGTATCCAGAGACCGGACAGGTGGCAGAATTTTTTCTTCTAAGCAGAAGACTAACTTAGAAAGGTCGTTATTAAATAACCATTTGTCTAGCAGGAATTAGAATAAGTATCTTACCACTAGAAGAGACCTCAGAAATAATCTAATCCTCGCACTGCTGGTCATGTCCCACATAAGGAGATTGGGTCATGGAGGGGTTAAGAGATTTGCTCAAGGTCACACAGCTGGTTTTTTCCAGAGCTCATTCCCCACCTACCCCTCCACCTTGATTCCAGCATCGTAGAGGTTTCTGTCACTCTGCCGTATCTTAGCCTCCTCGTTCTACCTCAGAGGTAGTATGCAGTGCTTAGATTTTGGAAGGTCGTTTATGTTTATAATTACCAAGATCTGTATTCCTAAGAGCTCATACAGGACCACAGGGGGAAATCGTGATGCATCGCTGTGGGAAAGAAGTAAAATAGAGTCGGCTTGAGTGTGCGGGCCGCCAGTGTGCTTGTAAAAGAAGGGTACAGAGGGGCGCCTGAGTGCAGAGGGGTACTCAGTCGGTTGGGCAGCTGACTTCGGCTCAGGTCATGATCTCACGGTCTGTGGGTTCGAGCCCCGCGTCGGGCTCTGTGCTGATGGCTCAGAGCCTGGAGCCTGCTCCGGATTCTGTGTCTCCCTCTCTCTCTGCCCCTCCCCTGCTCACACTCTGTCTCTGTGTCTCTCAAAAATAAATAAAAACGTTAAAAAAAAAAAAGGGTACAGAGCTAGAAGCATGGATTTGCAGCCTGCCTCTGCTGTCTACCAGCTGTATGAGCACAGGCAAGTCACTCCTCTCTCTAGGAGGTGGCCTTCCACGGTGAGAAGACAGCACTCTGGTAACTAGCTTCCCCTAGTTCCGTCCTTCAACAGACTATGGTTAGAAGAGCAAAATTGACCTGTAAATCCAAAGATCTAATCGGCATTGTTCACGGATCCTTGAATCGAGCAGCACCCACCTAGCAAGTGGAAGGAGTCGTACAAAATGGAAGATTTTCACCGACAGAGACGCGGCAGGACAAGGAAGTTACAAGGTTTGTTTCAGGCGGAGTCACTACTTTGGGGGAAGGATGGTGGTCCCTCACGCACATGACCTCATGCCGATAAGGAAATTCCAGATGAACTGGTTAAAGGTCACGTTCCTGAAATTAAGTTTTGGTTTGCCAGTTTGGGGACAAGGTCCATTTTGAACCTATTTTTCCCCTTTGTTTTTTTTTTTTTTGTTTGTTTGTTTTTTTGGACATTACCCATGTCCAGAAAAAGGGATCCTGTATTTTCGAATCTGTGACCAAAGCATCTCTTCAGTCAGTCATGGTCTTTGGACTCCATCGCGAATGAAAGGAAGTTGGTTTCCAAATAAAGACATGACATAGTTAAAGCTGTCTCACAAGGAGCTGTGGCCCCGGTGGTATTCCACATATGAAAACGAGAGTCCCAGGTCCCTGAGGTTCTCCCCGATTTCTTGCTCATTTTTAATCTCTGCAACATAATAGATATGGTTACTTGGAAGAAAAATGTATAGCTAAAGTAACAAAGAGAGTACTTATTGGCCAGTGTGCATCCACGTGGTAGCCACTGGCTTCATTCGTGTATCTGCTGAGGACTTGAAATGTGGCTCCTGTACACTGAGATGCACCATAAAGGGTAAAATAGACTCTCGACTTTTAAGCAGCTTTAGCACAGTAAGAGGAATGTAAAATGTGATTGAACTAATTTAAATATTGACTACATGTCAAACGATAGTTCGGATATACTGGATTGACATGTTATCAAAATGAAATTACTCTTTTACTTTTTAAAGGGTAGGTTTTAGAAGATATTTTCAATGTGTACGTGGCTCACATTATATTTCTACTAGGCAGCCCTCATTCCTTGCTTCGGCTTGCCCGCTCTGAGTCTCCAAAGCCTGTGACCCCCAGGGTAGATGTGGAGAAGGCTGCACGCCTGTGAAACCCGTGAGGGGAGCGGACTTCCCACATTCGGGGCGGAGGCTTCCTTCGGGAAGTTCCTAGCTGTGCTCCCACACGGATGTTTTAAGGCCACTGAGCTGATTTGGAACGCTCCTGAGTGACCGAGAGATAGACATGGGCAGTTTACCAATTCACCACCAATCAACTAATGGACATCAATTCCTAAGACCCCCTCCAGACTCTACAGGGCTGGATGACTCGGCTTTTAAGGGATTTTTCCTTCTAAATGCAGCTTGCTTGCTTCAAGTGGAGTCAGTCTGAAGTTCTTCCAATGCCAAAAGGCATAATTACCCACGGGACCCTCGATAATAGGGAGGTTATGGAATTTGGAATAGAATAGATGGCACGGACACCCTAAAGGATCATAAAGGGGTTTTATAGCTTCGCCTGTAATAACAAAACATTTGAGCAATAACCATTGTAAACTTGTGGGATGGCCACCATCATCACGAACAAGCCGTGGGGCTCTTTGAAAACAGTATTGAATTTAAGTTTGGAGAGAGCGCGAATAGAACACTGACCATGGTCACGTTGTTTAGTGTATTTCAGCCCTGCCTGCAGCCGAGAACATGACTGCTTACTGAGCACTGTACTCCTGAGACTTCTATCTTAGAGTCTTTTCCTCTCTGGTTGAACGCTCAGCACAGCCTCTGGAGTTGAAATGGTCATTGTTTAGGGGTGAGGAAACGGCGGTGCAGACATCGTGAGCATTTTGGTGGTGCCAGACTTGATGCTCACATCTCTTGATTTAGAACCAAGCACTTGCTTCTGTATTACCTTGGAAATGTTCTCACTTAAACCTACCGGTTCATTTGTTTCAATCCCATTACTAAAGCTCGAGGGCTTCTAGCTGTCCACAGCTTGTTTCTTATATCACAGAACAAGATGCAGCAAAACCTGGCAAAGACCCTCCACCCTCTAGGAAAGCCGGTTGTTGATAAACAAGTATGTTAATAACTGGAAAGAAGTGAATACTCTTTGAAAACCCTAAAAAGACATCCTGTTCCCTGGCTAAAAGAAAACATGTTGATTGACCAGCTAACAGTAACTCTTGAGGTCAGGGCTTCTTGATATGGAAACCATCAAAGCAAAATGGAAGAAGTAGGGTCCTACAGATGGACACCTCTGCCGAAAACAGCTACGAATTCTGGATATAACACAAAACACAGCCGCGAACCAGGCGCTAGAGAATGAACCCATGTAGACAGATGCTGCTGAGAGGAGACTTTTTGAAGCAGGAGAATTGAATGGAGTTAGTGCCTGATTTCATGACTTTAATTAATCTTTAACATGGCCTGTAGGCGAAGACGGTGCTGGTGTAGAAATCTGCGGTCTTTCTAGACAGGGAACCAGAAAATGGAATTCGGGGAAATCTCAGCCCAGAGATGAGAGGAAATCCCAGAAAGGTAAGAGCCGTAAGTGAGATTTCCACGTTTCTGTTGGTGTACATGTCCGAGTCACCTCTGTGGAACAGATTCAAAACATTTCAGCTAATGACAAAATATCTCAACTGGGACCAGAACTGTCATTCAGAAGTCAAAATTGGAAGTTCGAATTGACACAACATAATAGTAAGCTAAAACAAAATGAATGATACTCCTAGAAGAAAAATAAACGAATCCAGAGTTTCAGTATCTTACCATTCATAATGTCTGGGGCATGAGCTAGAGATAATTAGGACAATGGAGTGTGTTCCCATAAATAAAGAATATTAACTGATACAAATAGCAAGATGACATAGGTGTTGGAATTGACAAACAGTATTTAAAATGCTTACTGTGACCATCTGCTGTGAAGTAAATACAATGTACTCATCGTGAATAAAGAGAGAGAAATCTCTGCACAAAAATAGAAAAGATAAAGGACCAGTGAAAATTCTGAACGGGAAAATTCACCTGATAGACTAAGAGCAAAAGAGAGTTGACAAAGGAAAAGGTTAGTGAACTTTAAGGCCTATTAATAGTACTTATTCAGTGTCAGGAACAGAGAGAACAGATTGAAATAAAAATGAAGAGAACTTCAGAGATCCGTTAGGTGATATTAAGTGGATTAATTTACAAGTACTCGGAGTTCCAGAAATAGAGGAACACTGGAACAGGAAGAAGTATTTGAAGAAATCATTGCCAACATTTTCCCAAATTCGAAGGAAGGAGGATGCCACCACGCACCAGGCAGAATAAACAGAAAGATGGCCCGAGAGAAAGAGGAGATCTTGAGAGCAGCAGGGGGAAAGGAGGCATTGCGTCCAAGACCAGAGCGATGTGGTTAGCAGACGCCTCTTCTTCAGAGACGGTGGAGACACAAGAATGTAGAACAGCATTTTATAATCCAGAAGGAAAAATAAAAGAGTTTTCCATCCCGTCTTCAGCAACGATATCCTTTAAGAATTCAGACAAAATAAAAGCATTTTTCAGGTAAAAGAAAGCTACCAGTATTTGTTTTTAGCAGACTTACAAGGCAAGAAATTTGACAAGAGGTTCTCAGACCGAAGGGGAATGAGACGAGATGAAATGCTGACCCTCACAAAGGAATGGAGGGCATCAGAAACGTGCACTATCTGGGCGCATCAGCTTGTTTTTCCTTTTCATTTCTTTAGACTGCATACGGCTCTTTAAAGGGTAAATCGTAACATTGTGTTTATGGCATCCATAACCTGTGCAGCTATAACCTATGTCCTAGCAGCAGAATACAGGAAAAGGACGGGTGATGATATGGACTCCTATAGTTGCACTGTGTCTACTTTGTGAGATCATGCAATACTAACTGGAGGCTGACTGTGGAAATTTATGAGTTGATGTTGTAATTCACAGAGCAGAATTCCTCCACTTGGGTGATCATGACGTTTTGGGCCAGACAGTTCTATGCTGTGTGCCGCTGTCCCCTGTGTTCTGGGGTACTTAGCAGCATCCCTGGATCTCTCCACCAGTAGTACTTCCCGTCCCTACCCTCATCGTGATAACTAAAAATGTCCACACACCCCCAGGGGACCAAAAGCGTGATTGAAAACCATTGGTGTGGATATATATATACACATATATATATATGTGTATAGTTATATATATATATAACTATTTTAGTGACAGTGTCTATAAATTCTTTGTTGAAAAATCATTTAATCCGTGATGCTTTAAGTTTATTATATATATGTGTGTATGTATGAAAAATAAAGTGAAATTCTAAAGAAATATCCAAATAACCCCAAAAAGGCAATAATGACAAGATAAAAAAAATTGAATTGACAAATAAGAAACAAACACAAACCCAGTCATATAAATACGTAAACATTACAGAGGTGAATATTCTAAAGGAGGGAAGTGTCAAATGGTTTAAGAGAGGCAAAATGTAATTATATGCTTTTTTTTATAGTCATACATTAAATATAAGAGATGTCTACAAAAGATCTACTTATTTCAGTTTTTTTAATATTTATTTATTTTTGAGAGACATAGAGACAGAGTATGAGCATGGGAGGAGCAGAGAGAGAGGGAGATACAGAATCCGAAGCAGGCTCCAGGCTCTGAGCCATCAGCACAGAGCCCGACATGGGGCTTGAACTCACAGACCGTGAGATCATGACCTGAGCCGAAGTCGGCCGCTTAACCCACTGAGCCCCCCGGGCGCCCCAAGATCCACTTATTTCAAATGTAAGTATAGTTAAGTTGACTGTAAATAGACGGAAAATGAAAACAGGAAAGAGTAAAAGGCCGCTGAGGCACAGACAGCATGGGGACTTGGTATGCCGCTCTCCCCCCCACAAACCCCACCACAAACCCCCACCCCTGCCCTATGCAGCTCTTCCGTTTGGCTGTGTCAGAGCTGTAGCCTTCACGACAACCTGGCAGCGCAGAGTAGAGTGCTTTTCTGAGTCCTGCGAGCTGGTCCAGCAAATTACTGAACCTGAGATGACAATCATGGGAACCCCTCACTTAGAGCCAGTTCTGGAGGACAGAGCACAACCTGGGGCTTGTAGTTGGGGACGGTGGCAGGGGCACCTGGGTGGCTCAGTCGAGTAAGTGTCTAACTCTTGATTTTGACTCAGGTCATGGTCTCATGCTTTGTGGGTTCAAGCCCATGTCGGGCTCCATGTTGACAGTGTGGAACCTGCTCGGGATCCTCTCTCTTTGCACTTTCCGTGCGTGCACATGTGTATGCGTGCACTCTCTCTCTCTCTCAAAATAAATTTTAAAAATAAATAAAAATAACGTTGGGAGGGGTGGCAGGCTTGTGGAGCTGATTCCTTAACCTGTGGGGTCTGTGCTAAACTCTGGGTAGTGAGTGTCCTAACTGTACCTAATTGGTAGCTGGAAAAATGGGCAATTGCATAATATAAGGGAAAAACCTACATTTTATGTGATTAAGAGGAAAAAGTTTTCTTTTTAATTGCAAAAGAAGTTCTACAAATTCATGATTGAATTCCCACTGGAAGAAGTTAGACATTGAGGAAAAAAAATCAAATCTTGAGTAACAAAGAAAGAAAAAAGGAAATTATAAAGCAAAAGATTGAAATCACTGAAAAAAGTGGGAAAATGGTACAGAAAATTTATTAAACCCAGAATTAAAATTGGAGGAAAATAAAATTGACACCCATCCCAGGGCCAAAATATAGGGAAGGAAACAAACCGGTAGGACACAACATCGGTGTCTAGTGGCTGCCAGATCAGAGGAATGAGAAGCACATCGTTCCAGGCCCTGTAGATACAGAAGAACCAAAAAATTTGATGAGTAGGATGAAAACGGACAAATTCGTCAAAAGGCAAAATTTAAGAGACTTGACCTAAGAAGAAAGAGGAAACTTGAGTAGGTCGATGTTGAATATCAATAAAAGAAATTCAATTCCTAATTAGTATCTTCCCAAGAAAGAAAACTAGAGGCTTCAATGCCTTCACTGGTAAATTCTACTAGAGATATAAGAAACAAAGAATACTGATCTTCCACAAACTCTTTCAGGAACTAGACATGGTGAGTTCCTCTTTCAGTGAAGATGGCATTAAATGGAGCTTTTTTTTTTTTTTTTTGAAAGTAAAGTCTAATAAGTACTTATTACATCCAGTACAGTTTTCTTCAATGACGAAACTCTGGCCTGTCCGGTACAGGAGTCGCCCCCTACGTGTGTCTACTGACCGCTTGAAATATGGCTACTTGGATCTTTGAAATGGAGTTTTTAATATGACTTAATTTGAATTCACATTAGCCATATGTGTCTAGTGGCTACCATGTTAGAACAGCTTTCAAAAATGTAAACTGAAGGGCCCAGGATTGGATACGGTGATCTTTCAGTCTCCAGAGCATGTATAGATACTGCCGTTGAAATTGTTAAAATTAAAAAAAAATACTTAACATGCTTTTAAATTTCACATACGTAAACGATTTGTCCATATTTCCCTATTGCCCTACCTGTCATTACTGGAATGGTACTAGGCAAATTAGTTTCGGCTGAATTCAATGTTAAAAAATCAAAACGGGTTTTGGATAAGAATATTTAATAAATTTTATTGCACAGCTGATACACATAGTTCAGAGAGAATGTTTCTCGTGAAATCTTGAAAGGTATGAGGACATTACTTCTTAGTGACCTAAAGCCATACAAAACCTCATTGTTCCTTTGATTCGTATCTTTGCCTTGAATGTAAGTGATTTTTTTTCTTCCACTATTTCTCATTACCTAGTGCTGGCTAACCCCCAGGAGAGCAGAAGCCAGGTGAAGGGGTAGGAAGACCAAAGGAAGGCTGAAACCTGGAAAGAAAAATAAAACGTCGTTGTCCTAGGTTCCTTCGAGGGGGATAGGCTGGTGTAACAGCAAAATCTGAGTCAGTTCTTGTATACGTGTGGATCCACAGTTTCTCTGCAGAGAAAGTGAAGTTAGTGCCATCCACATCTTAGAGACTACCGTGAATACTAGATGAGAGAGGTCTATTTGCAAAATCTCGTGTGTTCAGTACCCGTCACACCATACGGTCGTGTAACGCATTCTCTCTTGTGAGCCGATAGAGAACTCTCTTAGGCAAGACCATGAAAACAAAACATGTCTTAGGAGCAGAGAAGTCGATTTGA
Source organism: Paguma larvata (assembly GCA_030068075.1). Classification (NCBI taxonomy): domain Eukaryota; kingdom Metazoa; phylum Chordata; class Mammalia; order Carnivora; family Viverridae; genus Paguma; species Paguma larvata. The sequence goes on from CM057829.1 coordinate 21,261,524, forward strand.
GTTTAAGTGATTTTGCGAGGAAGTTACGAACAAACGGAAACTATTTAATGCGTACTTTTTACATGGCTCCATGATAATCCTAATAAAAACAGTAAGCACGATAACCCTAACTTAAACGTACTGAGTGGTTGTGTTTATCTGTTACTGTTTGAACCACGTCACGTGCATTCTCATCTTCGCCAGAGGCTAATGGAATATATTTATAGTATTTTCCATTTTCCAGAGGAGGACATACAAAGCTTTAAGTGTTTAAGTCACCCACCCAAGATTGCTCATGTTGTTATTTGTGGTGGAAGACAGGTTCGAATTCAGTACGTTGGTCCTATTTCTCAAGTAGACTACTTAATTAGCAGATAAATAACATCCATCGAAAATTCCCATGCCATCCAGGAGGAAAGATTACAAGTTGAAGCAGTTAGTTCCGAGAGATTTCAAAGTAGTGAAAGACCATTGTGACCTTGGGTAATCTGAGAAGGTTTTATGTTTTAAATAAATAACAGATAGCTCTGGGGTTGCCTTTATGTAGTTTTGGCCTAATTTCAACAAGAGACTGCAAGTAGGGAGAACCGCGCTGGTAGGAGTGTAAACATTGTTTGACCGCCTCCCCTCCCATTGAGATAGCATGTTAGAACAGAGCATTAGGAATAAGCGTTGAGAGAGAGAATGAAGTAGGATCCTGATGGGACCCAAGGTCAATTCAAATTCTTTTGTCTTACACTGTTGGTCCTAGGTCAGTGACCTTTAGACTTTGTATCTTGTCTCCTTAGTAGGGCGTGAAGTTCCTGTATTGGGTCACAATCGACATATTTATCTTAATGAAATGGATAGAACGGCACAGGATGGAAATTGTCGAAGTGTCTTGCTGTGAATAAGGGTCTTTGTGAAACATTTGTTTTAGTTCTATACAGTCCATGCTCTTCATTTGTGGTACTTCCGTTCTATAGAGTCAGTGAAAACCATGAATTAGTGAAGTAGCCATTTCTCCTAAGAGAAATTCAGGGTTAGGATCTTTTGAGCCTCTGGTTACGTGATGCTAATCAGCTGGTCCATACATAACCTCGTTTTATGCGTGTTTCTGTTTAATATATACTGCCGATGCGTTCACATTGAACTCCCACCCAACAGTGCTACAACTCAGGTCTAAAGCAGATCTGACACCCGTTTTCTCCATTACACACATCCCAGCCATCTAGCATTTGGAACCGTAGTGAGCACTTCGGCACGTGTTTGGGGGCTATTTTAAACAGCAAAGTCACCAACAAAAAGCACAAAAATACAGAAAGCGTGGCATTAAATAGACTATGAAAGAACCCTTGTTTGCAGAAGGCAGACTGTCACCTTGTCCGAGCTCAGCAGGGAGCATGTGCGGCAGGAGACCACAGGTGTTCCCTGCTCTCCACCGGCAGCTCTGCGGATGAATGAGTATTGGGAGTATTGATTTGAGCGCTGGAGGTCAGTTTTAGCAAGTAGCTGGATTTGCAAATATGGAATCTGCATAATGCGGATCGACTGAACCTGTAGATGCACGGAAATGTTTATTAGGTCATCACATGAAACATATTTCTCAAGAAGAAAATTTGTTTTGAGAAATACTCCGCTCGACGATCAGAGGTGACCAGTGTCTCCAGCCTTGATATGCAGAGTGCAGTTAAGAGGTAAAAGACTAGCTGGAGGGACATCTGGCTGGCTCAGTCTATAGATCAAGTGACTCTTGGTCTCTGGGTTGTGAGTTCAAGGCCCCATGTTTGGTATAGAGATTACCTAAATAAATAAAATCTTAAAACAGTTGACAAATTGGTTACAAACGGAGTTATATGAACAAAGAAGTAAAAGTCGGTCATTAACCCTGAAGGTCTCTGATTTAGAAATCAAAAGAGTGGAGGCACCTGGGCGGCTCAGTCGTTAAACATCTGACTTCAGCTCAGGTCATGATCTTATGGTTTGCAAGTTCGAATCCCACATTGGGTGAGCATGAGCCCCTCTTCCTCTCCCTCTCCCTCTGTCCTACCTGGGGTTCTCTCTCTCTTCCTCTCTCTCTCTCTCTCTCTGTTTCTCTCTTCCTGCCCCTTGTTCACTTGAGAGCATTGTCTCTCTCTTTCTCTGAAACAAAATGAAAGAAAGAAAGCGTGGTTAGGTCCACGATATAATGGAAGGACTGGTGGATTTGCCATGTGACCTTAGCATGTAAAGCCTTATACTTCATCTTTAAAATAATGCTATTTAAAGGGCACATTAGTTGTTAGAATTAAATGAGGCAATATACCTACGTATGACACTGGTAGAATATAGTAGCACCTGGAACCTAGCTGCTATAGAAATAGCAGATGGTATGTTTATGTATTAGGTGTACCTTCGTGTATGTGTACATTGCGTATGCAAAATAGGCTACGATTTCACCTGAACAAATATTAGGGTATGTAAGCAGAGGTACTCCTCAGGCTACTGAAATGTGAAACTATAATAAAGCCGAGATGCTAGGGTCAGAGATTTATTCATCATCCAAGACAAAGAAGCAGTAGAAAAGTTAAAAGAACCAGGGGTCAAGTATGAGTATATAAACTGAACTGTGTAATTCGGTAATCCATATATATTATAAAATCAATATAATAAAAATGTTTATATATTTACAACTCTGTAATGTGTATTTTACGTGAAAGCTTAAAATAATGTACACCACAATGCGATGGGTTATGTTTTTAATACATGTACTATTTGATAATGCCAACTTTCAAGGCTCCAGAGCAGAAGAAATACACAGTAAAATTGCCCGACAAAATGTAACCTTTGTTTGAGCGTGAGTAGGCTCTTGCAACCGACCATAATCGTGAATATCAATTTTTACCATATTTGCAAAGCTCGGAATCGCTAGCAAAGAGGAAGTTCTGGGTGATGGACTACGTAATTTGTTCTACAGGCTGAAGTCAGTATCGTCAAACACGGCAGGCGACATTATAGATTGGAAGGCTTCAGCACCATTCTGTCTCCCATGGTATTAAATGTAATTCAAACAGCGAAAAATGCTCTTCTCTCATTTCGTCTTTTCTTTTTGATGAGAGATGAATAGATCCACTTGAGGAATGATTATATTGACTATCGTAGTTTTGAGTTTTCTTTAGTACTCTCAAACTGGCAAGAAGTGCTAACCGGTCAGGCAAATAGACCGGCGAGGTATGATTTCCCATCAGCTGCTTTCTCTGCAACATAAGAGAACAGAGTGTATGCTCCCGCATTCTTCCCCCGACGAGTTCCATCCCACTTACCTGCTTTCCAGTTTTCATTCATATTAATCATTGCTAATTGTAATTAGAACCTTCCAGTGAATCATGGGAATTACATTTTTGCAAATGTTGTCTCACAAAGGCCCGATCGTATTTTCTCCCCCCGCATACTGGTCATTGTGTAGCCTGATCGCTTTCAAAAGAACAAACCCAAGCTGTCAGTGTGTAATGTCATGTTCGATCTGGAGCTGAGAAGTGTGGCCTCAGGTTTCTGGCGTGTCTTTTATGTCGCAGAAGCACAGAATTGTTAAACAATCTGGGGAAACCGGAGGCAGCAAACGTGCAGTAAAATTTCCAGCGTAGTTCAGTGCTTCTTGACCACAGGGACCCCTAAACTTTGCTCTGGTCTTGCATCGGGCGCTCACTTACCTGCAGGAACGCCATGCACAGCAGCCGTCGAGAAAAATAGAACTTTTTTTCTTTAATGTTTATTATTTTTGAGACAGAGAGAGACAGAGCATGAGTGGGGGAGGGGCAGAGAGAGAGGGAGACACAGAATGTGAAGCAGGCTCCAGGCTCTGAGCCGTCAGCACAGAGCCTGACGCGGGGCTTGAACTCACGGACTGCGAGATCATGACCTGAGCCAAAGTCGGACGCTCAACCAACTTGAGCCACCCAGGCACCCCAGAACTTTTTAAAAGTAAAACTTCAGAAAATCCTGTTAAAGTCTTCGTTTCAGCTAATGCTCAGAACTTTCCTAAAACGTTCTGTTGGAGACCATAAAGATGGAAGAGGTTCTATTTTCCATTTTCTCCCTCCTTTCTGGGCTTTCAGAATGGTCTTTTAACACCCATGAGCTTGTAGGTGTTTTCATTAAGGACTTCGTTGTCACACTATAACAACATAAACCTAAGATCTCCCGCAACAGTCATGTTGTATTTATGGTTTTACAACAACTTTGTATTTTATCCTGTTGCCATGTCGCCATTGTATCGTTTGAAGCTGCCCCCAAAATCTCAGAAGCAAAAGGAGAGACATTGTCAGCCGCTTTTGTTTTTCTTCTTGATAAAGTGATCTATCTCTGTATTCAATTCAGCACATGGTTCTTAGGCGTACCTTTATTGTTTTAAAATGTCATATTTACTTAGAGCAAATGAAGGAGGGCTGTGTTGAAAATAAGACTGTTTTCAAAAAGAATTTCTGTCTCTGTCAAGGACATTATGTGTATTTTCCTCACACCAGGAAATGGGCATAATTTTGACACCTTTCACTTTATTTTAGAAAGTGCTTTTGGGCGTTTGTTGTAGGAGGAAAGTAAAAAAAACAAAAACAAAACAAAACCAGTAAGCCATACTGATCATCCCCAAAATTAATTTACAGTGAGGTAAGATGTTAATGGAATTGTACTCTCTTCCTCTAACTCAGAAATTAATTCTAGAGCCTCAGCGTGGGGCAAGGTGGGGTCTGCGGCAGGAGACGGGCGGGGGTGCCAGGGACCCGCCGTGGCTCAGAGCAGGGCATCCGGCCCAAGGGGTTGAGTAGGCTTTGACAGGAGGGCCACCTGGAGAAAGTGTCAGAGCTTCATCAGGGTCAGGAGGATGTTCAGGTATGGGGACAGCCTGGAGGAGGGCTTTGAAGCTCACACAAGATGAAGAGGGTCTCCACATGAGTGGTGGGCTGAAATGTCTACCCCAAGTAGATCCCCCCCAAGTCTTAACTCCTGGCACCAAACTCTGTTTTCATTTTCCACAGCTGCTGCGATCAATGACCACCAACTTGGTGACTGAATCGGATGGAAATTTATTCTCGAACGGTTCTGGATGCCCGAAGCCTGAAATCAAAGAACCGGTGGGGTGGCTTCCTTCTGGGGGCTCTGTGTGAAAACCCACCGCTGGGGTCTCCCAAGCTTCGGGGGGCAGTAGGCATTCCTCAGCATTCTCCGACTTGTGGGGGCGTCACTGCGGTCTCTGGTTCTAGTCTATGCGTCGCACTCCCTCCTGTGCCCCTTTGTATCGTTTCCTTTCCTATTTCTTAGAAGGATGTTTGTCATTGGATTTAGGGCCTCCCCTAATCCAGAATGATCTCAACAGCCTTACCTTAGTTACATATGCAAAGAACCTTATTCCAAATAAGGTCACATCCCGAGGTTTTGGGTGAACCTTTTGGCGGGTTACTATTCAGCCTGCTCTAACATGGCTTATCTTGGTGAGTCAGAGTTCAAGAGGAGTGAGAAGGGCCTCCCTGTGGAAGGGCAGCTGAACGGGGTGGCAGAACTCATGCACGATAGGAGGGCGTCATGGAGGAGGTGATCTTGCCCAGGGGTCACAGCCGAGTGGTGAAGAAGGCGTCTGGCTGAGGCAGGGGAGAAAGGGACCTGAGAGATGGGTTGTATGCGGTGGGCGATCAAATAGGCACATGAATCGAAGGTAACAGAAGCCAAGTTTCTCATTGTCTGAGAAGTGAAGAATGTGGAAAAGGAGAATGTATTGGAATTCATACTGTTGGTGAGTGCCTTTGGTTTTTACTAAATAGTAGTACGTGGAAGCCTAAGTGTGTGTAGGGGTGTGTGCGTATGTATGTTCCCTGGTTCTGCCCGCCGAAGGGGCCTGGAATAGTTTCCTGCAGTGGCAGCAAGCACACTTAGCAGCCATATCTTAGCTTCTCAAGGTCCAAGACAAGTAAAAAAGAATTTCTCAGAAAAAAATGGCTCCTGGCAGAGTTTGGGTAAAGGAAGTACAATATGAGCCAGGGCCGTCTTGTGCCAGAAAGTATGGAAGTGCTCAAGGAGTGGTGGGAATATACCAACAGGACATGGAAGTTATGTTTAAGCGGCTCCCATAGGCCATATTGGGAATAATTTGAGTCTCAAAATAAATGACAGCAATTATTACAACCTATTAAATATAAAATGGTAAGTCCATTGTAATCTCAGTAAATAAGTGAGTATGTTGAAGGTTTAATGGATGCGGTAGTTAAAGATTTTCAAATATAACTACACAGAACACGAATGACAACAGGGAAGAGGAGTAACTTCTGAGTGGGAAAACCTGGTGGATACCACCTTAACCACATGACCAAAGCCAACACCCACAGTGTTGACGTCAGTCACAAGTGTCTCCTGATAGACTGGAGGGAGAAATACCTGTGATATTCTTGCTATAGACACATAACCTGAATCTAATCGTGAGGACGCATGATAAACCCGTCTTGAGACCCCTTCTACTCAACAAACTATAATTTTCAAAAGTGTCAGTAGTATGAAAGTCAGAGAAAGTTTAAGGAACTGTTCCTGTCTGGAGCTGCAAAACCCCAGCTGAAATGGACCAGCTGTTTGGACACTTGGTAAAACAAGAATGGGTCTAAAAGTCAGATGGTGGTAATAACCCCTCAACAGAGGAATTGCCTAGGAAATACCAGGAGCCGAGGCGAGGTGCTTGCTAGTTTTAGCTGCGATGATGATAATGAAGAAAAGGATGGAAGAATCACATGAGAAATCTGTCTGGCATCTATCTACTTAATATCCTGGGAATCTAGAAGACAAATGTTTCTGGAATCACATGGAGAAAATTGTTTCCCCCAGGTCTCATCAAGTTAAATTGAGAGGTAGATTTAAGTTATATCCTTTTTAGTCAACAGAGAAATAAAAGCACTTGGCCACATAACTCGATGCTTGGGAATTGTAAAATTAAATTGTTTTCATGGAAGTAAAAAGTCGGTCTTCTTCCAATAACCAGAGACAAGGAAGAGATAGGAGAGGGAGAGCATGAATTGTCCTAACATTGGCTTATTGGGAGTAATTCATTGAACTATGGATTTGAGAGAGATATTGATAAGCATGCCAAGATCCTTTTACAAAGCCAGTTTGGAAGAACTTATCTCTCATTCCATTTTTCAAGGGGAAAATAAATCCCAATGAGTATTGGTACTTCTGTGTAGATTTTTGCTTATGTTTTCCCAAGTTTGGAGTTCACAGCATGTTGCCACTTGTATTCAAGGATGTCAACATGAGTATCCTCACTTAACTCATATTGAAGTGGTATTCCTACGGATTCTGAATATCCGTAGGCCAGTGGTTCAACAAGCCCAAGCTAATGCAGCACACCATCAACCAAGAAGTATAGAAAGTATTTCCATCCTACCCCATATTGTCTTGAGTTGTCACCAAGTGTGGATTCTGCACTTATACGTGAAGTCTGTAAAATGCTTCATTTTCTGGTTTTCCAGGGCCGCTCATATAAGGAACAGTGAGTTTAGTTATACTTTGATAATAAAAAAAATCAACGTGTGGATGAAGGATGACAGAAAAACAGAAAGTCGAAGCTGGTATCTGCTGACAGAGAAGTGCATTATTCCACCATTCAGAAAAGGGAAGTGTAGTTAAGAGAGCTCTAGAACTTAAAAAAAATGGGGTGCCTGGAGGGCTCAGTTGGTTAAGCATCCTAGTCTTGATTTTGGCTCAGGTCATGATCTCATGGTTTCCTGAATTTGAAACCCATATCAGACTCTGTGCTGACAGCTTGGAGCCTGGTTGGGATTCTCTATCTCTCCCTTTCACTGCCCCGCCCCCTGTTCATGCTGTCTCTCTCAAAATTAAATGAATTAACTAAAAAAAAAAAAAGTGCCTGGGTGGCTTAATTGGTTGAACGTCTGACTTCAGCTCAGGTCGTGATCTCGCAGTTTGTGGGTTTGAGCCCCACGTCGGGCTCTGTGCTGACAGCTCAAAGCCTGGAGCCTGCTTCAGATTCTGTGCATCTCTCTCTCTCTCTCTGCCCCTCCCCCCACACTCACTCATTTGTGCGCTCTCTCTCTCTCTCTCAACAATAAATAAACATTAAAAAAAGGCACTAGATGGAGATTCTTAAGACTTGAGTTCTAGTCTTAATAGTTATGGGGGACCTTGGGGAGTTACACAGTTAACATCTTACAATACTAACCTCACTGAATATCTTCCACAGTTGTAGTAAGGAGCAATTTTATAATAAAAGTGTATTATACACTCAAAGTTCCATACAAATGCAAGGTATCATTCTCTTGCGTGTTTATAGTTCTGATTGTACTTTAAATTACATTTATATAGGTAAATTAATCTCCACAGAGAAGTGTGCAACAAATATGTGAAGGTTTTATGTTAAAGCTAGTCAGTGAACAGAGACATAATATTGTTCTAAGTGGTAAGCCTCAGATAAGCGACATTCAATTAGACCATTGTTTAGGATGTTTGGTTGTAGGTGACAGAAACCCAACTAAAGCCAGATGAAGCCCATACCTATGAAGTCCCTGATGTGGTTCACGCTTCAGAAGTGGGAACATTCTGGAGTTTGCCCATCTCTGGATTGGAGATAAAACAACAGAAGTGGGAACATTCTGGGAGTGGCTGATAGTTCATCTGTGCCATCTTTATTCCCAGCCAATCTCTTTGCATATGGCGGCAAAAACTACCTGCAAGAAAATGTCTCCCTTTTTAAGGGTCATTTCAAGCCATTCTAGAGAAGCAAGTAAAAGCTACTTTTGCTATGCTGGGAGAATTATTTTTGTTTTCTCTGGTTCTTGATGAGTGGAACGGTGAGCTGCGATGCTGAAGAACGCCCTGTGGTACAGGGGTTGGTATGGCATGGCCAGGGGGCTGAATCTGGTTTGCAGGTTTCAAACATGGCCGTTACATATTGTCTATGACTGCTTTCAGGCTGCGATGACAGAGTTGAATTATTTTGACAAAGATATTTGCAATCCGGTCCTTTGCCACAAGACATTTGCTGAACCCTGCTCTGGTGGGTTGTGTGTTTCTGGTCTCAGCAATAAACTTCTTGGATTTTTGTCTTCTCATCTTTACTACAATGATCGTCTTGGACCCAGTGATTCTTGAGACTCCTTTTGGAATGCTAAGGTTTATTCTTCGATGACTCTTTGGCTTTGTTCCTCAGGCTACTGAACACACAACGTAGTGCCCACAAATCCCCCCCTCTCTTCTGCTCAACTTAAGTCTCCTCATATAGTTAAAGTCCTGTCCAATCTTAGAGGTCTTCAGAGTCATCGTCCTCATTGAAGAAGAGCTAGATTCAAAAATGGCCCATTCATTGGTGCACAGTACCATCAAAAGAGCATCTCTTTTGGGCTCACGTGTCCTACGTGAGCGCCCTCACAACTGCCCAGGGAGCAAGGGAAGATTCTTCCGCAGCATACATTATCCATGCAGTGGTCAGAAACCTCTCTTGACCATGGAGAGTGACCAAGGTGTGGGATGAAATGGTAGGAATGGGATATCGCAGTGAATCCTAAACTGCAAGGATTGAAAAAGACCTCTACGGTTCAGTCCTGCAAAATTTTCCAAGTGAGAAAAAGACCTCTACGGTTCAGTCCTGCAAAATTTTCAAAGTGAGAAAAACGACTCTGGTTTAATGTCTGTTTTGGCAATGCTCCTATAGTTGGGTATAAAAGTCTCATGCTATAGGTTTTCAACGCTTCAAATAATGAAATTCTAAAAACGATGTTAATACATTGAATAGGGACAAAAATCTGAGAGCCAGCTTCCTCCTCTTCCTCCTCCTCCTCCTCCTCCTCCTCCTCCTCCTCCTCCTCCTCCTCTTCCTCTTCCTCCTCTTCCTCCTCTTCCTCCTCTTCCTCCTCTTCCTCCTCTTCCTCCTCTTCCTCCTCTTCCTCCTCTTCCTCCTCTTCCTCCTCTTCTTCCTCTTCCTCCTCAACTCTTCCATTGGTCTTGGTTCCAGTTACTCTGATCAGTTTCCCAGCCCTTTGCTTTTTATTATTTGCCTGTAGGTGGTGTTTGCCATTTGTGGCAAAAGTAATGACATCGCTTATAGGCTTGTGACCTTGTTGAATGACTAGGGAGAGAGACAGTGGCATCTTCGAATTGCATAACCCTGAACACTAGTGGATGGTAGGCTGTGTTGTATACCTTTTTGTGTATGTGCAGGGGCTGGAGAGTTCCTATTTTTAGGACATTATCCTAACTACCAGCCTTTTGGGGAGGGCTGTATATTTGTACATGTGTGTGTGTATTTGTTATGATGGCACCGTTCCTGTTTAATGTAGAGCTCATCAAAGATGAACATGTTATTCATTTCTTGCACAAAATTACTTTATAGTGGAAACACTGGTGTTTCTGCATTGTACATCCTTTCAATTATATCCTAGTATTTTAAAACAAAATATTCAACTGTCTTCACAAACCGAGAGCCAAATATCAGCATTTTAACTAGAAAAAGACTGTGCCGTGACAAGCCGTGACTTCAGAAAGAAAGATAAGGACTGGTCTTCATAGACCAGGAGAAAAATGGGGCCTCAGATATATTTGTACCGAAGGAATGTCATACTTATAAAAAGCAGCTTGTCAAAAACACTCACCCCACTCTTTACTTACATTATTGCAAGACTAATGCTTCTTAGTGGGTAAAAAAAAAACATAAAGTGGTTTTACTTGTCTCCATGTTTAATAATTTTATGTTTATAATTATTTTGCCTGAGGGTTTTTTTTTAATTTTATAATAGTTTATTTTCAAATTGGTTTACATATAACACCCAGTGTTCATCCCAACACGTGCCCTTTTTAATGCCCATCACCCCCTCTCCCCCCTCCCTCATCCCCCTTACCCTCAGTTTTTTCTTAGTCTTTGAGAGTCTCTTATGTTTTATCTCCCTCCCTCTCTGTGTCTTTTTTTCCTTTCCCCTCTTCCCCTCCCCCTGGTTTTTGCTTAGTCTCACAAAGTCCACCTATTCGTGGAAACATATGGTATCTGTCTTTTTCTGACTGACTTATTTCACTTAACATAATACCCTCCAGTTCCATCCATGTTGCTACACATGGCCAGATTTCATTTTTTCTCATTGCCACGTAGTAGTCCATTGTATATAAGTACCATAACTTCTTTATCCATTCGTCAGTTGATGGGCACTTGGTCTCTTTCCATGATTTGGCTCTTGTCGAAATTGCTGCTATGAACATTGGGGTACACGTGCTCCTATGCATCAGCATTCTGTGTCTCTTGGGTAGATTCCTAGCAGGGCTATTGCTGGATCATAGGGTAGCTCTATTTTCATTTTTTTGAGGAACCTCCACACCGTTTTCCAGAGTGGCTGCACCAGTTTGCATTCCCACCAACAGTGTAGGAGGGTGCCTACTTCTCCACATCCTCGCCAGCATCTATAGTTTCCTGATTTGTTCATTTTAGCCACTCTGACTGGTATGAGGTGGTATCTCAGTGTGGTTTTGATTTGTATTTCCCTGATGCTGAGTGACATTGAGCATTGTTTCATGTGTCTGTTGGCCATCTGAATGTCCTGTTTGGAGAAGTGCCTATTCATATCTTCCGCCCATTTCTTCACTGGGTTGTTTGTTTTTCGGGTGTGGAGTTTGGTAAGTTCTTTATAAATTTTAGATATTAGTCCTTTATCCGATATGTCATTTGCGATGATCTTTTCCCATTCCGTTGGTTGCCTATTCGTTTTGTTGGTTGTTTCTTTTGCTGTGCAGAAGCTTTTTATCTTGCTTTTAATCTTTGCTTTTAATTCTCTTGCCTTTGGAGACGTGTCGAGTAAGAAATTGGTGCGTCTTAGGTCAAAGAGGCTTTTTCCTGTTTTCTCCTCTAGGATTTTGACCGTTTCCTGTCTCACATTCAGATCTTTTATCCATTTAGAATTTATTTTTGTGAGTGGTGTAAGAAAGTGGTCTAGTTTCATTCTTTTGCATGTTGCTGTCCAATTCTCCCAGCACCATTTGTTAAAGAGGCTGTCTTTTTTCCATTGGATACATTTTCCCGCTTTGTCAAAGATTAGTTGGCCATATACTTGCGGGTCCATTTCTGAGTTTTCTATTCTATTCCATTGGTCTATGTGTCTGTTTTTGTGCCAATACCATACAGTCTTGATGACCACCGCTTTGTAGTAGAGGTTAAAGTCTGGGATTGTGATGCCTCCCGCCTTGGTTTTATTCTTCAGTATTACTTTGGCTATTCGAGGTCTTTTGTGGTTCCATACAAATTTTAGGATTGTTTGCTTTAGCTTTGAGAAGAATGCTGGTGCAATTTTGATTGGGATTGCATTGAATGTGTAGATTGCTTTGGGTAGTATTGCCATTTTGACGATATTTATTCTTCCAATCCATGAGCATGGGATGTTTTTCCATTTCCTTGTGTCTTCCTCAATTTCCTTCATAAGTTTTTTATAGTTTTCAGTGTAGAGGTCTTTCACCTCTTTGGTTAGGTTTATTCCTAAGTATTTTATGGTTTTTGGTGCAATTGTGAAAGGGATTAGCTTCTTTATTTCTCTTTCTGCTGCTTCATTGTTGGTGTATAGAAATGCCACCGATTTCTGTACATTGATTTTGTATCCTGCAACTTTGCTGAAATCATGAATCAGTTCTAGTAGGCTTTTGGTGGATTCCGTCGGGTTTTCCATGTAAAGTATCATGTCATCTGCAAAAAGTGAAAGTTTGACTTCCTCCTTGCCAATCTTGATGCCTTTTATTTTGTTTTGTTGTCTGATTGCTGATGCTAAGACTTCCAGCACTATGTTAAATAGCAGTGGCGAGAGTGGACACCCCTGTCGTGTTCCTGATCTCAGGGGGAAGGCTTTCAATTTTTCCCCATTGAGGATGATATTAGCTGTGGGCTTTTCATATATGGCTTTTATGATGTTTAAGTAAGTTCCTTCTATCCCGACTTTCTCGAGAGTTTTTATTAAGAAAGGATGCTGTATTTTGTCAAATGCTTTTTCTGCATCTATTGACAGGATCATATGGTTCTTATCTTTTCTTTTGTTGATGTGATGTATCACGTTGATTTATTTGTGAATATTGAACCAGCCCTGCAACCCAGGGATGAATCCTACTTGATCATGGTGGATAATTCTCTTTATATGCTGTTGGATTCGATTTGCTAGTATCTTGTTGAGAATTTTTGCATCCATATTGATCAGGGATATTGGCCTGTAATTTTCTTTCTTTGCTGGGTCTCTATCTGGTTTGGGAATCAAAGTGATGCTGACTTCATAGAATGAGTCCGGGAGTTTTCCTTCCGTTTCAATTTTTTGGAACAGCTTACGGAGGATAGGAATTAACTCTGTTTTAAATGTCTGGTAAAATTCCGCTGGAAAGCCATCTGGTCCAGGGCTTTTATTTGCTGGGAGGTTTTTAATAACTGATTCTATTTCTTCACTAGTTATGGGTCTGTTCAAATTTTCTATTTCTTCCCGTTTGAGTTTTGGTAGCGTGTGGCTATTTAGGAAGCTGTCCATTTCTTCCAGATTGCCAAGTTTGGTGGCATATAATTTTTCATAGTATTCTCTGATGATTGCTTGTATCTCTGAGGGATTGGTTGTAATTTCTCCCTTTTCATTCACGATTTTATCTATTTGAGTTCTCTCTCTTTTCTTTTTGAAAAGCCTGGCTAGAGGTTTGTCTATTTTGTTTATTTTTTCAAAGAACCAGCTTTTGGTTTCATTGATCTGTTCCACTACCTTTTCTGTCTCCATATGGTTAATTTGTGCTCTGATCTTTGTTATTTCTCTCTTTCTGCTGGGCTTGGGTTGTTTTAGTTGATCTGCTTCTAGTTCCTTTAGGCGTGCTGTTAGAATTTGTGTTATTGATTTTTCTTGTTTCTTGAGATGGGCCTGGATTGCAATATATTTCCCTCTCAGGACTGCCTTTGCTGCGTCCCAGAGCGTTTGGATTGTTGTATTTTCATTTTCATTTGTTTCCATGTATTTTTTAATTTCTTCTCTGATGGCTTGGTTGACCCAGTCATCTTTTAGTAGGTTATTTCTTAGCCGCCATGTTCTTGGATATTTTCCAGGCTTTCTCCTGTGGTTGATTTCAAGTTTCAAAGCATTGTGGTCTGACAGTGTACACGGTATGATCTCAATTCTTTTATATTTATTCAGAGCTTCCCTGTGCCCCAGAATGTGGTCTATCTTGGAAAATGTACCGTGTGCAGATGAGAAGAACGTAAATTCCTTTGCTTCTGGATGAAGGACCCTAAAGATGTCTGTGAGGCCCATCTGTCCTAATGTGTCATTCAGGGCTATTGTTTCTGCGGAGCTTTTCTGTTTTGTGGATCTATCCAATTCTGAGAGTGGAGTGTTGAGATCCCCTACTATTAGGACATTTTTATCGATGAGGTTGCTAATGTTTGTAATTAGTTGTTTTACAAATTTGGGTGCCCTCGAATTCGGTGTGTAGATATTTACAATTGTTAGCTCTTCCTGCTGGATGGTCCCTGAGACTATTATATAATGTCCTTCCTCATCTCTTATTACATCGTTCATTTTAAAGTCTAATTTGTCTGATATAAGTGTGGCTACTCCGGCTTTCTTCTGACTTCCAGTAGCATGGTAGATAGTTCTCCATCCCCTCACTTTCAATCTGAAGGTATCTTCAGGTTTAAGATGAGTTTCTTGAAGACAGCAAATAGATGGGTCTTGTTTTTTAATCCATTCTGTTACCCTGTGTCTTTTGATTGGCGCATTTAGTCCATTTACATTCAGTGTTAATATTGAAAAATATGGGCTTACAGTCACTGTATTATCTCTAAGTTTCATGTTTGTAAGGCTGTCCCTGGCAGTTTGTGTTCTTTGCAACCTTGTCTTCATAGAATGTCCCTCAGGATCTCTTGCAGTGCTGGCTTATTTGTGATAAATTCTTTCAGTTTTTGTTTGTTTGGAAAAACCTTGATCTCTCCTCCTATTCTGAATGACAGGCTAGCCGGATACAGAATTCTTGGTTGCATGTCCTTCTTGCTCATCACATTGAAGATATCCTGCCATTCCTTTCTGGCTTGCCAAGTTTCTGTAGATAAGTCTGCTACTACCCTTATATGTCTCCCTTTGTATGTTAGGGTTTTTTTGTCCCTAGCTGCTTGCAGGATTCTCTCCCTATCTTTGTATTTTGCCAGCTTCACTATGATGTGCCGTGCAGAAGGTCTATTCAAGTTCCGTCTGAGGGGAGTTCTCTGTGCCTCTTGGATTTCCATGCCCGTTTCCTTCCTCATGTTGAGGAAGTTCTCAGCAATGATTTGTTCAAGAACCCCTTCGACTCCTTTCTCTCTCTCTTCTTCCTCTGGAACTCCTATGATACGGATATTGTTTCTTTTGAGTGCATCGCTCAGCTCTCGAATTCTCCTTTCCTGTTCCTGGATCAGCTTCTCTCTCTTTTTATCTGCTTCCTCTTTTTCAATGATTTTGTCTTCTAATGCGCTAACCCTTCCCTCTACCTCTTCAATCCGTGCTGTGGCTGCTTCCAGTTTCCCCTGTATTTCTTCCAATGTCTTCTTTAATTCTTCCTGACCGTTTTTAAGGTCTTTGAACTCTGCCGCGCGGGACCCCTTGCATTCATCTAACCTTTTTTCAAGGCCAGCAATTAGTTTTATGATTATCATTCTATATTCAAGTTCTGTTATGTTGCTTATATCTGTTTTCATTAATTCTTGAGCTGTCACTGCTTCTTGTAGATTCTTTTGAGGAGAATTCTTCCGTCTCGTCATTTTGGCTGGACGTGTTATGGATTGTTTCTTGAAGTTGCCCTGGAAGGGAAAAAGTTTAGTTGGGCCGTGTCTGTTTTCGCCTACGTTTCTTGTCAGCTGTAGCACCTTTTCCCCCCGATTTTTGGAGTTGAGAGAGACAATGGTTTCAGTCGTCCCCCTTTAAAGGGCAAGCGAAATACTGGAGCCCCCTACTCCTCCGCCATGTTGCCCCGCCTCCTGCCTGAGGGTTTTTAATTCAAGTTCAACAGGATGTTTGCAATAGTTTTAATTGAGGCAAATGTGAAAACCCGGAGGTAAATGAAAACAAAATAGTGAGAAATATCTAACAGGTATGAACCTCAGTACACCAACTCAGGTGTGCAGAAATAGAACGTAAGTCTTCTGGCTTTAAACCTAATTTCACTTTTGAGCCTGTGATCTCTAGATGTTAATTTCACCAATTCAGGGATCCATCCCTCTTCCCAAGTCGTGCCTACGTTTTAGGGGATAACACAGAGCTATGGTATCAGGGGGGTGGAGCTGGGAGTCAGTTGCTCTCTGTTAGCACCAAGCAGCCATGCTGGCCTTGTTGTGCGCGGGCGTCCATCCACAGTGGCATGGACGGAGGTGTCTTCTTTCACATTTAATTCTTTATTTGTTCTTTTCTGTCAAAGGGCTTCGTCAGTTTTGACTCACAGTCAAGAACGTTCAGGCCTCTTTCAATCACATGGAGAGCCTTCTATTCCTTCTTCGTCACAGTGATCCAGGAGATACTCTGTGGGGTTCTTTGAGAACCTCTTCGTCTAAACACACCTTACCAGTATTTCTTTCCTGTGTCCTGCCACCTCCCCAGGATTACAAGAGCTTGAATCCTCTGTCGGATCTCCCAAACACCCCAATCTAACCAGTAGTTTCAGAAGTCCACAGAGGGTAAACACCTTTGTTCCTTTTCTGATCTCTCCTTCTCTGTGGGGGAGATGTCCAACTTGGGACTATGGCCTGTCTTTGCCTATTGAGTGTACTCTGAAGACTGTTGCTTATTTGAGATTTTTCCCTTTCTTCCTGAGGACTAGGCTGTTAAAACAAGCTGACTCCCTTTATCTTTTTCTGTTTCAACCTTCTGCTGGGTTATGCCTTCTCTCAAGTAACAAATTACAAAACTCTTTAACTGAATACATGAGGCACAGGTCAAAGTAATTATTACAGAATGCTAGTCTGCCCCAAATAAAAGTACGGTTTTTATTATAATGGTGGTGTTCTGGGGATTGAAACACCCCTTCCTTCATTACATTCAGTCTTCCTGTCTCTGGAAATGGCAGAGGAGAAGTCAGTATGGGTAGAATGAGCCAAAATCATGATTGGAGAGATCTAAAAAATCCCATTGGAGGTCTTCCTGGCGTGATTACAATATCTGTCTGAAATTAGACTTAAGTCTTTGATGAAAGGACCAACTCATTTTCAAGGTCCAGAATCAATTACAAAGACGCAGACTTCTTTGTATTAGCTTACTCACAACTGATTGCCGAGTCCCTGACAGAGTAATGGGTGTTGAGTAGCAAATAAAAGTCCCATGTTCAAATTCTGACTCTGTCACTAATTAATTCTGAAATTCTGTGTTTAGTGATTGAGTTTTTGATGTCTTATTTAAAAATATATAAAAAAGCGGATTGATTTTTAAGATTTATATTATGGTTTTATTTGGAACCAATGTATATACCACGTTGGGGTGGGGTCGGGATATAAGAACAGATAAAGAAAGATTTTCACCCTGAAAATCTAGGGTATTCATGTTACTGGCGGACATCTTGGGGTTCCCAGAACCCCCGTACAAGGAAGAGTCAGGAGATGAAATGAAGCTCCTGGACAAATTAACTTTCTTTACTCAGCATTTTTCTCAAAGCTGATCATGCCCGCAATTCGTACTTCAGCCAGATTCAGCTCTTGGACTCAGTTTATCTTTCTGATCCAAAACTCGATGCAGTGAATGCTGTGGTTTTGCTGTTGGGTACATATTCTCAAGTGTCCACATGGATTATACAAAACCCATACAGACTCTCTGGTCTCAAAGGACTTGTATTGGTATGATACTGCACGTTTTAGTTTCACAGATTGGTTTAATGGAAATTACTTAGGCATTTGAAGTGATGGCCTTAAAACCTGGGAGTGGGGCGAATGCCAACGCTTGACCTCTCCATAAAATTGAATTGCTCTTTACGTTTTAAGTTTTGACAGAGAGAGAAAGAGAAGGAGAGAGAGAATGTCCTTATTTGGTAATGAGCACCCATTAAAAGGACAGTATGTTACATTTCATCTCCCAACCCCACGTTGCTTTATTAAGGATTTTCGAGCAGAGCGCTCAGAGACTCTGGAGTTATGAGCCTGGAGACAGGTAGTTCTGATGATCTTTTAAGGTGCATAGTCTACGTGGCAAAGCTTAATTAGCTTCGATTAAATCCAAATATACTGAAGCGCAACAGTGTGTCTGGCACTGTGCTGTGTGCCAAAGTGGTGTGAAGGAGACATGAGAGCCATCGAAGCTCAGAGATGAAAAGAAACGTCGAGCAACTGGTTCTCCTGCCCAATACACAGTCAGCAGGTCACCAGTGCCTTGTCTGAGCTTGCTGTCAGCCCCTCATCGCAGAAAGGCAGTGTGAGTGTGACATGATGAAAAGGGCACTATATTTAGACTCCGATGCCTGGCTCTTTGAGTCCTGGCTCAATCGACTATCCTGCAAAGCTGATAAATGGCGCTGGTGATCATCCCACCTGTTCTGGGTCTTTCGAATGGCAAACGATATACCAGTGTCTCACAAACCAGAAGGAGCTATTTTGTGGTAAGACTCCTATTAGGTGCCGAATCGTGTCCCTCTAAATTCATAGATTGACGTTTTAATCTCCACATTTCTTCAGAGTTTGACTGTTTTTGAGATCTTTTTTTTAAGTTGTGGTGTAATTGATATATGACATTATCTTAGTGTCAGGTATATGGCATAATGATGAGATATTTGTATGAATTGCAAAATAGTCGTGATAAGTCTAGTTAACACCTGTCACCACACATAAATACAAAAATTTTTGTGTGTGTGATGAGAACTATTTATTTATTTATAAAGTTTATTTTGAGAGAGAGTGGGAGTGGGGGAGGGGCAGAGAGAGAGAGAGAATCCCAAGCAGACTCCATGCTGTGCTGTGAGCGTGAAGCCCGATGCAGAGCTTAAACTCACCAACCGTGAGATCATGACCTGAGCCAAAATCAAGAGTTGGTTACCCAACCGACTTTGAAGACCTACTCTTTAGGAACTTTAAATATGCAGTACAGTTTTATTGACTATAGTCACCATGGTGTGTGTTACATACCCATGATTCATTTATTTATTTATTTAGAATTAGAAGTTTCTACCTTTAAAGAGAGAATTACATTTAAATGATCTTGAGAGTGGGCTCTAATCCAATATGACCCATGTCATTGTAAGAAGAGCAATTTGGGACATAGATATTCATAGAGAAAGGACCATGCACAAGCTGAGGAGGGGGGCCTCACAAGAAACCAACCCTCATGAGACCTTAATCTTGGGCTTCGAGCTGCCAAAATTGTGAGAAAATTTATTTCTGTTGTTTGAAGCTGCCCAGTCTGCGAAACTTTGCTATTACAGTTCCAGCAAAGTGACACAACACCTTTTAGTACTCTGATCGTGCACGCGCCATGTTTGGGATCCAGCGGACTCCAATGATTTGCCCTTTCTGACCTTGAAGAGTTTATTAGCCTGCAGGGTGTGATGAAACATGCATGTGTACAATAAAGAGCACACAGCTAAGTGTCCAAACTAATAATTTCCGTCAGTGCCGTTGGCATTTAGAAACCTTCTATCTCGTGTTTCTCCTTTGCAGCTTAGCACTATTCACCAACCTCAGTTTCTTTATCCAACATTAAGCTTACGGTTTTATCTTTTGGTGTCCTACTTTGTGCTTTTATGAAGAGGAAAATAAATTGTCGGCTCTCTGAACTAAGGCATGTGTCTTCAATGGGCTCTTTAAATGTTTAATCCTCACAATAGCATTGAACTTAGGATTCCAATTTCAAGGTGAGGAGACAAGATCAAAGAAGTGGAAAACTCATTGGCAGAACTCGTATTCTAACCCTGTTCTTTCCAAAACAAAATCCTGTGTTCTTTCCACCAGAGCTGGTTTTGTCTTCGTTGTGATTCTGTGACCACTATATTCTTATAAAGAAAGACTATATCAGGGCGCCTGGGTGGCTCAGTGGGTTAAGCGGCCAACTTCAGCTCAGGTCATGATCTCACGGTCTGTGGGTTTGAGCCCCGCATCGGGCTCTGTGCTGACAGCTCAGAGCCTGGAGCTTGCTTCATATTCTGTATCTCTCTCTCTGCCCTTCCCTTGCTCATGCTCTGTCTCTATGTCTCTCAAAAATAAAAAATAAAAACATTAAAAAATATTTAAAAAAAAAGAAAGGATATATAAAATAGAAAAGGTACAGAGAAGGCTATTTATGTGGCCTTTGTGACTGGGGAGTCTGAGACAGTTTCAAGCAGGTCACTCACCGGCTGCTCGGATCCGGCACGGGACAGTGGGCTCTGTGAGGGAAGCACGTGATGCGGGGGGACTGTCGTGTCGTGACACCAGTGCAGCCCCATCTCGGAACTCTCACAGAAGGAACCGAGGAGCCTGTGCTTCATAGTCAGTATGCCTTATGTGCTAACTTTGGCTCCTCAGAGCCAGTCCTCGGGTGTCCAGTCACATTATCTTCCAAACCAGCTCTCTCGTCTACCTCCTAATTTCCATTGACGCATCACTTCCTTGTCCATGGAGTCTGGAGACCTTAGGGTCACTCTTCTGTCTCTTTTGCCCTTTGCTCTTCCATGTTGCTTCCTTTCTGCAAAATCACCAAGCCTGAGCACTTTGTATTCTTGATGCCGTTTTGTAGTGTTGGCTTCAACTCCACCCAGGTCCTTGATCGTCTTCCCTTGCCATTTGGCCGAAGCCGCTTTGCCTCTGGGAGTGGTCTGATTCAAGCTGACCATCTGTATGCCATCTGCTCCCTCAACACGCCCTGGGGTTCCAGATCTGTGCTCCATGCCTGCCTCTCCCATGTGCCACAAGCTTTCATTGCCCATCTCAGAAACCGCCTCCTCCACGAAGCTCTCCAATCAATCTCTCTGAGCTTTCATAGCATTACTGCTTGTAACTCTCTTAAAGCATGAATTTTGTGCTGCCCCTATTCGACGGATGAATTTTTAAACTCCTGTGTTTGATTAATGTAAAAATTTCATTCTTAACCATTTCTTTGAATTTCAAAGTGGGCTAAATATTGTGATTTAAAACAGATCATGGGAATTATGCTGAGGGTTTTTTTACCCAGAATATGCATGCTCCTCTCAAGAATCTGCTATACTCTCTACCATCGTCACATTCTTCCCAAGTGCCCCTTATGAAAAGGCTTACTGATTTAAATGTCTCATCTTTGACCCGGATGGTGGAGGATGTTCTTATCATGTTTCACCTTTCTCCTAATATCCAATCTATAGTTAGTGTCTAATAAGTGTTAAATTTTGCATAATAATAGGGAAGACTGAATTAGGGCTTAGAGAAAAGTAACACACATAAAAACCACACAATTAACCAGGCACGGAGCTGTCAAGAACTTGCTTACAAGTGCATGTGGGTTTCTGGTAGTGACACTAGAACACAAGGCTGTCCTTTAGTCCATAGAGGGAGGGACATAGAAGGTCATGCATGCCCCAGAGACCGAGCTCCTAGACCTGATTCCCAGCTTTTCCCCTCACATGCCGATTTTCTCATTTGGGCAAATAGAAACAGGACTCACAAACCGACAGCTCATTTGCCCTTTTAAACAGGATTGCTGGATTGGCCTTGTCTTCAGAGCCTCCGCGGGGTGCCACTCCTTCAGTGTGAGGGAGCAGCCTCACACTGAGGTACAACAGAAATGGAGACCCTGAATGATAGGTTAAGTCATCGGTTTCTTTCTCCGGCCTCATCCACATCTTGGTAAAGGCAGACTCCTGTGTTCGAGGGGACAGTGCTGGAATCAGATCTGGCATTGTTTCCTTGGATGATGTAAGGCTAAATAAGTAAGTAACTGACATGGAAGAAAGCTATGTACGTTCCCTATGGAGACAAAATCGGTGGTTGGCTAGGGCTCGGACAGGGGAGTGGGTAGTGTTTACATGGCCCACGTGTCTTTTCAGGGTGATCGAGATGTTCAGAAATTAGACCAGTTGCTGTACAAATCTGTAAATGTACTAACGATGTTCAGCGAATTGTATACTTAACACGGGCGCATCTTATTACATTTAAAATATGCCTCAATCAAACTTTTTGAAAAGGAGTATGTGCCAGAGTAGAATGATAGGAATGGGAGAAGCAGTGTGGCGTCCAGGGGGCTCTGTGCACCCTGGATCCATAGCAAGGCAGGTGAGCGGCTGACACCAGTGCTCATACCCACATTCATAGGATGCTGCCCCAGGCAACTGTGCAGAGATGGCCCGTGATGGGCCCGTGTTCATCCATCACCTGCAGTCCTCAGGAGAAGACACACTTCCCTGCCGGGTGTGTGATTATGTTGACTTCAGTTTTTAATTTTGTTTCTTGCTGTTTTGTTTGTTTGTTTGTTTTACACCTCAGCCACTAAAGCATGAACATTTGTACTTCTTGTTGCCTTTACAGAAGGCAGTGAAGAGAATTTGGGCAATTTCTCTCTTCTGGAGAAAGAAAGGTGTTAACACCCCTCACTGGCTTAACTGAACATAAACCTGAAAGAACAGGGAACATGATCCTTGGGGGGATCATGGAAGAGTCATCTGTGTCTGCAATGGTCTGAGTTGTGTCTCCCCCAAATACATATGGTAGAGCTTTGACCAGCCAGTGTGACTGTGTCTTTAGGAGGTAATTAAGGTTAAATTAGTTCATAAAGGGACACCCTAATTTGTTGGGAATGTGACCTTAAAAGAAGGCTCTTTCAACCGCCCCACTTGTATGTGAGGAGATGGTTAGAAGGAAAGCCAGAAAGAATCAGGGAAAGGGCTTTCCTTTGGATCCGTATCAGCTGGCACCTTGATCTTGGACTTCCAGCCTCCAGAGTGAGAAATGATTCTTCAGATTTTCCAAGCCACCCAGTCTGTGGTGTTTTTTAAATGGTTGCCTGAGCTGACGAATACAGTGTCCTTCCAGAAAAAGAACAATGCCCATGTGTTGAGGGTGCTAATTTCTTCATAATAACAGATGTTCTGAAATATTCAAACCATTGTACTATTGTTTTAGAAATAAGGACTGGATCATTTTTTCGTTGTTGTTGTTGTTCTTGCTGTTTTATGATTCCCTTTCTCCCCCAACCTCCTCTGGGCTTTTCTTATCTTTATAACAATAGTAGGATGGATTGCTCACAGCAGAAAGCATACATTTCATATGATTCTTAGTAAAATTTCTTAGGATAAAAAAATTAGTGAAATATTGGTTGTCACAGTCTCCCAGCCATACTGAGTGTGTGGTTTCATTCGGTGCCTCTACCTCCACTCAGTCACCAAATGTGATTTGGTTTTGCTTTCTGTATGTTTCTTGAATCCATTCCTTTTCCCTGTGCCTTTATTTATGTCAACAACATCTCTCATGTGAATTATTTTTATTACCTGCCAAATCTATTGGCTGTATGTCTGTTGTATGTCTGTCTGTCAGTGGCTTTCACTTACCCCCAGAAGTAGACCCTTCCATTGTCTTTCATGTTCCATCCCTTGCTGTAGCTTCAGCCTCATTTATACTCATGACTCCTCCGTGTGTCTCCAGTATTGCTGTTCCAGTTGCAGTTCCTGAACACATCATGCCGTGTCATTTCTGGGTCTTCGATGGGCCTTGTTTGTTCCTGAAACGTCTTCACTCCTGTGCACTCTCAACCATTTCTCTTGACGGCTTAAATAATAATATGGTTACGGTAAACTTAAATAATTTGTAATCGACTATAGAATTTTTCAACTTGGATCTGCTTGAGATTAAAAGTAGGCACTTATTCATTCTTAACTTCAGAACCCTAGGCATAAACTGAAATTATCTTGAGGAAATGGGATGAACTACTATCTTATTTCTGGTTAAAACTCTCCACTCTCCCTCCTGTAGGAATCCATCAGTAACATGCTGTGATTTGCCCTGTGCATTCACGTGTTGCTGTTCATGCCTTTAACATAATGTACTCCAACTGTCTTATTACATTCTGACTCCTTGTCCTGATTCGAAAGGGAAAGATGGGAGGAATGGGATCTTTCTCATTTCGGGTGGGCTGGCACTTAATCCAGGATTGTAGAGATCAGAGGAACATCAAGAGGTAAACTCTGTGTCTGATACTGCTTTTCCTGTGCAAAACTCCTGGTAATTCGTAAGAAGCAGCTGAGCCTTGGACAAGCCGTGCAGAACTCTGGAAGAATGACAGGGCTGAGGAGGCTGAAAGCACACTTTGGGGTCCCCAGGTTTGAAGTCCTAGGAAAGACCACAGGTTGTAGGTTTAGACCTGAAAAGAGTTGCATGCTCAGAAGAGATGTGAAAAGAACATAGAAAGTCTTACCTCTGTAAAATAGAAGATAAACTTAAATTCAGATTCGAGTTAGCAAAATACCTGATCAGATGAAAAAGGATCTACTCCAGCTTAACTGATCGCCAGAAGCAAAATTAGATTCACATCTAGGAAAATATCCTCTAGAGAGTCAAATTTCTCTTCAAGTTTTTATAGACAGTGCCCAGTATACAAATAACTGAGCACACCGGAGGACTACATAAATGGAGAAGAAATGAGGAGAAATAGCAATAAAAAGAAACCTACGAGTCCTCGAGATATTGCAGATATGGACTAGAAGGTATCTCTGAAAATTTTCAAAAGTTTAAAAATAACTGAGGTCAAGATGTGGGTATGTGGGTTTAACAACAGATTTGAGAGGTCCCTGGGTGGTGAGCATCTAGCTCTTGACTCTGGCTCAGGGCATGATCTCCCGCTTCGTGGGATCGGGTGCTGCGTCGGGCTCTGTGCTGACAGTCCAGAACCTGCTTGGGATTGTCTCTCCCTCTCTCTCTGCCCTTCCCCCACTCTTTCTGTCTCTTGAACATTAAATTCTATTTAAAAAAAAAATAGATCTGACATAGCTCAAGAGAGGGTTGGATCCGTGGATAGGTTTCCAGTTTTTTTACAAGATTTTTTTCTTCAAGTAAGTCAGAAGAAATTATTGATACTAAGGCATGAAGAGAGAAAAAGGATGTAAATCTGTTAAACAAGAGAGACATGGAAAGCAGTGAGTTAGCCTGACACACATGTAAACGAACTCTAAAGAGAAAGGAAATTATTTAATAAAAAAAACAATTGAGACCCCTGGCTGGCTCAGCTGGTTGAGCATCCTGCTCTTCATTTCGGCTCAGATCATGATCTCAAGGTTTGTGGACTCGAGCCCCACATTGGCTGACAGTGTGGAGCCTGCGGATTCTCTCCCTCTCTCTCTACTCCTCTCCCACTTGCATGCATGCGTGTGTGCTCTCTCTCTCACTCTTTCTCTCTCAAAATAAGTAAATATTTTTAAAGGTTTGAGACTTAGACAAAATGGATGAAACACATCAAGCCCCAAATTTAAAAACGTTGCAAAAATAATTTAGAAGAAAAGGGTTCCAAACTTAGGCGTACCATAATGAAATGCTAAAAATTAAAGAGGTGATGTTAAAAGTGTTCACGGGAAGACTTCTCATTCCAGCCATAAATGAGTACTTGTATCACACCAACACTTTTCCAATCACAGCTACGCAAGCTAGAAAAAATACATTCTGAAAAAGTCCGAAGCCGTTGGAGGACAACTAATGCTGGACTTACAGTGCTCTAATCCTTGGTTGAAGAGGAGCTGCAGCAAGATGAGCTACAAAATCGACACTGACTTTTTCCGCCAGGGCATGTGCTAGCAATGAGGATGAGGGTCTGAGTGGGGAAGTGGGCTGGGAAGACACAGGCTGTAGCTTGGGGCTGCCTAAACCATTAGCAAGTGAAGGTCAAAGTCTTAGAGACGTAACAACTGTAGGGAAATGAGTTTAAAACTTCATGTCGGAGTTCTTAACTGGTATCTGAGTTGCAGATATAATGAGTGAAATTCCAAACACCGTGCCGAAAGCAACAGAGATTTCAGCATTTATGAATGATGGGGAGATAAAAATTGGAGTTCAGGATGTAGTAAGCACATGGACTCTGGTGCCCACATTTTGAGTTGCAACTTCAGAAAAGTCCACTTCTAGGAATAAGGGTGATACCGAAGGACGAGGGAAAACCTGGAATATACACCAACCCTAAGAAAGCATTGAACAAACCTCTCACAGGGTTAAGGTGTGCTTGCTGGATTCTCTCTGTGTTCTCTCTGCTTGCCAAAGAAAATTTTGTCTCTGTTTGGATGAAGCGTTCATCATTCAGAGCCTCTATATTATTTACAGGAACTAGTAATAATTTAAAAATTGAGGCATAGTAAATAATATGACCAAATGACTGAAAACCAAAGGAAAAAAAATGACACTAGAGACTGAGCCCAATGTGATTTAGGTAAGAGGATTACCAGATAGTGTTGTTAAAACAATTAGGAATGATATATTGGGAAAACTGCAGGAAAACAATTTAAGCGGAGACTTGAAATCTATAAAGGAAACAATCAAACAATATTGGAATTGAAAAATACAGTATCTGAAATTTAGAATTTGGTAGATCGTTTCCACCGACAAAACAAAGCAAAACAGGATTAACGAACAAGGAGACATGATAGTATAAAATAAAATACTGAAGAAAAGAGAAGAAAAATGGAAAATAGGGAACAAATGTGAAGAGTCCTATGAAACGGAAGCAGTATTCAAATAAATCCTGAATAAGAATTTTCAAAACGAACAAAAATCTTCAAAAGCACAGTTTCAAGATACTTCACGAATGCCAAACAGGAGTATGTACACCTAGGAAAAACTATACTAAGGCGCATTATGATCAAGTCGATAAAAGATTGCAAAAATTAAAAAGACAAAAAGAAAAACAGTGGAGTGAAAAATAACATTAAAAGTAGCAACAATAATACTGACGGATCACTTTTGAACAGAAATTATGGTAGTCAGATGATCACAGGTAATACCTTAAATTATGTAAAGAGATTCCGTACCAGTCATAAATTCAATATTTAGTGAAACGATTCTTCAAATGGGAGAGCAAAATGAAAACTCTTACACTGAAATGAAAGTTGAAAATTTTTCACCATCCCATGTGCATCATAAAAATTCTGAAATTTTCATGAAGTGGGATGTTGATCCCAGGAGAAGGGACACAGATGCCGAAGGAAAAGTAAATCATCAAAGAATGGAATAACTAATGATATAAATAATAAAAATCCTTGATTAATTCAAAAGAAGTAATGAAACAACCAATAAATATAAACAAACGACAAAAATAGTAGATTGAAACCAAATGTATTAGGAATGAAAAGTAACTAAATTAAATTCTCCAGTGATTTGACAAAATTATCAGGCCGGGATAAAAGAATAAAACTTGATTGTATGCTGTGTACTCGAAAATTTTAATATTTCTATTAAGGCCGATGCAAATAACTGATTTTAGTCTGATTTTATTTTTTAAAGCCTGGAGGCTATTTTAAATACTGTGCTTTGATTTCTAAAAAGAGATCAGTCATTCTGTGTGTTTAATCTGATAATGTTAAATAACAGTTCTCAGGCTGTTTTTTATTTTTAATATTTTTTTGAACTTTGTTTATGTTGAGAGAGAATCCCAAGCAGGCTCTGTGCTGTCTTTGCAGAGCCCAATGTGGGGCTCAATCCTTACGAACCTCGAGATCATGATCTGAGCTGAAATCAAGAGTCACGTTCTTAACTGACTTCACCACCCAGGTGCCCCGGTTATACTTTTAATTTTAACTCTGCCGAGGTTTCCGTGACTTAAGTGAAATCAGTTTAAAGCACTGGTTGTTTGTTTTGTTAAGGCTAATTATTAAATGCACATAATTATTTCATTTTTTAGCTGCCTTTTGATTTTTCCATAAATAGACTGATTTGACAGTCAGTGGTGGTGCCATAACAAAAAAGAAATTCCTTCTTAGGCCCTGGTTCTGCTGAGAGCTCTCAGTTCATGATTTTCAAAACCCTTGGCTTCGTCTTCTGGGATATTCTTCCTTCTCTTCCACCTTCTGTGGGCAGATTGGCAGGGACATTCGAGAATATGTCCTCTTGGGTACCGATCAGATTTATCGGGATAATATCTTATGGGAGAAATTTGGGGCCACAAATGTTGTTTTAGGTTTCGAGTTGCCCTAGTTTTACTTAATCCTATTCGGTGCTACCTTTGCCAGTGCAATGTGTCAAACTCTTACTGGGTTCCAAACAGCTCCATGTGGCGACATCTATACCCGGAATTTTTTTTTTTTTCTTTTTGAGATATACGTCTTCAAAGACTTATCTTGAGTTTACTGGCTTCCTGAATGAGCCACACACACATTCTCTGTACCAATTTCTTCTGGTCCAGATTTTTATATTTTTCGTTTTTGCTTTGCTAGCAATGACCATATAATCCCATTACTTGATACTAACATTTCTTTCTTGCTGTCCTTACATTTTGTCCACTAGCAAAGCAGTAGCTGCTCCTCTGCCCTGCGTGTCTTCGTGTTCTGACAGGCACGTGGAATGGTCTGTATAGTGTCCATCTGTATTTTAACTCTATTATATACATTGCTTCGATACTTCTTATGATGGAGGGAATAAAATGACAGAGCTTTTCGGAAACAACCAATGCATCTTCAAGCTGCTGCTTATCCATGGCTCACATTTTGTCATCTCTTGTGCCTTTGGCCAAAGCCAGTCACATCAAGAAGTCTTGCAATGTTATGGGGAAGCATAAGGCATTTATAGGTACTGCAATTTGTGTGACAATGGGTAGGGATATGACATACTTTTGAAATGAAGACTGGAGCAAATAAGAAAGAACAGTAATAGACCAAGGACACCAAGGCCAGTTGTGTCTAAGAAGCTTGACAAATTCGGAGGAATAATTTACTAATCCCCTAAGATGCCCATATGCCCATATTTCCTGCCAAACAGACTACATAGAAGACTAGAATCTTGGTTAAAATAAAAAGAGGTATGTCACAAAGCCTTCTTCATTGTAAAGCAGTTATGATGTGTGCTATTAAGTTCATTACCATTGTGTTAGTTATTTGTACGTTTTATACTTACTAAGCTCTTGCCATGTACCAGGCACACTGGTAACACTTTTCCTGACATTATCTATTTAAACCTAAAGAAAGCCCTGAGACGTAACTATTTCTCTTCGAATTTATCGATGGGCATATTAAAGGACATAATAGTTAATTTTTCCAAAGTCCTAGGTCCCTGCTCTTACCCACTCTAATCTGTTCCCTGTAATACAGAAATTCTGGAAAATGATCATCCATTGCAAGAATGGCTACTCACCGCTTCCTGAAGGACTCTATTCTAATTTAGGATAGCTCACCATCCTCAAGAAAAAATTACCTCTCTTTCCTCAGTTGCTTCTAATATTCCATTCGGTCCTCCTTTCCAACTTATGGGGCCGAACAGGTAGGAAATAATCCAGTGACTCTTCCTTTAAGTAGTAGAAACATCTTTTAAGTTTTTTTCTTTTGCATTCTAAAAGTGTTTTCTTCAGCCATTCCTTAGATAATCCAGAGTACAGATTTTTCCATCTTCATTACCTTCCTCTTGGACTGTCAAACGCTTTAAAGTGTGACAGGGTAAGAACTGGTGTCCATACAACACGCGCGGACACTCATGCTACATTCGCAAGCATTCTGTTCAACTGAAATATCTCAGAACATAGAAGAGTAGTACTTGGTATTTCAGAAACTCTGGCTCCTGCCTCTTTGTCTGGTCGGAATCGTTATAATAACCAATGGCTGGACTCTGAGGAAGGACCCCTTCTGCTGTTTTTCCTGTGAAATCAACGCCCATCACTGATACTTTTGCAGAATCATGACCTGAGATCTCCTCTGTGATTGCAAAGACTTAGGGATTAAAGGTGAATGATGGGTTCCTCTGTGTTGCTTTGGCAAATTTATGTGCTTACATAGAATGTTAATTTTTGTGATTTAACCTCTTGGCTGAAAATAACGGCATGTGTGTATCTGACGCTTTAATTTGTCAAATCCCAAAGCTGATGCAAACCCTAAACAAACCAACTTCTCTGCTTCTCCTCCAGAAACACACACGGCAAATATAGTCACTGCTATCGTACTTTAAAATGTTAGCTCCCTTATTCTTTTCCTCCCGGAGTCATTAGAAGATCCTCTTATGAGTGATCCGCATATGAGTGAAATCACGTGGTATTTGTCTCTCTCTGACTGACTTTTTTTGCTTAGTGATCTTAAGACACTTTAACTCCAAATGACCCCCGTCTCTTTTTGGTAATTTCAATCTATTACCTACTCTTCTTTGTGTTTAAATACCTCTTATAAAAATAAAGAAATACCTCTTATAAATTAGTCTTTATTAGTAATGTTATTCTTTTTTTAAAGAGATTTTTTTTTAATTTTTAAGTAAGCTCTATACCCAGTGTGGGGCTCAAGCCCGTGACCCCAAGATCGAGAGTTACATGCTGCCCTGACTCAGCCTGCCCCAGAAATAATAATCTTGCTTCTACTTAGTGCTTGTAGATTTACCTCAACTCTTACCGTTATCTTCACTCTTTGAACTGCCAGACATTGACAGAGGTCTGAAATTCTGCCCTTCCTACCGGCAAACAAGATAGCTCGTGGTTTCACCTGTGTCCCTGGGTCCAAGACACACAACCTAAGACTCATGGCAATAGTATAGCTAGGAAAAGCATTTTACTATTTCTCTGACGGTTTCCTTTTTTCTCCAAGTCCTCCAGAGGCAAACCTCCCATTCTCTGGTGTGTTTTAGGTGTGGGCTATGGATGCTTTAACTGTCCTCCTTACCAATCTATGTGGTTATTTCAGAGTATGTGAAAAATAGTGGAATTTAAGCAGTTTCCACTATGTTAAGGGACCCAAAAGTATCTTTTTTTTTGTTTTTTAAGGGAATTTGTGGATATGTATTTTATCAAAGTCGTCACTATTAGATTTTATCCTCCTTAATGTTAATTAATTGGTGGAAAAGATGGTGGATATTATTTACAATATGCCCTGAAGCAAAATTTTGGGAAACGGTCTAAAAAATTGCTGAGTACTTCATTCCTAGTGTAATAAAAATGCATAATAGGACCTTGTGTTTTGCGCTGTAATATGTCACGATGGAGCTGAACAACTAGCAGATTAACATCCGAATACCAACTTTACGTTAGAGTTTTGTCTCAGATTGAGTGATTGTCGATCCTTCGGTCTTGTTTTCCTCATCTGTGAAATAATTCTCCTCTTACTCTCGCCATCACTAATGCTACAACATTTAAAATATTGCTAGGCAGAACTTGTGCTAGCCAGAATTACAGTTCCCTGAAGACTCCTCCTCATCCCAGAGCCTGCGTGTATGCGAACTCACATGGCGAAGGACCTTTGCACGTGGGAGTAAATTAAGAATTTGAGGAAGATTATTCTGAACTAGCTGGGGGCAGGGCAGTATGATCACACGGACCCTTATGAGCTCAAGAGGGAGTCAGGAGATGTGTTACCAGAAGCAATCAGAATTATGCAGCTTGAGAAAGACTTGTCTGTGCATTGGTTGCTGGATTTGAAGATGGAAGGAACCGTGAGCCAAAGGACCCAGGCAGCCTCCAGAAGCCTGGAAAATCAGAGAAATAGATTCTCCTCTCCAGCCTCTGCGAGCAATGAAGTCCTGCTGACAACTCTTTTGTGTCTGTAGTTGTGGTTTTAGTTGAAGCATACTTGACATCTGGTGATATCAATACCTTCATTTTAGCCAAGAAAGACCTGTTTTGCACCACCGACCTCCAAAACGTAGAATAAAGTTGTGTTCTTCTAAGCCATTACATTTATTGTAATTTGTTACAGCAGCAATAGGAAACTCATACGCTACTTTAATACATTACTGGGATGATTAAAAAACCTAATTGATAATGAGAAAGTGCTTTGTAAACTGAAGTATTATAAATGTTAATTATTATTAATAAAATTAAAATGGGTTCTAACAACTCTAATTAGAAGGATGAGGTCTGTTGCAAACAGAATCTAGATTAGAAATAGGCTAGTGGGTCTTTGCCATTTTCATCAACTTTAATAGGGTTTCTCTCACAGTGAATTAACAGAACCATTAAAAGCAGCCCCTCTGGGATCAATCTGAAATTAATTTTTGAGCTTGATCTCCACAACATTCTCTAAGCCATAAATTAAAAGGAAGCAATATTTCTTCTCTGAGTCACGCATTTGCTTCGGTAAGAAGCCCACTGGTGCAGTGCACCATGGCCTGGGAATAAAACAACCTTGGCGGGCAGAAAATGTTTAAGTCGAAGAAAGGTCTGTTATGTATGCCATAGACCCTTGTAGTGTAATCCTAACGATAGAGCGATTATTTAAAGATGTGCATTCTGCAAATATGTAGAGGAAGCTTTTCAGTAGTACTAAGCTCAAGAAAGAACCGACTTTCTTCCGTCTTAACTGCCTCCTCCCTTCCACCGGCCTCACCCTCTGGTCATTACCCCCAGTCAGCCCTCATGAGAAAATATAATCACACTTTTATTGGCAACAGATTATAAAATAATCCATTTGGTACAAATCGTTTGAAATTACCCCCTTTTAACCCATGGTTTCCTCCTTTGTGCCCCTGGGAATTGTTTTACGTTCAGCAACAATGATATTTGAAATTTAAGTCAATCTGGATGTTTGCTTTAAACTCTTTGCATACATAGCATGATGTAGGGAAATGACTAATTGACTACAATCGTCACTATTTAATTCAGTTCTATATCCTCAACATTCCTAGTTTGTCCTTGCAGTGATTTTCAAAAGCATGTCGATTACTGAAATTAAAACAAATTTGTCTGTTACAGACATGACTTTGGTGTCAAACGGACTCTGATCAATCTGTCCAATCCAGCACAAAGGGAAAAAAAAAAAAAAAGACATTAAGAAGGACCCGGCTTGTCTAGTGGATATCATAGGGACACCTACTCCCTAATTTCACTCAGGACCGAGAAAGAGAAAATGTTCCTTCTGAGTTAATCGCTGCACAGAGCAAACAGCAGCCTCCCACGGAGCTCAAGCCTTAAGACTTGTGGGAATTGTAGTCTCCTACAAAAATAGAACAGCCCAGGATGCGCACGAAGTTCTGTCTCCAGGAACACAAGGATGCCAGGGAAATGTGGATTTGATTTGCAAGGAATTCTCTTTGGGCTCAAACTTAACACGGGTAGGTGTGGCACGCCGCTGCAGGAGCACGGTTTGGACAGTACAGAAAACGGAGAGAATTTGGGTCTGCTTTGGTGTGTCAGTATTTGGCTTCTTGGCCTTTGTCCAGTAGAACTAAATATGAATTGTGTTTCTGCGTGTGTAATCCTTGTCCTGAGCTGCACCAGCTGCTGCAAAATGTAGACTGGACCTGCTAGTGCTAGGCGTTGAACTTCCCCGTCCAAGTCCTTGGACACCTTCTCTCAGAACCTGGAAAGATTTCGCTTGTTAAAATCATAAACGAACTCAATCAGGCATATGTAAGTCGGGTCTTTCAATTTATAAGCTAGGCTTGAACATTTACAGGGGATTTAATTAAGTTTTTAAATGCGGCGGGTTATTTTAGGAGAAATTTCGCTTTCGTCGCTTGAGTTTGTCAAACGCTAATCAAAGGTTCCTCCAAAAGTTGGTCTTTTTTATGTAACATTTATTATGTTTATAAATAGATGAGAAGATTTGCAAGTTGAATTTAGAGCAAAGTGTGTGTCAAGTTTTTTTAAACTTTAATAAGCAAAAATAAAATTAAAACACAAATAACTCTAAATAGCTCTTTTTATGTAAATAGGAACCCTTGGGTAAAATTACTTTGACACCATTGGCCGTTCTCCCAACTGGCATGTGTCTTTGAAAATGCCTAATTACTTCTGCATTGCCAAGGCGTCTCTTTGCATCATTGTTCAGCCTTGGGTGGACATCTTGAGACTACTTTCTCCAATATTCAGGGCACCCAGTCCTCTCCTGCTTGGGCGGTCCTTTGTAATAGATTTCTGAGGCTTTTTACATAGTCGCCCCCTACTGGTCTGTCTGAAAGCCTTCCCAGGTGAACTAAGCCCCTGTTTCCCTTCCTCCCCACCCCCTGTCCTCTTTTTTTCCCAAAGACCCCTCTGTCTTTGAAACTCTACTCTTCCTCCTTCCTCCCATCACACCCCAGGCACCAGCCTACTTTCTTCAGTCCTCTGTCCTTTGGTCTAGGTTCAGTTACATCCGGTTTTTGGTTCGGTGAGAGCAGGGGATTTAGATCCATGGGAAGCAGAGAATGAGATTAAGGAAGGCAAAACCTCTGTGGGACAATAAGAATGTAAGTCCTTTATTAAGCTAAAAGTATTCTTTGAGTCTCTTCTGTGAATTGAGTTGTATTACAAATACAGTTCCCTTCCTAGCTTGATACTGACCTAACTTCCAAATAAGGGAGCAGAACTACAGAACCTGGAAAAAAAAGGGGGGATGGGAATGCAATCCTGCAGGATCTAGATAGAACACTCTTGTCTGGCGTCGTATCAGAGTAAATAACAATTTTTCTTTTCCATTTTATTTCTGCATGTCGTTTCCGGTATTTGTCCGATCTCTCTCTTCCCCCGTCAAGATGATGATCTCTTGACTAAGCCTGTTTTGTTTGTTTGCTCGAATCTTACTGTGGTAAGGGCACTTCACATGAGATCTACCTTCTTAACAAAATTTTAAGTGTACAGTATATTGTTGACTATGGACTAAGCGTTTCTTTTTTTTTTTTTTTTTTTTTTTTACTTAATTTCCTTAGAGCGTTTTGGGTTCATGGCAGATGTGAGAAGGTACAGACATTTTCCTTCTATCCCACTGTGGTCCATTTGTTACAACTGGTGAGCCTAGTCTAACATCATAGTCATCCAAAGTCCATGTTATGGTAACATACATTCTTGGGTCTGGACAACTGGATAATTACATGTATCTACCATGATAGTATCATACAGAATAATTTTACCCATCTAAAAATTCTCTGTGCTTACCTACTAATCCCTCCCTCATCCAACCCCTGCCAACCTCTTCTATTTTTAGTGTCTCCATATATTGCCTTTTCCAAAATGTCATATAGTTGGAGCCATACAGTATGTAGGTAGCTTTTTCAGAGTGGCTTCCTTCACTTACTGTTATACATGAAAGCTTCCTTCATGCTCTTTTATGGCTTTCTAAAGAAGCTTAATAGAATTCGTTCCCATCACCATATGACTGTGTTCTGGAATCTACATGCTCCCTTGGTCCTGATATGGCCCTACACCCCAGTTCTTCAGCCTCTGCTTACCTTTTCATTTCCTGGTTTGCCTTTCAGTTTCCTCCTAGAACTGCAGCCCTATCCCAGACCTTAAAGTAATTAGCACGTTATCCGTAAAGCCCCAGCCTCTGGTTGATGGCCCATGTATTGGAAAGCCCGATAGCTGGGTACTCCATATCCGGCTCTAACAAATTAACCTACTAGATGGAGATACATGATCTGCCTGCCTGGTTAGTACATATATCCGTGGTCTTATTATCACACCTAGACTGTACCTCCTGGAGAGAAGTATCAGCCCTGATTGAAACGCAGGGTCCCTCATCTCCCCGAACTTTATTATTTCAACTGCTGCTTTTATCCTTTGAGGGTAAGTCCTTGCCACCTGGTTTGTTTCCCCAGCTCTAGACCCTTCCATTCCCTGCTGTCATTACTCTTCCTGCTGCCCTGCTTGTGCTCCCGATGTGCAGAGAGCCCGTGTGAGTTATAGCCGTGCATATCCGCAGTCCAATTATAATTGATGTTCATAGGCCTGTCCCTAAGTCACTCCAGGAGTTAAAGGTGCCTTCTAAATCATCAAGGAAAGAATAAATTATGTTCAGTAAAATTTTATTGTCCCCATATTTTTTAGGCTTTGAAACCTGGTAATCCACATAGGAAATATGGTTAGCTCTGTATTAATCAGCTTCATCAACTGTCCATTTTTGAATAGCTTCAAATTTACTGCCTTTGGAAAGATCTTGATGATTGAATATTTCCTTCCACGTCTGGATATTTGACATCATGTACGCAGATTTCAGACAGAGGTTAGTAGTCTAGCGGGGAGATAACCTCTTGCACATGAGCCCTCAGCTCCTGGGTCATTCATGCCAATAGTCTCGACTACCTGCTGGTTCTTTTGTTTCGGTCATTGACATTCATAGTTTCTGGGTCAATTCATTTTGTTCTTGGAAGAGGTAAGCACCCAGTTCACCACCTCTCTCTCAAATGTTACCTTATTGATAATTCTTAATAATGAAATGTCCGTATTGTGGAAGCTGGAAGTGCTCACTCCAGAGCCCCCGTGTTACCACACACTTGGTCCAGGTAGTAGGGCTGTATAGAGATAGAAAGGTGAGTAGAAAGGATGAGTAACATTTCTGAGCTGACGCACTTAAGAGCCAACGTGGCATCTCCGTTTTTTCACTTCTCCTCTGTCAGGAAAGAGAGAATCCTTTCAGTGACTAAAGATATCACGTGTTGAGATGCAGAGCCAAAACTGGAAAGCCGACCGGACACTCTGAGTCACTCAACGGAGAGAGTGGAGAGTTGTAGACTCTTGAATCCAACTTTGCCTGATTAGAAATTTGGGAATATGTTTGATTCCATGGAAGCATCGGGGTTATTTTTTACTGTGGTATAGCATTACCTATATATCTAGGTAATCCTTAAAATGCCCTGGACTCAAGTTTGACCTCCCTCAGCCATCCATCTCCTTGCATATATCCTGGTCGCCACCAATAACTAAACTTTTGCATAGGATAAATCTTGAGTGTCCTATGCCTCAAACATTGTCCCCTGTTATTTCCATCTTCTGCTGATGTCTCAACTCCACTAACTCTTTCCAGCCTTAGTTTCTGTTATACCCTAACTCTCTATATATCCTTCCTTACCCAGCTTATATTGTTTAGTCTACTAGGACAATTCCTGTGCACATTAACTACAACTACTTAATTCTCTTACTGGCTTCATGGGATACCCTCAACCTAGGGTAAATGTGACTTAAAATTTCCAGGGACGCCTGGGTGGCTAAGTCAGTGAAGTGGCTGACTCTTGATTTTGGCTCAGGTCACGATCTCATGTTCCTAAGATCCAGCCCCAGTGCACTCTCAGCACGAAGACTGCCTGGGATTCTCTCTCTCTCTGCCCCTCCCTCACACACCCAGGCTTTCAAAATAAATTTTAAAAAATACAAAACATTAACTCCAGGTTAGTTAACATATAGTTTTACATTAGATTCAGGTGTACAATAGAATTCAACAATTCTACACATTGCTCAGTGCTTATCCTGATAAATATACCCTTCATCCCCTTCACCTTTTCCACTCATCCCCCCACTTACCTCCTCTCTAATAACCATCAGTTTATTCTCTATAGTTGGAGAGTCTGTATTTTAATTAGTCTCTTTTTTTCTTTGTTCAATTGTTTTGTGTCTTAAATTCCACATATGAGTGAAATCATACAGTATTTATTTTTCTGGCTTATTTAACTTAATATTATACTCTCTAGATCCATCCATGTTGCATACGTCAAGATTGCCTTTTTTATGACTGAGTGATATCCTGTTGTGTTTTTTTTTTTTAACCAATTCTTTATTCATTCATCTATCAAAGGACACTAAGGCTGCTTCCATAATTCGGCTATTGTAAATTATGCTGCAGTAAACATAGAGGTGCATATACGTTTTTGAATTAGTGTTTTCATATTCATTGGGTAAATCCTCAGGAGTGGAATTACTGGATCGTATGGTAATTCCATCTTTAATTTTCTGTGGCACTCCCACACTGTTCCACGGTGGCTGTACCAGTTTACATTCCCACCAAAGGTGCCCACGCTTTCCTTTTTCTCCACATCCTCACCAACACTTGCTTCCTTTGTTTTTTATTTTAGCCATTCTGACAAGTGTGATGCGATACCTCATTCCAGTTTTGACTTGCATTTTCTTGATAATGAGTTATGTTGAACATCTTTTCAAGTGTCTGTTGACCATCTGTATGTCTTCTTTGGAGAAATGTCTGTTCATGTCTTCACATTTTTAATTGGATCATTTGTTTTACTGTTGGGTTGTATAAGTTGTTTATATATTTTGTATACTATTTATTGGATATGTCATTTGCAAATGTGTTTTCCCATTCAGTAGGTCATCTTTTAGTTTTGTTGACTGTTTCCTTCACCATGCAGAAGCTTTTTATTTTGATGTAGTTCAAATAGTTTTTTTTTGTTTTTGTTTTTGTTTTTGCTTTTGCTTTTTGTTTTTCTTGCCTCAGGAGACACATCTAGAAAAATGTTATAGCCAATGTCAGAGTATTTACTGCCTGTGTTCCCTTCTAAGATTTTTATAGTTTAGGTCTCACATTTAGGTCTTTAATCCATTTTGAGTTTACTGTATGGTAACAAGTGTAAGAAAGTGATCTAGTTTCATTCTTTTACATGTAGCTGTCCAATTTTCCCAACACTCTTTGTTGAAGACATATGCTTCCGTTGGATATTCTTCCCTGCTTTGTTGAAGGTCAGTTGACCATATATTCTTGGTTTCATTTCTGGGCTCTCTATTCCGTTCCATTAATCTTTATGTCTGTTTCCGAGCCAGTACCATACTGTTTTGATTATTTCAGCTCTGTAGTATATCTGGGATTGTGATACGTCTAGCATTATTCTTTTTCTAGATGACTTCAGCTATTTGGGGTCATTTGTGGTTCCATACAAATTTTAGGATTATTTGTTCTTGTTCTAAGAAAAATGGTGTTGGTATTTTGGTAGGGGTTGCATTAATCTGTAGATTCCTTTGGGTAATAGTGACTTTTTCAAAAACATTTGTTCCTCCTGGGGTGCCTGGGTGGCTCAGTTGGTTGAGCATCCAACCCCTAATGTCGGCTCAGGTCATGATCTCACTGTGAGTTCAGGCCCTGCATTGGGTGGGTAGAGGTGGGTGGGTTCTGCACTGATAGTGCGGAGCCTGCTTGGGATTGTCTCTCTCTTCCTCTCTCTCTCTGCTCCTTCAGTGTTTCTTCTCTCTTTCTCAAAATAAAGAAATAAACTTGAAAAAATGTGTTCTTCCAGTCCATAAGCACAGCATTTCTTTCCATTTGTTTGTGTTGTCTCTAATTTCTTTCACCAGTGTTTGATGTTTCTGAGTACAGGTCTCTCACCTCCTTGGTTATGTTTCTTCATTGGTATTTTATTCCTTTAGGTGCACTTGTAATTGGGATCCTTAATTCCTCTTTCTGCTATTTCAGTTTTGGTATATAGAAATGGCAGTGGGTTTTCCGTATATTGATTTTGTGTTCTGCAAATTGACTGAATTCACTTATCAGTTCTGGTAGTTTCTTGTTGGAGCCTTTCAAGTTTTTAATATAAAGCATCATGTAATCTGCAAATAGTCCAAGTCTGCGTCTTCCTTACCAATCTGGATGACTTTTATTTCTTGTCTGGTTGTTATGGGTAGGACTTCTAGTACTATGTTAAATAGAAGTGGTGAAAGTGGATATCCTTGTTTTGTTCCTGACTTACAGGAAGAATTCTCAGTTTTCCACCATTCAGCATGATGTTAGCTGTGGATTTTTCATATATGGCCTTTATTATGTTGAAGTGTGTTCTCTCTAGCCTTACTTTTTTGAGTGTTTGTATCATGAATGGATGTTGTACTTTGTCTCCTGCTTTTTTTTTCTGCCTCTATTGATATGATCATATGTTTTTTACCTTTTCTCCTGTTGATGTGAGGTATTATATTGATCTGTGAATTTTGAACCACTCCTGCATCTCAGGAGTAAATCCCATTTCATGTAGCGAATTACAGTTTTAATGTAGTTTTGGATTTGGTTTGTTAATATTTTGTTGATGTTTTGCATCTGTGTTCATCAGAGATACTGGCCTATAGGTTTTGTTTTTTGTTTTTTTGTTTTTTTTTTTCCCCATAGTGCCTTTATTGGGTTTTGGTATCAGGATAATCCTGCCCTTCTGTAATGAATTTGGAAGCTTTCCTTTACCTTCTAATTTTTGGAATAATTTGAGAAGAATAGGTATTAACTCTTCTTTAAATTCTTATTAGAATTCACCTGTGAAGTTGTCTTGCCTGGGACTTATGTTTGTTGGAGATTTTTGATTATTGATTCTGTTTCTTTGCTGGTAATCAGTCCATTCAAATGTTCTATGTCTTCCTGGTTCGGTTTTGGGAGGTTATATGTTTCTAGGAATTTATCCATTTCTTCTAGGTGGTACAGTTTGTTGGTAAATAATTTTTCATACTCTTATAATCCTTTGTATTTTTTGTGCTGTTGGTTATTATTTCTCTTGAATTTTTTATGTTCTTTCAGTTTTCCCTCCCTTCTCCTTCTCCCTCTTCCCTCTTTAATGAGTCTGGTGAGAGGTTTATCGATTCTGTTGATCCTTTCAAAGAAGCAGCTCTTGGTCTTGCTGATCTGTTCCACTGTTTTTTGTTTGTTTGTTTGTTTTCCTTTTTCTTTTTACTGTCTATTTTGTTTATTTCTGTTCTTTTTAATTTATTTTTTTTGTTTGAATGTTTATTTTTATTTTTGAAAGGGACAGAGCATAAACAGAGGAGTGGCAGAGAGAGAGGGGAACAGAGGATCTGAGGCAGGTTCTGCACTGGCAGCAGTGAGTGCAATACGGGGGCTCAAATTCATGAACCATGAGATCATGACCTGAGCTGAAGTTGGATGCTCAACTGATTGAGCGATCCAGGCACCATTGTTTATTTCTGCTCTAATCTTTATTATTTTCCTCCTTCTACCAGTGATGGGTTTTGTTTGTTCCTCTTCTAGCTTTTTTAGGTGTAAGGTTAGGTAAGCCCATATTCCTATAAACTTCCCTCTTAGAGCCATTTCTATTGTGTCCCAAGGATTTTAGACCATTGTGTTTTTATTTTCATTTGTCTCCACGTATTTTAAAAAATTTCCTCTTTG
This sequence comes from Paguma larvata, assembly GCA_030068075.1. Lineage (NCBI taxonomy): Eukaryota > Metazoa > Chordata > Mammalia > Carnivora > Viverridae > Paguma > Paguma larvata. The sequence goes on from CM057829.1 coordinate 21,302,327, forward strand.
GTATATAGGTTGACCCTATAATTGCCCAGTAGCATGTTATTTAACTCCCATGCATTTGCATTTTCTCCCGATTTTTTTCCGGCGGTTGATTTCTAGTTTCATAGTATTGTGGTCAGAAAAGATGCATGGTATGAGTTTGATCTTTTTTAATTTATTGAGACTTGTTTTATGGCCTGACATGTAGTCTGTCCTGGAGAATGTTCCATGTACACTTGAAAAGAATGTGTATTCTGCTGTTGTAGGATGGAATGCTCTGAATCTGTTAGATCCCTCTGGTCCAGTGTCATTCAAAGCCACTGTTTCCTTGTTGACATTGTGTTTGAATGATATAGCTATTAATGTCAGTGGGCTGTTAAAGTCACCTACTATTATTGTATTACTATTGATTACTTCCTTTATGTTTATTATTAGCTACTTTGTATAATAGGGTGCTCCCTTTTTGGGTGCATAAATATTTATCATTGTTATATCTTCATGTTCGCTTGTTCCTTTTCTGATTCTGTAATGTCCTTATCTCCATTTTTTTACAGTATTTTTTTAAGTCCATTTTGTCCAATATAAGTATTGCTACCCTGGCTTGCTTTTCATTTCCATGAAAAATTCTTTTCTATTCCTTCACTTTCAATCTGCATGTTCCTTTAGGTCTGTAAAGAGTCTCTTGTAGGCAGCATATACGTGGGTCCTGCTTTTTTATCCACTTCATCAACCTATGTCTTTGGAACATTTAGTCCAATCACATTTTAAGTAATTACTGATAGGGACGTACTTATTGCCATGGTTGTTTTTGTAGTTCTTCTTCGATCCTTTCCTTTGCTCTCCTCTCATGGTTTTCTAGCTGTCTTCAGTGATATACTTGGATTCCTTTCTATCTTTTGCATATGCATTACTGTTTGTAATTTTGTGGTTACTGTTAGTTTAAATATAGCATCTTATGCATATAGCAGTCTATATTAAGTTCATGGTCACTTCAGTTTGAACCCATTCTTACTCCTCTACACCCCGTGTTTTAGGTATATGGTATCCTGCTTTACAGTATTCTTATATTTTGTGAATCCTTTGACTAATTATTTTATAGAGATATGTAATTTTACTGCTTTTGTATTTCCTGCTTTTCTTACTCCTACATGTGGTCTTTCCTTTCCAGCTAAAAATTCCTGTTTACTATTTCTCGTAGGTCAGTGTAGTACTGATGAACTCCTTTAGCTTTTCTTTGTCTGAGAAACTCTTTATCTCTCTTTCTCTTCTCATTAATAACCTTGCTGGATAGAGTATTCTTGCGGTAGGTTTTTTTTTTTTCTTTTAGCACTTCGAATATATCACGCCAGTCTCTTCTGGCCTGCAAAGTTTCTGCTAAAACATAAGCTGATGGCCTTATGGGGTTTCCCTTGTATGCAACTGTTTTTTTGCTGCTTTTCAAATTCTCGGTCATTACTTTTTTGCCATTTTAATAACTATGTGTCTTGGTGTTGGACCTCCTTGGGTTGATTTTGTTGGGCGTTCCCTCTGCCTCCCGGATCTGGATTTCTGTGTTCTAACCCTAGTTTCAGGAAGTTTTCAGCCATTATTTCTTCAGTTAAATATTCTGACCCCTTTTTCTCTCATCTCCTCATAGAATCCCTATAGCGCAAATGTTGTTATGCTTGATAGTGTCACTGAGTTCCCTACATCTGCTTTCATTTTTATAATTATTTTTTTCTCTCTCCTCTTCAGTTCAATTGATTGTGTTCCATTACTCTGTCCTCCAGGTTGCTGATCTATTCTTCTGCTTCCTCTAGTCTACTGCTTATTAAATCCAGGGTATATTTAATTTTAGTTATTGTGTTCTTCATTTCTGGTTCTCTTTTATATTTTCTGTCTTTTTGTTGAGAGTCTCATAGAGGTTCTCCACTCTTCTCAGGTCCAGTGAGTATCTTTGTGGCCATCACTTTAAATTCTCTTTCACGCACATGGCATAAATCCAGTTTGTTTAGCTCTTGCTGTGATTTTGTCCTTTCTTTCATTTTGCACATATTCTTGTGTCTTCTCATTTTGTCTCACTCTGTCTGTTTCTATGTAATAGATAATCCAGTTACATTTCCTGCTCTTGAAATGGTCCTGTAGTGTCCTGCAAAGCAGTGTTCCCCTATTTACCGGGCCCTGACTCTTCATGGGTATCTCATATGAGTATCGTGTGTACCCTAATGTTGTGGCTGAGTTGCGTTTCTCTTCAGTCTGGTAATGTACAATGGCTCTCTTTGTGTGTTGTGGCAGAATTTGATGCCTGTGTTGTCACCAGTTTAGGCTTGTGCTGCCTTGGACTTGAGTCAAGTCAGAATAGATGTTTTCCAGAGATGCAGTTGCAATAAAATGCAGGGTGCTTTCCCTGTGTTTTCCCCTGAGATGCTTTCATTGGTGGGTAGGCTGCAGTCAGACCGGATGTCTGCCTCCAGGCTACTGCTGGGGCTGAAGTGGTACTGGTATGTGTGGTTATCTTCCCATTTCCTTTAGGCAGGGTTCTCTTTGGAGTGGTGTTTTCCCCTTTGGGGGCTGTTTGCACAATGCTGTGCTCGTGCCAGTGTTTTGGGTGGGCTCTGGAAAATGGTGCATCGGACGGGGAAGTTCTACAGGAGGACATGGGGGCAGGGCACTCGGTGCCAGCGAGGTCTGTGCTGTTCCCCTGCTGGATGTATCCTGGAGCTAAGGCCTGGCTGGAGGCACCATGTCCCGAGGAGAAGGTGGAAGCAGAGCAGGATGCTAGCAAGTTAGTTGGAAGGTGTTGGCACTGCGTTGATTCTGGCGGGCATCCATGTGTCTCCTGAGAGGCATCCATGTGTCTAGGCTGTAGGGTGGCCGGGAGATGGGAGTGGTAGTGGTGGTGAGGGGCGATGGTGCCCACCAGCTCTTTTGGTCCCAGAGATGTCTTCTAAAGATCCCTGCCCCTCTAACACCCACCCTGAGACTAGTAAGTAAATCTTCCCCTATAACCGAGGTGTTTTTCAACCTGCTTCTTTGCAGTTCTCAGGGGGGCTGTGTGTTGTGCTGTCCCTTTAAGGGTAGGGACTCCGTTTCCTATCACTGTGCAGCTTTCGCAGAATAAAGACCACTGATTTTTAAAGTTGCAGGTGTTAAGTCCTCCTGATGGAAAGAACTTGAGGAATTAGAGCCCTCTGGTTTTCAAAGCCAGATATTGTGGGGATTCATCTTCCCCATGCAGGTTCCCAGTGCCTGGGTTTACTGGCGTGAGGGTCTGTTTCTCCTCTGTGCCCACAGCATCCCTACCTCCCACAGACAGTTGTGCGGGTGCATTTTGCCCTAGATTAGGTCTCTGTCCTTTCTACCTTCTTCGACATGGCCTCTTCTCTATATTCAGCCGTAGAGAGTCTGTTTTGGCAGTCTTTGGGCCATTTTCTGGGTTATTAGTGCTGTATAGGGTGTTATCTAGTTGTATCCATGGGCTAAGGTGAATTTAGGATCTTTCTACTCCATCATCTTCCTCAAAAGTCTAACTCTGCCTTTCTTGAAACACACTTCTTTTTTATGAACCGGCAAGTGGCTAAAGCTGGGAGTGGGGGGAAACCATGTAATTCTCTGGTCAGATTCTAATTACTGTTTCATTATTCCTATTATATTTTTCATGTCTGTTCACTCTCACATTATCTAAGACGGACATTTCATCTTGTTCTCCTTTTCAATTCCCATCACTTTTTTCCCCTTTTCATTCTCAGCAGTGCCTCTTACTCAGAAAATGTGTGCAATCTGAAAAGCAGTTTTACACACTTTCACTACTACTTGCTGTGTCCATCTCTTCTGCCATTCCACCTGCTTCTTTAGGTGACCCGTCCTCGCTCCTAAAGCCAATCCCATTCATCGCTTGTGGGATCCCTTCTTTAATTCCTTCGTCAAGATTATTCATTTGTCATTCTCTCTGTTTTCTCCGATTTAAAAATTTCCCCTTCTTTACTTAGTAATCCCCTCGGCATAAAAACAGCATAAAAGAGAGACCAAAAATCCTCAATAACCGTGTATGTTCCTGCAGCTCCTTTGCCACTTCTCTGCTGCCCTTGATAGCTCAACTCTTGATAAGTTGTCTATATGTACCCTCCTCCCATTTCATCCTGAACTCCCTCCCATTAGTATTTCATAAATATCATGGCAGTGAATTCGTTCTTCTCAAGATCTCCTCCAGCCCCCACATCACCAAGTACAGGATCCAATTCTTCATTCGCATCCTACTTTATCACCTGACGTAGGTGATCAGCTCAGCCGCACAGTGGTCTCTTCACTTGGATTCCAAGACCTCATTCTCTCAGTTCCTTCTCCTTCACTGTCATCTCCTTCTCCCTTTCTTTTCTCACTGTCTTGGCATGACATGAGCCTCGGTTTTGATGCCTTTTATCTTCTTTTACCTTCCTTGACTCCCTCGTCTCATTCTGTAGTTTCAATACCTCTCTCCCCTCCAGACTTGATATTTAGACTCTAGACAAGGTGCACAGTTATGGAAGACCTCAATGTGAAGAGCACCAAGTACTGTTGGATTTTATATTTGATTTTGATTTCATACCCTGGCATGCAGGAAGACAACTTTTATCATGTAAGTCATACAGTGAGTCCTTAAAATATTTTACTAATTCTATTTAAGTTTTTAAGTCATTTGAATATTCTGACAGATGAGGAGAAGCCAATTATACTAATAATTAATTCCAAAAGCATTAAGATCGAACTTTGGAGAATTTGATTCATTTCTTCCATAAGAGAGTAAGATCAAGGTAACTTTTTCTGGTGGTACTTTATATACTAACTATTCATTTTTCTGCCCGAGCATAGATAGGAACCTCACTCTTCGTTTTGTTTTTTTTTGTTTGTTTGTTTTTGCCAAACTCTCCTCACATCTCTAGGGGAATGTACAGAAAGAGTGCAAAATACCTGAGCCAGTAGTGTTGAGACAGATTACAGTTAAGTAATTAAGTTGCTATTTAAGTAATTAAGGCGGTGTACAGGACATTAGGTTTAAAACTTGGTTTCTTAAATATAAATTATGATCATTTTATGTTGGATCCTACTCTCCAATGTTATTTTAAACTTTATTTATTGGGTTCTCATGGAAAAACTTGTGTGAACAGAGAAAAATCATTCAAAATTGTAACAGTCCGAAAAATAAGGAAGTATAGTCAATAGTCCAGAATCTTGGTTACATTTATACTAACCATGTGTGAATGGGACTCTTGTAACAGGCGTAATGGGAAGAGCACTGGACTAGAAATCATGGTACTTGTCACCATAGAGTGGCTTTCAATGAATTACATCTCTGTGGGTGTTAGCTGCCTTACCTGAAAAATAATGAGGTTGAACTTAGTGGTTTGTAAGAGTCCACTCAGGGACTTATATCTGATGATGAGTTTTTTTCTGTTGCTTTTTCCTCTATCTTCTAGAAGATTGAGGAGATCGAAGGGGAATTTGTGCCTTTCTTTTTTGTGCATGTCCTAAATTTTGCAGGCATGTGCGTGTGAGTTCCCCTACTTCTGGTGAAAGCAAATCCTATCTTTATGTTCCCTGAAGTGGAGTCCGTGTTTTCCCTGTCTAGTATCTTTCTCATTTTACAGGGAAGTGCAGTCCTCTCTTTTGGAAATTGCTCATTCTCCTTCCCTAACCATGTAATTCTCTTGATTCTTCAGTAATCCTGAATAATTCATTTCCTCTCTCAAAATGATGGTGAAATTGAACGGCTCCAACCCTCGATGACTTTTCTTCTGCTCATGTGTGATTGGTTGCAGAGTCAGACATGTGACCAAACTGGGCCATCAGAATTTTCCCTATAATTGTTAAGCTAGGGATGAAAGGAAAAAGGCATTTCCTCATGTGTGATGAAGTTGGGAAACAGGAAGCAGGTGGCTTCACATTCTATTGTTCCCTGCTGTGTAGAGAAAGTTGGTCTTAGAGCACAATGTGATGCAATGATTAGCCAAGGGAAGGGATGAGAGTGATGGCCTTATGTATTATTTGAACATGGCCAGCTGAATTGCTCTGCTTCCTACAGTTATGTGAGCCTTCCAAAAATTCTACTTTTTGCTTAAGTTAGAGTTCAGGCTTCTAAGATTAATTACTGACTTTGAATTTCATAGCCAGTCTGATGTGGAAATTTGTGGTAGAAGAAATAGTCGTTGTTCTTTCTTTTCTCTAACCTCCCACACACCTTTTTAAGCTGTCAAAATAATTGAGGACATATGGGAGGATTCTGCAGTAAATTAGTATCAGTCCTTCAAAAATGGCTTGCTATTGTTCTTGCCCGTTCTGTGCCTTTTCTCTCTTCTTCTGGTAATAGGCCCCGGCCCCAGGAATGAGGCTTTGACTCAAGTTGCCATAATTACATTTTTTTATGGCACAGTGATTAGTTCAAGATGTGAGCCTATAGCCCAAGCCATACCAAGGAGTGCCTTTCTTTGGATTTTTTTCAAATTAGACCAGAAGATGTGCCTCTTAGACTCTTGGACCATAGAAATACTATCGTATTGGTCTGATATGTTCATGGCGGTGTTGTCCACACACAGGATTGAGAAGTAAGCTGATTGGCAGAAAGAGACAAAACTTTTAGAAAACGTCTGAATGCTGTGGAGCTTCTGGTTCTAGTGATCACTGGCTCAAGGTCCACCGTCACAGTCATGTTCTTCAGTCGCACCTACCGAGGCGGGGTTTGGCCTGCTGGGAAGTTTTAGGGATCCATGCCCATGGATTGTACACTGGGAATTGGGTACACATTGTCTTGCAGGGGAGAAGTCTTGGCATTGTCTTCAGGGAAGGGAAGAGTGCCAGCTCTAAGTAGGGATGTGTGGGCTCCTTCCATAGGATCCAAAAATGAACACTCTGGGGTTCGAGATTTTGAGGAGCCTTTGCCCAGGTGATCCCATCCCAGGTGAAAGTGTCCCACCCAGGTCTTGATCCTCATGTAATAGCTTGCCTTGGTTATTTTCCCTCTTTGGAGTCTGATCATTCTATTAAGCCCGAGTCGAATCCAATTGTTGTATTGACTTGTTTTTCCTTATGTTGTAGGAAATAAAGTCTCTCTGTGAGGGACCATTGAGGTTTTCTGCTTTTTTTTTTTTTTTTTTTTTTTTTTATCACCTGTACCTTTTCATCAACTCTTTTCAGAAGAACAGTTTCAAAGTTCCCACGACCAGAAGCATCAGCCTCACCTTGGATCTTGTTAAACACGTAGATTCTTTGACGCCACCTCAGACCTTCTAAATTAGAAAGATTGTCTCAGGGCCCAGAAATCTGTGTTTTACCAGACTTGATTCATGGTAAGGTCAGAACCATGGTGTTGTCAGTATCTCTTAGTAGCCACTGGGCCGCATCGCTTCTTAGTTGCAAAGTCCTAATACCTGTCAAATACCTGACTGCGTCGTATCAGCTAGTATGTTCCCTGAACGCGTCCTATCAGCTAGCACGTTCCATTCAGCACTGCTGTTAGTACTAACAGTTGCATCTCCACCTTGTGCAGAGCTGTTAGGGCCTACCTACCCAGTGGCTGAGTCCTTTTTGCCAAGGCTGGTTTTAAGTTAGGATTCTACTACTCGCCCCCAAAGAAATCCTGACTTACTATACCTGCAACACCTAAGTGTATCTGGGAGAAATATATCTTCGATAACAGCATTAATGGTACTCATTTAGCACCACACAATCCTGTCATGCATTGCTGCCTGCCACAGGCTTTCACGGGTTCCCTCATGTGGTCATCACCGCGAGGCGGGTAGAGCGGATTCTGTCATAGGCGTGCACGGCTCTCTGCATCTGTGGATCCTAGTGAGTCTTTCTTTTATTATGATATGAAACATAATCAGGTGAAACAAGGCAGAAACTTCTGGTGGTTCAGAGCGGTGCAAGATGCTCTCCTTCTTTTATTGCCTTTAATTGAAACCTGTTCCTGGAACCTCAGGAGGACTGAAAAGATAAAGACCTGTCCTCCGACTTCCTCAGAGGCCTCTTCTGCACGATTCGCTGTCACGAGGATGACACAATCTGTCCACGAAGCATATGACAGTGTTCAATGACAATATCCCTCACAGGCTCTCCGGGCAGATAGGCGGTTTCCAAATGACACACTTGATCCGATCATTTTGGCAGTGCTCACCTTCAATACAAATCACCGCTCTCCGCTAACTGTGATTTACATCCGCTGCGAAGACGGATGAACTGCTTTCTCCGTTGCACGCTTTCTGTGCTTTGCATCCACATTCTCGAGCTCCCAGCCTTGCAAACTGAAATTAGTCGGCTTTGCTCCCGCGCATGTTTGGTGGCAGGTATTTCCACCAGTCAACCAGAAAACACGAGTTTAAACACCTCAGAGGAGAATAGTATTAAGTTAGATGCTATGGCGGAGAAAAGCAAATACATGAGACATAGTCTAAGTCTAAAAAGACTCCCTCTGCTGAGGTGAGTGTCTTGGGTTGGTTCCATAGATTCTGTGTTCAAGGAATTCTCCTGCAAGTGAGTAATTGAGGTAATGTTTTCAGAAAACCTTTCAAGGGAGGGAAAGAAACCAGACAGAAGTGGTTTTAGAAAACAGCTAGCCTGGGATTGTTCTCAGCACAGAACCCCGGAAAGTGAATTGCACAACAGAGTTTGTCCTTCACAGAGAAAAGGGGATAAGGCTGTTTGACCTATCGCATTAGTCACTGGCTATGGGTTGCCTCCAGGGAGAGGAGACACAACCCCCCAGGTGTCTTCATAGAGACAGCAGCTCCCATCGGCCAAGGACAGTCTTCTGGAGAAGGTTGCAGGCATGAAACCTTCACAGCCAACGCCTCTAGTTGCTGAGCAAAGGGGAATCAGGGAAGCAAGAGCTTCTCATATAGGAAAAATAATTACCTGTAATTCTAATAATACTGACAGGGCTGTTAATAATAGCTAACAATTATGCAGTGTTTAATACACGTGAGACTCCACTTTGAATGCATCGTAGCTCTTGACTCAATTAATCGTTCCCACACTCCTGTGAGGGTAGGTATGAGTATTATCCCCATTTTACAGATCAGGAAACTATGAATGACCGTGACCCTGGAAATAACATAGGAAGCAAGGGGAAAGCAAAACCCAGGCACCATGGAAAATGCAATCCAGGCAATATGCCTATGGGCAAAGTTGGCTAGACCTGGTATTTGTCTGAAAGCTGACTGACTAGGTAGATACGGTTCTGACGCAGGTAAGAATGGAGAAGTACCCTGTTGATGAGGATATTGGCAGGAACGCTATTCATAAAATATGCTTACCAACAATATAACTAAAATTTCCACAATGACCTGGTAAGACAAGGGTTCGGACTTTAGAGAAAACTAATAATCACAGTGTTTGTGATCAACATCGTGGCACTCAGGAGAGGTGCCTGGCCAGCTCTCTACTGCCCAGATGGGAATATAGTATTTTCAACTGTGACAACTGAAAGTAGATTAGGTTCAATATCTGAAGAGTATATGGGCTGAATCGTGTCCTTGTAAAAGTCAGATGTTGAAGTCCTAACCTTCCTGTGACTATTCTTGGAGACCGGGCTTTAAGAGAGGTAATTAAGGTTAAACGAGGTCCTAAGGTTGGCCTTAATCCAATACATCAGGTGTCTTTAGAAGAGGAAGAGACATCAGAGATGTGCACGTAGAGAAAAAGGCCCAGCTCACTAACATGAAGCCCGACGTTAAGGAGAACTAGTGACTGAAGCAGTTGTCACTGAGTACTGTGAACACATCATTGGACTTTAGAATATAGCGGATCTATACATGTCGTTCAACCTCATATACTAACTGGATTAATTTGCTAGAGCTGCCGTAGTACACAGATTGGGGGGGGCGGCTTTAGCAGCAGAAGTTAATTTTCTCACAGTTCAGAGATTAGCAGTCGAATATCAAGGTTCTGGCAGTATTGGTTTCTGCCGAGGCCTCTGTCCTGGACTTACAGTTGGTGTCTTCTCCCTGTGTCTTCACATGGTCCTCTCTCTGTGTGTCCTCATAAGGATAGAGGATTATGGCCTGCCCTAATGACCTCCTTTGAATTTAATTACCTCTTTAAAGACCTTGTCTCAAATATAGGCCCGTTCTGAGGTAATGAGGGTGAGGACTCCAACACACAGATTTTGTGGGGAACACCATTCAGCCCATAACGCTGGCCATTTCTGAAGCATAACCTCCAAGTGCTTCGTACATGTGCTGTCCCTCTCCCGAGAAAATTGGCTGCAGATGTTTCCTTTTGTATTCATTGATTTGCTTTGTACCAAGGGACTTTACTAAGAAACCTACAGCTGATTGGATCAGTGGCTGAATCAGAGGTCTTTGTGAAGAGGGCTGGCCTCCTATGAGAACTCTCTCTAATAATACCACTTGCTTTTGAGCAGAGAAAATCAACCCACATGTACCCTTTGTCTTGGTGGCTTCATAGCATACAAAGAGAAGATAGAAACAGGAGGTAAAGCAGAGTCAGAGAGATGCTGAATCATAGGAATGGTGGGGCAATAGGCATGGGAGCCACATAGGCCCTCTGTGCCAAAATTAGCCTCTTTGTTTCCTGTGCTTCCTCTGCATTGATGTGTGTCACTGGCTCCTGGTTGTGTTAAGCCAGTGGAAGGCCCTGGTAAGAAATTTGACTTCGGGAAGAAGGGGACAGCCATGGTATGTTTCCCTCTCCTTCTGGTCCTAGCTGGTGTCTCAGGCAGAGACTATATTACTTTCATGATTCCAGCTCTGCCTGAGAGCACCTTCTTTGATAGTCTCAGCTTCCATTAGTCACTCTTTCTTGCCATGGTTTCATTTTACTTCAGGTGGCTGCCTTTTGTGGAGTCCAGTAACACTGTCTTCCCCCCTTGTCTTTCTGGCCTTCAGGATGATAGCAGATTTTAGCTGTTTGTAATGAGCACCACCATCCCTCATGTGCTTCTCACCTCTTTCATCTTTTGTGAAACCAATTCCTCTATTAAATTCCTCATACTTGAAATACCTAGAGTAATTTCTGTTTTCCTGACTGGACCACAGTTCCTTTTCTAAGGAGATGAATTCAAGAGTTGTCAAGACAACACCTATTCCACTCTTGAACATGAAAAGCATTCTGTTTGTAATCTTTGGTGTGCATTGCCTAGGTCTTTTTTGGCCTTTCTTTGCTGTCTCATAGGGCCTTACAATATATACCCATCATTTGAGAAAGCTTAAGCCTGTCTCTGATTTTTACAACCTGGCGGCTTCCAGCATAGCTAAAACAATGACCTCTAAGGGAACAGCACTCTTATCAAAAAGGCAGATTATTTAATCACAAGGTCATAGAAAGGTTAGGATCAGGGCAGATCTTAATAGCAGTCTTCTTATTTACATGGGTGTTTATCTCATCCAGTTACTTCCTGGAATTCTTAGACTAGGCTCCAATAAGTAAGGTGTACTTGGTTAGAATATGGACCAATTTCTCAAATACTATAAAATTCCTTTAAGATTATACCCCTTTAAATTACTCAAACCGTGTAGAGATGGTGAAGGCTATCTTTTTTATTATCCATATTCCTCTGAAAGCCTTAGAGGTAACCTTATAATACTGTTACAGCAGAAGCCTGGAAAAGTCTTGAATAGCAGTCTGATCAATGGGGAGGGGGGTGCAGAGGCTACCTGGGACCAGCATAACTATAATTTTTTAAAAAGATTCATAGATGATTCTCATATATGTATCCAATGCTGAGAAACTCTTGTATAGACTGGTAGGATGATACAATGTCCTTCAACATTTTTGTCCCAATAATCATCTTTTAGGTGCATAGATTTGCATGTAGTAAGGTGATGCATGACATTGAAAGCCTATTTGGAAAAATAAATACCATTTGTCATTGTTTCAAATTAAACCCATGCAGGCGTTCCTGGGTGGCTCAGTTGGTTGAGTGTCTGATATAGGCTCAGGTCATGATCTCGTGGTTTGTGAGTCTGAGCCCCACATCCAGCTCTGTGCTGTCAGCTCAGAGACTACTTCCGATCTTCTGTTCCCCCCTCTTTCTGTCCCTACCCCACTCACACACTCTCTCACTCTCAAAAATAAATAAAACATTTAAAAAAGAGTAAACAACAAAAACCAAATTAAATCCAGGCAAAGCACTTTAGGGTGTTCTATGAGAAACCGTGGAGAGAGCATGAAGTTAAGGTGTCTGGGGAACAACAATCCCAGAGACATTAGTCCTGAGTTTTCCAGGCGGTTACAATGGTGCCACTTAGAAAATCTCCTCATTAAATCAAATGACGTGAGTTTCCATGTCATAGTCGGGATTATCGCTCCCTACCAGACGATAGATTAATGCTTCTTGTAACACTACTCAGCCGGCAGGGGCTGGGACAACCCTAGCCGCACATCACGATGAATGGACTGACCCCAATCCAGCTGAGCAGCAGAAGGACCTTCAAGGCCTCCAGAGCTGCCTGGCAATAGAGACTTGGGAGTAAGAGGAATCAACCAATTGCCTTAGGCGTGGGCTGACAAGAAGAAAAGCATGACCCCAGAAAAGGAGCCAGGGGTTTGAGTCTCCATGCTGGCGAGACCAGCATGAGCTAATCCACTCTCCGGGTTCCTGTCAGAGAGGGGAGGCGAACTCCATGCGAGACAGGGGTGATGGTCCCAGCGAGGATTTTACTTGTCCTGCTTCACGGAAAGAGCACTTTCCAAGGGAGTGAGAAAAATCAAGAATTAGGCACAAAGCCTTTCCCTACTGACAGTCTCCCTGTGGCAATGGCTTTGGGTTCCGTTTGCACAGAAAGCCAGACTGGCGTCTTTGGGGGAAAGGAATAGCCATGGGCTGGTAAAGCTGGAGCTTCCCAATGGACAAGAAAGGGCTCCTAGAGTGTGAGTCCAAGAGGTGTCACGGACTCGGGGACCACCTGATTGTTTTGTTTTGTCTTTTTTAATGTGGTCAATTTTAGGTCCTTTTTTTTTTTTTTTTTTAATGGATGCTTCTTTCTTATAAAAGGAAAACGCAAAGTCACGTAGTGAGCCAGTGTATTTTACTCCTGTGATAACTGACTGAAATGATCTGTGTGATGTTATTCAACATTAATGACACCATGGGGGTTAAATGGATGATATTTTACTAACTTATTTGGAAGAGTTATTTGCAGTTGTTTTATTAATGTTCTTCTATTTAGGATATAAGGTCAGGAAGAGAAATCATTTTGTGTTGATGAGGAAAATAAGGGCAGGACTCTGTAGTTTGTCGTTGTTGTTGGTTTGTTGTTGTTGTTTTTTTTTTTTCCCTTGAACTTTCATGCTTTCAATGAAAGAACCTCAAGGCATATGCTTCTTTGAGATAAAATACATTTTGCATACCGTCTTCCCCCTCCCATCACGGGCCTCTGCCTCACCCCGTCGGATGTTGGCTCTGAGGCATGTCTTATCTCTTCCTAACATGCACTCTGCCATGTTCCATTTCTTAAATGAATGGAAACCTTGTTTCGGCAGGGGAGGGCTCTAACGCTCACCTCACCTGTGTAAATGGCCGCACGAGCATGCTTCGGTCATCATTAAAAACGTGTTTACTTGGCAAGTTCCTCTGCTGGATGAATGACTCTGTAAGAATTCTCCACGAGCATTACCTGGAGATGGAAATATAGTTAAGTGACTACTTCTGTATGTATTTTAAAATTGAGGGTGGCAGTTTAATAAAATGAAAAAGGAATGGGTTTTGGAGTTAGAGCTTACTTCTGAGTCTATGTATCCCATTGACTTCTTATGTAACCTTGGGCAAGACACATGACCTTGCGAAGGCCTCAGATGCTTCAGCTATAAAATGAGACTAACACCAGCTTTGTTAAGCTGTATCAGGAAGGAGATGCTGTGTGAAAACACCTGACAGAGTTGGCACAGAGGACCGAGACAGAATGTTTTGCTTCTTTTTAGTGTTTTCATTTTCCTATTTTTTTATTCTTTTTCTTGGAGAATTCATCCGTAATACTATCTTTGATTACATAGAGGTTTGCAATGGACTTTGTATCTTCCAGGAGTAAGTCAAGGGGCGCCCGGGTGGCTCAGTCAGTTGAGCATCTGACTCTTGATTTCAGCTCAGGTTGTTATCTTACTGTTCGTGAGTTCAAGCCCCAAGTCAGGCTCTGCACCAAAAGCACGGAGCTTGCTTGGGATTCTCTCTTTCTCTGCCCCTCCCCAGCTGGCGTGAGTGTGCTTGCTCACTCTCTCTCTCTCTCTCTCAACAAATAAATATACTTAAAAAAAAAGAGAAACTTGAGTAAGCGAATGGCTGGAGAGCCGGCGGGTCAGAGGACGTCCTCTCAGATCTTGCCTTTTTGATCATTTAGCATCATCTTTTTATTTTAATTTTAAATTTCCTGAATATTACGAAAATGAGCATGTTCTTGTTTCATAGAAAATAGTTCCAAATTTATATTCTAGAAAGGACTCGATGGGTGGCAACATCCTGACTACTTGCAAAAATGGTTTGACAAGTTCAGTTTAAAAGAAAGGGACGTAAGTAATGGGCATAAAAAAGAGAAAAAAAGAAAAAAAATCAAAAACCCCGACGGGCATAAATTCAAGCGGCTCGCCTTTTTCAGAGCGACTGGTTTACAGTTGTAAAGGGCCCGCATAAAGAGCTCTTTCTATAGAACGCTCTAGCATTATGATATCACTGCAGCTGGCGAGGGCAGCGGAGACATTGGCAAGGTAACAGAAAACGTGTTGCCGGGCTTCCTTTCCTTCTCAACAAGGGCACGTTCCATATTTTGAACAGCGTACCTATCGTTTCAGGGATCTAAAAAGAAACTTGGTTTGGGAGCAGAGTGATGTGGTAGAAGGATATGAGCTTTGGAGTCAAATCTGTTCAACCGAGGTCATGTACCAGCTGGACACGTTTGAGGAAGTCATTTATCCATCTGTGCCTCGGTGTCTGAAAAATGGGGACCGTGCCATCCACTTCACTGGCTGGTGGTGAGAATTTAAATGCATTACGCATATACCAGAAGTATATATCCTGTATACACTGGAAGTGTCTGGTATATACTACAGTTCCCGATAAGGGGCACTGTGTTTTTTGTTTTGTTTTGTTTTGTTTTACCAACGATACTCTCATTTATAATTTTAATGGTTCAAACAAACCCCTACCGCCCAGGAGATTTGGAAATCTCGCAGAGCTCCCCTGAAGAAACCTTTTAAGGACTCCTGTGAAATAATATCATGAACATATGGAGTAGATTTCCAACTTGAACACACTGTGCCCTCAGGATTAAGATTAAAATTATTGACTTTTACCCACCCTGGAAAGTCTGACAGGAGTGCAATACATCTGACCCCTCACGAACCCGACTGGCTTTGCCAACACCGAGGAGCCAGGAAATGTTAGACGAAGAAATGTGTGTGCTTCCAAGCCTTCAGAATTCCTCTGATTAAAAGTTCAGGGTTATACAGACAGGTGACCTATTGGGAGACTGACCGTGGTGACTTTTTAATACCGTGACCATTTTTTTCCTTCTCTCCTCCATTTCCATGGTCGGTGGTGGTTTTTGGAGACGAAATCGCTAGCTGAAGGAGAGTGTTTGCCTCAGCACAACTCGTTAGCTCATTCCCAAAGCTCTGCTACAGTTGGACGGGGTTCAGTTGCTTCTGAGAGGCTGTTGTTTGACGTTTGGATTCCATTCACATGACTTTATCCTGCATAACTCACAGATGATCATTAATAATAAATGCTGTCATGAGGATGTTATGTGAAAAGTAAGATTTAAGAGGCTGGATTTTTAAGGCAAGACCGATGAGGCTACAGTGGGACATTGAAGTTATAAGGAAACTTCTTGCCTCTGAATTAGACTATTAATTATGCCCAATCTCTTTCTCGATCTTTCTGACGAGCCTTCTCATCTTCATGCAGTTGCGGAATAGAATTAGAGATTTGGAAAATGTCAAAACCCAGAGTTCATTAGTCCAGCTTGCTAATTCCACTGGTGAGATAACTAATGAAAATATTTTCTTTGAAAGGTGTTTTTCAAAACCTACATATCACATTAAAGATAACAAGACTGTATTAATGTATGAAAGGTTACTTGAGGCCAAACCCGAACTTCGGAATAGGAAAGTAAGGTGCGTATGTGTGCCTTGAATGTCAGGCAACTATGACTTAGTGGGAAGCAATCTGAATTAAAAAAATAAAATTCAACTTGCATTTTTAATTGACCTAGTGCTTAACTGTACAAAGCCTCAGTTCCATTATCGTATAAATGAAAATAAGTATATCACCATCTAGGAATGTTGTAACAAATGTGTAGAATATCTGCGGCAAACCTAAAATGCAGTATGTTCTCAATAAAAATTATGAACTCTCATCATATCCAAAAATATATTGTGGGTTTGCATCACCATGATTCACAAAAACTACACTCTTTGAGAGACAGAAATGATAGATAATTCTAAATGCCCTGCTACTAGTCCAAGGTTACAGAGTGACCTTGCCCATTTGAATGGTTCAAGGTCTCGGGTAGTGCTCAGTGTAACAAGATGACATTAGATAACACCAAATAGTTTGGGTCACGAAGTGATAGGATATAATGGTGGATATTGTGAGGTTTAGTGCTAGGAGACCTGGATTTGCGTCCCGGGACGTCCGCTTCCTATTTGCATAACCTTGAGTAAGTCATGTAATCACTTAAAGCTTCAGTTTCCACATGTGTGAAATGGCGATGATAGTAATGTCTCTCGGGGTTGTTGTGAGGATTATATGAAGCAACTCAATCAAAATGCTTGGCCCAGTTCTAAGCCCAGAACTCTCTCTGTATTTGGGTATCTCTCCTTCTCTCTCTGTGTGTATAAATTGTGGGAAAACGTACATATAATTTGCCATCTTAACTGTTTTTAAGTGCACCGTTCCGTGGTATTAAGTACACCGACGGTGTTTTGCAACATCACCACCATCCGTCTCCATAATGTCCCGAAGCTCTTTTCCTGTGGTGTGTACGTACCACATTTCATTCTCCATGCATCTGTCGATGGAAACTTGGTTGTTTCCACCTCTCGTGAACAAGTTGCTGTGAGCAAGAGTACCAAGATACCTTTGAGTCCTGGCTTTCGATTCTTTGGGGGTACGTATTCAGAAGTAGAGTTGCTGGGTAATACGCTGATTCTATTTTTCAGTATTTGAGGCATTACCATACTTTCTTCTCCAAAGTGGCTGAGCCATTACCTGAGTACCAGTAGTGCTCAAGGGTTCCAGTCTCTCCATGTCCTCATCAGTACTTGTTATTTTATTTCATTTTATAGTAGCCAACCTAATGGGAGTGATGTGGGTAAATATATGTTTTTAAATACCGAGTCCATATTAGTATGTGTATGATCGTCTCTTTGGATTATGGTTTATAATTTGCATTGTCCAACTTCCGGGGGAGTGGTTAATCCCAGGAGAGTAGATAAGGTAGGCATTAGGACTAGGGAGAGGAGATTCTTCAACAATAGGTATGTGTGTGGAGTGGAAGAGGCTAAGAATTCTAAAGCATGGCGTAAGCGAAGCAAGTCAGAGAAAGATAGCGTAAAACCTTGCTTTGCGAGCATAATTTGTTCCAAAAACATGTTTGTAATCCAAGGCACTTAACGTATCAAAGCGTATTTCCCCATAAGAAATACCGGAAACTCAGATGATTCGTTCTACAACCCCAAAATATATTCATATAAAAATGAATATGTTCGTAAAAATTCATGTTACGTACTGTAACATAATACAAAATAATAAAGAACGTACAAAATATAAAGAAAAAATCAACAAATTAACCTGCACTTCTGTTTGAAAACTTTCATGGCTGGTGTGAGGGAGACAAGAGAGAGGAGGGTTATTGTATAGGATGACTTTCTCTGTCACTAACGGAATCACTGGTACCTCTTGGCTCAATGGAATCTTCTGCGTGAGGCCCATTGTATACGCTCACAAGGGTGCTGACTACAGTACAGTATTAATAAACTCTTGTCACACACTGTATTTAATGTAACCAGCAATACGGCAGCAGAGGAAAGGGTTTCTATCTGCAGGCAGCCTGCCCTAGAATATAGCAAGGCATTCCTAAGCTCATGCCTGTCTGGAAAAGCAAAGGACTGTCCATAGGTGCTTGGAAGTGACAACGAATACACTAGTGCCAGTTGTGGGCACCTTCTAATGTTATGAAAGATCACTGATTTCTGCCAAACACAATGGCCTGAGACCGAGCATCCGAGCATGAGAGACGATCCTCCACAATCCCGCAGTGAGACAGAGAGAAGAACCAGCGAGTGGCTCAGTTGTGATCATGTGATGCTCGGCATCATGCACTACTTGTATTGCAAGACACCTCTCGTTTATCAAGTTAAAATGTATTAGAAATATTTGCTCATTTTGCAGAACACTCGCGTAACAAATTACTATCAATCCAAGGTTTTACTGTATATGATTTCGCTTGTATGTGGAATAAAACAAACAAACTAGACTGTCAAATACAGAGAACAAACTAATGGTTGCCAGAGGGGAGGCTGGTGGGGGATGGCTGAAGTAGGCGTAGAAGGTTAAGAGCTACAAACTTCCGGTTACAAAACAAGTAGGTCACGTTGATGAAAAGTACAGTGTAGGGAATATAGTGAATAACATTGTAATAACATCGTATGGTGACCACACTTGTGGTAAACTTCCAGAACTGTCCAGTCACTATGTTGTACACTGGAAACTCCTATAACATTGTATGTCAACTATACTTCAGTAATGAGTTAAGAAAATCTAAGGCATGAGGAAGAGGAGGAAGGAGGAAATGAATCCCTTCAGGAGGAGATAAGTTACCTTTCCCTGGCTGTACTAACCCAAGCTGTGGCTATAACTCCCCATCTTAATTTGATCAAGAAGATTTTTTGGGGGGTTATAGGTTGTGGAACTTTGGGGTTCTAGAGAAGACCATCCGAGTGTCCGCACAGGTAGGAAGTAGAAGGGTGGTCGTGACGAAGAGTTAGCTTCATAGCTTGCAGCGAGACTGTCAGAGTCAGCCGAGGCGGGGAGCCCACTTTCCTGACGTCCGTGGTTGGAGATCGGGTTGACAGGTGCCTCTGAGCCGCTACCAGCTCTGGGTAGGGCAACAAGCAAGTCTCCAAGAGAACCCGTTTCTGTGACTCAGGGAATCCTAAAATTGTAGCAGGGGGCGTACTAGGCGAAGGACGAGAGGCCTTCATGCTGCCCTGAGCAAGTCCAGGTCCAGAGACCTCCCTGACTGCAAGCACTCACAGATCTGGTGTTACAGTGGAAATGAAGGTCGTGGAATGTGTACAGAATAGTCATGCTATTAATGCACTCCCTGTGTGGATTCATCCAGAAGTTGATGTTTAGAGGTGCTGTCGCCCTGAGGATGCCAGATGTGGGAGATGTATTGCCTCTGATTTTCTGTGACCGCACCGTCTAGCCTCACGAACAGCAGGGAGCTTCCGGGAACTGGACTCATGAAAACTGTGCTCCTCAAATGTAATGATCATCTGATTCTGTGAGAGGTGGAGTGTGAACATAGGTGTGAGATTCCAAAGGTCGAGAAGTGGATCGAGATGTTTAGAGAATAATGTAATTCGGACCGAATGCCCCAGAAGTCTTGAGCTCCAGTCCAGACTCCACGATTTCACTTCCTGGGTAGGGGAGTCTTTGTCAGTTTACCTCACCTCTCTGAGCCTCAGTGTCCTCAACTGTAAAATGATGGTACATAATAGTACTGACTAAAAATACACGGAGGCAAACGATGACAGCAGCATGTATTTAGTACTGTGATAAGAACGCTGAGGGTTGCAGAGAGAACGTAGCTAAGTGTGGCAGATTGCATTTTCTAAAGCAGCGACAATGTCCTTCCATCTCACTTGCTCATCTACAGCGTGACCTTAATACTCTGTGCATTAAGGGGCTGACATCTACGCTTTTCTGCCTGAAGTCTGGGCAGGCTTAGGACTTGCTACAGTCAGTAGAATGTGGGGAGGAGATATCGCGTGAGGCCTGAGGCCAGGCCGGGAAGGGTCACGGATTCCACCTTGCTTGCTGGAACTTCTCCCTTTGAGGTCTTTGGTCCCCCTTGAGGGTAAAGCGTCCATCTGTCCCAAGGCATTGACGCTGTGAGGAAGCTCAAACTAGCTCAGGTGGAGACACCACAGGGAGAGCTCTTGAGACTTTTCTTAGAGCACAAGAGATGTCAGGCCACCCACTAATGGTTGCATCCCTGCTGATATTCTAGCAACCGCCACTCTCTGACCGCAGCCACAGGAAAGTTCCAGAGCAGGCACTATCCAGCCGAGCCCTTAAATTCTTGGCCCACACAATCCTGGGCCAAATAAATTGGGGGTAGAAGCCACTATATTTGAGGTGGTGTTATTGTTCAACAAAAGATGTCAGAATGGTAGGGCCCCTAAGCTCGACTTGTGATTGCTTCTGAAGGCTTCCTCAGAGAAAGAACATCATAAATGAGAGCTCGAGGACAAACAAGGCGAAGCTGTCAGGTGCGGTGATAGTTCTCCAGTCAAGGCCCCAAGCTGAGGGACAGTGCCCACCGCATGGAGCCCATGGAACATGAAGGGGCGGTTAGGTGTAGTTTGAGCTTGCCATAGAGGAGACAGAGAGGGGCAGGGATTCCCTGACCGTGCGAAGCTCTTGGACTTGACCCTGAGGGTGATTAGAGCCCACTGAGGGCTTGTAGGGAAGCTACTTATTTATTTTGGTTGGTTGGTTTTACAGATAAGTTTGACCCCAGAGGGAAATGTAGTTTGGAAGAGAACAAGACAGATGGAAGAGTGGCTCACAGGGAGACCGTAGTAGAATTCCAGTGCGAGGGGCTGGCAGCGTGGATTAGGGATGAGGACGGATGTGCAGACAAACAAAAGGAAGAAGTAACTGGAATTGTGAGCAATTTTTGTGAAAGAGCGAAGTCCTTGGATTTTTACCTTGGGTGAAGTGATGCCTTTCAACGCGAAAAGGAATAGTCTTGAGCAGTAAATAAGCTTTATTTGGGGCCATGCTGAATAGGAGTTTGAAATGTCCTACCATTCATGTGTTTATGGTAGATAGCTCAACAGAGAGGTCTAAGTGCGGGAGTCGTGGGGATAGGGATGTCCCGTGAAGGACCTGGAAGGGGGTGAGGTCATCCGAGGAAAAACCGCAAGGGTAAGAGAGTAGAGCCCTCGAGGCAGCAGTGAGGAACAGAGGCACTTAGGTGTTGTGCAGAGCAAGCGGAGTCCATGAACGAAGAGCAGGAAAGGGTAGTCAAAGAGGCGAGAGAAAAGCCAAAGTGCCTGGGGCTCAGTAAGAAATGAGACTATTTTAAATAGTTGCCCTCGCTGTCCGATAGCTACTGATCAGGCAGGACAGCAGAGATCCAGGTCACGTGTCTGGTTATGACTCGCATGACGCCTCGATGACATTGGCAGCAGCGGCTTCAGTGCAGGAGTGGGGGCAAGACACGTTGCTGTGAGTTGAGGAATAAAGAGGGAGTAAAAGAAATGTCAGGGGCGCCTGGGTGGCTCAGTCGGTTGAGCATCCGACTTCAGCTCAGGTCATGATCTCACGGTCTGTGAGTTCGAGCCCCGCATCGGGCTCTGTGCTGACAGCTCAGAGCCTGGAGCCTGCTTCGGATTCCGTGTCTCCCTCTCTCTCTGCCCCTCCTCTACTCGTGCTCTGTCTCTCTCTACCTCAAAAATAAACATCAAAAAACAATTTTAAAGTGTAATGTCAGTGCAGAGAAAGTTGCCCATGTAGTTTGGCTAAAGAGGGACAGGATGGATGGAAAGAAGGCAAACTAGCAACAGAACTTACGGGACGGTGGAAACGTTCCAAGTTTACGCTCTCCTCTACTTGGTCACAATCAGCCGCCTGAGATGTGGCTAGTGCCACTGAGGAATGGAGCTTTAAGTTTTATTTAGTTTTAATTGAAAAAAGTACGTATGACAAGGGGTGAGCATAGAAAAGAGGGCAGAGAGTATGGGATCCGTAGAAAGAGAAAGAGCTTTTTTGAGGGAGATTTTGTTGCTGTTAAGATAGTAGAGACTTGTGTACATGTGTTTTGTTTGTTTGTTGTTGTTTTTTTAATGTTTATTTTTGAAGGAGAGAGAGACAGAGTGTGAGCAGGGGAGGGACACAGAGAGAGAGGGAGACACAGAATCCGAAGCAGGCTCCAGGCTCCGAGCTGTCAGCACAGAGCCCGACGCAGGGCTTGAACCCATGAGCGTGAGATCATGACCTGAGGTGAAGTCCACCTGAGCCACCCAGGCGCCCCGAGACTTGTGTACTTTTAAATACCTGTGGGGGGCGCCTGGGTGGCTCAGTCGGTTAAGCCTCTGACTTTAGCTCAGGTCACGATCTCACGGTCTGTGAGTTCGAGCCCCGCGTCGGGCTCTGTGCTGACAGCTCAGAGTCTGGAGCCTGCTTCGGATTCTGTGTCTCCCTCTCTCTGCCCTTCCCCTGCTCATGCTCTGTCTCTATGTCTCTCAAAAATAAATAAAGGTCAAAAAAATACTTAAAAAAATTAAATACCTGTGAGTATTGGGCAGCGAAGAGCATTTGAAGCTGCAAGACAGGATCTGGGAAGGAATCAGTAAGGGCTCTGAGGAGAAAGGCCGTTAAGTCGATGGGATCTGAAGCAGAGACAGATGCCTCGGCTCTGGAACACTCAGGACCAGGAGCCCGGGGGAGGGAAGACGGAAGCGAGTGTTGACGGGTTTGGATGCTGTGGGGCGTGTAGGCTGGCGGCAGGAAGCTGAGTGGGCTCCCAGCGGATGGATTCCATTTTCTCCACAGGGCGGGGAATGAGCTCATTTATGGCGAGGGAGGGGGAAAGCGTGGTGAGTTCGAGGTTTGAGAGAGTTGAGAAGATTTAAAACAGCTTTGCGGGGGCGCCTTGGGGGCTCAGTCGGTTAAGAGTCTTAGTAAGGCTCAGGTCATGATCTCGCGGTCTGTGAGTTCGAGCCCCACATCGGGCTCTGTGCTGATGGCTCAGAGCCTGGAACCTGCTTCACATTCTGTATCTCCCTCTCTTTCTGCCCCTCCCCTGCTCATGCTCTGTCTCTCTCTGTCTCTCTCTGTCTCAATAATAAACATTTAAAAAAAAAAAAAAACCAGCTTTGCGGAGACGACAAAGTCGCCGAGTCTGTCAGATGGCGGAGAACGCCTGCTCCTTCCCTCTTTCCGATTCTGCAGCCACGGTTACTAACGCCGCCGCGAGGCCGGCCCACCCGTGCCTCCCTCCTGGCGCCTCGTCTTTGGACATTTTTACCTCCGTCTCTTAGTCTCTTACCCGGTTTACTCCCGTGAAGGCCGTGTGTCTCTTGGCACGGGGCCCATCATCTCATTTCGTCCCTCCTGCCCTGACGCGCGGAGCACAGTTCCGCCCCCACCAAGGAGGCGCGGTGAACATTCGCTGAGGGAGGGAATGCGTGCGCGTGCGTGCGCGTGCGCGAAGGGACAAGCGATGCAGGTCGCTCCGGAAACCCCCTCCTCTGACTCAGGGTCACCTTGCTCCTTCCTCTGCGTGACCGGCTCCATTTCGACTTCACATTTCCGGCTTAGACAGAGCCGGAGCGTCTGCCCGTTCTCACGACGGTTCAGAGAGGCGTAACTGAAAACCAGCTCAAGTGATGCCGCGTGGAAAAGAAGGGCTGTCATTTTGGAGGACTTTTTTTTTTTTTCTTTTAAAAGAAATCTTTAATTTCGCGGACTCCAGCCGTGGCCTGAAAGCTGACACTTGGGGGGTTCCTTTTCCCCCAGTATAACTGACCTGCCAGAGTCCCTGCTCTTATCTCTCGTTCTCAAGGATATAAACAAACATTGGGACTGGCCAGAGCCCTGACCTTCTGGATGGTGAAGCCTCCCTGGGGTTAAATTCTAACTAAGATCGTTCCCCCGGGTCTCAAATTCTATCATTTTGTGCTATATTTACCGATGATGTTACACTTTATCTTTCTCTTAGCAAATATTTAACTTGTGGAGTGAAAACATGCCATGAACGCATTACTCATAAGTTTCCATATTTCCCAAAGATTTTGGCAAGTGGCAGAGAGGAAACTTCTGGGGTCCTATGAGTACAGTTGAAAGGAAGCCAAGTGCCAAATTTGAGTGAATTCAGAGGGGCAGAAACGGGTGTGTATAGAGCCTAACGGGAATACGCTAAATGATTTCACACGGCTGGTTGATCAGTTATCAACCTTTGCTTTGCAGCTGTCTTCTTAGCTTGGAAATCAAATGTTTTTTAAAACAGTCATTTAAGAATGCGTCTTAAAGATTGTGTCTTATTCACTGAAAATATGGGGAGCTCCTTTTTTTTTTTTCCGGTTCCAGTCTCTGTTCCATTCAATATTAAACATATCGACATCTAGCTGCCAGTGGGGCGAGCCAAGGATGGACTGAAATCTTTCATGATCTCATTTTTGTGCTAGGACGTAAGCTTCTGAACCGGAACAGCTTTGCGAGAATGAAATACCTCTTGATACCAATGGTTTGGGGACCACCGAAACCCATCGTTTTTTAGAAAACTGAAATAGGCTGTTTAAAGAAGAATTTTTATTGATAAACACCCTTTAAAATTCATTATTTATACTGCAGGCTGAAATCTGACCAAAGAAGCTCTTCTCTTGATTTCCCAAGCGACCTCATAAAAGGTTTGGGCTAGCGTTCTCTAATTCCGAAATCCAAAGAAAATAAATTTTATCCAGATGTTGGGCTTGGGGATGCGTGTTGCATTACCCACAAAACCGAATATTTGTTTTTTGGAAAATCTTCCTACTGTATATAATTTAAAATAAAGGTTATATCTGTTTCTTCCTTCTTGTCCAGTTTCTTGTTTTCAGTCTCCAAATGCCACTTTGCCACTTCGCCACTTCTGAGTCTCTGGCCTTTCTGTGTTTGTCGACAGTGCGCATGATTAAAATGATATTTTCATATTTCAATGTAGTTGGAGCTCCTTAAAGCAGAGGGTTGTAAGTGCAAAAAGAAAAAAAAAGAAAAAGAAAAAGATATGCGGTTCCCTAATGGCTTATTACCATCCTATTTGCAATTCAGATCAGCTCTAAATTGACTGAAATTTTTAAACACATACCAGGCAGTTTAAACTAATGATTGTCTGGAGGTTCACATCTGACATGAACTAAGCTTCTGTTCAAAACAAATTGCAAATAATTCCTCCCTTAGAGTCAAAATGTCACTTTTAAAACTCCATGTTATTGCTAGATTTTTGTCAGTTACATACAAAAAAAGAAATCTGTTTTTATCACGAGTATTCTACCTTTGAAAGAACGGAGCGACACCATTTTCCTATTAAAAAAAAATAACACAACAACGGGCATCTATATATCTGGCCTTCCATCAGTTTCACTAGGAATCGCCCCCCTCCTCCCGCACTTCCCCCTTCAAAAATCCTAATTGTAAAGTAAAATACCCTTGGGGCAGTGGTGGGCCCAAGTTGCTTAGCAACCCTCAGCAGGTAGCTGGGATTCTGTGCAGCTGTCCTGATTCTTTCCTAAAGAACCTTCTTATTACTGTTTGTGTTAATCTTTAACCAGGCTTTTAAACCGCAGTCTTTCTCTCTCGGTCTCTTGTTGTTAGATCGAGGGGGCCTACTCAAATGTTGTCCCAGAGGTAATGGTATTAAGGGTGGCTATTGAATGTTTGAAGAGCGATAAGCCCTAAAAGGAATGAGAATTGCATGTTCCAACTCACCTTCTTTTGCATTCTTAAAAAATATTGTGAAAATTGTACCCTAACGGGAACAATGGTTGGTGTTGACACACAGCCTAAACCTGCTTTTGCTCCTGGCTTGTAAATAAGGTGAGGCCGCCTCACTCTAATTGTTCCTTTTCAAAAGCCCCACGTTTTCCTGCAAAGACCACTTAAGGAATTCATTTAGAATTTGTAGATAGCAGTTAGACTGCTTCCTAAGTCTCTTGATTTAATTATAGGAGAGCAGGGTATGGATGGGTGGATACCAAGACAGATTTAACAGGGCACTGGAGAATCTGCATCTTTAAGGAAGTGTCGCTGTTCCCGTCGGGGCGGGAGGGGGGGGCGGCTTCCCTGGACTTGAAGTTGACCAGTTCTTCAAGGATAAATCAGCGTGATGTGGCAAGGGAGGCACATTTAACTTTAATTAGCACGGAGACCTCATCATTTCCTCTGTTGTGACGTTTGGACAAATTTCAGAGACCGCCCACAACGGTGATTTACCAATGGCGGTAAGCTCAGAAAACATTTTAAAATAAGGCTGTTTCCACCTTTCCACGAACCGACATAAGACCAAGGGAAGAAGGCACTTCTTCGGGTCTTTTCTGAGGTCGTTTTACTCCCTTTCTCTCAGTAGATTAGAAAAAAGAAATCATCACGGGTGATTCACTCCCAGGACCTTCATGCCATGTCATTTAAAAGGAATTTAGACCTTTTTCCATCCTAACATTTCGTACAGACCTGGTCCTGTTTAACATAACATGTGCTTAATGATACTGATTAACTGACTTGGAAATTGGAGAAAGGTGAGAGTGTAGAAAGGAGAGAACATTTTCATATTTTCCGGACCTTACTGAAGTTAATCAGTAGAGATACAATCTTCATATTTTGGATGACACACACACACACACTCTCTCTCTCTCTCTCTCTCTTATTAGCTTCCTGATTTCTGAATTCCATTGATATAGTCTCCTTTTTTGTCTGAAGCTGTTTTAAAAATTCTTTGATCTTATGTAAAAAACCAAAAAGTTTAATTTCTTCCAAAGTTCAGTAGTTGTTACTGTCCAGCACCTACTAGGATGTGTGTGGACTAGTTCATTTTTTATTCCTCTGAGTACACCAAACATCAAATGCAGGAAACGTACCTTATATTTCTGCTGGAGAAACTGAGACAGGGCGCCTGTTACCCACATTTTAGACTGCCGGGTTTGGATGCCTGGGAGGTGGCGTGATCTCAGACAAGATGGGCACATTCAGGGTGGTATGGCCATGGACCGGAAGTCCCATGATAACAGGTAAGCTTCCTCCTATGTCTGGCAGCGTTCAGATTTCCACCGAGATCAGCTTCGCATTCAGAATATTAGCTCCTTTTTTCTTTCTAAGGAACGTTCACCACACCATTTAGAAGTGATAAACCCTCTCTGTAGTTTTGATTTGTCTGCCGTTTAAACTCCAACCTCTGTCTTTTATCTTTCTCTTGCCCTTAGATAAATTATTTTGCTACATGAATGATTGCCCAAGTGGGTCAATTAAATTCTTAATAACGGTTGGTGTTGATTACGATTTTCCTAATGAAAATATCTGTGCGAAATCTTCCAGGCAACTTCTAAAAGGAAACTCCTTGGTGAATTTAAAAGAAAATTCAGGAAAAAAAAAAAGACTCTTGATAAACATGTTGGTAGATTTCATTCTATCAGACCTTAGCTTGTCAAATAATAATTTGTCAAATGCCAGTAGAGGAGAATATCAGTTTAGAAAAGGGCAGTTTGAGACAGTGCGCTTATGCCTGGTTTGTAGAGACCTTTTCATGGGGTTTGGCCTTTGTCTCTACGGGTAGAGGGAACGTAGGTCCCACGCCTGTGATCAGCAGATGCTGTGTTCCTGTTATATCCAGGCAGGTATCCATGGCCTCAAAACCATTAATCCACGTGCCAGAACTATAATCCCAACCCCGAAGGGTGTAGTAGGTTAGAATGGTCCATTGTAGGCCCTATGGCTTCCATTGTGGTTCATTATTTAAGTATGAACACACATTTTTAATGTTTTCCAGCCCCACCCCTCACCTCTCACCCCTCACCCCCATCCTCAGCTTTTCTTTCCCTTCCCTTCCCTTCCCTTCCCTTTCGATGAACCTAGATATGAATAAAACACAATCGATTTTATTTCTCCTAACAATATATTTATATTAAATGGAAAAGATCCTTTGATTTGTTTATTTCAGAGTTTTTCAACCTCGGCACGACTGCGATTTTGGATGTCATTGACATTTGGGGCGGTAAATCTTGGTGGTTGGGACTGTCCTGTGCATGGTGGAATGTCTAGCAGCACCCTGGCCTCAACCCACCAGATGCCACCCGGTTATGACACCAAAAAATGTCTCCAGGCATTGCCAAATGTCCCTTGGGGGCCACCCAAGCACCCCGTGGTTTAGTCCTTGCCTTGGTGTGTGGTGAATAGGCCAGCCCATCATCATCACCTATCAACTTGTTAGAGATTCAGAATCTCAAAAGCCCCTGAATGGAAATCTGTGTTTTAGTAACGTTTCCCAGGTGACTTCATATGAACACTAGTGTGTGAGAAGTCCTGATTTAGTTCCTCATCTTAAATAGAAGTTTGGGCATATTTACTTCTTAGGCCGAGACAGCACAGTTCCAAGGGTTAAAATGTAATTGCAGCAGAATCCTCAGTCTGCAAGGTGACGTAAAAATTGGCAAATGTTCATAAAGCAAGCTCAACTGAAATACTTAAGAAAAATAAAAGGGCATTGACTAAAAAGTCCCCCCCGCCCACCGTGGTAATTATCATACCGTCTTAGATTTTGATCCACTTTCTACCATATGATTATAAATTAATGATACTTGGGAAATACATCTCTATCTCCCAAGCTAATCCATCCATACATACACTAATAATAAGGAATTCTATAATTTATCAGGCATACATTATGTACTACTTAGTGCTGTACTAAGTACTTTAATCCTGACAACAAATCTGTGAGGTAGTCCCCTCATTCAACAGATGAAGGATCTAAGAGTAATGCAGTACCTTTGTCCCGATCACAGATTTCTCCAAAGTGAAAGGCCTGGTATCCAGGCCCGCGTTCTTGGCCATCTTCCTATTCCGTCTCTCCTTCGAAGGGGAGAAAAGAAAAAACATAATGAACATTTTTTCCACCTAATTATGCCTATACAGCCTCCATACAGATTCTCAGCCCCAGGAATGAGCGGAGGGGGAGAATCATTCTTTTTCTTTAAGGCTCTCTTTTGTTCTATCTTCTTCGGCAGTGGTCTCATTATACCTTGAGAATGTCTGAGTGTAGCCAACAGCTTGAGGTAAAGAACAGGCTTCCCAGTTCCATCCCCGTGCCCTGATAGAGTTAGCGTTCAGCGACAATAAAGCCACGCGGTACATTGTAAGAGGCATCCTTGGAAAAGATCGTTTTTGTCTCTTGTTTTTGAGATTTGCCCATGGAGTGCTAGGAATATGAACTATAGACTGCTTAGCTGGCCCAACGCTTAATAAGTAGGCGCACACCGAGAAAGAAAATTAAATACGGCATTTACATGATTTAACTGGAAACTAATACCTCTGTGATTTTTTATTTTTTTCCTTCATTAGAGAACCCCTCTGCTTTTGCTTCTGATCCTTTCTTCAGCTGAACCTCTTCAACTGTATCGCCAACCTATTTTTTATTCAACCTATATTCCATCAGACGGTATTTCCGGCTTCCTTTTATCACCATGGTGACACCATGCGCTTATGCCTTTATTAAAAATTTATCTTAAATAGATCTTCTAGGAACTAGTCTTTTAGGCACTGACAGTTTTTCAGTTTCAAATCCACCCTAATGTCCAGATACTGGGAATTTGTGTGCAAATATTATTCCACTATTACTATAAAGGGAAATAAAGCAAAATGTTTAAAATTAGCTGCTATTTCTGCTAGTTACTTATGCGTGCAAAAGACATTTTATATGCATTCCATTCTTACTTTCCAAGCGCACTTGGCACATACTCTTTGTAAAGAAGAACTTTCTGTAGGCTTGAACTAGCTTCTGTGATCATCGATTATTGGCAAATTTTAAACTTTTAAAAAAGCATCCAGAAATATATCCTAGGAAAAAAGATCAGAAGTGCTTATTCGTGAAGATTGACATGCATCTAGTTGGCTTCATTTAAACGCTTAAAAAGCACGTTTATGTCCAGTAGTGAGAGGAAGATGAAATAATACTATCGCTATATGGTTGAACAATGTGCATTTCTTACGAATGATATTACAAATAATTTTAATGGCAGGAGAAGGATTCTATGTTAATTGAAAAAAGATACAAAATTTATATGTGATAAAATTTTTATTTTGGTAATTCTATCTATAGCTTTTTAGTTAAATATCTTTTGTTATATGTGTAGTGACCTAATTATGCAATTGAGTAAATGCCAGATATTAATAATGGCTCTCCCTGTTTGGTCAGTTTATGGGTGATTTTTATCTTTCTAAAGCTTTTCTCTGTTTTCCGCAGTTTCTTTAGTGAGCATGAAATGCTTTTGAAATCAAAGAATAAAAAAGGACTATTTAAATATAAAATTAATTTAATTCTACCTGGATTGTACTAATATGATTAAGAGGTTCCTGGGATTTGCATATTTTTCCTATATTTAAAGAGTCTATTGTTACAGAAACTACTCTTAACCTGGCGCTTTTGTTTTAAAAGAGGGTTTCAAAACAATTATTCCAGATGAAGGACAGAGACTATTGTCTTCACCACGGATAATGAAAAATGAGTTACAAGGAGACAGGAACAAAATCAGGGGACATTGTCCCGAGTGTGTATAAATTAAATAGCTAATTTTCCAAAAGGTCAAATCTGGAGTCTGCAGATGGGTTTGACAATAGAAAAGATTGCAGGGTTATTTTTCATTATAATTAAACAAAAATGCACTTAAATAAAGCAGAATGTAAGAAGTTTCGTTTCTAGATGGATATGATTAATGGGTATTTTGGGGGGAAAAATTCTCCAAGGATGATGGGGTAGTAAGAAAAAGGCTCAGGATCTGGCCACAAGGAACATGGGATTCTAGGTTTGACTCTGCCTGTACAAGACTTGGACCCGTTGTTTAATCTCCCTTGACCTTCATTTCTTCACTTATAGTAGATAAAGGCTTGACTAGATGCTATCTAAAATCCCTTACAGTTGAGAGTCATGTTCTTGTAGCCCACCTCAAATTCTGGGAGTTTACATTTCTGGAACTTGAGTCAATGTCTTTGCTGATCCTTGGTGGGAACAACTGTGTAGGCATCTCGGGTGATGATAGGAATTCTTTGGTGGCCAGTCAGCTCTGTTACTCTCTCCAACTCAATGAAGCCAAGCAAAGCACACAAAAATCACTTCTTAATTTCCACCCAACAGTGCTTTTTCACTTGGAACACTATGTGTGCATGTGGAAGGATTTCATCTTTTATAAAATGCTAGTATAAATTTGTGATGAGGGCCAACAAATGGTGACAAAAGCCGTTCTGTTTTATGAATACAAGTATCTGTGAAGTATATCTGATGTGCACTTGTATATATGAATGCATGCATTAAAAAGATATTTCATTGTTAAGCATAGATTAATGTATTTTTAAAGCAACTTTATTGAAGTACAATTGATACGTAACAAACTGCACAAATTTTAAGAATATAATTTGCTAAGTTTTGATACATGGATATACACATAATCCCTCACCAGAACCAAATTAACCATAACACCACCCCAAAATGTGGTCTTGTTTCTCATTATAATTCCTCTGCAAACTTGTATGTAGTATGAAGTTTAGTTCGGAGTTATTTTTTGTTCTTTGCAATGTGGATATCCTATTATTCCAGCCCTATTTGTTAAAATGTTGTTCTTCCTGTCCCTTAAAACTTTGTTCAAAAGCATTTGATTACATGTGGGGGGGTTCCTTCTGAAATAAACAAGTCTGTTTCATTGATATGGTTATGCCCCTGTATGTTAATTCCACATCGTCTTGATGCCTAAAGTTTTATAATAAGGCTCGAAGTTAGATAGTATCAGTCCTCCAGATTTGTTCTTTCATTCAACCTAAGGTAGTTTTGGATACTTTAGATCTTTTGGGTTTTCATATAAATTTTAGAGTCAGCTTGTCAACTTCTAGAGGGAGCCTGCTGAGATTTTGATTGGAGGTGCACTGAATGCCAAAATCAGTTTGGGGACATGTGGCAACCTGATGATACTCAGTTTTCTGACGTGAGAGCACAGAGCATCTTTCCCATTTATTTAGATGTTCTTTAGTTTCTCTCTGCCAAGTTCTGGATTTCTCGGCATGCAGGTTTTGTATATCTTTTGTCATATTTATAAACATTTCCTATTTTTGACACTTATATAAATGGCATTGCTTCTTTCAGTTTCACTATTTATTACTGGTCTATAAAATTATAATTTTTTTTTGAGTATTGATCTTGTATTTCATGATCTTGCTAAACCCGATTTTTAGTTCTAGATTTTAGTGGGTAGATTTCATAGGATTTTCTATGTAGATGATCATGTCATTCGGGATTAATAGTAGTTTAACTTCTTCCTTTCCAATCTGGATGACTTGTATTTATTTTTTCTTATCTTATTGCACTGGCTTAAACCTAAGTAAAATGGTGAGTTTAAGGGGATGAAAGCAGATGTCATGTCCTTGTCAATATTTTAGGGGAAGAGTACTATTTCACCATTAAGTATGATGTCAACTACACATTTTTTGTAGCTGTCTATTATCATGTTGAAGAAGTTTTCTTCTTGTGCTACTTTCCTGAGAGTTTTTCTTTCCTTTTCTTTTTTTTTTAAGCAGGAATGAATTTGAGATTTGTCAATGCTTTACCCTTTGTCTATTGCAATTGTATGTGTGTGTGTTCATCAGTTAATATGGTGAATGACATTGATTTTTTTTTAATGTTAAACCAGACTGATTATTTGGGATAAACTCCACTTAGTTAGTATGCATTATCTTAAAAAATGTGTGTGTATATATAAGTGTGTGTATATGTATATATGGTTGAATTTGATTTGCTACATGGTTAAACAGCTTTTGCACTTGTATTCTCTTGGGATCCTGGTCTGTAGTTATTTATTCTTGTAATGTATTTGATTTTGGATTCGGAGTAATGGTATTATCACAAAATAGTTGGGACATATGTTTTATTTCTTCCCTCAGTGTTTGAAAGAACTGACCGCTAAGAATCCATGTGGATATGGCGTTTTCTTTCTGGGAAGATTTTGTTCCAGATTTAGTTTCTTAATAGATACATTGTTATACAGACCTTTTCTCTTCCCTGAACTTTAATAGTTTGCATCTTTTAAGGAATTTGTCCATTTCATCTAGTTCTCAAACTTATAGGCTTAAAGTTTATAATATTTTATTGGGTGTCCCAGTTATCAATATCTTATCTCTGAGCTTAAAACCTACTCTTCTTTACCTGCTCTGTGAGAATGGAGCTTTAAACATTTCTCCTTTGCAGCAATTGCGATAATACGCTTTGTCGAAAGAAGGCACTGGGGGACATGGTGGAGGAGTGAATTTGCTTCCTGGTTCCTGTTGGGAGTCAATGCTGCACGTATATTTTCACACTTTTGCAGAGAGGGCTTTTGAGCAAAGCACTCTGGCACCTGAGTTAAAGGATGATTGAGTAGAACTATAAAGATAGAGATATCCGGGGAGAGATAGCGATTTATCTCCCCAGAGCTGTTGGTTTACATTTGTTTATATTCCAGGTGGTTCTACAGAACCGGAGAGGATTTGTTTATATTCTGGAGCAAAGGTCTTTCTAAAGGGGAGAATGGCTGCCAAGCCAGCAGCCCTGTAGACGCCTTGAGTGTCTTAATTTTAGAGTCCGTCTCTTGTGGGGCAAAGCCCATTTTATGCACAGGGTACGTGTGGTACACGGTCTCGCCACGCATTTTCATTCGGAACAATTTGCACAAGTGGAAATAGAATGTGGGATGCTCCACCGCGTCGTCGTGTGGGGGAACTGAGGCACGAGCAAGGGATGCAGTGTCCCGTATGTAGAAGGTCTATCCCACGAATAAGAGACTTCATGTGCTCACTTGCACACGAATAGTTCTGTTCGATCATACCCACTTACCTATGTACACCTGCCCACACACATACATAGACAGCTGTGGCGGGCTGACTTAGCTTACAGGGCTGGTGACATTTCAGCTCGTTCACAGCTGCAGACAGACCCGTGCCAGCGTGCTGCTGGGCTGCGTCCTTGCCCCTGCCGCGCAGTTGTCAGCATCGCGCTGCCCCAGCAGCCCGCACACAGAAGACTCCGTCCCTCGGAAGCTCACTGCCCCGGCCGCTGCGCTCACTCGCTGTGGCCCTGCTGGCACGGGCACCATATGCTCCAGGTGTCACTCAGCCTTTCCGATCCACAGGCTCCCAGCGCTCCAACTTCCTCTGCACAATATCCCACCAGCCCCTTCCCATCTGTACTCCCTGGGCTCATTCTCCACAGCCTTCCGGACACAGACACTGCATATCCCTTGCTTTTTTTTTTTTTTTTTTTTCTGCATCTATTGCAGTCGTATGCGTGTGTGTTCATCAGTTAATACAGTGAATGACCTTGAGGTTTTCTGAAGTTTATTTGAGAGAGACAGAGAAAGCAGGAGTAGGGGAGGGGCAGAGAGGCGGAAAGAGAAGATCCCACGCTCAGCACTGTTAGCGCAGAGCTCCATGCAGGGCTCGAACTCCTGAACCATGAGATCGTGACCTCAGCCAAGATCAAGAGCCAGATGTTTGACTGACTGAGCCGCCCAGGCGCCCCTGACCTTGATTTTTAATGTTGAATCAGACTGATATTCTGGGATAAACTCCACTTGGTTAGCACATCACCCTTCAGTGCAAGTACCCCCAACACCTGGACTCCTTCTGTACCCTAATTCGCCAGCCTGGCTTCACCTGCAGCTGAGATTGTGGCTGGTCGTTCCTCCCTCCCTCTCTCTCTCCCTCTTTCCTTCCCTCCCTCCCTCCCTTCCTTCCTCCTCCCTCCCTTCCTTCCTTCCTCCCTCCCTTCCTCCCTTCTTTCCTTCCTCCCTCCCTCCCCTTAGCACCTATGAGCCATCTCTGATTTAGGTAACCCAACTATCTTCTATGTCATGGGGGTGGGCAGTAAGACCAACTTTTCCAAAAAGGTCTGTATTCAGGCTGAAGAAGGCATGGCTTCCAAGTTTATTCCTCCTTGAATATTCTTCCTCAGACTTCCCTTTGTTTTTGTTTTTGGTTTTGTTTTTGGTTTTTTTTGGGTTTTCCTTTCATCCATTATATTCTTTTTTAGAGTTATGCAGACTTTATTTTTGAAAGACTCTTAAGTTAGTTGTACCGTGCCATTCTTTCCTATAAAGTACAGTGAGCCCGTAGGGCTGTAGGAAGAAGACCTCACAAAACTCAGTCATTAATTATTATTTATATCAGAACTTCTCTGTTCCAATGACTGTGGGTTTTCTGTGTCCTGATTAGATTTGGGCTGATAATTGACTTATAAAAACAAAATTGTAACTGACATACAATAAAGAACGCATATTTAAAGTGTATAACTTAATACGTTTTGACATATGCATGTACTCATACCATCAGAATAATAAATATATCTATCAGCTCCAAACAGTTCTTTTTTTTAAATTTTATTTATTTATTTTGAGATGGGGAGACAAGCAGGGGAGAGGCAGAGAGAGAGAGAGAGAGAGAACCCCAAGCAGGCTTCAAACCGGCAGTACAGAGCCCGACACAGGGCTTGAACCCCCAAACTGTGAGATTGTGACCTGAGCCAAAACCAAGAGTGGGCACTTAACCAACTGAGCCACCCAGGCACCCCAGCTCCAAACAGTTCTTAATGTCAAATGGTACTTTAGTGATCACATAAAGAGAAGCTGGGCCAGGAATACATTTAGTTCGGGTTCGTTGTATCAGTTTATGTGATTCGCTGTCTTGTATAGTTAAGTCAGTGCTGGTCATCTTGTTTTAGGAATGACTTCTAGGATTACTTCCCTGGACTGTTCTCACCTGCTTCTGGAAGGGAAGTATCAAAGCCATGTGAACATGTCCTGTGGCGTTAAGCATGGACCTTTGTGGCTACTGGAAGAAAAATGTGGTTTACAATACATAAGTGTATAGATCCAGGACCTTGTCTGTGCAAAATTCTTCTAAATTCTATACTCATGTGTACAAAGACCTGATAGAGGTTTTCCCAAGTTGCTAGCAAAACTTTAAATTACCGATAAATGTGTCATAAAGCAAAAAAGTCATTTCTGAACTATTAATAGAAAATAACAATTTATTAACTATGTTCACGTAGAAGCTAAATTAGCTTTCTAGCATCTTTACAAAAGAGGGAACCAAAGAGGTTGGGACCAAAAAACTGTAGGCAAAACTTAACTGCGATGGTGTCTGACAGATTATTAATACAAATATTTGTTTTCCTTGAGTTTATTATGTTTGTGGTATCGGTCGACTTTCACATTTTGAAATCGGTTGCAATTTGTTGGTTTTGTTCGAAATATTTATGTCGATACCTAAGTTTATATCCCCAGTTTTGTATTTTTCTCATCAAAAATACAAAATTGTGGACGCCAAAATGTAGAAGCTTCGAGTGTCACATGACCTGTATCCATCCTTTCCTTACACGTTGTTTTCCTTGGTCATGTCCTACCAAGTGAATTACCCAGTGTGTGATATTGTTTATGATATTAGAGACTATCGAATATAAATATTGACGATGATGATGGTGCCAGGGCTGGCCATGTTGAATATGATAGCAACGATGGTAATGAGCGGCTGTTTCTTTTCATCACACGTCAAGCTAAATCCATTAACCACCTTTCGTAGAGTTTTCTGACACATCAAAGGTTTCATTTTGTTTGCTCAGAATTATACGTGCTGCAATTTAAACTTACTCTCCCTTCGTCCTCACCGAACAGTGACAACCTCTGGTCAGCATTTGCTGTCTGTCTCTTGATGTGGCTGAGGTCTATATTTCATCAACCCCAAATCAGAGCACACGGTTTTCCCCCATTATACATTTATGGTATTACACAATATGGTATTTCAAGCTTTATGAAAACAGCTGGCTAGCTTATATTTGCTTATATACTTCAAGAATTGCCTTTATTGTTGAAAGCACGTGAGAATTAAGTACATACTTCACGTACATATAAAAGTATGTGAAAGTTGTACCAGATAATTGGGGATGACGTTGTTTAGGATAGTATTTGTTTAGTCTTCAATAATTATGTTTTCAGGCATGTTTTTCCCTTTAAGGGTTAGCATTGAAATTGGTGGCTTCAGACATATTTTAGGCTCCAGACAAAGGTTAGAAATTCTCTTGTGTATTATGCCTTGAGAATTATTCAACACAGCATACAAGTCAACTCATAAGTATGCATTCATCATATTTTATTTATGACAGTGTACTGCTTTTAGATGTCTATATCTTGCTTTTATTCTTCATGTGTATCTTCCTACTTTGAATTGATTCCTTCTTGTCTCTCTGTCATTTTTTTTTTCCCCAGTCAGATCGCTCAGTCCCAAGACAAAGAGCTCTTTGATAATGGGCTAGAGAAAAGGGTTAAAGGATGGTTGACAACAAATTCAAGAAAGAACGATCCAGTTCCCGCTTGGAGAAGGACCCACAAGCTGAATCCAGTGGGACTGTGGGGCCTGGGGAAGAAACTGTGAGTGCTTGCTCTTGACTGAGTATCGTTACCCTCCTGTTGTCCAGGAAGATGATTGGTATAATTAGCAACAAATGTCATGGGCAGCTATAATTTACTTTACCCTGTAGCAACTGATAGTTTACCGTTTTCAGTGCCTTTTTCTACCTCGCCACCATATCACTCTCCTCTTACCACCCCTCCATAACGATAAAATACAGACTAAAATATATTTGTCTTATAGTCTTATATGTCAATGTACACTTATAGCCATAATGTGTCTATTAATTTTTGTAAGCAATTGAATGGACACTCACCCAAAGTTTAGACTCTTTTATAGTTAAAATTCCTACGAGAAGAAATGAGAAACCATGGGTTTGCATAATAGGTACACAGGAGGGGTTGTTAGAGATATTTTAGGACTATGCCTTATTAATTTGATTTCTAAGTACAGTATAACGGGATGTTACGTATGGTGTTGAACAGTGCTTTTTAGACAGAATTTTGATGTCCTTTGGATTTTATTTGTGGTGCACTTTTTCAATTTCATTATGAATTATGGTCCTCCAATATATTCTGTGTAGCTCTTGAGTTAAATTTTAAAAAAAGAATGCAAAGCACAATAGTTTATAAAGCATCATATAATTAATTGTGAAGAATATTGAACTGGCAGGGACCCATGCTAGGTATTTACTACATGAGAGTCATAATCGTTAAATTGCCCTTAAATGAAAGTAACTCCTGTGATCTTTTGAAACGTGTCCCTCTTTGGGACTTCACACTAAATCTAGGTGAACAAGCCCCAGGGCATATTTTTAAATAACACAGAATATTATAGTTCGTATAGTAATGAAATGAAAGAAGTCAGAGGAATAAGTAAATAGTGGATCAACCGAGGGCAAAGATAAGAGCTTTCCAAACCGAGGAGGGATGTGAATAATGTCTCATAATGATATGTTTTATCCGAGCATAGCGTGTTACAGTAGTCTCCCAATTATGTGTACTTTCACTTTCAGCATTTTCAGTTACTGGTGGTCCACCAAGATCTGGGAGCAGAGAGTCATCCCGGCATGCCATCGGAAGAGCAACAGTAGCCTCAGGCTGTGTCACCATGCCTCCTCTCATTTCATCGCGTCATGTAAACATCTATTATCTCCCGTCATCACAAGAAGGGTGAGTGTAGTATAATATGATATTTTGAGAGAGAGGTCACATTCACTTAACTTTAATTATGGTGTATTGTTGGAATTGCTCTCTTTTATTAGTTATCATTATTACCGTGTCTAACTTAGAAAGTAAATTTTATCTTAGGTGTGTATGTATAGGAAAAAGTGTATATATAGGGTTTGATATCATCCATTGCTTCGGGCATCCACTGGAGGTCTTGGAACATTAAAGGGGAGACTGCCATATTTCTTTTAACACCACAATTCTAGAACGAGTAGTCAACACCTTATTTTGATGATGTCTCTACTTTGTATCCTTATGATCAAAATTCATTCTGTACGTTTTCACTGAGAGTCTGTTCTAGAATATCATTAATACACTGTTTTAAGCATACACAGTGGCCTTTGCTCAGTGTTCCTTCCCCGTAGCATCTTGCTATATATTTCAATAGTTAGGGCTCTTCTCTGCTTCTCAAAAGAGTTGGCTTTTGTGGCATCGATTCTGATTTGTCTTCTCTCATCTGGGTTGCTCCTTATCTCAGTGCTGTTCTTTTCCACTCTTCTAAATGTGCATGTTCTGTAATGCCTGTTTCCAGAACATCCACTCTTTTCATCCTTTTTGGGGGAATTTCTGTTTTCTAGGCCTCCACCAATTCTCTGTGGACAAGACCATGACGACTGATATTTTTTCCCGTCTCTAGAATTGTCTTCTTGAGACTCCTAGAGTGAAGGGGAATGAGAGAGAACTAAAACGATGAAGGATGTTTTGTGAGATCAGAAAACTATCTAGTTGTAAATTTGGAACTCCAGAAATAACTAGAACAATGGAGATTTGGTTGGTAGAAACCAAAGTGAAGCTGGAATTTATTTTATATTTTTACTTTTGCGCTCGTCTGAAAGAAGATTCTTTTCAATATACATTTTTGCCATTCATGCGTAATTTCAGAGTTGGTTCATATGTTGGTGCGTAGCTTTTTGCTAAAGGTCAATAAAATATTTTGAAGTAATTAGTTCAGGTACTAAGCAGAGGTATATAGTTTCTCAGGTGATGGAAAAATTCAGTTTCTATTTATAGAGAGTTTTATTAGTGGCACTGGGCCAAGCCCATTAATTTATCCTCACTTACTGATTTTGCTGGTATTGATTACAGTATTTATAAAGTGATTTTAGGCTGTATACTCAGAGTGCCTGGATGTCAGGTAACACTCCTTCCTTCATTTATTTTTATAGGATTTTTTAATGTTTATTTATTATTTTTGAGAGAGAAAAAGAGCAGAGGATGGGCAGAGAGAGAGAGAGGGAGACACAAAATCTGAAGCAGGCTTCAGGCTCCAAGCTGTCAGCACAGAGCCAGACATGGGGCTCAAACTCATGAACCGTGAGACCATGACCTGAACCAAAGTCGGATGCTTAACAGACTGAGTCACCCAGACACCCCCTTTATTTTTTTTAAGTTTATTTATTTTGAGGTGGGGGAGGGACAGAGAGAGAAGGGGGAGAATCCCAAGCAGGCTCCACACTGTCAGCGCAGAGTCCAGTGTGGGGCTCGAACACATGAACCGTGAGATCATGACCTGAGACAAAGCCAAGAGTCAGACTCTTAACAAACTGAGCTACTCAGGCGCTCCGGTATCCCTTCCTTTATATGTTCAGTTGATAAGTTCACTTGCTGAGGCCTGCTGAATGCATTTTCATAGGTTCATTTTCCTGATTCCTGGAGCCACAAAGACAAATTTTACTCTATACATCCTAATTATATAGGATTGTCACATAAATTCTTGATTTTGTTCTTACTATATTGTTCTTGTACATGGA
This sequence comes from Paguma larvata, assembly GCA_030068075.1. NCBI lineage: Eukaryota > Metazoa > Chordata > Mammalia > Carnivora > Viverridae > Paguma > Paguma larvata. Next base: position 21,342,643 of record CM057829.1, read on the forward strand.
TAGTATTTAGAACAAAGAAACAGACAACCAGAAACGCAAGGAAAACCGTGTGAGAGACAGAACCTCAGCCCCAAGTTGCGTTTTTGTGTGCTGAGTGAAATGTGACTAGAAGACAATGAGATTGGTTTTTCCATGTGGTTGTGAAATTAGCCTCATTATCTTCAGCTCCCACCCTGACTGACTGACTCCCACATAAAAAGTGCAAAGAATACTCTCATTTGCTGCCTAAAGCTTCGTTTGGCTAATGAAGAAAATATTTCCAGACCATCACTTCACCATCGAAGGCATCGTGTACAAAAGCTTGGCCGTTACTTCTCAGAGGTTACAGCATATTTGCTTAACACGTTCATCTCCCTCAGTTTCCTTTTGTTCACATTTGCTTCCTTTTGCTTCTCTATCGGTTTCCCTCTTGTCCACACTGTTTGGGTAATGATTGTCGAGCAAAATGTCCGACTCTGGATGATTCAGTAGGTTGAAACGACATGGTGTTCATTAAGGAAAACTGCTGAGTCCGCGTGGACCCTCCACTCTGTCTCTGAGCCGCGTGGGCCTTCGGCTGTGTCTTTTGCTGTGAATTTGAAGGGACAGCTCCACCAACAATATTTCCTCCTCTCTTAAGTCATTTTCTGAACTGGAAATATCCGCATATCTACATATGGCCTTCAACATAGATGGAACCGTATTGGATGGTAAAGAACCACTTTGGGTGGAAGTAAGAAATGTCTTAACGATAGAGTACATCTAGCGAGACACAATCATTAATGTTATCGAGTATTTTCAATAACAACATTCTGAAATAGAAAATCTGTGTTAGTAAACACTTAGAAAAATTGCTACACTAGAAATTTTGAGATGGGAGTTTAAGAAGTTTATTCGAAGATTTTTTTTATGTTTGTTTACTTTTGAGAGAGAGAGGGAATGGGGGATAGAAGATCCAAAGCCGGCTCTGCACTGACGGCAGAGAGCTTGATTCGGGGCTTGAACTCAGGAACCGTGAGATTGTGACCTGAGCCCAAGTTGGACACTTAGCCGACAGCCACCCAGGTGTCCCTTGAATTTTTTTATTTGACCTGCTGCCATTAAAGTTATTTAAATACTTAGATTCCAACTGTGAATAAATCGGAACATTGTGAGCTACCAAATATTTGAAGACTTAAAACATATCACCATGTTCATATCCCTGCTAAATTCGTTCTCTGTTCTAGAGACTGCCAAAACATCTAGTAAAATTATGATAAATCTCTTAAGGCGTATTTTGGGATATAATAATTGGAGAAAATGATTTCTTTATGATATAAGGTGAAACATTAAGATACTAAGAGTAAGTACTTTCACAGAAGATTCAGATTCTAAACAACTGAATACAATGCTCATTTATGTCCTCTGTGTACTAAAATTTCAAATCTCGTTTTATTTCAGTTAGACTTTGTCTGATAGTTTTCGATAAAATAGCAAACAACCCCCTCCCCAACTTACCAAAAAGCCAACACCTTAAGGGAAATCCGTTTAATTTTTTTTTTTAATTTTAAGATATTTGAGAGTTATGCTTTCATCTTCAGTTCTGTTTTAAAGTAATAAAGCAGAGATACACAATGTATTTCTTTTCTCATCCTCCAGATCTTCCACTGAATAGATTATTATTTATCTGATTAAAAAGGTACACCAGCTTTCGCTTTCATTTTGTAAAATGAAACAGACTACTTAATCTCATCCTGTATGTAAAAGAAAACAGGCTGGCTAGTGTATTCTACTATTGTACACCTAAAGTAGACTTTAGGGGCGCTTGGCTGGCTCAGTTGGTGGAACGTGAGACTCTTGATCTCGGGGTTGTGAGTTTGAGCCCCAGGCTGGGTGGAGGGATTGCTTGGAAATAAAATCTTCAAAAAAATAAATAAATAAAACTGCTTTAAAAAATAAAAAGTAAAAAAAAAAGAAAAAGCAGTCTTAAAACATACCAAGAAAATATAGCAAAACATCACTCAAAGTAAATTACATTAAGAATAATTTAAACTTGGGGCACTTCGCTGGTTGGGCATCCAACTCTTGATTTCGGTTCCGGTCATGACCTCAGGGGTCCATGCTGAGTGTGGAGCCTATTTGGGATTCTCCCTCTCTCTGTCTCTCTCCCTCTGGCCTTCCCTCACCCATATGTGTGCATGCACGTGTGTGTACCCTCTCTTTAAAATAAAAAAAGAAATAAATTTAAAAAAAACTTTAAAATATAGACAACGACAAGAATATTAAACGCATATTATAAAAACCTACACACTTGCTACAAATACACCACAAATTCAGCACTAGCTTTTTTACCAATTTAACTGAAAAATTTTAACTTGGACAATTCCATGGCTCACAGAGTTTGTGTGTTTAAAAACAGACCAATTGTTCAAGAGGTACAATTATTTTGTGTACTAATCCGAGACAGAGATGTTTGGCGGGACTCCTCGTGAAGAGAAAGATGTAAAGAATGGTGTTCTCCATGAGATTCCTCCTCCATATGTTCAGAGGGTCTGTTATGAAAAACATTATATATTAAATATTTAAGAATATATGTCAATTGGTATTTGAGTACAGAAATAAAACATCAGTATTAAATATTAAGCTACATATTCTGTTTTTCTAGAGTGTTAAAGCAGAGAATAGAGAGGTACACTTAAGTTCTTGGGAAGTGCATGGCGCAAGTTCCCCGAGCCAGCAATGCCTTGAATACGCATCTGGCTGTGTCATTTCTCTCCAGGCAGAGGAGCTCAGGTGTACCACTCTGAAACAAAAGGCATCATTTTTTTGAAAACTATCCACAATATATAACTGGCTTATAATTTTTTTTTAAGATTTTAGTTTTAAATAATCTCAACACCCAATTTGGAGCTCGAACTCACAACGCTGAGATCAAGAGTCACATGCTTCACTCACTGAGCCAGCCGGGTGTCCCTTACAATTTTCGATCATATTCAGTACGTTAACTTATTTAACTCTGTAGGCGTATATTTTGCAGTGAGGCCTCCTCTACTGTACAGAGAACCACCTGCTATTCAAGATGAACCATTTCAGAGGTTCTTTCCTGAGACTTAAAAAAAAAAAAAAAACATGCCAAAAGGCATGCATAATTGGTTCACCTGCATATATAACTTTCAGGTTAATATTTTTCAGCCATATGCCTTCTCCTGGTGAACTTTGGGGACGTGTTGGTCCCTTGATCTATATTACCAAAATTATATCCGGAGGAACTTCTTACCTCTTCCCTTAGGGACTGAGAGGCTTTCTGCTCATTGCATGCCCCATTGGGCGGGCGCCAATGCTAGTCCATCCCTGTATAGGTGTATTGTTCCCTGCTAAGGCATAACACGGGATAGCTACTTTCCAGGGAGCTGGTAAAGAGGATACCTTCAGGTCTCTGCTGCTCCAATTCTGTGGAAAGCCCTCTTGAACGAAAGCATGTTTATAAACATGTATGTGCATGTGCACACACACCCAAGTACATACACACACACCACTGGAAGGGTACGTGGTCCTGCCAGGATCTGCATTAATTGCACAGGGCTCCCTGTGTTCTTTAAGTCACCCCCCAAAACCAGACTGTACTCAAGACTTGCACACAGTCACCTTTTTCTGTACTGGTAAAATGATGTTTTACTCGCTTCCCCAGAGACGACCTGAAACACGGTTGCTGTTCCTTCTGTCTCTGCCCATCACTTGCGCCATGCTCTTTAAGCATGTAAATTTCAATACAAAATGGAGGGTTTCATAGAAGCATTAGAATCTGTGAACTTAATGTTTTTGATGACTCATGTTGTCACTCACTTTCTTGGGTGACTTAGCAAAAGATCTGAACTCCTCTCTGAAATGAGTGCAGTCACTTAATAAAAAAAAGAAAAATGAGATGTTTATATACTTATGTTGATAGTTGACAGTAACGCAGAAATTCTGAGAACTGTGAGTACTAAATATTGTCAGTAAACTCAATTCTCCTTTGTCTGAAAATCTTACTTCAATGGCATAGCAGAAGATTCACTGTATGCCGGGAGCAGCTTTGGCATTCATACTTTTGAGTAATTAAGTTGAATATAGGAAAGTCATTTCTATTAGATTATCCTTGATGCTCTCATTCATTCTTTGTGTTGCCAGTTAATGCTTTGACCCCTCTACTGTTCTAGGTATTGGAGACACGGTGATGACCATTCCAAATCCCTGCCTTTGTGGAACTTACATTCCAGTCACAGGAGGAAATAATCAATGAATGAATTATTGAGTAACGAGACGAGATCATTTCTGATCGTTGTAGATGCAGGGAAGAAAAAGAAGCTGGTGCGTGTCACGATGACTTTGGTTAGAGGGATCGGGGTGAGACCGTGGCTTTTGATATGAGACCCGCGTTAAGAAAGGGAGCCAGCCATGGAAAAATCCCTCCAAGGAAAGAGCGCGAGTAGCATAAAGGATCTGAGACAAGATCTGTCTGAAAGGATCCATGTGCTCGGGGTCCCGAGAGAAGTCCAGGGGGCTTGAGCGCAGAGATGTCAGAAGACGTGGGCCAGGCTGAAGGCAAGCAGGGGGTAGATCACGTGAAGTCTTTAGCTATGCATGTCTGTCTGCATGTGTACTTGAGCAAGTCCCCTCATGTGTCTTGGCCTCAGTTTCCCTTTCTCTAAAATGAAAAGGATGGAAGCTACCTCACAGTCGCCTTTGTGAAGATTTTGTGTGTTAATCAAGGTTAAGTGCTTGGGAAGGAGGTCTGGCCCTTAGGGAAACCTGTGTGTATTCTCCGTTGTTAGTATGTATATAGGCATCGTACACTTTTCCTCCTGCAAATAATTTCAGTTTAATGCCCTGACAGGCCTTTAAAGCTACCAAAGGTCTTGGCAGTCACATTCCATCTTGACGTTTAACGCATGAGGCTTTAGCTCAGAGAGGTCCAATGACCTACACAAGTTCCCACAAGTAGTAATAAATGTTTAGACTGGAATCTCTGTTTCTTGATTCTCAAGCCAAGAACTTTCTGCTGTTGGATGATGCCGGCCTGTAGTTCACCTAAGGGCTTGGAATTACTTTCCTTAATATTTACTTTCTAGGATTATATTTAGAATAATATTATTGAGCCCAAATGCTTTTGTAAAGACTAAGATGGTTACCATATCGGTAGTAAATTTACCAGCTAACGATTTACTGACAACTGAAAGATATTTGAATTAGAATTTGAGATTATCCTAACTAATGGATTAACCACAGTTTCAAATATTCCTTTAGGAGCTTTAGCATTTATACCTTTTTAATAAGATGGGTATAGGAAAAAAAATTCTTTATATGATTCATTCATTCCCTCAACAACCCGTCTGTGACCTGTACTATTCTAGGTACTGGAGATACGATGGTAAACAGTTTGGAGTCCCTGTTCTCATGGGATTTGCACTCTTCTCAGGGGAAGCAGATAATAAACCATTGAGTAAACTAACAACGAAGTAAAGCAAGGTAATTTCAGGGCAGTCCCCAAAAGTACTTTAAAATCGGGAAATCAGATAGTCAGTGACTTGATTGTCATTGTGATGGATAAGGAAGTTATCACTAAAATTGGAAGAGCTAATTACACTTTCAATGATTAACTCACTTCAACCGTTTATTTTTCAAACTTCCGTTCTCTGGCCTCACTACCTACCGTTAAACAAAGGAACGGGTTACATACATTCAAATGCAGTTATGCACATGGAAGTAACTGAGTGATGGCATTTAAATTAATATATGGCATGAAGACTTTGCTAGTTCATCACCATCTAAGACCCAAATTAGTTCACCCATAATGTATGATTTGGTGGCTCAGAGAAATTTTAAATTTTGTCTCTTTCTCCAGCCTGATAGGTTTTCCCAAGCATAGCAGAATTGGTTCCTGGGATAATCTCTTTTTTGTTGTTGTTTTTTTCTCCCTTTGACACTATATAGGACATCTTTACCTGGGAAAGGCTTTGTGCAAGTTCATTTGTAAGCCATTTTGAACTCCTTTGCCATAGAAGCGATGTGTAGCGTGGGGTTTAAGTTCAAATGCCAGTTCACAGAAGTTTCTTTCTTTGTTCTTGAAGCTGAAAGGCCGCCCTTAAAGCGCTCCCCTGAGTTTTGGCCTCGTTTGGTTCAGAAGGAGTAAACGCAGGAGGTACATTTTTCTTTTTCTCTGGGCTCGGAACCAGATCCAGCCCATTACCGGAAACTGGTCCAGGTGAAGTATCCCTTGTGCAGCCTGCTGTCTCCCTGTCTGTTCCCCTGCCTCCCCATGGCAGTGTTCTTTTTAGGTCTTCGTGGTTTTGTGTTCCGCCAGTAAAAGCTAGCCGTCCCTTATTCTCGGTTTTCTATCTTATTGCAATAATCCAGACGTTGGTAATTGAGTACACCATATGGATGTATGATTTTTCACGTTGCCAAAGAATATTCCACACTATCAGAAAGAGGTCTTTTACCTTTCACTCAAGTACCTGTTTTTTGGTGTCAATAATTTATTTTCTCAGAGTTGCCTCCCTTTGCTCCCTAACAACACCCCCTATTCAGTCTGAGCTGCAGCTGACTGGGCCCCACGTGGTCATGGAATGTTCTGGTTTCTCACTTCGGGATGGTATATGGGATTTGAAAAATCTCTGAGCTAGCACCCAGGGCAAGCTTAGTCCTGTAAGGAAAAAAAAAAAAAAAAGGCTGAAAAATTATAGCAATATTATCTGATTAGTTTGGGTTCAGCGTGCTGTTGGCATCTGCTTTATTTTCTATATTGGCTCTGTGCACTTTGCTGTCACGTTAGAGAAATCTCCTACGTGAAATCCTAGCCTAGGCAAAAAGCAGAGCATTCGTCCCACGGCTCTGCAAAGGCGGTAGGTAGGGTTGCTGCCCGCCAGAAATAGATGCAGTTTATAGTTTGTTCAATTCCATTGCTCAAATTTTTTCATTTCCTGTTCTTAGCTGAACAAATGGGGGGAAAAGAGAAAAAAATTACTACCATAAAAAGTACACTTCCCCCTCTAGGTTCAATTATGGAGGGACATCTATAAACAGAGGCATAAAGCCCAAAGGAAACGAGATCTTTCCTAAATGTTGTCTGATAGTCACGTTAGCTTCCAAATAAAAATTGTTTAAAAATACATTTAGGACATAGAAGCAGAGATATTGACATATGGTATGTGATATTGCGCTGAGTTCATGGATGATATACGAGCCTGTCCGGAGGAGCTTTGATGATAATTGTATAAGCCAGGAAGAGTCCGCTTGTCAGAAATATTCAATATTTAGGGATCTCTGGAAACTTAATGGTCGTGTAGAAGAGTTCATTTGACAATTAACGCAAAGGAATGTAAGTGACATAAGCTGTGACTAACGTTAATGGAATGTTTTGAAACTATCTGAATTATTTGGTTTTGGTTTCCGTGATTTCCAAAAGAAGCTGTTTGCCCCAGGTAGCCATGGCAGATTTGTGGCCTTTGTCAATATGTTCTTGTTTCCGGGCTGCTTAGGCTGTGTTCATCACAATGTTCCCTCTAAAGCATATGCCACATACGTTTATAGCATGTGCAAAGTTATAAAGGCACAGAAATTTAGGAGAAAAAGCGAGGTTTGCACCAACATGTGCTCAAACCTGTGTTTACTTGAAAAGTCTAGTTTCGAAGAGACATGGTTTATGAGAAATCCCATTGAATTGAAATTAGAAAATTGAGTGTCTGTTTCTACTTTGGCCATCTAATTTTGTGAATTTAGATAAATGTCATAGTCACTCTTGGGTTTATGTATGCAACTCTAAAATGGGAGGATTGTTGAGGCGATTTTCAAGATTCCCTCATTATATATCCTATGAATCATGCCGAGTAATTAGTAGTATACAAAACCCCTTTTTTATGTCAAGGCTATTGGCTGAAATATCTACAAAATTGTATAAAATGTAAAGAAAAAGTACCCGAATAGTTTTTTTTTTTCATTTTGATTTTTATTTAAAGATTCATCTTAGCCATTTGCTGACCTCTCAAGTCCTGGCATTATTTTTATTGGAAACTCATTGAATTTACTATTAAAGAGCTGACACATTTTCAGTATTTAATCATCCTATCCATGCACAATGCTATACATAACCATATAGTGAGGACTTCTTTATGTCTTTTATTTTTAAAAAAGTATATATATATTTAATCAAAGTATAATTAACAGACAGCGACGTAATAGGCTCAAGTATACAATAGAATGATTCAGCAATTCTGCCTACTACTCAGTGCCCGTCATAAGTATTCTCTTAATCTCTTTCACCTATTTCACCCCCCTCTCCCCCCCCCCCCGCACTTCTGGTAACCACCAGTTTGTTCTCTCTATTTAAGAGAAATTTTGCATTTTGTTTCCCCCTTTTTTCTCTATTGTTGTTTTTTAAATTCTAACATATGAGTATAGTTGTATGGTATTTGTCTTTTTCCTGTAATTTCACCATCCATATTGTTGCAAATGGCAAGATCTCATTGTTTGATATGGCTAAGTAATATCACAGTGTGTGTGTGTGTGTGTGTGTGTGTGTGTGTGTGTGTGTTGTATGTGTGTATATATACATTTATCTATTGATGGAAGCATAGGTTGCTTCCATATCTCGGCTATTGTAAATAATGCTGCAATAAACAGGTGTGTATACCTTTTCTAATTAGTGTTTTCATTCCTTTGGGTAAATATCTAGTAGTAGAATTAGTGGATCATATGCTAACTCTATTTTTAATTTTTTGAGGAATTTCTGTAGTGTTTTCTGCAGGGCCTGCACCAGTTTACGTTCCCACCGACTGTACACAAGCTTGCCTTTTTGTCCGCGTTCTCAACGACACTTGTTATTTCTTGTCTTTTTGATTCTAGCCGTTCTGACAAGGGTAAGGTGATAGCGTTGTGGTTTTGATTTTCATTTCCCTGCTGATGAGCGATGTTGAGCATGTCTTCATGTTTCTGTTGGCCATCTCTGTGTCTTCTTTGGAAAAATATCCATTCAGGTCAGGTCCTCTGCCCTAATTTAAATGGATTGTGTGTGGGGGGAGGAGGGGGTTCTGTTGGTGTTGAGTTGCGTAAGTTCTTTATATATTTTGGATACTAGTCCCTTATTGGAATCATTTTTTGCACATATGCCATTCAGTAAGCTGCCTTTTGGTTTCGTCAACGGTTTCCTTCACTGTGCAAAAGCTTTTTAGTTTGGTGTCGTCCCAATAGTTTAATTTTGCTTTTCTTTCTCTTGCCTTGGGAAACCTATCTAGAAAAATGTTCTGCAGCCATTGTCAAAGAAATTACTGCCTGTGTTTTTTTTTTTTTCTAGGATTTTTATGGTTTTTAGGTCTCACATTTAGGTTTTTAATGCATTTCGAGTTTATTTTTGTGTGCAGTATAAGAAAGTCCAGTTTCATTCTTTTGCATGTAGCTGTCCACTTTTCCCAGCACCATTTGTTGAAGAGACTGTCTCTTCCTCATTGTATGTTCTCGCCTACTTTGTTGTAGACTAATTGACCACATAAGTGTGGATTTATTTTTGGCCTCTCTTCTCTGTTCTTTTGATCTATATGTCTGTTTCTGTGCCAATACTTTAGTGTTTGATTACTCCAGCTTTGGAATATATCTTGAAATCTGGGATTGTGATTCCTCCAGCTTTGTTGTTCTTTTTCAAGGTTGTTTTGATTATTTGTCATCTTTTGTGGTTCCATACAAATGTTAGGATTTATTCATTCTAGTTCTCTGAAAAATGGTCTTGGTATCTTTTGATAGGCATTGCATTAAATGGATTCCTTTGCATAGTTTGGACATTTTAACAACATTAATTCTTCCAATTCATGAGTATGGAATTTTTTCTCATTTGTGTCATGTTCCTTTTCTTTCATCAATGTTTTATAGTTTTCAAAGGACAGGTCTTGTACCTCCTTGGTTAAATTTCTTCCTAGGTATTTTATTCTTTTTGATGCAATTGTGAAAGGGATTTTTTTCTTAATTTCTCTTTCTGCTACTTCATTCTTAGTGTATCAAAGTGCAATAGATTGCTGCATTCAATAGTTAATGATTTTGTTTACAGTTATTTTTATCTGCTCTTGTGGCACTTTGTGGATGTTTCTATATTTATGATCTTGGAGTCAAGAGAGAAAAAAAGATGTCAGCCTCCTACCTTAGGCACATTAGTGATAGATCATTGAGGAACCGTCTTCGTCTAGCAGCTCTGTAGCCATCTGTGTCATTATCAGGAAACAAGATGACAGTTAAGGGTAACTTAATGAACTGGTTAGAGTTTAAGGAACTAGTTGAAGTTGCAGTCAGAGTTAAGGTTAACTTGAAAGGAATGACAAAAATCTTTGGGACAGGCAGGAGCAGGGAGACATTGACACTTTTAGGGCTGCAGGAACAAGGGGGGAGAGTGGAATTGGGAATCTGTAGAGAGTTCTTTAGGTAGCAGAGCTTCTGACTAGACCTCTGGGCTCCAGCCAAGAAACTCCAGGCCACTTTCCAGCAGGGAGGGGGTCAGAGAAAGATCTACTTCTCTCTTTGTCCACTAACTGATGTCTTGCTAGTGTCTCTCGTTGGCCAACTCAAGTAGAAGACAGAGCCCAAGGGAGTCAGAAATGCAGTATGGTCAGATCAGCCTCCAAACGTTCATAACATGGCAGAAGAGGATGAAGCATGGTCTGGAGAGGCAAAGAGAGGGCTGCCTGGGGGACTCGTCGGTTAAGTGCGATTCCGGATTTTGATCAGGTCATGATCTCACAGTTCATGAGGTTGGGCTCTGCACTGACAGTGTGGAGCCTGCTTGGGATTCTCTCTCTCCCTCTTTCTCTTCCCCTCCCCTGCTCATGTTCTCTCTCTCAAAATAAATAAATAAATGTTTTTTAAAAAGGAGAAGCAAAGAGAGAGTATCAAGTACATCCATTATTTGATGGTGTAGAAATATTTTCTTCAGCCTATAATAGGTAGCTGTATGTGTTTTATTTTTTTTAAATTATTTAATTTTTTTTTTTCTAGAGTAAGACAGAACATGAACAGGGGAGAGGGGCAAGGACAGAGAATTTTTTCTTTTCTTTTCTTCTTTTTTCTTTTCTTTTCTTTCTTTCTTTCTTTTCTTTTTTTTTTTTTTTTTAGAGAAGGAGAGAGAGAGAGGAGAGCACGAGCCTGCTGTGGGGCTCAGTCTTACGAACTGCGAGATCTTGACCTGAGCCGAGATCAAAAGTCGGTCACTGAACCAACTGAGCCACCCACTCACCCTGTGTATGTTTGTAATAGACATTTAGAATGACAATTGGCAAGATTAACTTTAATGGAAAAGTCGATTTATGATTTGGCACAGACTTGGATATTTGTCTCCATATTGCTGTATTGATGATCATCTAATTAGGACCCAAACCGACTGTATCACTGACTTATCCCCTACTATTTGAAGAGCTAGGTATTACAACCACACCTTGGAGGAGACCAGAAACAGTTCAAGATCTGTTTTTATACTTTGTTGGATTCATTTTGCTGATTTATGTGTGTGAGAATGAGAATTTTTAAATGTAAATTTATGAACAATGTTGATCTCTTGCTTTCTTTTTTTATACTGCCTTTATTTATTTTTGGTATAGGGCCATATTGGCCTCACCAAATTAGTTGGGAAGGTTTTTCTCTTGTATTTTCTGAAAGAGGTAGTACAAAATTGATTGTAATTCCTCGGTAGAATTCTGTAAAACAGTCTGGGCCGAAGATTTCTTTTTCGGGAGTTTTATTTTTTATTCTTTTAATTTTTGTTCAAGAGCTTTTGTATTACAGTTTTGGTGTCATTAAACATTATATGATGATTCGGATGATCTAATTCTTCTTGGTTGAGTTGTGGTAATTTGTGTTTTAAGAAACTGATCGTTTCTTCTATGTTGTCAACTTCATGATTGTAAAATTATTTGCAGTATTCTTTTGTTAACTTTAAAAATAACTAGGATCTGTGGTGACATCTGTTTCATCCCAGTATTTGTGATTTGTTTCTTTTTTTTTTCAGTCTTGGTAGAAATTTGTTTTATTGGCTTTTTTTCAAGGCACTTTTTTGTTTCATTGGTTTTTTTCTCTCTTGTTTTCCTGATTTTGATTTCATGGCTTCCTACTGTTATTTTCATTATTTCCTCCCTTTTCCTGGTTTTAGATTTACTTTATTCTTCTTTTTCTAGTTTAAGGTAGGTATTTCCTTCTTTCTTTATTTTTTTAAGATTTTTAAGAAAAATTTTAAATAATCTGTCCAGCCAACATTAGGCTTAAACTCACAAACCCAGGATCAAGAGTCGCATGCTCTACCGACTGAGCCAACCAAGTGCCCCTCCTTATTTCTAATGTAAGCATTAGTCCTATAAATTTTCCTCTTAGCACTGCTTTACCTATATTCCATATACATGGATATGCTGTGTTTTCATTTCTATTCAGTTCTTTCTATTTTTAAAATTTTATTAAAATTTCCTGTTTGACTTTTGGATCATTTAGGAATGTGCTGTTTGATTTACATGGTTAGAGATTTTCTTTTTGTCTTTATGTTATTTCTGGGTTTTTGTTTTGTTTTTGGATTTTACTTAGAGAACACACTCTATGATTTTAATACTTTTAAATATGTTGAGCTTCGTTTTATGGCTCAAGATATGGTCTGTCTTTTTTTTTTTTTTTTTTTTTAATCTTTACAGTTGAGAGAGAGACAGAATGTGAGTGACGGAGGGACAGAGAAAGAGGGAGACACAAAATCCGCAGCAGGCTCTAGGCTCTGAGCTGTAAGCACAGAGCCAACATGGGGCTTGAACTCAGGAATCGCAAGATCATGACCTGAGCCAAAGTCAGATACTTAACCGACCGAGCAATCCAGGTGCCCCATGATATATGCTCTGTCTTAATGTTCCATGAGCAGTTGGGAAAAATTCATATTTTGTTGTTGTTGAATGTTCTAAATGTGTCATTCAGTTCCTGTTTGTGGTATTCATATCTTCTGTAGCCTTGCTGATTTTCCATCTTATAGTTTTATCAGTTTCTAAGAGGGAGGTGTTGAAGTCCCTAACTATAATTATGGATTTATTAATTTTTCCATTCTGCTTTATCTGTTTATGCTTCATGTACTTTTAGATTCTGTTATTTGGTGTGGATTTATTTAGGAGTATTATGACTTCCTGCTGGATCGATCCTTTTTTCCTTATGTAGTGTCCTTATGTTTGTCTTTGTCCCCAGGAATTTTCTTTAGTTGGAAGTTTGTTTTACCAGAGATGTTTTAAATTTTTTTTCTTAATGTTTATTTATTTTGAGAGAGAGAGAGAGAGAGAGAACGTGAGCAGAGAAGGGACAGACAGAGAGGAGACACAGAATCTGAAACAGGCTCCAGGCTCTGAGCTGTCAGCACAGAGCCCAACACGGGGCTCAAACCCACAAACCATGAGACCATGACCTGAGCCGAAGTTGGGTGCTAACTGACTGAGACACCCAGGTGCCCCTACCAGAGATTTATATAGTCACTCCTTCTTTTTTAAATTAATGTTGCATGATGTAGTTTTCTTTATCCTTTTACTTTCAACATATTTATGGTATTACATTTGAAATGAGTTTCTTTGAATCAACATATAGTGTCTCATGTTTTTTCATTCAGTCTGCCATCTCTTGTCTTTTGATTGATTAACGTAGACCATGTATATTTCAGGTAATTAATGATACGTCAGTGCTTCAGTCGGCCATTTTATTCCTTGCTTTCTTTAGTTGTTCTTGTTCTCATTTCTCTTTCTCTTTTCTTGACGTTCTGTATTACTTGAACATTTTCTAAGATTATATGTTAATTTATTTCTAGTACTTTTTTTTCTTCTTTTTTTTTAAATATTTTTTACATGTATTTATTTTTGAGAGACAGAGGGAGACAGAGCACAAATAGGGGAGGGGCAGAGAGAGAGGGAGACACAGAATCAGAAGCAGGCTCCAAGGTCTGAGCTCTCAAGACAGAGCCTGACACGGGGCTTGAACTCACAAACCATGAGATCATGACCTGAGCTAAAGTAGGAATGCTTAACCAACTGAGCCACACAGGCGCCCCTCTAGTACTTTTGAGTGGCTCCCTATTTTGTCGGTTGATCTATATCTATCTATCTATCTAGTCTATCTATGAATGAATGACTTGTTACAGCCTATTAGTATTACCTTAGTAAAGCTTAGAAACACTATTTATGATCTTCCCAATTTTCTTTTAAGTTTATTTATGTTGAGAAAGAGAGCGTGTACTCACGAGAGAGGGAATCCTAAGCAGGCTCTGCACTGTCAGTACAGAGCCTGATGCAAGGCTTGATCCCACACACCATGAGACCATGACCTGAGTCAAAATCAAGAGAGGGACACTTAACCGACTGAGCCACCCAGGTGCCCCCAGTCTTCGTTCGACACTTTTATATACCATTCTCATGAGTATCAAATGGTATTATTATTTTTGTTTTAATCAATAACTATGATTTTAAAACTCATGAGGTCACGGCCAATCTGTTGCACATACTCAGTTCCTTTATCCTGATGCTCCAAGATTCTTTTCTCACTCCCTTTCTGTTTTTAGAATTTCTTTACCCTGTTTTAAAGAGTAGATCTGCTAGTGACAAATTATTTCAGTTTTCTTCTTCATGTGAGAATGCTTTTATTTGCTGTTCCTTCCCGAATGATAGTTAGCCGAGTATAGAATTTGTGATAGATAGATCTTTCTGTGTGTATGACTTATTTCCTTGTGTCCTTCATAGTTTTATTAGAGAAATCCACCGACATATCACTTGGTGTTTCCTCATAGGTAATGCCTCATTTTTCTTCTTGGTTACTTTCTAGGCTTTTTTTCTTTGTCCTTCATTCCCTGAAATGTAATTATGATGTGTCTTGGTGTGGACTTCTTTGGGTTTGTCCTTTTTTTGAGTTGCTGAGTGTTAGGAATCTGCAGACTTTTGTTGTCTTCCACAGTTAGGATATTTTCAGCCATTATTTCTTTGATTAGTCTCTCAGCTTCATTCGGTTTCTTTCTTCTGAATAGGTTGAGATGAATGTTGTATTTCTCTGGGTTCTATTCATTATTTTTCCGTCTATTTTCTCTCCGTTATTCAGATTGCATGAATTCCATCGAGTCGTCCTGAAGTTCACGGGTTCTTATCTTCTGTCATTTCCATTCCATGAGGTATTTTTTCCTTTGCTTTTGAATCTTTCATTTATATAATTTCCATTTGGTTCTCTTTTATAACTTATACTTTGATGTGTTTTTTTCTTTCACTTATTCCTAGGGAATTTGTAATTTATCTTGAGTATTTTTATGATGGTTGATTTGAAACCTCTGTCAGATCATTCTGATTAATTCCAGTGTTGGCATTGCTTGGTGGTCTTTTCACATGCCAAGTTTTATTTATTTATTTATATATATATTTATTTATTTATTTATTTTGGTTCTTGCCATAACAAATCATTTTCATTTGTTGCTTGGACATTTTGGTCTTTCATTAGACTACTTTAGGATCCTGTTTAAATCATTTATTTTAGCCAAAAGTCAACCTGTTTATATTTAGCCTACAGTTCCAGGTCTACTTTGTGGGCTGTGTTTCCATTGACGGTTTAAATTTCAAAGCCTTTGCCATGTTATTTTAATCTCTTTGAGTTATCTGATGCTTCTTCGGTTCCGCTGACCCCTAATGGTTCTGGCTGAGGAAGCAAAATGGGATCCTTCAGTGTGGACCTTTGCTTGTCTTGAGGTAAGACAAAACTGCATAGGGCCCTATAAGGATAAGAACGCTTCCTGAGCCAGAACTTATGATAGCATGACTCCCCTAAAGTGCCCCCTAGATGCTCCCATGTCTCTGGGCAGAGGATGGGAGTTTTAGGCTCTCGGAGATAGAGACTTCCGATGCCCTACTGCCTGTGTGGTTAGCTCTCCTGATGGTCCTCTCCTTGCCCCTGGTGTCCCCAGTGTGGAGGGGAGTTTCAGGCTTGCAGAGCAGAGCCAAGATATATGCTTGTCTGACAAGATCGTTTCCTCTGAGGAGGACTTGGAGTGTTTCCCAGGCTGGGCTTCTGCTTGTGTAGGAATCCCTTTACAGGTGCCTTCTGGAGGGGAGTCACAGGCCCACGAGGACAAGGAGACTTCCAGAACCAGGTTGCTTTTGTGTGTCTCTTGCTTGGGCTGCGTGGCAGCCTCAGCATCTCCACCAGAAGGAGAGTGTTTATTCCAGTCCATCCCACTTGCTACTCTGGCCTAGTTCACCTGGTATTCATTCTGGTTCCATCTGTGGAAGGCTCGGCCATCCCCCAGCTGCCTTCTGGTGCTGGGCTGGGGGACCAGAAATGCCAAGCTCGGGTCACCTTCCATGTTGGGCGAAGGTGCCTTGCACCTCCAGTATTCAGGTCCCAAACTAGTTCCCATTAATTCTTACCAACCAACGATTGGAAATCTCCTTTAGTGACCTCTTGTTACATCCTGACGAGGAGTGGGCACAAATAGATGTGTACCCGTCTTGTCCCATCCAGAAATCCAGGATCTGTTTTATAATTTTCTAATATCTCAGGGGAGATGTTTTAATAAAGGAGGTTGTGGAGGAAAGTGGAAAACTCTGAAGCAGGCAGAAGGAAATGGAGTGGAGCCCTCTTTCTTCGGAGGCCGTGGGAAGCGAAGCGCTCTCAACGATACGCACATCTGTCTCTGGGCGAGTTTGCTTTGCTTTCTGTTTCTTCTGGTTTTAAGTCTCGCCTTTCTTCATTAATTCTGTACACAGATGGATGTGTGTCATGATAAACATACTACATTTTGTATATTCTTGTAGGCCACCGCTCTGCTTTCAGCCTGCCTTGAGATGTAAACCCTGTAGGAAAGAATTTTATAATAAAATTTGGATTATTATTTAGCAGTGGATGAACTGATGGAACAATAAAAGGGGCTAATGCTGATTACTTAATAGAACTTACAAAATTTTATATATGCGTATGAAGAGAGATCGTCACATATAATGTTATTCCCGGCCCCTTGTGGCGCTCCGAGTGCTTTGATTTAAATTGCATGTAAAAGAATTATTTTATTATGGTAGTTAAACTGTAGTATAATTACATGTGTGCACACAGAATCTATTAGTCCGGTGGCCTCATCCCTTTGGGAAGAAAATATCAGCGTTTCTATTTCTAATTTTTATCTCACTGTCCTTTATATTTTGTGCGTATTTTTAAGCACCACGATATATTCGACTAGCAATACATCCAGAACATTTTAAACTTCTATAATTTGGGACCCTGATAGAGTGCCATAAGGTGAAAATACTTTGGAGGTTAGTGACTCAGGGAACAGAAAATTATTCAATTTGGTCGTATAAAAAGGGACTTAATCTGGGGGAGTTTACCCTCACATCTTTCAGTTCCAATAAAGAGAGGCAGGATGTGTAAAATACTTCTGTTCATGTGAGTTTGAAAAGCACACGTCAGGCTTAGAGCCTCGGAGAAAGAAATGTTTTTGAAGTCCTGCAGGAGAGAAGGAGATCTGTCCCCATCAGGGACAGATCGCGGGTCTGGGGTGTGAGGGAGCATAGCGTTTGCAGGATTTTGTTGGCAAGTCAGCTGTTGCTCTTTCTCTTGCGTTCTCCCCTGTCTTTATTTTTATTTATTTTTAATTTTTTTAATGTTTGTTTATTTTCGAGAGAGAAAGACAGAGGGCATGAGCGTGAGAGGGGCAGAGAGAGGCGGGGGCGGGGAGACACAGAATGCAAAGCAGGCTCCAGGCTCTGAGCTGTCAGCACAGAGTCCAATGCAGGGCTCAGACTCACGAGCTGTGAGTCAGACACTCAACTAACTGAGCCACCCAGGTGCCCCTCACCTGTTTTTAAAATTTACTTCTGTTTCTCCAGCTGTACTTCTTAAATTCTTTACCTTGCTTAACTCTCTTTTTCTGTAGCATAAGTCACCTGCTAGCATTTATGGTGTACTTGTATTCATGTCTACGGTGGGTAGTTTGTCTTCCCTAAGATAGAATGTCAGTCCCATGAGGCCGCATGCCTGCCTGCTCCGCTCACGGATGTCAACCAGACCCCTACAAACAGTGCCCGGGGAAAGTGGGAGTTCACTAAATATTTATTAAATGACCAACAGCATAGAACTGGACTGGCCTACAACTTTTAACTTTTTTTTTTAATTTATTTTTGAGAGACATAGAGACAGAGTGTGAGCAGGGGAAGGGCACAGAGAGAGGGAGACACAGAATCCGAAGCAGGCTCCAGGCTCTGAGCCATCAGCACAGAGCCTGACACGGGGCTCAAACTCACAGACCATGAGATCATGACCTGAGCTGAAG
The DNA here is from genome assembly GCA_030068075.1 of Paguma larvata. Classification (NCBI taxonomy): domain Eukaryota; kingdom Metazoa; phylum Chordata; class Mammalia; order Carnivora; family Viverridae; genus Paguma; species Paguma larvata. Next base: position 21,360,911 of record CM057829.1, read on the forward strand.
TCGGGTGCTTAACCAACTGAGCCACCCAGGCACCCCCTACAACTTTTAGGATTTAGCGGTTGTTATTAGTTTTTGTAGCTAAACTGTTCTGCAGTTAACGTTACAAGGTTAGGACACTTTTTTTTTCTCTGCATAAACATAGACCATGTTTGGAGATGAAGTCTTAGACCCAATATGCTAGCTACAACACAGCATTTGAAAAAGACAACAGTATTAGTTGCTTTGCTTTCTTTATTCAGAATAGAAGTCTATTCCTTTAAATAAATTTGCTTATTTGTATTATTTTTTATGGAGGTACAGTAACAGACAACAATTACATTAGCTTCAGGGGTACAGCCTGAGGCGCATAAGGAGCATTTGATACCTGTATGTATTGTCATCACCATGATAAGTCTAGTCAACAGGCGTCACCATACATGGTTACAGAAATTTTTGTGTGTGCAATGAGAACTCTTAGGATTTACTGTCTTAGCCACTTTGAAATGCGAAATAAGCATATTCCTTTTCTGGGAGTGCAGTTAAGTGAGACGAGTGGCTCCGAGGGCTAGAATCGAAGAGTTGCGTTTAAACAGTTGAGTTGCGTCAGGCTTCTTGTAGCCAATTCCTAGGGAGCCGTCACCGAGGCTCGCCTGGCTCCTGTCATACTGGCTTGGCATGCCCATGTAGACCTGTTTTTAAAACCCGTGGTATCGTTCCCATTCGTCCCTGCCTTGCTTTCTAAACATTGCCCATTGCTCCATTTGTCTTTCCTATCTTTGCTGTCCAAATAGGTTACGGTTCTTGCAGAGGCTTTCTGAGTGGCAGAGTCATGTCTGGATGCCCATGGGGCATCTTGGAAAGATTCTGGGGCGCAGTCATCTCACTCTTAGAGTTTTATTTTCAGGAGATTAAAGGCTTTTCAGTTTCAAAAGACTTTCAATATGAATATTATCTTAGGAGCGGACAGTGTTTATTTATTTGATTTGCGATTAACTGACCATCTGCTGGGAGTAAGACCATGAAGGGACTGGAAACGGGAGTGGATTCAAGAGAGAGGTGAGAAACTCTTGGAGAGGATGGATGGATTTTAGGGCGGGGGCCTGACTTTTGTTCGGGTTTTGGGCAGGGCTGGCTCTGTGAAGAAGGGACTTGTCGCCATTTCATGCCTACTCATCCACTGTGCTTTACCACGTATGTCTTAAGGTAAGTGTTGAAAGAGACGGGTGACTTAGCGCTCGTCCTGACCACCTAGGATAAACGCGTCGGTTCTGGCATTTAATAGAGTCTATGGCATTTAATAGAGTCTAGCCGAGGCTGTCGTGTGTACTCGTTTCTGTGATTCGCTAAAGCAACTGAACATTTTTTGATGGTTTCTGGTATAAAGTTGATGAAATACAGAGAAACTGAGTTCAGACGCATTCGGACAAAACCTTAATTGATCTCCTCTCTCCTCTCTGACTTTCCCGTCTTCGATTTACGCATCCAAGTCTCACGCGCGTGGTCGCCTTTTTGACTCGTAACGTCCGTCTCACTTTTTTGACGCAGTCAAGCCCTGGTGCTCCGCCTACACCTCTCCCGTGCTTTGCCTCCCTTGGCTTGATGGAGCCCCCCCCTGGGTTTTCTTGTAGATTGCCATAATATTCTAACAACTTGCTTCGGGACCGCTGCTTTTCTGGGCCAGTCGCACGCTCCCACAACCCTCCAAACCAGATTCGTGTTTCTGTTTTCCACGTCTGGACATACTGTACTAACACCTCCTGGTTTCCCGTTGCCCCGTAGATAAGTACAGACTCTCCATATTGACACACATGATCCTCCACAGTGCCTAAGCAATGCCTGCGTGGTTTTCATCGTTACCCTACCATGACACGTAGAGCGTGTTAGGAGAGCATACTAATGAGAGCTATAACATGTCTCTTCAAAACATGAGCATTTCTTGTAGTTTGGTCGAATTTGATCATGTACCGATACCTTGAAATGCTTTACGTGTTAATAGCTCAGCTCCTTTCGTATTAGCAGCTCAGGATGTAGGGATATTTACATCACAAAATGATTTTAAATGAACCAACAGATAGGCTGTCTTCCCATTTCTGTGCCTGTCAGTCTCCCACCAATGCTTCAGAACTCCACGATGAAACCATCAGTCCAGGAAACTCTCTCGTTCTCATGTCCAGACGTCTCCTTACCATCTTGTAATTCATGGCAGGACTTCGGTTAGCATCCCCTGCTATGCTGACTGTTCTCTGCCATTTGGAGTAGTGATTTGCGTGTTTATGTCAGCCTCTCTTCCTCTACAACCTGAGAGCAAACTTTTAGTGGCTAGAGGTTTTTTAAACCTCTTTTCATTCTTATCATGCTCACAATCGACTGACCTATGAGATCATTGATTGACTAACCTACGAAATCAGTGAATTTCAAGGATTTTTGTTTGTTTGTTTCTCTTTCGTAACCACTGCTGCTGTTCTTCCTCTAGCAGGGCCCGTTTCTTCAGATGTAATCTTACATGGAAATCTGTGAAAGAGGAAAAAAAATAGACTCACTCTGGTTGGCAGGGGAGTGATTGTTATATTCTTCCCAAATATCCCCTTTCCGCCTACCCCTTGCTGACTCTACAGAACACCCATGGCTCTGCTCAATCTTGTCTGAAAAAATACGGTATTCAGTTTATATGTCATGGTCAAGCTGTGAGAAACCTTTCATATCACCACCTCAGTTATCTATCTCAAGTCCTGAATTTGTGCTGGCAATAAACTTTATAAGAGAAGAATACATGAAGATGTCTGTGGACTAGTGGTGAACTTATGTTTCGTACAATCACATTGTCCATTTATTGCCAAATTTCACCCTTTATAAATACCATCCTCTCTGTTGGAAATATTTAGAAATGGAAGAAAAGGAAGTTAAGTGGGTAACACAATAGAATTAGATGTTTTCAGCAATAAAGGGCCAAGAAAGGAAGCACATACAGGTTCTTCTCATACCCTCCTGCCTTTTAAAAGAAGAAAGCTGACATTTTGCATGTGTGCTGGAGAAAAGGGAGGTTCAAGATGGGTTTGGGGCAGAGTATTCTGTTGTGTTCTGAAAGGTTTGGGTCATCACAGCTAGAGTCAGAAGCAGGACTTAGACAAAATAATGGTGGCCATGACGGAAGAGTTGGTTCGGTTGGGTAGTGTTCCTGTATGTGTGGGAAAGGCTTCTTTGCATGGCTGGGGTTGGGGGGGAAATGTTGCCTTGAGTTCTGATCTGAAGATGTGCCAAATTCCGCCATCTTCTAGAGCTGTTTCAAATTAATCAGTAAGGGCAAACAATACTTGAATATGAAGGAATATTTCAGAGAAGGAAGAGGGAACAGGAAAGGGGAGTATAAGGAAAATGTGAGATGATGTTTGCTCTTACGGTATAAAATTAAAGCAATAGATTGAGGTCTTTACCAAATACAGGATTCTAATAGCATCTCAGCCTTCACAACTCAGACGTCTTCTACTCACATTTCCCCTACCTTTTTTCCCTCCTCCTTTTCCCTCTTCACCGTCTTCCTGCTCTAGCTTTTTCTTTCCTCTCAGAGGTTGGATGGAGTATTTCTTACTGTCTGCTGTCAAGGAATTCCTGCCAAAGCCCTGATGCTGCCGCAGGACCAGTCTGGCAATCCCACTGCCTTCTGCGGACGGCCAGAAGAGACGGGCCCTGATCCCGGTGGTTTAGCGGCAGTTGGACCAGCTGAGCTCCCCTAATCCAGTCACCTTTCTCCAGCAAGAGACCAAGTGGAGGAAGAGGAGGAGGAGGAGGAGGCTCTTAGGATTCAGTGGCCCAGCAGGGAGTATTTGCAAGGCCAGCTCCCTAAGACAATTACTGACGGAGATAATTACTCTTTGGTTCCGAAAGGAAGGAAAGCCGTGTCGCATTCCTCAGAGTCCCATGTTTATGAATCTAGCCTTCTGATCCACTCTGTGTGTTTGCGAGCAGGAAGAGACGAGGATTTTCAGAAGACCCCAGGATGGGATGAAAAGCAAGCCTCTCGACTGGCCTCGCGATTGTTTCTGGTGGTTCTGCCGCATGAGTTTGCTGTGGGTTCCCAAGGAGACAGACGTCCCTGAGCCAGTTTTCCCCAGTAGGGGGCTGGCAGGGCGAGGGCGCAGCAGCAGAGAGGGCGCGGCAGGTGGCACAGCTGTGGAGGTACATACAGAATCAAGCCAAGCATTTCCCCCTGGTAAAGAAACTAGACAGAGGGGTGTCCCCACTTGTGAATGTTCTGAAAAATCACAAGAGTGCCCCACAAGAGAGACACTTGCCACTCGAGGGAATTCAAGGTTAGCTCCCGTTGGCAATGAGAGGCAACAGGGGCACCAGGAAAGTCAGTGATGTCAGAACTTGTCCATCTCTCTCCATCTCTATCCCATTCCACCATAGCCAGGAGAGATGGGCATCCAGAAGTGGAAGGGGGAAGAAACCTTGCAGAAATTGACGACATCTACTTCCCCTGGGAGGTCCCCTGAGCCACAGAAGGGCAGAGGAAACATTAAACAGGTTGAATATGAAATGGAATCGAAACTGGGCTTGAATGGACTTTTGAGACCGAGGGTAACTAGAACCTATGGGATATGTCCACCATGATGCCACCAGGAGGAGTCAAGTGGTACGTGGTTGAGCACAGACACTGGGAAGGATAACGCCATTTCCTGTTTGAGTCCACCCTGATCTGAACGTGTGTATTCCTCCAAATTTCTGACGTTGAGATCCTAAATCCCAGAAGGTAATAAATAGTAGCAGTAAGTGGGGCCCTTGGGAGGTGTTACGTCACGAGGGTGGAGTCTTCATTATGGTATTAGCACTCTTATTAGAGAGACCCTACAGAGCTTCCTAGCTCCTTCCACCATGTGGGGACACAGGGAGAAGTTGTGACTTGGGAAAGGGCCCTCCCCTGGCCACGATGTGGAAATAAATTTCTGCTGGTTATGTCTGGGGCGTTTTGTTATGGCAGCTCAAATCGACTAATACAGTAGCCTGCTAAGTTTCCGATGGCTCAGTAAACCCCATGCTGTGGGAGCACCACAGCTTAGCGGTGCGAGCTTTGTCTGTTCCAACCCGGTGTGTGGCTGATGTTTGTAAAGAATCCAGAGAGTTCACTCTTCTTGGTAGCAGGACCAGCAGTATGCATAATTATCTAATTCTTCAATTCTGATCATTTGACCTGTAATAATTTACCGTGAACCTAAAGGAGGCTGTTAATGGTCTTATTTGTAATGCTATCTTCTGCTATTTGTGACAAATTTCAATAGGAACTTCTCAATGGTGGCGATGGATCTGCTTTTGATTCTCTATTAAATGAAAATGAGAGACTTTGACAAATTGCCTGTTTTCATTTTTGACATCTCGGAGGAGTCCGTTTTTATTTCTTAAGAGGAGACCCATTACACCCGTGCATGCATTAAAAAGCTATAAAGCTAAGAGGAGCTTGCTGTGGGATGGATCATTAGGAACCATCCCAGAAATAGATGGAAGGGATACGGGCTCAGCAGTTGCTGTCGTAGACGATCCGGCACTTCAGGAGCTTGAGATAATTGTCGATCTTGTGGGAGTCCCTGCGTAGGCAGTGGAGCAGGTTATAAAAAGCAAAAAGGCGAGCGTCTTCGTCAGCTATCTGCAGGGATGGGAGTCCGGACCACACAGAGTAGACCTCGTTTTCTCTGACTCCAGGATGAACCTAATCACCAAAAAGATAGCGACTTAGCATGATTAGCATTCGCTTGTCTGTGTTCCTTCCAGTTGTCAGGGGAAGAGGTATGAACATACAAGTCTCTAGAGAGGCATAGGTTACTGAGCCGGTGTATCACAAATCTATTAATAGTCTGAAAAGTAGAAGCAGAATGCAGATGTAGGTTTCCTTAACCTGGACGTGATCACAGATGAAGTATATCTGCCCAGGAGTAAAGAGGGAGAGAACCACAAAGCTGGTGTATATTGAGAGAGAATTAGTTACAGCGTCGTTGCACCATATGTGTATGTGAGTGTGACCAAAGTTCTCTTGGTTGAGGAGATCTTTTGTGTCCTGAATCTTGTCTCTTGTGTGTTCTTTGTTCCTTATTTCTTCTGATACGTCACCATAATTACATTTCTCTATTTCCTGCTTCACGCTGATTCTATTCTCCATGTAGTGTATGTACGACAGACCTCAGAAATGATGGGGGTCACACCTGATCTTTAAGGCACAGGGTTATCTAGTGATGACTGTCCCTAATAAGATCCGCTGAACTAGGCAGGAGACCTTCACAATCCACCCAGGACCGATAACCCGCAAATGTCTACAGGCAGTAGCTGCTTGCTTTTATGTCTCTGGGGTGGAAGCTGCTGTGGAGGGTGCCTGTGAGAAAGAGAGAGGGTGCCAGCCCCAAGCTCTCCGCAGGGAGGGGAAAGCGGGAGGCTGGGAAGCCTGACAGTGGTAACAAAGAGACACGGAGGGACGTGAGGCTGAGGCGCCGTGATCTCTGCTCCCGGAGCCTTTGCAAGCTGGGGAATCCCCCAACGACCCAGAGACCAAGTAGCCAGCTTGGCCACCAGGCCTGTCAGCAGCTTTGCGAGCTGCTGGGTACAAATACGGTGTAACCGTACACCCCGATCTGCTGAACTGTCACCTCCAGAGTAAGTCTATTGTTTAAATCTGGGATTTCCTCCTGGAATTGAAAGTGTGTGTGTGTGTGTAGTGTATGTATTTGCTGCCTTTCTTTATGTTTATGTTTGGTGCTCGGGCCCTAAGATGAAATTCACTGTGCAGGGGACCATGATATGAATAAGAATAAATAAGTCATTAAAATAAAGAACGGAAGAAAGTGTTCTAGAACAATTTAGTAACTTCAGAAAGTAAGCCGACTGTAATGAAGAAAATAACATGAAAACCTGGGTGTTTAGTTCATGTCTCAAGGTGGCAATGTGCTATATTCTCCCATGACACTGACAAAAAGGACACGTAGCGACGTGTACTTTGTACAAAATAAGGGAAGTGGAAAATCCCTCCTGTTATTCTTAAAGTCCTGTCTTTTTCTTTAGATGACACATTATTTCTGAGAACTTCATAAAGCTGTTCGGATATTAACTCACTTGTGGTGAAGGTATCCCATCCGATTGGAGATCTGTATCGCAAATACTAACTCAATGTAAATTTGACATTATTTGGGGAGACGAAATGCAACAATACCAGCTTCTGTGTTGGAGCCCCAAACGGGGTCTGATTTTGAAGCCCCTCCCCCGCCCCACCCCCAAATTTAAGAAGAGACCACTTTCCGCAAATTACAAAATAAAGAAAATTCCAGAAAAGATACACTCCTGTCTTTTGCGACCCACTGAAATCTAGGGCTCGCGAGGCAGCATTGATGCCCTGACCCTGTCTTTTCATTCTCTGCTGTCTGACAAATGCATCCAGTGGGGTGGGGCTGGGGTAGCGGCACAAAACACCATCTAATCTGATTTTGATTTTCTCTTTTCTCCCCTCCCACTGTCCCCCTTTCGTGTGAGGAGGAAAGAGAAAGAGCACAAGCAGAATTTCAGTAGCAGGTGTCCTGAGATACTTTGAGGAAAATGTTTATCTTGCAGATTCTGTCCTCAAAAGTTTTCTTTTCCTTGAAAATATTGTAAACCCCGGTTCCCAGGAAGAGGCAAGACCTTGGTGGCTTCGTGTGTTGCAGAGGGAAAGCCGCACCTGTCAAATATCACAGTAGCATCTAAGATTCACTGACAATAGAATTTGCCAGTATGAATTACTAGAATTTTGCTTTATTTAATAGTAGTCTAAGATAGAAAATCCCTCAGCGTTGTTCCTGCACAGTGAGGTGTTTGGAACTCACTTCTCGCTGGGGTGGGGGGGGTCACCTCTTTCGTTAATGAGAAACACACAGAAGCATCGGGAGGCTGCTCACCTGGCCCACTATCTTCTCCATGCCCTCTAGAAGTCGTCGATTTTGTTCCTCGATCTCAATGGCTCTGGAAAGAATAGCTTCCGGGGCTTCTTGCAACCCTCGCACTTCCGCGACTAGGTGATACAGGGGGTCATTCCAGGAGCGCAGCACTCTGAGTATCAGGTTCAGAAGGTCTTCGTGCTAAGCGACCATATAAAACAACTGCTTTAAGTAAATCATAACACAGTGGGTTTAGTTAACTTGTGATTTTTTGCTCCCAGAGGCTGACCCGAATTATCTCTTTGTTCTTCCTGCGCATGTGTAAAGTTGTTGGTAGGTGCTTAAATTTGTAAAAATAAAAAAATGTAAGCTATTGGCTTAAACTTCGTCGAAATTAGAAAAAAAATCTGACTTTTGCGAAAAACTACTTCATCTAATGAGATTTCTAGTTTATAGCATGAAGGATTTTGTTTTCTATCAGAAATTCTACTGTCCGCCCACTGGGTGAGGTCTTCTATATTTGGCAGCTTTGCTGGTCCAAAACGGAGGTTTGTTGGAACTCAGTGTGCGCCTGTCCTACCTGACTCAGGAAAGACAGATTCCACCGGTGCCAATGACAAAGGTCCCAAATCATTTTCATCCAAGGACTCATTCATATTAATGACTCAAATCATTCTTTAATGTATTCATTTGTGATTTGTAATTTTTACTTCATGATGTTAGAACAAAGAGACAGCAGAGAAGAGAGGGCATTTATAAATATGGTGTCCTCTACTATACCCACCCCTGCCCCTCCGAGGCGACCACCGCGGTCTCTTCTGTTGACCTGTTCAGGTGAATAAAATGGCACCCTGATAGCTTTAGTCGGCTGTGGACTTCACAAGGGACGGTTGCCCCCTCGTCTACCACTCTCAGGATCCCACAGGAAACTCTTAGGAGAAGGTCATCTCTGATATATAATGCTTGCTTTCCACGGGGCGCCTGGGTGGCTCAGTCGGTTAAGCGGCTGACTTCAGCTCAGGTCATGATCTCACTGTCTTTGAGCTCGAGCCCCGCATCGGGCTCTGTGCTGATGGCTCAGAGCCTGGAGCTTGCTTTGGATTCTGTGTCCCCCTCTCTCTCTGCCTTTCCCTTACTCACACTCTGTCTCTATGTCTCTCAAAAAATAAAATAAAAACGCTAAAAAAGAAAAATTTAAATGCTTGCTTTCCTGAGGCCCATGAACTAATCTAGTGAAAAGGAAGTGAAGAGTAGAGAAGAATCTAAAGGATATCGCAATGAGAACGTGTCCTCGGATATAAAATGGAGCGGCAGGCCGCACAGGTGAATGGCCACCTAGCTTTCGCTAAGGCAGTTGTAGCATCATGAGGAAGGGTGAGGGCTTCAGATGAAGCCAGGTCTCATGACTTACCGCTCCTGTCACTAGTCGGAATTCCGCAACCTCTCTGAGCCTCAGTTTCCTTATCTCAGCAAGTGTAATAACAGTGCCTTGTGTTCTTGAACTTTTTTGGTCAGGATTAAATACGGTGCATGTAAATTGCTTTGCAAAGAGTCTGGCAATGGAGTGGCCCTCAATACATTTTAACCCTTCCTCCTCCTCCTCCACCCTTTTCCTTCATTTTAAAGTTCTTTTTGAAAGTTTATTTATTCATGGAGTACAAGTGGGGGAGGGGCAGAGAGAGGGGGAGAGAGGATTCCAAGCAGGCCCCTGGCCGACAGCAGGGCTGTCACAAGGGAGGGGCTCGATCTCGTGACCAAGAGACCAGGACCCGAGCCGAAATCAAGAGTCAGACACTTCACTGACTGAGCCACCCAGGCGCCTCATCCTTCATTTTATCATCATCACCATCACCATCATCATCACCATCATCATCATCACCATCATCATCATCACCATCATCATCATCATCATCATCATCACACCACTGTTACCGAGCTTAGCAGACAGAATGCTAGTACCATTAACAAAGTTGTGAAGAGAAACAGATTGTATTTATGGGGGTCTAGATGTGAAAGATAGATGCTTACTTCCAGTCACGTTAAGACTGTGCCTGTGGCAGAGAATCAGAAAGGAGAGATGATAAGTGGTCAAAGAATTGGGATAAATGATTCGCTTCGTAAGCAGACTTCCTTGTCATCAGAACGTAGACGATCATTGCAGTCGTGAGAAATAAAACCCAATGTTTTATAGGACAGAGGAGTCAGGGGAGAACGGAGAGAGAAGTAGGTGTCAGAGAAGTAGAAGTCGACTCTGAGGGAAAGCCTTGAATGTCAGGAAGAGATGACCCACCTGGCGCAGTACTCGGTAATGTTAAATGTGCCGACCGTAGGAGCCAAGGGAATCGTAAGAAATACAAGTGCACTTGCGTTTCTTACCTCCCCATGAATTTTGCCAGTCCGATTTAGTTCACGCTTTCATACAATACAATATATGCAACCCTGGGTCTTAGGCATTGGTTAAAATAATGTTGTTTGCATGAACAAGTTACAGGTTTTTTATTTTGCTGCTACAATCTTTTATGTATTTTAAGAGAGGGAGAATCCCATGTGGACTCCACACTGTCAGCATGGAGCCCAGTGCGGGGCTTGAACTCATGGAACCCTGAGATTTTGACCTGACCCCAAATCAAGAGTCAACACTTCACCGACTGGGCCACCCAGGCACCCTGCTGCTACAGTCTTGAGTCGGCATTTGGGTTTTACCGATGATTCACCAAGTACATACGATCATTTCTTTTTGATTACTTCTCCTCCATAATTGTCGTCTGTGCAATTAGCATTACCTCCTGCAGACTTCTAAAAATCTGTATCATGGTATTACTAGTGCACTGCCTCAGTAGTATTGGTGAGAAATGTGGAAAGAAGACTCACATGGATCTGTTGGGCTTGCTCCTTGTCTTCAGGGGTAGAGAGGGAGGAAGTGTGACAGCTGTTGATGGCCTTGGTAATGAACCCCCGGCCCTGGGCATACCTTTTATCCTGAAAGCCAGCAAGCAAATTTAATTAGTTATAGTTGTTTGAGCCTTGGTTAAATGAGCCCATTACCAGAATATTAACACAGTTGATATATAATCTTTTTTTTAAATGAGAACTACATAAAAACCTGAAGCCAAAGAATTGAGAAAGTCACCCTTTCTCTGTTTTATTTATTTTGTACATGCATTTTTTTTAAATGTAACTCTTCTAAATCCCAATTTTTTCCCTTCTTTGTGATTTACTGGTTTAATTTACCCTTTACGCAAATTACTACTTAGAAAACAAACACTAAAAAATACCAAAAATATGAAACATTAAATATTTTGTTAAGTATCCTTTTTCTTTAGTATTCGAACCAAAGTCCTAGTGCATATATACCTATATTTTGCCATTTAGTATCTTATTTACGGGTGTCCAAGCCGACATGCCCCCCAATAGGCCTTATAAAATTATAACTTTTCTTTGACTGATATAGTGACACCTTGGATTGCGAGTAACACTTGTTCTGCAAGCGTTCCACAAGACGAGCAAACATCTCTAATAAATTTTAACTTGATAAACGAGCGATGCCTTGCAACGCAGTCGTATGGGACGCCGAATGTCACCTGATCACAACTGAGCCAATGGTTCTTGAAATTCGCTTTGGTATACAACTGCTTTGGATTACAAGCCTGTCTCCAGAACAAATGATGCTCACAAACCAAGGTTTGACTGCTTTTGAATCCACACAACCATACCTTACTGTACTCATCATAGATGAATAATACCATTTTGTCGATTGTGACAAAATGGTAAGTCAAGAAAACAGGGTATAAAATTTTAGGAAATATTAATCATTGGACTCAGAATAAAAAACACACACATGCACACACACCGAGCTAAGACATTGACACAAAAGTAATCTGTATGAAAAGTTGTGAAAATTAAGGAGATAACCGGGAAGATATGAAAGACGAAAGATGGCCCGTCAAAAGTGGAGGAGGAAAGAAAAACCAGTGAGTGAAGAGAACTCTGTGAATATATATTTTTTACAAACATTGAGCCTCATTCTTATGGTGACCCTTTTACTTACTGAACCTCTCATACATATACTGTCTGCTCCTTGATTGATCTCAAAGAGTTAAGAGACAACTTTCAAAGTACTATCATCAGAATAATTGTTTCCAATTCTAAACCAACCCTTCTAGTTCTAAACCTATACGCTGGACATCTTAGAACAATACTTTAGAGCGTTCTGGGGTTTCAGAAGAGCTATCATTGTTTTCCTGACATGGCTTCAGCTTAGTTTAACTTTCTTCAATTAACTCCGTTCTGGGCAGTGAGATTGTCATTTTCTCGATATCTAGTGTGTTAGGTGAAGAATGCCGAGGGAGACGTACCCCACACTCAAGGACGAGAAATCAGCCTGCTTTCATTGTCTCAAGCTCCATCTGAAAGTGCCTTATGTCAGGTGTTGTTATTAAGGGATTGGTTGTGTTCCCCCAAAATTCATATATCGAAGGCCCGACCCTCAGTGTACTATATTTGAAGATAGGGCCTTTATGGAGGTGAGGAAGCTCAAGTGAAGCCCTAACAGTGGAGCCTTGATCCAATAGGGATCAAGAAGAGACACCAGAGAATGCCCCACCTGCACCCTCTGCCCCCGTGAGGACAGGGAAAAGACAGATGGAAAGACGTATGCCCTTATCAGACCCTGACTGTGCTGGCACCCTGATCTCAGACTTCCAACCTCCAGAACTGTCAGAAAACACATTTCTGTCATTTAAGCCGCCCAACCTATAAAATTCTGTTACGGCAGCCTAAGCTGGCTAATATAGGTGCTGAAATTTTTCTCAAGAAAAATGAATTAAAGGAAATTTTTATTTTTTATTTCTTTTTAAAATGTTTCTTTTGAGAGAGGGAGAGAGAGAGAAGGAGAATCCCAAAAAAGATCCTCACTGTCAGCACAGAGCTGGACATGGGACTCGATCCCATGAACCCTGAGATCCTGACCTGAGCCAAAATCAAGAGTCAGACGCTTAACCGAATGAGCCACCAGGCGCCCCTAAAGGAGATCTTTAAAGTATTACTATACTCTAAGAATCGTTGAGTTTCATGAAAATGTCCCTTTCTTCTTCCACATTTTGTTACCCAATGGCTTTTTTGTTTTTTGTGTTTTTAATCTAAAAGATGTGTGTTTTGCGATCGGGCTCCTGCAGCTTTCTTGTGTCAAGCGCAGGAGAGCCCCGCATTCGCAGTAAAGGCTCCTTCCGGGAAGAGGCAGGAAGTGCGGTACTTACGAACTCGTTGAACATTTCCGAGGAGAGGTTATGGATGTAGTGAGACAGGATGACCGCGCGGTCGAACAGGTCTCGCAGGGACACCTGGCAGTTGACCGCGCCGCTGGGACAGATGGGCAGGGAGGCCACGCTCTTGCACAGAAGCAGGTCTGACAGCAGCAGCAGCAGGAGCAGGAGTGACCCTGCTTACAGAAAAACAGGCACCGCTTGAGATCATCTGTGCATCCGAGGCGGTCATCAGCAGTCCCATTGGGGAAGCCTTGGGTTCTCTAATAGCTGGGGCGGGGAAGAACCCACACCTTCCACTGTGTGACTCGAGATACGTAATTATATTTGCACAGATAACACATTTTGAGAAATGGGTCACTCCCTGCATTTTTCTATTGCTCCCGGAGTGCTCCTGCACTTTGCAAACATTTGAAGCTTACATGAACTCTGAGGCAGGGTGTTTAAGTGTCTCTTAAAAGTTAGTTTAACATCTTGGGAGTTTCTGCAGAGTTTTTTGCAGCCGGGCTCTCGGTGAGTCTGTCCGTTTTTAACTCTGCGTTGACCGATACTTGCGTCTTAGACCCTGAGATAGCAAACGCAGCGCAGCGGATCCGTTGGTTTTGCCTTCGTGACATGGTAAGAATAACCATGCTGGACAACTAATACTGAGTAGAAAGGAAACCTAACGTAGAGCGATACTGTGGCCTCGATCTGCTAACTCACCTTCATAACCCCTGTGCAGTGGCTTGACACTTTGCCAAAAGCTTTGAAAAAAAAAATTTTTTTTTAATTTGTGTTTCCCAGTAACCTTGTAAGAGCTTGGACCTTCATTATTATCATCAAATTACATCGAGGAAGCAGAAGGCTTAGAGAGGTTAAGTGACTTTCCTCGAGTCCTATTATTAGCAGGTGGTGGGGGCTGGATGCCACTATGCTCACTTTGACTTTGCCACGTGGCATCGCACACACCTGCGGACTCTCAGGCTTCATCCCTGCAAGAACGGCCAGAGCGGAGGCCGTGACGGCTCGGGGCTTGCAAAGGTCTTTCCGTGACTTGGAAAGAACAGTGCTTTGACTTTGATGCACGCTAAAGTTGTTTGTTAATAGAGAATGTAACTCACAACCTTTTAGCTGCAAAATAAAAGATAGAAGTGTTGTGAAGTGAGTCATGGAACAGACTTTTAATATTTCAAAAACATGATATTTCCAGAAAGTTTATTTTAGGCGCTTTACAGCGCCTGTAATTTAGCTGAAAGGATATTTGTACCTACAGGTGTAAGTAAAAAGTGCTCTGCAGATAGAGAAATGGAATGCCAGTTCTCGGAAATTCATAACCTCATAGGTAGTATTTAACTCTGACTACATCTGTCTGTACATTTATCATCTGAAGGGTTCTCACAGTCCAAGAGGAGATAAAATAGATAAATGTTTTTGTTCTTCATTTCATAAAATGCATTTTATGGTTCCTAATTTTCTTTTTCTTGCAAATGTCAACCAAGAAAGTAAAGATGGTTAATTATTGCTAGGCTGTTTCTCTTTTCGAAGTGTCCTTTGGCTCAAACCCAGTTGACAAACTGTCATAAGACACCATTCTACTGTCATTGTCTACATTATGGTTTCAGAGTTGAAAGTTGCACCAGGCAACTTGTTGGCCTTGTTGGCCAAGCCACGTAAGAGGCCCAAGAACCAAAATACGCTAGTTTCTACCTTCCGGAGTTGTGATAAACTGGCCCCATGGCCATTTACGCTCTTGTTCCAGGCCAGAGTTTCTCAACATTGGCATTGCTGGCATTTTGAGCTGGATTGTTCCTTGTCCTGGGGGCTGTCTTGTGCATTGTGGTGCATTTAGCTGCGTCTCTGAGTTTTTTACCCACTAGATACCATGGCACCGCCATTCCGAATTAAGACAACCAAAACCCTCTCCAGACATTAGCCATATGTCTCCAGAAGAAGGAGGATTTCCATTTGAGAACCAGCGTTCTGTCCCATTGCCCCTGGTGCAGTCGCTTTCTAGAGCAATGACTAGCTAGGTAGCCCTTCTAAACTCTGTAAACCTGTAACCTCTTGCTAAGAGGCTGTTAGCTCAGATTTCAAATTAGTGCCATGCCCCACCCGCCAAGAGTGTTGATAATCCAACAACTCAGCGAGTTATGTCACATACCTTTCAGCGACCATCCCTTGCTGTCCATGTTGGTGATACTTTCGAGAAACACACTCCACCAGAGAAGATCTGGTAGTCCAACAGCTTTCTCCTTCCCAGTGGTTGGCTTTATAAGACTCGGACATCTTCATGAATATATTTAATCAGGCCTTCCCTTCCCCTCGCCAGTCATCTATTTCCGTCATTGAGATTACCCCCATAATTTCAAACATCAAATGGCATTTTATGTCTTATTCATATTCAGGAAGACATACTGACCAGAAATGAACATTCGAGGAAGGGTTGTGATTAATTAGAGCAAAAGGAAATGAGAAAAACAATGAAGATGAGCTCTGGAGACTATTTTGGGTTCAAGGGCCCTCGCGGCCACAGAAGTTGTACTCGACAGGAGTCATGTACTTGTAAAGTTTGCCTTGATTTCTCCGCAGTCTCTTGAATCTGCATAATATTTCACTTAGGTGTCTAGTGTATTACCGAAGGGTATTCCTTTTTCCCCCAGTTCGAAATTGCTTGGTGAAATCAAGATTTCAAAGCTTATCCAGGAAATATCAGGAAATGTAGAATAAGGAATGAGAAAGCAGGACATTGGATCCCCCGTGATGCTCTCGGGATGTGTGCCCTCCTATTTTGCTTGTTTCTGCATAGTCTGTGTTGTCCTTTTTAAAATGACAATATGTTTTATTTTTTTAAATATATTTTTTATCGTTTATTTATTTTTGGGAGACATAGAGACAGAGCATGAGCAGGGGAGGGGCAGAGAGAGAGGGAGACAGAATCCAAAGCAGGCTCAGGCTCTGAGCCGTCAGCACAGAGCCCGACACGGGGTTCAAACTCACAGACGGCGAGATCATGACCTGAGCTGAAGTCGGCCGCTTAACCGACTGAGCCACCCAGGCGCCCCTTATATGTGTGTGTTTTAAATGGGTATTTTCATCTGTTTCTTTCCTTTGACTCTAACATATACATAAATGTAGATTGTCACCCCAGTTTCCAGATGAAAAAACAGAGGCCTGGTGAGATTCACTGTCAAGAATATAGAAGTAATTCATCCTGATAGATGCTGGAAGGTGGTTGCTTTGTGAGGAATCAGAAATGTAAAGAAGGCTTGGAAATGAATCATTTAACAAATACGGTCGTGCATGAGCAAGAAGTCGCCCCAGACCCCTTTGAGAATTTATCCTGGGGAGCAACATAGTGGTTTTCAAGGATACACACACACACACACACACACACACACACACACACACCCCTGGTATATAATGCAATAGAAGAAAATTCTAGGCAGTAATTGGCGTTCTCCTCATAGATGGGCTGGAAAAACTATCACTGGTTTATAATCACTTTTTTTCTCTGACTCAGCTCCCCTCTAGGGCCAACATGACCAAAATTCATCTTTCATGGGCTCAAACGTTCCATCCGCCTCTTCATTCCTAAATGAAATGATTGTAATGAATAAGAAGTGGGTTGTTGACGACTTTCTCTAATGTTTAAGTCCTCGCACGTAAAGCAGCCTGTGACCGTCCTTTATCTTCCATCTCACCATGTGTCTCTCCTAGTAAACCAACAGGCGAGGTAGTTTTTAAAATAATCCCTTTTTATGGCATTTACTTTTTCCTTAGTTGCCACTGCCACGTTTACGTGATAGCGATTTTCCACGCACTCTTCAGGAGACCTAGACATCTTGACAAAGAGTAACGTCACTTAAAAACTATCTTCCTAATTGCCTTAGCTTAAGCAATACTAGATTTTGAATCCTATTCATCAGGTGGGATGATGTCTCGGCTCTATCAATCCTAAGCTGGGTCAGAATTCCACTCACTCATATGAAGTATCCATTCCACTCCCCCCCGCCGACAGTGGAATTCTGAATTATTAAGAGAGCAGTGCCTTGTGGTAGAGAAATGAACGCTGCTCTATATCCCCCTCTTTGTCTAGAAACTTAAGAGGAGGGAATCTACCGCAAGAACTGACAACATAATGTTAAAATTTCAAGGTGTTGGGAGTTTTGTAGATCGCCAGGAAAAGGGCAATCTCAGAGGACCCGAGTTGTGTTTATTCTGGGCGGCCAATTGATTTATTTGACTCCGAAGAGGAGCACGTTTCTCTGTAAACTCGCATGTGCTTCCTTGCTGCCTCGCCGCCCCACGTTTCCTGCTAATGGGATATTGCAATATCTAAATAATGCAAAAGGCATATTTTATGCAAAAAGTCATCGTCGTCCTATTTTTCTGCTATATATGTCACCCGCTTTCACCTTAATGTGGTTCTCTTAAAGATCTTTCTTTTTACAAAACCCTCCCCTTAACTTGGAGCGAAAAGAAATTCACCAAGAAGAGCCGTGTCTGGTTTTATGTACAAAAATTCATGTGTTTGCCGTAAGCTGGGAGCTGATGATTGATTTGTGTCGAGTAGCTGAATAAATGGCTGAAATGATGGTTAAGCCACCGCGAAATTTTTAGTACCCGTGCCTAGTGAGCAATTTTGTCATCTCTTCTGAACGGTTCTGATTTTTAACATCAGGTATCTTCTCCTAACTAATTAGAAATGGACCTTGTACTTTATATTACCTTTTGTTTATCTCTTTTTAAGTTTGGAATAATGCCGGTTTTCTCATTTATGATGCAAAAATATTTAAAATAGTTCACAATACTTGAAAGGCGTGTATGGCAGGGTATCCTAGGGAATATTAAAGAGCCAAAGAAATTAAGAAGTTTAAAAACCACCAGATTAGTGGATCACAATGATATTTCAATTTATATTAGTCACGAATTGCCTCTTATTAATCAAGTGAAATTTGCTAACGATTAAAAGTGTATCGCTTATAAATTTAAGAATTCCCCCTACCCGTCTTCCAAAACTTGGAATAAAAGATCGGAGAGGATATATGTTGTTTTCTTTCATATGAAGGAAGAGAAAATGTGGAAAAAGGATTGAATTGCACTGTTTTCAAGATAAACCAAAGTAATGGTTTCCTTACATCCGCTGTTTACATTAACTTCATGCATATTAAGATATACATTTTTCCCCTAAGTGCCTGTATTTAATGCTTATCTCTGCCAGGGCTTTGCAGGTCATCAGCTTCCTTAAGTAACTCCAGAACCCAAGCTCTTAATCTGTTAGGGGTGTCTCGAGGGCATGTGCTCCTTAAATGAGAAAGCCACAATGGAGGCACTTGGAACTTTCTCCTGTAAGTTCTTTTCACTGATACGATATTCACGTCCTCTGATCTAATTCTCAGAGTTCTCTGTGTCAGCTTATCCTATGAGCTTCTTGTCACATGTTTGTTTGGAGCAACCTGTACCTTTGGACAAATTGGAACGAGTGATATAAGACATTGCCACATCCAGAGGACGATGTGTCTTTTCAAGTAAAAGCATCAGACATCGGCTGTATGCTAATGCTAAGTGGGGCAGATAATAGCTTTCCTTAGATTCTTTATACTCCACTGTTACATGTGCGTACGTGTGTGTACATCTTTCGTCTAATGAGAAGTTCATCTGAAGCATGCCCACTTTCCGAGGGACACAGATCTATATATAGATACGGACACACGCAGAGAGTCCTTGTCTAATAGGAAGTGGGACTCTGAGCCATTGCTACTTCCAGGGATAATTTTAAATTTTATAATTAGCACGGGCACCACCAGCAGAAGAGAAAGCTCTAGCAGTAGGCCGGGGTCCCTGAGGCTTGCCAGGCATTAATTCTTGAATCGTTCAATGTGGTGAGACGGTCAGGGTCCGCGGGGAGGGACTGCGGCAGTCAAGAGAGGTCAGGGCACTTGGGATCAGGGTGACAAATCTGTACTGATCTGAAGAGAAGCATTTCGATAGTGTAACAACTCATAGGGCCATACACGTGTGACAGCTGTCATCTCTGCCTTCTTCCATGGTCTTTCTGTGTATTGAGAGAATTCAGACTGAGAAGTAGGGCAAGTTCTTCGCAGGAAATACTATACTTCGGTTCTAGTCTATCTCCCCATCGTCCTATAATACATTTTTCTATTGGAATTTGCCTAAAATACCTTACCTGGGACATTCCCTTTTTTTCTTATTCATTCATTAAATGCAAAGTGTTATTACTAGCATAATATATACTTTGATCAGGAATTAACTGCGGTGACATTTGTTTAGCAAAACTATCGTCTGCAGTTAAAATATAAATAATAATTGACGGAATGCTCCATTAACCAAATGCTCCATACACACACAAACACACGCATACACATACTTTATATTCTCTTTATACATATGTATACTCCACAGTCAAAAGCATGTATATACATATAAACCTGTATACACAGAAGTATGCATATACACACTTTTAAACTACAGGGGGAAAGTAAAGGTACATGGTAATTACGAAGCTTTCTGACATACGGGGTCAGAGAATCTTGGCTCTGCCCAATTCGAATGAAATGAGCCAAAAAGTAAGCTTAAAAAAATCGAGCAATATTCCACCTGCTGTCAACGGTGGAGGGAAATATGAGCCTGCTGTTTTCTGCATGACTCAGGGCGGAGCATCAATAGATAAAATCAAGCTAATTTTCTAAACTAGGAAAGGTATCAGCAGATGATACAAAGTTATCATTACAACTAAAAATAGGGAAAATGGAAACCTTCTAACTCAGAAAAAGGAAACATCACACACGAGCATGTGCACACACAGGTGCACACAAAATAAGACATTCCATTTAACGAAAGGTAGGAAGCACAGGGAACACGAGCAGATACACACACACACACACACACACACACACACACACACACACACACACACACAGGTCAGAATAAGATCAGACCTTATCCAAATCAAAATTATGATGAGACAAGTTTGTTAAGGGAAAAAATGATTCAGTTTCTTTAAAGGTGGCAAATCCCAATTAGATGCCAAATACAAGTGATATCTCTAAAACGGTCACTTTTTTTTTTTATTATAATAGTGATTTATTATTCAAATTGGTTGACATATAACACCCAGTGTTCATCCCAACACGTGCCCTCTTTAATATCCGTCACCCCCTCTCCCCCCTCCCTCACCACCCTCACCTCCCTCACCCTCAGATTGTTCTTAGTAAAACGGTCACTTTGGAAGGATGTGGAGTTAAAGGCTAATTTTGCGTTCTCTTCTCCCCTCCCCCAAGGGACATTTGCCAGTGTCCGGAGACAGTTTTGGTTGCCATAACTGAAGTGGGGGGGAGGGCGATCCTGGCATCTCCTGGGTGGAACCCAGGAATGCTGCTAATTATTCTATAACACACAGCACAGCCACCAAAACCAAATGGCACGCCATCTAAACTGCGAGTAGCTCCAACATGGAGAAACCCTGACTTCAACCAAAGTGGCTAAGAAAAGTTAAAGTACCCCCCCCCCCAAAAAAAAACACATGAAGTAAATTCCATACAATTGTTGGAGTAACAAAATTACTATGAGACCAGTTTAAAATTAAGACAAAAATGGTAAAAGGTCATACTTGGTGATGTCGTATACAGTCAACCATGGAGACCGGGCTATCAGCAATCTTTACACATTTCATAGTAGGATCCGAAACTCAGAGTAAGAAAACCTGAGGGGAGGTTAACCAGTACGCAAGGGTAGGAGATCCAATGTGTGTGCGCATTTTAAACACCCTCAAAACAGCTGCAGTAAATGACATTATACTCCATCATCATGAAAATGTAACAGTTTTCCAAAAACTTAGAATACACAGAAAGAAGAATATATAAGTCGTTCAGTTTGTTTTGTTCTGTTTTTCTTAATAGTCAGTCGCCAATGATTACTTCATCGCTGAATGAAAATAACTCTCAGCTGTGTTTCTGGGGCATTCAAGCATGAAAATTCCCACTGGCCGTCCCATCCAGTGCCACGACAACCTGTCGTATCCATGAAGATGATCCCAGCTCTGTCTTTCTTCTCTGATGTCTTTTCCGGGACGCCATTTGCCTGCTAACCATTTCAACCTAGAGAGACTGAATAATTTTTTTTTAAATCCTTAACTATTCAGCTTTTCTCTTAGATACTGTCTTCTCAGTCACCCACACCGAACCTCTCAGAGTTGTGTTTATTTGGTTTTCTTTTGTCTCCTTTGACTCACGCTCTGTCAGTCCCTATGTTGCAATTATGCTGCCACCTTAGCTTTTATAAAATTTTCTTTTCTTCTCTTTCCAGGTTATCATGACCTGCACGCTTGTAAAAGCTTCTCCTCCATTTTCTCCTGCCTATGTCCTTTTCCATTTCAGTCTTCTGTCAGGAAGATTAGTCATCCTGAAAGGCAACTTCCGAACATTCTCGAATCTGTCTAAATCACAGTATTTGAGATCAGAGGCACTAGAGGGCAAATCTAACTGGGTAGTTAGTTCGTTGCACAGGTGAAGAAAATGTGGTTATGCATATTTGATTGCAGACACAACCGGCACTGGAACTCCAGATCTCTTGCTTGCCGCGCTGGTTTTATTTCTTCTTGCCTTCCATATTCATACTCATGCCCACTGGGCTTCTCGTTCAGCTGACAGTAGTAAGTCTTGCTGCAGAGATGCAGATGTGACCTTGAAGATACATTGAGAAACACATTACTTCAAGGAAAAATGCCAAGGTAATTGAGCTCCCAAAGAGAGAGGAGAGAGACATAGAATATTTTAAACACTTTGGAAACACCAACGCCGTCAGAGCGGATTCGAGTGCGATTCTTAATCACATTAAAAAAAACAGACACACACAATACGTTTGTTCCAATACTTCCTAATGAGTTATATAGATAAGGAATGAAAAGCTATTAATTTTATTTCTACTTCAAATTGGTCTTTGGTTTATCTGCCATTTTGGTCTCGAAGAATTCTTTTACTAATAGGAGCCTTGCGCATGGCATAAAATCTTCATTTAACTTTCTCGCTTGTCACCTCTACATCATTAGCAGAATGAAAGTCAAAGAATTCTTGTAGATTAAAAAAATTATAAAAGGTTATCTGTCGAGACCACTGGAGAGAAGCAATATTATTATTACCATTATAGGTGACGTGGCATTTGGGTGTCTTCTCTTCTTTAGGCCATTTGTATTCCTACCTTATATGATGAATGTAACAGATGAGAAATTGGGTGTTTCTTCCAGAAAGGGACATTAATTTCATAGAGAAAGAGAGTGAGTATAAGGTATAAGTTTCTGTTAATAACTGCAGAATAAGAGATCGTTTTTACTTCCAGCTATACCTGAAAATAAGGTCTGTTTATATAAACGAAAATCGTGGAAGTGTATGTAGGAAACGGTGATGAAGTTGTCAGAATGTTTTCGCGTTTGGTTTATAGAAAGCTTTCCCACTATGGTCCCATCGAATATACAGGAACACATATTTGATTATTCGGGAATATATTTTGAAGAGAAGTATGTGAACTAACTATATCTTCCAAACCCTCTGTATGAATGAAATATTAAGAATGAAGCAATACTGATAGGCTTCAGGGTAAAGAGAACTTTAATCTCACATGTCAAGACACCTGTTTTTTTCTCCATTATTTCTTCAAGCAATTTCAGCAAGAATGCTTTTGCATGGTCGTGTAGATTTGTATCTTACTTTTGGTCAGAACTTTAACATTTTTGTTGACCTGTGAGCAAATTAGTTAAAAACAGTCAATCACATTGTATTGGTAAGCTTCATTTTGGTAGACTAAGCAACTGTTAGTGAAATCCTTAATTTTTACTTTTCAAACATTGATGGTTTAAAGAATGTAGCCATTTTGTAGCACTGGGATTAGAATCCTGTAATATGTACAATAATGGATAGATATTATTAATGTCACCAGAATATTAAAAAAAATTTTTAATGTTTATTTTTGAGAGAGAGAGAGACAGAGTACAAGTAGGAGAGGAGCAGAGAGAGAGGAAGACACAGAATCCAAAGCAGGCTCCAGGCTGTCAGCATGGAGCCCAACATAGGGCTCTAACTCACGAACCGTCAGATCATGACCTGAGCTGAAGTCAGACACTTAACCGACTGAGCCACTCAGGCATCCAAGTGTCACTAGAGTCTCAGTTTTATAAGTCAGTTTTACTTCTTGTTTCTGCCAAGGAGGGGAGCAGGAGGTGTGTAGGGGTATCTGTACTGTACATCACAAAATATATTGCATGCAAAATATATTTTAATTTCTCATCGGTGTTTAATGTTTTTCGAAAATGTATCTTTATGAATTTTTTTTTAATTTTTTTAATGTTTATTTATTTTTGAGACAGAGGAAGACAGAGCATGAGTGGGGGAGGAGCAGAGAGAGAGGGAGACACAGAATGTGAAGCAGGCTCCAGGCTCTGAGCCGTCAGCACAGAGCCCGACGCAGGGCTCGAACTCACAGACTGCAAGATCATGACCTGAGCCAAAGTTGGACGCTCAACCTACTGAGCCACCCAGGCGCCCCCAAAAATGTATCTTTAAAAAACTACATGTATCCTATTATATGAGGTATTTCTCACAGTACAACACAAGATAAGAATCCCATAAAAACGGTGCCATTGGGGCTTTGAGTGACTGTAGGAAGGTCAAGAACATAAAAGTGGAAATAAGTCTGCTTTTGATGCATTTCAACATTTTTTATAACATGTATATAAAATAAAAGGTGAAAACTTAGGTCTGATAGCATTTTATCACCCGGGCCCATTTGTACCGATAACCAGTTCTTCCTGCAAAGGTTAATTAAATTACGAACACACACCTGCAGAATATTTGTGTGTTTAAAAAATTCATTAAAAGTGGAATATACCTTCCTGTTTGGCCAATTCCTTAATGAATATATTTGCATTTAATAATAGCAGCCACCTTTAGAGATTTCCTGCTCATTTTTCCTGCCTTTATCCTAAGCAGACAGATTTCCAAGGTTAAGACCAAAGGCTTTGCGAAAATGTCACAGGTTTGTCCTTGTCGGAAAAAAAAAATCTTAAAAGTCTTTTCTTGTAGTTTACTTCAATGTCATTCCAAGCAAAGGAAACTTTATCATCCCAGACATAAAACCAAAAATGTCGTTTTGTAGCATTCTGAAAGACTTTATTATATATATTCTCTCTTCCGACTGACACGTTTTAGCGCCCAGTTCGTAAAAGATGACATTACAACTGTCTGCTTTCATTGCAACCCCAAATTTCAGGTTTATATCCTAAGCCTTCTCTTTTCAGAAAGGGTTGCATGGGAGTAAACTCCGAGATTTCTGCCACGAGGCAAAATTAAGGCTATCATGTAGGGACTTAGAGGACCACTTTAAAATAGAAATCATTTTCTTAGCTCATGGGTTGTACAAAAACAGCTTGGTTTGCCACATTTGGCCTGCAAGCTCTAGTTTGTCAACCTCTGGCCTCGCTCACTAAGACAATGGCACAAATAAAAAAGGTTTAAAACCGGTGACTCCCACTTCGTTTGGTTTTAGAACGGGGGAGGGGTTGGAATCTGACTCCGTGCCCTGGTCCCTTCACGTCTTCTGCTTCGTGCTGTCCACTGTAGTTGCAAAGAGTTACCGCAGCATAGTTGGACGGGCCTTTCATAAAACCTGTCATCCACTTAAGCTGTAAAACTAGTGTGGGGCTGAATCCTACATATCCGAGCTGGGAAGGAAAGAAGTAGGAAAAGGGGGGAAAAACATTCAGAAAATTCAATTCCGTTTTTCTTTCTCTGTTCTTTATCGAATGGACCTTAGGTAAGGGATAGAGTTACTTATTTCGTAGTACGTTATCTTTGTTCAGTGCAGGGCTATATTTCTTTTTATTTATCTTTCCTTTTTCTTTCTTTTTTTAAAAATTTTTCTTTTTAACCTTTACTTATTTTTGAGAGACAGAGAGACAGAGCGTGAGCGGGGGAAGGGCAGAGAGAGCGAGGGAAGTACAGAATCCGAGGCAGGCTCCAGGCTCTGAGCCATCAGCACAGAGCCCGACGCAGGGCTCAAACTCACGGACTGTGAGATCATGACCTGAGCTGAAGTCGACGCTTAACTGACTGAGCCACCCAGGCGCCCCTATCTTTCCTTTTTCTATATCATCTATCTCTGCTTCTCCCCTTTACTTTTCTTTCCCCACCGTCAATCATTCTAATAGGTTTATAGGAATTACTTGGTAGGTGTTCCTGTAAGATGCCTATTGTCGTTGAGTAAGAGTACAAAAGTATGGTCTTAGAGATTTCAATCAAAGCTTTGTCTTGTTTTTTTCTCATTGTTATATTTAGTAAGATTCACTCATGTTGCCACGTGTACATAGAAGTCTGTTTTTCTACCTCCTTTCAGTGCTTCATCGAAAGTATGAATGTTTTACTTGTCCACTCTTCCAAATTACATCTGCTCCCCCCTCACTATAAATAATTGTGTGATAAATTCTCGCATACGTGCCCTAAAGGGAAATGTTGATAGAAAACTCTCTCAGTCATCAAAATGAACTTAGAAATTTGTCGCTCTGTGACGAAATCAGTGCTTTACAGAGCCCCTCGAACTATTAGAATTGCTGCATACAACCCAGTTAAAACAAACACGAAATGTATTGAAAAGAAGTAACACAGAAAGTATTTTACTAAGAGTGTAACGCCGTTGGACATTCTCTTGGGCCGAAATTTATTTACTTCCTTAGATCTGATTGAAGTGATGGCTGTTGTCTTGAATATGACTGATTATGGCATTCGAATTCTGATCATTTTTTTAGTAGTTGCTCTCAAGATTACAGTGTGCATTCATAACTTTTCACAAGCTACTTAGCACCAAGGTTTTGTTCCGCATAAATTAAAGAAACCTTGCAATTATATAGGTCTATTTACTCCCCCCTCATTCTTTAAGCTGTAGCCATCCTACCCGTTACATGTCTATACATGAGACAACTCACAAAACAATGTTACACGTTTTGCGTTAAATAGTTAAGTATATTATATAGAAATTAAGAGCGGAAATAGTATTACCTGTTTATCCAGAGATATACCATTTCTGGTGTTTTCCATTGCTTCCTAGGAATCCAAACTTTTCTCTGATTAGCGCTTTCTGTTACGCTGAAAAACCTCTTTAAACACCTCTTATAGTACAGGTGTGCTTATAGCAAATTCTCTCATTTTTAAAATCTAAAATACCCCTTTTTTTTTAAATCTTTACCTTTGAGTGATAGCTTTGCCCAATATGAAACTCTTGCCATATATTTTTTTAACCCTTTGAATACGGTATTCTAATGTCTTCTAGCAACTATAATTTTAGGTGAGAAGTCAGACATTAACTAAACATTGTTCTCCTGTGTTTAATGTATCGTTTTCCTCTTGTTTCTTTCAGGGATTTTTGTATTTTTGGTGTCAAATAGCTTGCCTATAATATGCTTGGGCATGATAGTCTTTGAATTTGCTCTCCTTGGGTGTCACTGAAATTCTTGTATCTGTTCATTGATTATTTTCACCACCTTGATAACTTTGGCTCTTCAGATATTTTCATAGCATATTCTCTTCTCCCTCTGACACACCAATTAAATGTAAATTGGACTTAAAAACTTTTTTACTTTTGATTATTTATCTGAGAGAGAGAGACAGACAGACAGACAGACAGACAGACAGACTGACAGCAGGAGCAGGAGAGGGGTGGAGAGAGAGGGAGACACAGAATCAGAAGTAGACCCCAAGGTGTCAGCACAGAGTCCACAGTGGGGCTCGAACTCACAAACTGCAAGATCATGACCTGAGCTGAAGTCAGACACTGAACCCACTGAGCCATCCAGGAGTCCCTGTAAGTTGGACTTTGCCCCATAGGTCCCTGAGCCTCTGTTTCTTTTTCTTTTTTCTTCAGGTGAGATCATTTCTAGTGTTCTACCTTCAAGCTTACAGACTCTTTGTCATTTACATTCTGTGATTTAAAAAAATATTTTACTTTTCTGGAATTTTCATTTGTTTCTTTTTAATTCTGTCTCTCTGCTGAGATTCCTATCTTTTCATTCATTTGATGCTATTTATCTTCATATTATTGCTTATAGATATAATAATTATTTCACAGTTCTTGTTTGCTCAAACACCTCAGTCATCTGAAGATTGAACTCTGCTAATTGACTTTTCTTTTTATAATAAATCACATTTTCCTGTTCCTTCATTTCCTCCTGTCAATTAATTTTATATTGCACTCGTTGTAAATTATATATTGTGTTTGGATTTCAATATCATATATTGAAGAATATTGCATTTTGCTTGCTTGTTTATTTTAGCAGGCAATTAATAGAATAAGACTGAAATTTGGATCTGCATTTCTTGGATAGCAGTTCAAGGCTTGGTTCAGTTCTTTAATCCTTACCTGTGCTACTTGAAGTCTGCGAGAGGTCGGCTAGAAATTTGCACAGAGTTTATACACTGAATTTGGTCTCCTCTTCTCTGGGTCTTTCCTTTCTGAAATTACCCATTCCCTTTCAATGTCTTCCATGGCCCAGAATAGTTGTGCAGTTTCCAACAGAGTTTCAGCCACCCAACAGAACTTTATTGCAGTCTTCCCTCAAGCTAAAAGCCATATAATACAGGAGAGTCACCTTTGTCCCCTTCTGAATATTGACCGTCTCTAGAAATGCCCTGCTAGGGTGTTCTTCATATGTCCAAGTGTATTTTCACTTTCCTTCTCTTCCCTTCCCTTCCCTTCCCCTCCCCTCCCTTCCCCTCTCTTCCCCTCCTTTCCCCTCCCTTCCCCTCCCTTCCCCTTTCCCTTCCCGTCCCTTCCCTTCCCTTCCCGTCCCTTCCCTTCCCCTCTCTTCCCCTCCTTTCCCCTCCCTTCCCCTCCTTTCCCCTCCCTTCCCCTCCCTTCCCCTTCCCTTCCCTTCCCTTCCCTTCCCTTCCCTTCTCTTCCCTTCTCTTCCCTTATCCCTTCTTTTCCCTTCCCTTATCCCTTCTTCACCTCCCTTTCCCTCCCCTTCCCACTTCCCCCTTCCCCCTTCCTTTCCCTTCCCTTCCCTTCCCTTCCCTTCCCTTCCCTTCCCTTCCCTTCCCTTCCCTTCCCTTCCCTTCCCTTCTACCTTCCTTTCCCCCTTCCCTTCCCTCTTCCCTTCTCCCCTCCCTTCTCCCCTTCTTTTTCTCCTCCCTTCTCTCTTCCTGGCTCCTCCTCCATTTTCTCTTTCCTGCTCACTTGCTTGTGTTCTGTCTGTCTCCCTCCCTCCCTCAATTCTGTCTATCCCTTCCTCCTTTCCTTCCCCTCTCCTCTCTTTCTCTCTTTTTCTTTTCATGTTCTTGTCCCAGAATTCACAGTTACCAGCAGAAGGAGAATGGACAGCATGAGATTCAGGTCCATGCAAATTTGAGAATGATAAGTCCTCCTTTGGAACAAACAAACAAACAAATACAAATATTTGAATCCCACACTCAAAAATATAAACGTTCCCATGGTTATAAGATAAACTGTGATCTATTTTATATAAAGTACTATTGTTGCAAAAATAACAAAGTAAGTAATTTTGTTGAACTTGGGTAAAAAATAATTTCCAGTTGAATTTTTTAGAATGTTTACTCATTTTCCTTTTTATAAAAAGATATCAGAGGATAGGCAAATGTCCTTTTTATCTAAAGACTTTTAATGTTTTTGTTTTAAATTTCGCAATTTTTAATATCAAAAAAGTGTTTCAGAGAAGGGAGTTGAAAAAATATATCTGCAAAATCTGCTCCAGTCAGGCCTGCCCTGCCTTTCATGTTGTCATCAAGTTTTAATAAACTCCGATCAACTTCTTGCCCCTGAAACTAGAAAAAGTATATCGAGAGCCCGATTTAAGGTAGAAGAATAATGAGCTAATGACCTTTGTCAGTAAGTGGAATTCAAGACTGAAGTGAGAAAGAATTTAGCCCGGGCAAAGACTGACGAATGAGAGAGACTTTATCATCCCGAATGAGATCTGAACATGACTGGTTTTCCAATTTATCAGAAGAGTGGTAATTAAATTAAGGAGAAGATACCAGCACCTACTAGGTTTTCTCTGCTCTTAGTCAATTGGAAATGGCCACGGTCTCTAAGAACAAAATTGTTATTTATAACCAGGTGATGAAAAGAAAAGAAATAGTCTTCAAAAAGAAGGAATGAGTTAGAGAAATACATGACGGTATCTCTCAACATACTAAGAACTTTATTGTGACAACCAAAGGGGAATAATAGCTCAAATGCTATAGATATTTCTGTGTATATTTACATGTGTTGTGCACAAATATAAATACACATTTAATCCCTATCTAGCAATTCGGAGCTTATCCAAAGTCGATCATATGTGTGGCAGTAGGTATAGCACAGTATCCTAAGTCCTAGTGCGATCAGTCATTCAATGGTGGGTGAGCAAATGGAAGACTTTGTTCTGTTCAAATGTTGTTTTATGGCCAGATAACCTCCCAGGTATCTAAAATGACTAAGGAAGTTCTCAATAGGTCATCAAGACTCTGAACTGAAGGCCTCAATAATCATTGGGTAAATATACATTCCCTTTACAGTTCAATGAGAAAAATAAACTGACAAACACTATTGTCTTCAACTCAGGGCCATAGCAAGATTTCATCTCTGCCTACACTCACTTTTAGGTGTTATGGTGTCCCAGCATGAAAGTTGAGATTGTTCTCAGAAGCGCACAGATATGATTTCTCAGAGTCTTTTTCTTGGTGCTGGATTCCCTTCTGTTTTCTGATCCATCAAATCCCACACCTGAGCATTCTCTGCTTCCAGCCAATTGTACAAACTTTTGTACTTTGGCTTCCCAATTTGTTTCTCCTGTTCTTTTGGCAGACACCCGAGCCCCTCAATAATTTACTTTTCATATTCTTTTATGATTTAGTTTTCCTGATGCTCATTACCGTTTTTGATCTCAGACCTACATCCGCTCCTGCATTTTTGCATCTACATATACACTACTCAGCTTCTCTCATTGGTTTCCACTTTGGCTTTTTGCTTCATCATATTTTTATAAACTTAATTTTTCTTCTGGTAGATGACGTAAGTTGGTTTCTCACTTCTGGCTTGTTCTCAGCTTCTCGAGCAACTTTGACAAGTTTGCTTGTCTCTAGGTAAGCCATCCCTCATTTGGATCCCCCTGTTGACTTTCTAAAATTCCACTTCCTGCCTTATATATTCTTTGTCTTTCTCTATTCACTATAATTTCATTACCGTGTGCCTCTCTGTTGGTATTAATCTTCATAGTCTATCATTAACCCGATGTAAGAGTAAAAATACAACAGTAATAATAAATCTCCCCCAGACCATATAATTCATTAATGCTGCCATTTTTTTTCCGTGATTTTCTCTCCATACATTATTGAGGTTCCCTAGCTCATTGTTTCTGTGTCGTTCAATTTTGAAATAGAATGTAGAGAACTGTGGGTTGCTAAACTGTAGACATCACCTTGCTTTTCATATTCCTCATTAAATAAGTATGAAAATATTAGTTATTGCCCACTGGGTCTGTTCTGGGACCCATGTTAGAGTTCACTGTGGGGTAATTGCTTCTGAGTGCAGGATGTACTCTGTGGGCTACAATCACAAAACAGATGAGTGGAAATGGAAAAAAAAAAAAAGGTAGTGCTTGGAAGACATGGAAGGCCTTTGTTATTCTGGGAAGAAAAACTTGCTATGCCTATCAACTGGAGTCTAATCTGGAGATTTGTCAAAACTTTTACTCTTTCCCATTTGAAAAATTGAGTTTGTTTGTTTGTTTATTTTGCTATTGAGTTGTAGAAATTCCTCATATATTTTAGATATTAACGCCTGATTGAATATGTGGTTTGCAGATATTTCTCTCCCATTTCATAGGTTGTTTCTTCATTTTGTTAATGGTTTCCTTTGTTGTGCTTTTTAAGTTTGATGTTTGTTTTTGTTGCCTTTGCTTTGAGTGTCAAATCCAAAAAAATCTGCCAAGACCAGTGTCATTACCTCTTATGTTTTCTTCCAGAAGTTTTATGTTTTCTGGTCTTATGTTGATGGGGGTTCAGTTTCATTCTTTTTCATGTGACTATCCAGTTTCCTCAGCACCATTTTTTGAAGCGATTGTCCTCTTTCCATTGGCTATTCTTGGCTCCTTTGCCATAAATTAATGGCCAATATATATTGTGTGTTTTTTTTTCTGTGCTCTCTATTCTGTTCCATTGATCTATGTGTCTTTTCTAATGCCAATACCATCTTTTGATTAGTATATATATATATATATATATTTTTTTTTTTTTTGAGAGAGAAGGGGGAGTGGGAGGGAGAACAGCAGAGGGAGAGAGAGAGACTCTTAAGCAGGTTCCACGCTCAGCATGGAGCCCAACATGGGGCTCTGTCATGACCTTGCAATCATGACCTGACTCGAAATCGAGAGTGGGATGTTTAACGAACTGAGCCACCCAGGCGCTCTGATTACTCTATCTTTGGAGTAGTTTGAAATCAGGGACTCTTCTGCCTCCAACTTTGTTTTTAGATCACTTTCCCATTTGGTGTCTTTGTGGTTCTGTATGAATTTCAGGATTTTTTTTTTATGTGTGAAAAATGCCCTTGGGATTTTGACATGGATTGCAGTGAATTTGTAGATCCCTTTGGGTAGTATGGACATTTTAACACTATTCTTCCAATTTATGAGCATGGGATATCTTTCCTTTTATTTGTGTCCTTTTTAGTTTCTTACACAATGTCTTATGGTTTTTAATGTACAGATCTTTCATCTCTTTTGTTAAATTTATTCCTGTTTCACTCATTTTGAAGCTATTGTGGGGAGTTTGTTTTCATATCTCTTTCTGATGGTTTATTGTTGGTCTATAGGTACACAATTGATTTTGGTACGTCTATATCTTGCAGCTTTGCTGAATAGATATTTATTTTTCCAAAGAAGACATACAAAAGGCTAACATAGATGAAAAGCTGCTCAACATCATTAATAATGAGGGAAATGCAAATCAAAACCACAAGGAGGTATCATTTTAGAATAGCTACTGTCAGAAAGACAAGAAATAAAAAGGTTGAGAGGATGTGGATAAAAGGGGGCTCTTGTGTACTGCTGGTGGGAATGTACATTGGTATGACTTTTATGGAAAACCACTGTGGAGATTTCTCTAGAAATTTAAAATAGAAATATTATATGGTCTAGTAATTCTTCATATAAATCTAAAGGAAATGAAGCTGTTATCTCAAAGAGACAGCTGTACTTGCATGTTTATTGGAGCATTATTCACAACAGCCAAAGTATGGAAACAACCCGAGGGTCTGTAATTGGATGACTAGGTAAAGAAAATGTGGTAAAGAAACAGTGGAACGGGGGCTCCTGGGTGGCTCAGTTGGCTTAGTGTTCTGCTTTTGATTTTGACTCAAAATCATCTCGTCTCATGGTTCATGAATTCGAGTCCCGCATCAGGCTCTGTGCCGACAGTGTGGTGCCCACTTGGGATTCTCTCTCTCCATCTCTCTCTTCCCCTCCCTGCTCATGCTCGCTATCAAAATAAATAAATAAACTTCAAAAAAAACCTTAAAAATGTGGTTTAAAAATAGGAACAGTGGAGTGTTACACAGCCATAGAAAGAAGGAAATCCTGCCGTTTGTGGCAACATTGCTGGCCTGGGGGGAACTGTGCTCAATAAAGCAGAGAAAGATACGTACTGCATGGTATAAGTTATACATGGAATCTAAAAACTTAAAAGGTCAAACTCATAGAAGCAGAGTAGAAAAGTGATTGCCAAGGGCTGGGGAAGGTGAAGTGGGGAACAGGGATAAGTTGGTAAAAGGGTACAAATTTTCCATACTAGGATGAACAAGGTCTGATGATATATAACATGGCGACTATAACTGATCAGATTGTGTTGTGTAGCTGAAATCTTCTAAGAGAATCGCACTTAAATGTCAACCACAAAAGGGCAAATAGATGAGGTGCTGAATATGTTAATGAATTCAATGGAAAGGAGAACCAAATCATGTACTTTATACACTTTAAACGTCTTAAAATTTTATTGTTTTTGTTTTTTACTTGTTTTCATTTTACATCGTACAACTTTGATGAATATGTCTCAATTAAAAAAAATACAGACCCCTTACTCTTCTTCCTGTCACTGTTTGTGACACTTGATACGTTCAAGTTGCCTGTGTAGGAGAAAAGTTGTTCATGCCAGCACCTTCTGAGAAGCAGAATTGAGAAGCTATGGGGGTGTTAAGTACTATTTATGCCAAAGGTGTGACATGTAAGTAGGGTGGAAAGTCCCTCTGCCACCTGCCTCAGTTTTCACAGGACCCTGTTTTCTTGTCTTTCTCATGCTTTTGTAGGTACCATCTCTTCCAGGACCAATCACCAGGCCAGACTTCCTAAAAATGGTTACTGGTGTAACTGGGTGTCTGGTCCTTAGACTTGCCGCAGCTCTGTATCATTTGAAACAGCTGGTGTGGAATAAAAGCCACCCTCTCTCGCATTGTGTTCCTGAGGAGATTAAAAAGGGTTGAGGTAATGGTAAGGGAGGGACTTATTTTCTAAGCTGGACTCAGAACGAGGTAGCCAGTGTGGGAAATTCTTCAAGCTGTTCAAGCAGCAGTGGAACTTGTGTGCATGAGTGTGTATGCCGCCCCCCCCGGCACACACACACACACACACACACACACACACACACACACAGACGCTCGTATCACACAATAAAGCTATTGGCCTAGAACCAAAGTTAGGATCTGACTTTCCACTGTACGAAGTTCTAAAATGTAGACTTATTATTACTGTAATTCTTTTTTTTTTTTCCAGTGTAAAATCCGAATGAGAGAAGTGAAAATATTATACCATAAAGCCTTGAAGTCAGAAGAGAATTTTAACCTTTCCCCTTCATTTTCTTTAAAACAAAAAGAATATAAAAGATGAAATAAATAAAATACACATTCATAAACATACACATACGCATATACATGGAGCGCCTGGGGGACTCAGTTGGTTGAGCTTTTAACTTCGGCTCGGGTCATGGTTGCAGTTCGTGGGTTCGAGCCCCATGTGGGGCTCTGTGCTGACAGCTCAGAGCCTGGAGCCTGCTTCGGATTCTGTGTCTCCTTCTCTGTGTGCTCCTCCCCTGCTTGCTCTCTGTCTCTCTCAAAATTAAATAAATATTAAAAAAAAACATACATATGTTTATATATGAAGTGTAGCCGAGAGATGTTTTAAGAAGGATGCTGTCAATGTTTGTCCGGATGTACTGTGGCAGAATTCATGATCACTAGTCGCTGAAAGAATTAAAGTTTTTCATTTGGCCAAAATATTTTCTGGGGGGGTCAGGTGCCTGGCTGGCTCAGTCAGTAGAGCATATGACTCTCAGCCTCACGGTCATAAGTCGAGCCCCATGTTGGGTGTAGAGTTTACTTTAAAAAATAAACAATTAAAATCTTTTTTTAAAAATCACAACAGTTTGGACACCTTCGGCTCTAAAGACTTTGTGGCAATACAAATAAAACAGGAACTTGCTCTTGTGTTGCTGTTACCGTGTCCTTGATATACTTTTGAACCCCTGGGGGTGTCCCGCCACAGAAGTGTCCCACTGAAGCGGCTGCCGTAAAGTTTGAATTTATTGTGTGACACACATTTTATCTTCAAAATAGTTTTTAGGAGG
Source organism: Paguma larvata (assembly GCA_030068075.1). Taxonomy (NCBI): domain Eukaryota; kingdom Metazoa; phylum Chordata; class Mammalia; order Carnivora; family Viverridae; genus Paguma; species Paguma larvata. The sequence goes on from CM057829.1 coordinate 21,395,687, forward strand.
CTCCAGGGTGGCTTAGTTGGTTAAGCCTCCGAGTCTTGATTTCAGCTCAGCTCATGATCTCACGGCCCTGGGATCCAGCCCCGCCCTGGGCTCTGCACTGAGTGCAGAGTCTGCTTAAGATTCTCTTCTTCTGCCCCTCCCTGCTCCCATTCTCTCTCTCTCTCTCTCTCTTTCTCTCTCTCTCTCTTCCTAAATAAATAAGTAAATAATGTTAAAATAAAGTATTTTTTATTAGCATAATGGAGTTTTAAGCTCAATTTCAAATTACTAGAGTTTTTTTTTTTTTTTTTAATGTGTTTGTGTATACTGAAGTACATTTTGACCACTCTGCAGCTGGAAAATGTGGTTGAGATGAGCTAATCTCTCTCATTCCTTTTGCTGGGTTGCAAAGTACGAACCACATCAGACGGTGACCATTCAGTTAGACCACAGCCTCCTTTAATGATTCATCGACCCCAACGCTCAACAACCCAGACTGTTGGAATTTTTTACTATATATACCTTGACACTTGAACTCACCCATTTTTTTTTCCAGTTTTACACAGAGTTTGTAAACCTCCTTAGTCTAATAATAATTCCTAATAGACTTGAACGTTGTTATGAAATGACCTTGGATCTATTTTCGGTAAGGTGAGCAACCCTAAGCATTTAACATTTCTCGTAAGTGTGTTCATTCTTTTATATATTTTAGGGTATGCATTACTAATCATAATTGAGATTATTATAAAGCTCCATAGTTTATTATGTACTTGCATACTCACGCTTTCTTTTATCGAGTCCTTCCGCAAACACTGTGATAAACAGGGAGATGAGGTAGTCATTGCGCTGAGACCAGGAAGGAAGAAATCTGGGAGGAGGACGAAGGAATGCTTCCATGAAATGAAGGCAGAGGCAGAACAGGAGATGGATACTAGAGTGTCGCGGGACGTCATGTTAGCGGATTTCAGCCGCTGAGCTATATGAGATCGATGCATCCGCCTGGAACGGTGTCCCTGTTCTGATTCACTGATTTCCGTATCCCAAACAAAGCCGATAAGTTTTGCAGACCTTCATTGCCCGGTGAGATGGCCACGAATCCCACTGTGGTCACCAAGGTGCACAAACGTGCTTCCACACCCCGGGCGCATGCACGGACCTTCATCAATGAAAAGAGCTGGTTTCAGGGCTCTCTTGTCTTCCCTCTTTCCCTCCAGCCCTCTGTACTTTTCTTTCCTGTCCGCTCCGTCTCCCACTGGGCAGGCAGTGGAAAGAGGGGAGCTCCCAGGCTTCTGCCTAGTAAGAGTGGGGATAAAACTGGCTCGCCAAAAGCTGAAGTATCCTCCATTCAGGAAGACCTTTGAGAAGTCCTTTCTCCATTTTTTTTTCCCCCGGAGTGCTGCCAAACTTGATTTCAAAGCTGGAGATTTTGTGTTGCATTAAAAAAAAAAAAATCAGAATTGCTTGTAAAGTTCCTGACTGAAGGCTGAGTACCTAGACTCAGTCCCCGAATGTGTAAACTTTCAGAACATCCTTTAGCAGTGAGGAGACTGTCAGCGGGGAGAAATCCAAGCTCAGGCCGGTGCTCTCTTCCCCGGGAGCTGGCTGCCAGACCGCGCCCTCCTCCCAGCTGATGTTTGTCCCTGCTTGTCTCCGGCTTGTAGAGCAAGAAAGCTTAAAAGGCTATTATTAGGGTTTTGGGGGTCAGATACCCAATGGCAAAAATTCCCCCCACTCTCCAATGCCTCAAAAAAGCCAGCCTCCTTTTGAAATTGGAAACTTGAAAGAAAGATTTATGAACCTTCAGAGTTAGGGAACCATCTGGTGCTTTACAGACTGGTTGCTTTGACGGTTCAAAGTTTGGACTGCCCCCCCCCCCCACTCGGCCTTCTAGAATAGTTCAATTCAGACTCTACCTTGATGCCTAAGAGACGAGTTTTTGAAACGTGTACAGTGACTCGCGAAAATCAGTAGGATTTGGAAGAATATACCTGTTCCTTTTTAAGGGACATTTTTACTGTTTGCTGCGTGCTGCATGAAGGAGCCGAATGGTGAACTCCGAGTTTCCACTCTGCTTAGCTCGCTTGCAGGAGCACTGTGTAATTTTGGTTTTGTTTTGACAGTTGGTGACCTTTGACCCCTCTGAGTAAAATGTTTAGGCTGAGGAGAACTGAAAAGAGCTTTCAGATGGGAGATTTCCAGCCTCTTTCCAGCTAGAGCAATGTCCCCCCTCCGCACAGCCAACCCTTATATAGAAATGGTTTTCAGCCTCTATACGGCGTTCCGGTGGAACAAATCAGATCAAAGTCTTGCTTAATATGTTTGAAAAATGCACATCCGCATTGCAGAGCAAAAACATGTTATGGAAATCAATAATATCGTATTCAGGCAGCCCTAACTTCAAAGCGACTCCTAATGTGTGTTCTCCATTTCAAAAGAAAACGGAGAAAATGAGAACGGGGCGCATTCGCTTTCTGGGCTTAATTCTATTTGTAACTGAGCTGCGATCTTAAATGTCTCTTTACTGCTTGCTGATGGGTCCCCACGGACTCTGGGCGAAGGGCAATCTGCTTATTAATTGCCTGCACCTGTGATAATCCTGCACACTTAGGTTCCGAGAGTGGCAGACTCTCTCCCGCCCCGCGCTTTTGGCATGCAAATTATTTACAGGTTATCGGAGGAGTCACATTTTAGGGGAGAATATAAGATGAGAAACAGAGAATGTGGATTCACCCTGTAGATTCTTCGGTTCCCAGCAAATGGCTTTGTGTTGGTTGGTGGTTTTTCCAGACGGTTACAGGAATGCTGAGGACCCATTGTAGAGCTGTCTGTCACTCTCCTAGGTACAGTATAATGACAGTTTTAATTATGTAATTTGTCTTCAATCATCTTTATATTCTATACACTTTGGGGGATAGGACTGATATTTTCACATGTCGAACCTGCTTTGAGGGTAACATTAGAACATGTGGTCTTGGGTGTGCCGTTATGCGTGTAAACTGTGGAGCGTTTAGTGTATTCTTTCCGTACTTCCTTGACACCTGCGTCACTCATCCGTCATCGCGTTCGGGAGAAAGGAAGTATTAACCGTAGCGTGATGGAAGGACTGTGTAAAATCAACTCTCCCACCATCTTTTTCCCTCTGGGTTCTTTCCTAAAACGGGGAGGGGGAACTGTAATGTTGGGGAGGACCGTGGCGGAGATGCGCGGCTCACCACCGGAGACCCAGGGACTGAATCGTGAGACTGATCTGTTTCATAACTTCGCCCAAACCCACCCAACGGCGAGACCAGCCAGCCGTGTTCCTTCCGTGGCGATAGCTCTTGTTTTGCTCCTCAGTCTCTGATAAGTCTGCTCGTTAGTAACCTCTTCCAACACAGTGTTAACATGTCCAAGTTCCTATGACAGACCGAGACAAACACTGTTTGAATTGTGGGCTCTAAGTGATGCTACACGGTCATTTGTTTAGAGAATGGTGGAGATCCCCAGCTGACCAGATGCTGGTGCACTCACAGATTTGTCCGCATCGATTCTGGACCTGACTCCTCTGTGACGGAATCTCAGTTACTAGTATTGCATTTCATTCCAACCTACACTCAAAAAAAAAAAAAAAAAAATTCCATCCAAGTCTTTCATTGGTTTCCTTTAAATTTACTTTTAGATAACTTCTCAGATGCAGTTTATAGACTACGGCACGCCTCCCAGCTCCTTGTAGAATGAAATTGCATCCTTTGAAACGGTTCCTTCTTCCACTGCTCAGTCACTGGTGTAAAAGGCAGACAGACTCAGGCCGCCTTCCCTCCATTTTGCAAGTGGCAGGGACGAAAAGGGCTCTTTAGGCGTTGTCGAGTGAAGACACAGATAGAAGCTGGGGATTTCAGTCACCTTTCACTCACTCCTGTTTTATCCTGCTCTCCAGTCTGTGCCCCGTTTTCTGACTTTTCTTACAGAGAGCAGGTATTTGCCCTGGACTCTCATGTCAAGCGCTATGAAAATATTTTAGAGTTTTGACAGATGTTATCAACTTTGTTTTTTTCTGACTAGCAGCCCCGAATAAACTCTGTCCTGGGGATTCCTGACCTTAAATCTGCCAATCGGGTTTGATCAGTGATTGCTGTCACTTTCCAGGAAGACACATTTTAAAACATCACATGATGTGACTGTCAGTTGTAGTTGGACCCCCTCAGGATCCATCCATTGTCCTTAGCGATGTTTTCTAAACCCTTGGAAATACTTTACGAATACTTTGAAAATTATCGATGCACACTTTTAAACACTGTTTTATATAATTGTACACAATTATGTATACATAAACTCATATACACATCTATGTGTGCATATATAAAACCTTTGCCATACCTTAATGTTTGTTCCTGTTTATTTTCTTTTTTTATGTCTTTCTTTTTAAAATTCTTGCCTAGGTCACATACTGTGTTATATTAGTTTCAGGAGTACAATAGAGTGATTCAACACTTCCACACATCACCTGGTGCTCCTGAAAACAAGTGGCTTCCTTAATCCCCATCACCTGTTTCACCCGTCACCCCCTCCCCTACCTTCCTTCTGGTAACCATTAAGTTCTCTATAGTGAAGACTTCGTTTCTTGGTTCGTCTCTCTCTTTTTTTCCCCCCTTTGGTCATTTGTTTCTTAAATGCCACATATGAGTAAAATCATATGGTATGTGTCTTTCTCTGACTGACTTACTTCACTTAGTGTTGTTGTATTCTCCAGCCCCATCCAAGTTGTCACAGAGGGCAAGATTTCATTCTTTTTAGCAACTGATAAATACTTTTTATTTTTGTCAAGAAAGGGCAATACAACTTACGTTGCATCTTTCACGTTAGTATATTTGCTCTTTCAACCTTATGAAGCAGGTTCTCATTCTCACTAAAGTTAGTATGATTCAAAGGTTTGTTACTATTTGCTGCTTTATTAAATGCTTCTTCATGAGGGCTTCCTGTGTTTTCTGACCACTGCATTTCACCAGAGCAAACCCACAATTTACTTTAAAACCATCACAAGAGTTGGCTGGCCTTGACCTCTTGGTCGTTTGTATGAGATTTTTATACTCACCGCACATTTCTGGGCAAGTGAGCACACATAGCCATGCATTTCTGCAATATTATGGTAAGAGTCTTGGTCAAGTTGTTTTCAAAGGGGGCAGGGAAGCTGTATTTTTAGTATTCAAGTGACCCCTGGGTCCTGGGTAAAATGCAGATTGCAGAAAAGAAGACATGACCAATCCCGGAACTTTGGCCTTTGGCCCAGAGATCTAGCTTGATGGGTCTCTGGCCGAATTTCCACAGGCGAATCTTAGCACAATAAAACTGACAACCAAGAGCTTTTCTCAAATGTTTACCCTATCGTTTCTTAACAGCATGTGAACACAATTGAGGCGTTTAGAAATAATCTTTGGATTCTCGAAATTCACAAACATTGGTCTGACCTTGAAGAAAGGGGTAGGCAAGGAATTTGGAATTCCTCGCCTGGAATAACTGAATTAAGTGAGAATAACGTATGTGCAAATGCTCCGTAACTTGTAACCGTCATGGTCAGGTCAATCATCGATTTTTAGAGTTTGATAATGTTCTTTTGTTTCCCCGATAGACGGTTCGAGTTAGGTCCGTGTTATTTGGTTTAAGTATGTACAGTAGGGAAACAGAAACCGAATGGGTTTCAGGTGGCTGGTTCTGTTCTTGCTCCTGTATACCAGATACCTACACCTATCCGTTGGTTCTGTCTGTGCGACGTGTCTTTTACCCCTACCTTTGGGAAAGGTGGTGTTTTTTTTTTTTCTTTTTTTTTCTTTCAGGAATCTTTGCCTCACCCAAGTCCGTGCTTTGTGAGTGGGGCTGACTCTACTATCCCACTCCAGAGAGGCTAGCTCTCTTCATTTGACCAAGCATAATTACTACAGTTAGTCCATCAGCGGGCATGTGGGTAATGCTTGTTTCACTACCGTCACCTCCGGGAATTTGGCTAGAACCACTGGGAGGAGTAGTCTTACAGCTTCTGGTAAGTTGTATGTTCTGTCTTGGGGGGAGAACCTGGCCTGAGAATGAAGTCCACAAGGAGAAAAGCCGAGGCATGGAGGAAAGGGATGCATTCCTGGTAACAGAGATCAAGACCTTGCATCTACCCATGCTCAGAGTCTGTTCCATTAAGCTTCCAACTCTGTAATGTAATGAACATCGCCTACTTTGTGTTCATTTAATTAGTTTCAGGGAAGTTTCTATTCTTGGCCACTGCACGTTCTGGCTTATTCCCACTCGCCACTCCCTGGCTGTCTCATTCATTGTGTTTCCTTGGGTTTGCCACCTCACTTCTCGGATTTATTTTATTTTCATCCCTAAAAGTAAATTGTATTATTTAGAATTTGAACAGAAAGCAGATGGCACAATGAAATTAGGATATTTCAACGAGCGCTTGTATAGAAAGGTATGGGAATTGGGTAGTATTTGATGAGGAGCATAGATTCAAAGAGATGGCAACAGAGACTATATCCGGAAACTGAACAGAAAGAGTCTTGCCGAGAAGCAGTGACTTGGATCTGGGGTAAACGTAGTAGCAGAGAGCCGGGAGGATAAGCTCACTGGCCCCAACCTCCTTCCTTTCATCCATCTCCTACCATGGCTTCTCTTTCGCTGACCTCACCAGGAATGGACAGGGGCCTGCCCGTGTGGTCCATGGAGGTGGAGAACAGGAAGAGAGGGTGGAAAGTGGATCTAGATGGGCGAATAGAAAGATCTTCAGGTTGTCTTCCGGTTCTAAAATTAAATGAGTATCGGTGAAAGAATGAGGCAAATTTGAGATCAGTTTGGATTTATGTTCAATATATGTGTGAGAAGAGGGGGAAAAAATCTTCAGTTTTTTTCTTCTGCGTATTTAATACTCCATTAAGTACACAAATAATTTGGTCAGTGCCATTGCGTTGTCTCTAATGACATGGAGAAAAAAAGGTGAAAGGGATAATTACTAGTTAAATTAGATAATGCATTTGTTCCAAATGTTCTTTTTTTTTTAATTTTTTTAACGTTTATTTATTTTTGAGAGACATAGAGACAGAGTATGAGCAGGGAAAGGGCAGAGAGAGGGGGAGATACAGAATCCCAAGCAGGCTCCAGGCTCTGAGCTGCCAGCACAGAGCCTGACGTGGGGCTCGAACTCACAGACTGTGAGATCATGACCTGAGCCAAAGTCGGCTGCTTAACCAACTGAGCCACCCAGGCACCCCTCCAAATGTTCTCAATCCGACCTTCTACCTTCCTTCCTTCCCTCCCTCCTTCCTTCCTTCCCTCCCTCCTTCCTTCCTTCCTTCCTTTCTCCCTTCCTTCCTTCCTTCCTTCCTTCCTTCCTTCCTTCCTTCCTTCCTTCCTTCTTTCCTTCCTTCCTTCCTTCCTTTCGAGAGAGAGATAAAGACAGCAGGAGCAGGGAAGGTTCAGAGAAAGAAGGAGAGAGAGAATCCCAAGCAAGCTCCACATTGTCAGCATAGAGCCCGACGTGGGGCTCGAACTCATAGATCGTGAGATCATGACCTGAGCTGAAATCAAGAGTTGGACGCTTAGCCCACTGAGCCGCCCAGGCACCCTTAACTGTTCTTTTCAGTAATTAGAGTAGAACTTTATCTGAGTGTCAGTTTTGAAAATGGATAAAAAGGTAGTTTTCTTTTGTATGTGATGGAGTTATAGGGCATTATCTTAATTATGTGTGCTTGGTAAAGCAAAAAAAAAAAAAAAAAAGAGAGAGAGACCAAAACATATATTTTTACAATATATCCCCTCAAGGCAGGCCCGGTGTTTGGTCTAGTTTCTTGACTGAAGAAACAGCAATTTGTTCCAATGCTGGAGCAAAAGATGAGCGTGTGAGGCTTATTGCGAGACACTCCAGTATGTACTAAACCACATATATCGTTCCTTGTGGGCGATCTAAAGAATGTTCACGAGTTACTTTCTCTGACATGTTTTTCCTCCCTGGTTTAATTGCTGAGTAAGCTGCGGCTCGACTGTATAGCCCAGTAGGTTACTCGGGGAGAAAATAATAATTTTGCTTAGCGGCATACAGGTCCCATCAATTGAGAGAATGCCTGTTCAATTCCTGATCTTTCATTAGAACTGTGCCCTTATAAATATGAAGTATGAATGTTTGCCTGTCGGCATGCGGTGCAGAAAGACCACACTCCTCCCTCATGGTAATGATGGTCTGTCTCTGGTTAAAGAACGAGGACAGGGTCCTCCTCTCCTGGGATTGTTCCCTGTGCCCTGCCCTCCCCGGAGGTCAACATGTGGCCAGTGGCTTAAGTGCTTCTCAGTCTGCATGAACCTTGAGCCTTGTGTGGAGAACTACAGTTCTCCAGCCCTCCAGAACTCTGCCTTGGCCACTGTGGGGGGCAAACTGTGCAGTGTCTCAAGATTGTATTCAATCCAAAGGGTTACACCTTGACGTTTTAACCCATAGCAAAATAGACTTCTGCCAAAAGAATTGGAAACTCAAGACCTTGCTTGATTGTCTTCAGAAATTTAAATTGGACATCTTACCAAATTGATTGAGATATATTTTTATAATATATATATATTTTTTAATTTAAAGTTGATTTATTTATTTCGAGAGAGAGCAAGCATGGGCAGGGGAGGAGCACAGAGAAAAGGAGAGAGAGAATCATTCCTAAGCAGGCTCCACGCTGTCACCACAGAGCCCGATTCAGGTCTCAAACTCATGAACCTTGAGATCATGGCCTGGGCTGAAACTGAGAGTCGGATGCTTAACCAGCTGAGCCACCCAAGTGCCCCATAAGATATGATTTTTTATTGGCCGTCCAAGGAATCCCTGCCACCGTGTAAAGGTAGACAATTGATAATCTGGACGACTTACCGTAGGCAGTTTCCACATGGTGACAGAACAGTGTCCCACCTGCCGCACTTGTTTCCGCTTGCGTCGGTGGGCTGCCGTCTGCATGCACAGAAGGATTCAAAGGTACACGATTTGACCCAGAGGAAAAAAAAATCCACCTTATAACAGCTTGGAGAAAAATTGAACAAAATTTGATTTCACTCTAAACATTGATATTTTCATTCTTTTGAGTCTCTGTTGTGGACCGGGCATGGTGGGAGAGAGGTGGCATACTGTGTCACGTTTCTGTTGCGATTCCCCAACAATACTCACCAGGGATTAAAACCCATATTTTACAGCTAGAGGGTCTCTTTCTCTCTTGCTTTCCTTATCCCTCCTATATATAACATGTTAGAAATTTCAACCATTCTTTATTCTTAAATCTCTTCCAGATTTGTCCAGTTCCTTCCTGACCTTCCATCGCAAGGATAACCCATCTCTCTCCTGGATAATCAGTAGTCCCCTCATTAACATCCCAGTATCCACTTCTGCCGCTTCCAATGCAGGTTCTGCTCTGAAGCTAGACTTCGCTTCAAAACCACAAAGTGAATTGTGTCTCCACCCCTTCAACCCTTGGATAGCTTCCCCTTGTCCTTAGAATAAAATCCACGTGGGCGCCTGGGTGGCTCAGTCGCGTAAGCATCCGACTTCCTCACAGGTCATGAGCTCACGATTTGTGAGTTCAAGCTCCGCGTGGGGCTCTGTGCTGACGGCTCAGAGCCTGGAGCCTGCTTTGGATTCTGTGGCTCCCTCTCTCTCTGCCCCTCCCCTGCTCTCACTGTGTGTTTCTCCCTCAAAAACAGATAAAACATTAACAAATTTTAGAATAAAACCCATGTTCCTGTATCACGGCCCATGGGTCTCCTAGGTCTGGAATTTTCCCTGGCTGCACTCACACCCCACCTTCTGCCTTCGCTGCCCAGTGCAGCCACGCCAAACTTCATCAGGTTCTTGAAGTATTAAAAGGTTCTAAGTTCTTTGCAATAACTACATGTTTTATTTTTGTATTGCTTTTTAAAAATTTTGTTTTTGAGAGAGAGAGAGAGACAGAGGGTGAATGGGGGATGGACAGAGAAACAGGGAGACACAGAATCTGAGCTGTCAGCACAGAGCCCGACATGGGGCTCAAACCCACCAACCGCAAGAACATGACCTAAGCTGAAGTTGGATGCCCAACCGGTTCCGCCACCCAGGTGCCCCTGGAATATGTATTTTAGAATCATGTCTTGAAAACTACAGATGATTATCGTGTTTTGAAAACTGTTTCAGTGATCTTTCTGCACGTTTTGAAAAGTCACATAATCTGTAACACTCCTGCGAAAATGATCATAAACTGCTCGTAACTTTTATCCCGAACGTCGTGTTGAGATTTCAAGTAATTCTTTATCTTCTCCTAATCTTTCCGAAGTTCCGTTTTCCCCGAAGAAATGCTTTTAAATCACAGTGTTGCTAGAGTATTTACTTTTGCATATGCAGTGCCACGAAGAGACAGGTCAGTTGCTGCTGTCTGACTATGTTTGTTTATGTTAATAAAAGAGGAGAAATGAATCTTTGGCAAGGCGGTGGCTTGTGGAAGGCAAAGCTGGTTTATGTTTGTCAGTCGTTGGTTAATCTGTGAAGTTTAACCCCCAGTCCAAGCGGTGTTGAGAAATCGAAGTGCAAATGTTGCCCTGGCTTTGGTCAGCTTCTCTCTACTGCTCTGTATAAAGACCTGGTTAGTGGTTAGCAATTTACGAAGGGTGCAGAGTGCCTGAAACCAACGACAAAGGAGGGGTGTGGGAACTTCCCTTCCTTCCTCCCTCAGACCTTGTTTTTTCAGGCGTCTCTAAAAGGATGAGAATAACTGAAGACATAGAAACACATCTATTGATGGTTAGCGGTAGGGAGTGGGCGTCGAAGTTTGTTTTAACCTTTAAGGAGTAAATGATATTTGGTATGTGCTACCTGGCAGTCACCTGCTTCTAACTGGTGCCAGTTCCACTCTGGGAGGAGATCTGGGGACAGGGGGACTCTCAGGAATCCAATGAATCTGGCTTTCTTATTGGTCAAAATTTGAAAAACAGCAGCTGTAGAGAACTTCACTTTCCAATACAACTTGAGTATTTTTGGAATGTGATTTTTTTTCTTGTTACCTGCATCCATTTTGTAACTTTCCATGGACGTTTCCATGATTCCCAAATTAATTTTCCAAAGTAATTTACAGGGGTGGTTTAGCATTTGTGGTGTCTACTGCATAATAGTGATAGTGACCATCTTGGAAGGTCCATTTCTTGTTTGAGAGTTAGGAATAGTCAACCCAACCATGACGCTCCTCTTTGTTCACTTACGAAGTCAGGTAGTATGGTTGCATGAACTTTGAGGTGTCTTCAATTCCTCTTCGACTCCCATGAAATAACTTCCTAGGTAGTGACTTCAGAAGGAGGCATTTGGAAATACAGCAGTATTTCAAAGGACTCATGAATATAGAAGAAAATTTTCTTGTAGGTCAGCTGAAAGGTGAAGTTGGTTTTGAGTATTAGCAATGAAATATTGACCTTTTGAGATACTCTAGAGATTCTCCAAGACAAAATAGCTTTGTCGTATTTGTTTATTTTACTAAGTTCTGCATTTTGCAATTTTAGAACTACAGGGAATTTTCTAGAGGGGGAAAAGTCCTGGAAGTGACATTTTCACTAGGCTTTCAAGAATTTCTGTTTTCAAATAAATAAAAATAGTGTACGTGATGGTCTTTACATAGCCTCTTGGTATTTTTCACAAGTCAGTTCTCAGAAGAAGGAAACTATTTTTTGGTGAAGCAAGGTGAAAATTCTAAGTTGTGAATCCCAGTTGCCTGAAAGAAACCCCCAACTGTGTATCGGCTTCCTGCGGATTCTTGACAATTTTCATTTGTTTGGTGGAAAAAATTCTTTTCCTCATACCAATAATCAAAAAAGTGCCACCTGCAGTTGAAAGCTTTGTTTGTGAAACTGGTCTGGCACGTGTGGAAATCCTTCACTGAAGAGGCAGAAGACCAAGGCGGGTGTGTGAGCTGACAGGAAAAAGGATCATTGGTGCAATGAAGTTACTCATTTCTCCTCTTCTTTGATGACAGCCACTCTAGACAGTTTCTTCAATATGGCCTCCCATGGACACAGATGTGGTGCTCGCAGCTACCACATCAGAGGCAGCTCCTGACTGTTACTCCCGTCATCAGAAACAAAAGGTTAGGGGCCCCTGGGTCACTCAGTCGGTTGAGCGTCCAACTTTGGCTCACGTCATGATCTTGCAGCTTGTAAGTTCCAGCCCTGCGTTGGGCGCTGTGCTGACAGCTCAGAGCCTGGAGCCTGCTTCGGATTCTGTGTCTCCTTCTCTCTCTGCCCCTCCCCCCACTCATGCCCTGTCTCTGTCTCTCTCACAAATAAATAAACTTTTTAAAAAAAGGTCTGAAGTGCTTCATCGGGAGTGGGGCAAGAAAAGTCACCGCTCGATTCCTGATCATTCTTCAGATCTGATCAGATAGCATACTTTCTGCCTTTGCTCTTTAAGTGTCTCATGGGTTGCAAATTTATTTTGAACCCAAGGAAGATGCTTTATCTGGAAGTCATCCATTACTCCCTAAATGCTTTTGGAAGATAGATCGGAGTGGGCCTCTTATGAAATCACAGCCAGCTCTTTCACTGACTACTAATTGACAGCTTACATTTAAGTGCAAGTGGGACAGTGCCTTGAACTTTCCTAAGCTGTTCCATTCCATCTTAATTGGTGAAAACCAAATCAAATTTGGGATACCTGAGGCCAGCCTTTGGATGACAGTGAGAAAAACAGCAGACTGTGGCCAAGATCATCTTATAGTGAAGACATTTTGGGCATCATTCATGCTGTAATACATTAATTTATCATGTTTAAATATATATTGTAAAATATTGTTTAAATATATATCTTGGTACAACATTGCCAAATTACTCCATGGGATACAAGTAAGTGCAGAGCATGGTTTCTACCGTAACAGGCTCTGTGGTCTTGAGAAAACAGGATATATGACAAGAAAAAACTTTAGAGTATCTTCTTACTGGTCACAGATGGATTTAGATTTGGAAGAGGCTGCTTTACGACCCTTGCAAACCAAGGTCTTCTGCACTGTCTTTCCTGCAGCAGTTAATTAACTCTCCAACGGTTGGGATGCCCTCTTTCTCCTCTAAAACCTGTGCACTGGTGCCTCCTGTTGGCTGAACGGTCACTCAAGGGAGCCCTCTGCAGGCCCTCACCACTCCCTGCAGGCGAGCTAATGCTCACCAAGAGAGTGTTGTTTATCGTCTTACTGGTTTATGACCATGGTGCTTGCTGTTATATCATATAATGCAATTCTATGTAAATTAAAGACATGCGGGTGATAAGAGAGCTGTTTCAATAAAAACAAGGATGGAATACTCCAGTAAGACCCTTGAGTCTAAAAACATTACTGTCGAATTAGGAATAATCTATCAGATGTGAACAATTAAAACAATTAAAGCTTTGGACTCCATACTCGGATTTCTTTTCTAGTGTCTTTATGTGATTTTACATTAAAGAAATCTAGAAATCAGAGATAAAGCATAAGAGATCTGGCCTTTAGGAGCAGAGGGGGTATGTTGGAAACTCCACTCAAGGTAGAGACCATGGCCATACGTGAAGAGAAGCATTTATTTCTTCTTTGGTGCTTAGGATTGTTGCGTTTGAGGGACTTTTCCGTTCGCAAAGAAACTGCTGGTGCCGACCGCTTCGGTTAAGTGGCCGACTGTCACTTCTTCTAAGATGATCCTCGTGTACATTTACACAGCTAAGGTTCTGACAACTTCTCCAGAAAAGAAACTCAAATTTGTTTGACTCAGTGTTTCACAACCTTTTTGGAATGGACAACTCTTTTCTGATTTTCAGCTTTGGGGAGTTAGAATTCCAAGGTAAAATTTCAATCCTCCTCTATTCTCTACTACTTGTGAGATAACAGTGGTGTTAAAAATCTTGCTATGCCCTGTGGAGAAGAAAAAAAAATTAATCAGACCTAATCTTAATTCTTGAGTTTATTTTAATGTGGAAAAAAACACATAATCAATTATAATATACTAAGGTTGTTACAAATGTGATAGATAAAAAATATTAATTTTGTATGTAAAGAACTTGGGGTACAAGGAGGTTTAAACATCTTCCCCGGAGTTGGCTATTGCAGATGGACAAGAAGCTGGTTGGACTCTGTATTTAATTTAGTAGCTTCTTACCTCATGAAACACTTCATACTAAGCCTGACAAATATAAAGTAAGTTTTCATAGTTTTCAGCTAAATTAGTTATTTTTAACTTTTTATTGAATTATAAAAATATTTATATCACTCAGATTCCCAAATTTGTTTTCTAGAATATAGAATAATAACATATATGATGTATATATCCCCTCCTTCTTATACTTCATTTAAAGTACTTTATTATTTTTAGCATTATTCTTCTATAAACCAGTCATACCCACTGCCTATCCGTCAGCCATATTGGGATAGACGCTCCCCCCAACCCTGGAGAGATATCCAATTTGTTGGAGTCTCACTAAAATACATAGAATGCCATGCATGATTAAGACTCATCTTCCATGTTATAATATCAGCAACTGGCACAGTTGGTTTTTATTGAAAAGCAAAAAAAAAATGTATTTCTGGAAAATATTTTAATAATTTCAGTTTATCTAATTAAAAGACCAAAGAAGAGAGTTCAGACATTCTTTTTAAACCCCCATGTATATACATTTAGAGAATATACTTCATTGAAATGGTGTCCTTAGACAATCAACATAATGGTTATTTGTTGAAATGGTTAACATTGGACAAAGAATTTATATCATGTCACCATATCAGTGTTCTTTTCTTTACATGGTAAAAGTTCCTTACCAGAGGGGCTTCTGGGTGGCTCAGCCAGTTAAGCATCTGACTCTTGATTCATCTCAGGTCATGATCCCACGGTTCGTGAGTTTGAGCCCCGCGTCGGGCACTATGCTGACATCATGGAGCTTGCTTTGAATCCTGTCTCCCCCTCTCTCTGCCCCTCCCTTGCTTGCTCTCTCTAAAAATAAATGAACGTTAAAAAAAAATTAAAGGGGCGCCTGGGCGGCAAGTTGGTTAAGCGTCTAACTTTGGCTCTGGTCATGATCTCTCAGCTCGTGAGTTTGAGCCCCGCATCAGGCTCTGTGCTGACAGCTCAGAGCCTGTAGCCTACTTCAGTTTCTGTGTCTCCCTCTCTCTCTCTCTGCCCCTCCTGTGCTTGTGCTCTGTGTCTCCCTCTCAAAAAAAAATAGTCATTAAAATTTTTTTTAAATTAAAAATAAATCCTTACTAGAAACAAAAGAAGAATGATTTTAGAAAATAAAGTCGAAAACATCATTGGTGGCAGATATTTTTATAGGCTACTATAAAAATATAGGCGGATATTTTATATAGGCAGATATATTTAGACCACTCTTTCTTTTTCTTAATATAATTTATTGTCAAATTGGCTAACATACAGTGTGTAAAGTGTGCTCTTGTTTTGGGGGTAGATTCCCGTGATTCATCGCTTCCATGCAACACCCAGTGCTCATCCCAACAAGTGCCCTCCTCAATGCCCATCACCCATTTTCCCCTCTCCCCCATCCCCACATCAGCCCTCAGATTGTTCTCTGTATTCAAGAGTCTCTTATTGTTTGCTAAGGCCACAATTTCTTCACAAAACTCAATACAGATATTTAAGAGGTAAACGGATAATAGCATACATTTGCAATCCATGTTTTCATTTTCTAGAACTGGAGGATACAAAGTCCCCTAACAGTTTTGAAATGACACCCTTGAATGTTTTGTTTCGTAACATTCCCTTTTGGCCTTTTTTCTATTCATCTGACAATACTTCTTTATTTCGCAGATCTGTTTGGTTCTAAACTATAATCCCAGGCCCTTAAGCGTATCTTCCTACTTCCTAGAAGTGAAATCTGACAAATGCCTGAATAACTGAGCAGGTTTAGAGTTAGTAGAAGAGCATGTCAAAACAGGGACGTGAGGGTGTCAGCTTGTCCTGACAGCAGGTGGAATTTGAATGCTCTTAATAGCCCATTCTGCAACGGAGTATTGCGTCTGTGGTTGGGGTGTCTGAAACCTTGTAGGGTCAGATTGTGAAGGACTTGTGTGACATGTTAATGAACTTAGATTGTATCCCTAAGGAATGATGAGCTTTGAAGGAGGTATGAAATGAGAGAAGTTTCTAGGCCTAGGATATGAAAGCAAAAGGTGTGTTTCCTAATACACCTGACAGGTAAACACAATTTAACAAATTAGCTATAGACTGAGTTTTTTGGTTGTGAGCCCAGCATTTTTAGCTACCATTGCTTTAGGTGGAACTACTGCATCTGCCAAGAATAAGGAAAAGGAAAACAAAACTGTGTATAGGGGTTTTTGTAATTTAATTGTTCTTTTGAAGGTGAAGCAGCTACTTTATGTGGTGCGTTTGTAGGATAATTTCACTGAAACAGGCCTCTTTGTTCTGAAATAATCCTCCTCCTTACAAAGATTTCCATTGCTTTCTCTGTATGAGAGCCCATGAGAGGATTGAGGAGATTGAAAAAAGACAGTTTTTGTTTTTAATTTTATTTATTTTGAGAAAGAGAGAGAGAGAGAGTGTGTGTGTGTGTGTATGAGCAGGACAGAACAGAGAGTGCGAGAAGGAGAGAGAGAATCCTAAGCAAATTCTGTGCTAACAGCACAGAGGCCAATGCAGGGCCTGATCTCACAAACTGTGGGATCATGACCTGAGCTGAAATCAAGAGTTGGACACTTAACCAGCTGAGCCCCCCAGGCGTCCCAGGAACGGCGGGTTTAACCTAAACTCTTCAGTAGGTTTAAAACCGAAAACGATGCGGAAAAGGCAAACCCAGGGCAAGCATGGAGGGCCATGGAGGCTGGACTAAGGAAGTCACGAAAGGGAGATGTGATGTGGAGAAGTTTAAAAGATATTTTGGTAGAATGGGCACATTTGGATGTTTGTAAGTAAGAGGCAAAAAAATGAGTCCAGTTTGTGATTTGGGCAACCCTTACGCGGCCAGGCTTAAACAACCCAGGAGTATACTTGTGAGTTTTGTAATGTATTTGGTTAATTATTGGCACTTACTGCCTTGGTTCACCTATGTTAAACTTTTAATATATGTAGTATTCTGTAAGAGATGTGGTTACCCAATAGATGTATTCAAATCCGTGCAATGAGTTGATATAGTACATCTTTGCCAAAGAAAGGAATCGCGAGTCTGACTCTGTCTTTCTTACAAAGGCATCTACCTACTTTTCACTGTAAGAGATTCTCATCTGAAGGACACTGAAGATATATCCATGTATAGATAGTTGGTGGTGAAGGATATAAAAAACAATGAAGTCAGTAAATATTCATTATATTTTCTACCAGAAATCTGACATTCACTGTAAATTGGACAATGTTATTAAACATTATTATTGAAATGAAATGAAACATGTAAAATGAATGAGTTATGTTTTGTAAGGTACAGTCACTTTGTGGGCAATGTATTTGTAACAGACAGTGTTTTGTTATGTGTTTCCCGATGTGAGGGAAATATAAATGGTGATGTAGTGTTCTAAGGTGATTTAGATTTTGGAGGGATAAATGAAATGGAATTTTTGATGGAGATGAATTGCATTAAATTGTTTGGTTTTACATTTGATTTTGCTTTCTGTATAGACTTCATAATAGGGTTTCAAATACATAAAAGGGAATTTATTCCATAAGCTAGAGTCAGAAATTCATTTTAAATATTTAATGATTTAATTAAGTTTTATTAGTGTGATACTCTTTGCTTTGCCGATGAAATTGACAAGGGCCTCATCTGGGTTTTTCTCCCCCCTTTTTGGGTAGTATCTTGGCTAGGTTTGTTTGTTCTGTATCTTTATAAACAGCGATAAATACTCATTTCTCAAAATAAATGCTTTTTCTAAACATCTGAAATTGCCAAGAGAAAAATAGTAAACAATTGTGCAACATGAAAATCAACAGTCTTTACTCACCGAATCACTCTTTGATTCAAAGACTGGTATTTCATCCTGTGTCTCTAGAGAAAATTTGATTTGCTTTACTCCAGCTTTTGCTCTATACTAATTGTGTTCACCAGAGCATGGAAACTGTTTCACGCCCGAACACTCAGGCCAGGTGCGGAGGACACTTGCTCTTGGACTAGACTTTGGGGCCCTGGATGGGGGCTGAGGCATGTGGTGATCAAGCAGACAGTGAGGAAGGGTGGAGAGTGAGTCACCTGAATTACCCCACTATCACCAATGGGTTCAATGGGCTGACTGTGAAGGGTTTGTAGGGAGAGGAGGTACCCTAGGTTTATAGCTCAGGAATATACTAGTACTCCAGGTGCATTGGTTATGGAGATGCTTAAAAAGTGAGAGTCACTTTGGCCATGTGCTTTTCTATGAACTCTCATACT
Organism: Paguma larvata; assembly: GCA_030068075.1. Lineage (NCBI taxonomy): Eukaryota > Metazoa > Chordata > Mammalia > Carnivora > Viverridae > Paguma > Paguma larvata. The sequence goes on from CM057829.1 coordinate 21,414,006, forward strand.
CATATTTCACCTGTATTAATTGACAAAATGGGGGAACAGGAAGAAAGAATAGTTGCAATATTTATCCAAAAGGCAGCAGTTGGCCAGGGTAGCAAAGAATATGATTCTCCAGACCTCACTGATTAACCTCATGCCCTTTGCCCCTGTGGTGATCAAGAGGAAACATTCTCTTCAAATGTGCTTCTGAAGGAATAATAAAATATGTTTATCGTTTCCAGATAACAGATGTAGTTAACTGTTAATTATCCTCCTTCTTTTTCGAAAAACACATGTAATTAACCAAAACTCACCTTCACTTTTGTCAAACTTTTCAAGATTCAGGAACACAGGCTATTAACGGGTAGGAAGGTATGCTGAAAACGACTTTGTATCCTGTTGAAAGTTGGAATGTTATTACCAAAAATGAGAACTGAGCGTCCCATTATGGTAGTCATTAGCCACACACGGTTATTAACATTTAAGTTTAATTAAAATTAAATAAATAACAGTTCTATTTCTTCAGTGGCCACAGGAGTGTTGTTGCTGCCATATTGAACAGTGTAGAAATATTTCCATCATTATAGAACATTTTCTTGTGCAGCACTGGGTTAGAAAGTGTGTGGTTAGGGCACCTAAGAAACAATATTTTTATATAGATCCTGTTAGACATAGTAATAAACAAACCATACCATTTCAGTTATGAAGAATATTCTTTCTGGCTTTTTAAGATTTTATTTTAATTGCAGTTAGTTAACTTGCAGCGTTATGTTAGTTTCAGGTATACGGGATAGTGATTCAGCTCTTCCATACGTCACCTGGTGCTCATGACAACAAGTGCCCTCCTTAATGCCCATCATTTATTTCGCCCGTGGCCCCACCTACCTCTGGTAACCACCAGTTTGATACCTCTTATTTAGAGTCTGCTTCTTGATTTGTCTCCCTCTCTCTTTTTCCCGTTGTTCATTTGTTTCATTTCTTAAACACATGTCACATGAGAATGAAGTCATGTGATATTTGTCTGTCTTGGACTGACTTCAGTTAGCATAATACTTTCTAGCTCCATCCATTTCATTGCAAATGACACGACTTCATTCCTTTTTATGACTGAATGATATTCTATTACACATGTACACCATATCTTCTTTATCCGTCCATCAGTCGATGGACACTTGGGCTACTTCCATATCTTGGCTCTTGTAAATAATACAGCTACAAACATAGGGATGCATCTATTGCTTTGAATTAGTGTGTTTGTATCCTTAGGATAAATACCCACTAGTGTGATTGCTGGATCCTAGAATAGGCTAGTTCTATTTATCTTCCCAAGGAACTTCCGTACTTCTTTCGTACAGTGGCTACACCAGTTTGCATTCCTACCAATGGGTGCGGGAGGGTTCCCTTTCCTCCACATCCTCGCCAACACCTGTTATTTCTTGTGTCCTTGATTTTAGCCATTCTGACCAGTATGAGGTGATCTGTTATTGGAGTTTTGATTTGCATTTCCCTGATCACGAGTGATGTTGAGTACCTTTTCGTCTGTCTGTTGCCCATCTCTGTGTCTTTGGAGAAATGTCTGTTCATTTCTTCTGCCCATTTTTAAATCAATTACTTTTTTTGTTTTTTTTTTTTTTTTGAGTATGGGTTTTATAAGGTCTATATATTTTGGAGACTTACCTTTTATCAGATATGCTATTTGCAAATATCTTCTCCCATTCTGTAGGTTGCCTTTAGTTTTGTTGATTGTTTCCTTCACGGTGCAGAAACTTTTTATTTGGATATAATCCCAATAGTTTATTTTTGCTTTGTTTCCCTTGCCTCAGGAGACCTATCTAGAAAAAAGTTGTTACAGCCCATGTCAAAGAGGTGGTTGCCTGTGTTTTCTTCTAGGACTTTTATGATTTTTAGGTCTCACATTTGGGTCTTTCCATCCATTTTGTATTTTGGTATAGGTAAACGATGAGTATTTCTTATTCATTTATGTGTTACTGTGAGTGTTCCCAGTTGTCAGGCAGCTTTTCTCTTAGAGATGAAGGTCTAGGCTCTTCTTTCTGGGGATTCTGCCGTGCTCCAGATCCCTGAAGTCCTGGTCCCAGCTGCTGGAAAGGTTAAGTTGCACTGGCCTGTTCACCACCTTGACCTGCAAGTGATAAAATCAATTTTCCCTCATAATCCACGGGGGAGAACTATCCACGTGGCCCACCTAGATGCTAGGCTTTCCAATAGCAACTCTGTCTTATGGAAAGAAAAGCCAGTGAGAAACTCTGCAAAACAAATATGAATTTTATACAGAAAAGTAACTGATGGGTGAGGAGGTGGTTTTGCTTGTTGTTAAACTAACTGCATTCCTTCATCTTCAACATATGTATATTATTGCTTTCTATCCATTTTTAGGAATTGGCTTTCATCTTACAATTTGATTATAATTTCATAGTATAATTTGATAATCTCTGAGAACCAATTAATAGCTTTATTTTCATGTTCTTCTACATTTAAACACTTTCTTCCTTACAGATTAAGAACAGTCAATAAGACCAACCTCATTTTTACTTACTTCATATAAAATATTATAGATCCAGGGGAAATTTATATAAAAATGGTTATATATTTTTATGTAGGCTTTTTATTTTATAGGTGAAATAGTGATACTCTGTTCCTAGAAATTTGCTCTTGCAGGTCTGAGTATGATTTAATTTAGAAGAATAGAATGTGTATAAAATTAGGATTATGTGTATCACATGTAGTGAAGTATGTTTGGAAAGGAGTCTCCTTGTTATAGACAAAGAATTGCTGGTTAGAACTCCCATATAATTATTTCTTGTAAATCATCTTCCAAGTTAAAAGATAAATCCATACTACAAATCTAAATGCATTTTTTAGTAGTTTTTACTTTTGGGTGTTTTTTTTTAGATTTGATTTTTAAGTAATCTCTACACCCAACATGGGGCTCTAACTCACAACCCCAAGATTGAGAGTTGCATCCTCCACTGACTGAACCCTCCAAATGCCCCCAAATCTGCATGGTTTTTACATGTTAATATCATCACTGGGTATCCAGTGCACATGCAAGCATACTTCTCTTTATTGACCTTGGCACTTACAAACTTCGGAAAAAAAGATAGTTCGAGGTTACCCTATGTCTAAATTCATTTTGACCATTTTCTTCTCTTTAGATATCTTTATCCTTAATCTCTACTGCTACCTCTGCATCCATCTAGCTATCTGTGTGTCTGTCATCTGTTTTTCTTTCTTCCTTTCCTTTCCTTCCTTCCTTCCTTCCTTCCTTCCTTCCTTCCTTCCTTCCTTCCTTCCTTCCTTCCTTTTCTTTCTTTCTTCCTTCCTTTTCTTTCTTTCTTCCTTCCTTTTCTTTCTTTCTTCCTTCCTTTTCTTTCTTTCTTTCTTTCTTTCTTTCTTTCTTTCTTTCTTTCTTTCTTTCTTTCTTTCTCTTTCTTTCTTTCTTTCTTTCTTCTATCCATCCATCCATCCTATCAATCATATCTGCTGGCAATACTTTGCACAGCGGTGTGGGAATCTAAAAATGACCTTGCAAACTGAAAATGCACAAAGCAATTTTAATAATCAACAGGAAAAAATTGTTTTCTCAGTGACCTTTACAATTTATTTATTTATTTATTTTTAAATTTTTTTTAACATTTATTTATTTTTGAGAGACATAGAGACATAGCGTGAGCAGGGGAAGGGCAGAGAGAGAGATACAGAATCCGAAACAGGCTCCAGGCTCTGAGCTGTCAGCACAGAGCCCGACGCGGGGCTCGAACTCACAGACCGTGAGATCATGACCTGAGCTGAAGTCAGCCGCTTAACCAACTGAGCCACCCAGGATCCCCTACAATTTTTTTGCTTAAACATTAAAAACTCTCTTACTTTCAGTCACAAATGTATAGGGAAATGAAAAAAAAGCAGTAAAACTCTATTCAGTACTTTATAATTTGAAACAGAAATATCGAGAATTAAAGTGCTTTGGCCCTTTATAAAAACTTGTTAAGAGCAGTTTGCCGCCTTCTCCTTGCGTACCTTATGGAATGAAAATCTTCTTGGCCACTGCTAATTGCAGTTTGCATCACCTCCTGACATGCCCCCCTTTGTGCTTGCAATGTTATGAAATATCAGAGTGTTCTTTTCATGTGAAATTTTTTTTACAGATGTCACCTCCTCGAGGACAACTGGATCCTTTTCACCACGCCTCAGCCCCTCATGTTTGTTGGTAAGTTCTCTTGCACTACGTTTTATTGGCTTTGCATCCAGAGTCTCTCAAATGGTAGCAGGGTCAATGTTCCCATGGTCTACCATGCACGGGAGATTCCAATTTAACTTCTGGCGTTAGCGCTTTTGGTTTCTCTGCTCTACTTTCATCTTTGTTGGCTGTTTCCCTCTCGATTACCCATTTTGTAAAAAGTTTTGTGGGGTTTTCCCTGGGAAATCAGGGAGCAGTGGAATAGCATCCTTTTCTGTCTGTACGCACACAGAGTAACAGCGGTACAGAGACTAATTGCCAGTAGGCTTCCGAAGAAGTGCCACGGTTGGTCACTGAATAGGGTGTATGTGTATTTTTTACGTAGAGATTAGTGGGCCAAAGGACTAGCAGCAAAGTTTACACTTAAAGCGATTACTCACATTTGATATATTGCTGTAACTGCAATTTGAACCCTGTTGTTGGAGGCTGGTGGTATTTCACGAAACCACGATAGCTGACATTTGTGTGTATTGGAATCCTGCAGACAAGGATTGTTCTGTGTGTGTGTTTTCCTTTGGATTCCTATGGAATCCTCTCTCTGGTCCTCCGATCATTTCCCCTTCTCGGCTGTTACCACTGCTACATCCCATGTAAACCGAACCCGTGATTCCCTTTATTGGGAAATAAATCGTGACATAAGCTGGGACAGGTATGAGGACAACAAGCATCATTATGGAGGGAAATCCATAAAATATTTACCTCCGGCAATTGGATAATGAATGCTCTGAATTAGAGAAGGCTAAAAACACGCCACACAGTACAGGGAGCGCCATCCACCCTAGCGAATCTACACCATCCGTATGCACAGACGCGATCACGAATGTATACCATCCATATGCACGGGTGCGATCGTATTCCAATTTAAGAGCGAAATTCATTACGTGAGATAAGATAACTTGAAACTAGTTAATTTTTTATTGGATTTGAAAAAGACCAATGCTGATATTTACAAATAAATTAGATGTGACTCTAGTGTGTATACAGAGTAAATTACAACACTTTCAAACTATACTTTAATGGGTAAGATTTCTCGTGGGTTACCTATAGTGGAATCTAGACTCATGGTTTTTAAACTTTAAAATGCATTCGCATCACTGGGGGTTTGAGATTTTGTAGTTCTAACTACCTCCCAGGAAACGCTAATGTCGATGACCAGATACCGAGTATCAAGAATCGAGAACGACATAGATTCTGCTGTATAAGTTTAGGAAGTCGACGGCCTTAGCAAACAAAACTGAACCATATTTAAAATTGCTTCGACTCTTTTCCACTTTCCAAGCGGAAAACACACACTGTTAATAACAGAACAATCTTGGGACCTTTCCTATCTTTTAAACTCCTGCCTCGTGTTTGCTCCCTCTTCCTTTACTCCTTCGTGATCGCCTTCCATTCATTCACCAGCTCACCAAGTCAGTCTTTAGTTTGGACGTGAACTTCCGGCAGAGACTTTCTAAACGCACATCAGGGCCTCGTGGTAGTCCACTGGGTGGTGTGCATACACGGCCTGGTCGTGTCGTGCTGCCTTTATGCAAGTGGTCCCTCCTTTCGTTTCTGGAATATCACTGCTCTTCTTCCTCCTCCCACTTTTCTGATGCCACCCTCCCCATCTCCTGCACCAGCTCCTCTGTTCATCCAGCTTCTTCGGTGCTCTCCTGCCCTTCTAACTGACCAGCCGCACCCGCCACTGTCTCCTCTTGCCTCCAGTGGCCATGCAGATTCGAGCGACTCCCAATTTTTGGTCTTTCTATCTCCAAGATGCGTAGTTTCACTCTCATAGTGACCTTGGGCAATTTCCTAACTCTCCTGTCCCTCACTTTCTACCTCACCGTGTCCGTGTGGGGATTAAACCATTCTACTTGTAAACCACCCGGAAGAGTTCCTGGCCTCTCGCGAAGGGGTGCAGAATGCAAGCCGGTAAGCATCTGTTGGAGTTTTGAGCCACAAAGAGGCTGTGTGCCACACGATTTAGGCATCTACTTAAGCGCCTTGAATTACGAGCATGAGATTCCTCTGAGAACATTGCCCACTTCTCTGCATGAGAGAGGAGCGGGTTTTTGTAAACGACATCAGCTTGAATTCATTCCTCTAGGATGGGACATTCTGGTTTTCCCCAAGTGCACCGAGTAACGGCTAATGCCATGGAGGCATCCAGCCTGTGGGAGTGACAGAGTTCCTCGGTGACATTTCTCATTGTGGGCATCTCTCTTCCATTTGAAGCCATGCGAAGCACAATCGTCCATTTTTACTGAGGACTACATTATCCATCAAACATTCGTTCTTATAGATGAAATCTTTGGAATTACACACCTTTGGAAACTACCTGAACTAGTTTTGAGTTTACCCTCCTATTCTTTTATATAAAGAAAAATGTAATCTTATTCTAAGACAGAGCCTGAAGAATTTCAGCCCGAGGGATGAGCCTGATAAGCAGTGTGTAAACTACGCATGTTGTGCATTTAATCCAACACGTAGTCATGAAGTATTTATCAAGCGTCATCATTGGAATGTAAGTCTTGCTGGCCTCGAATTCTTCATGAGAAGGAGGCACACATGTGAATAAATAATTATAGTCAGATGTGTTCATTTCCATGGTAAATATTAGTAGAACACGCCTTAGGAACCCAAAAGAGAAGACAGCCCGTCTGTCCAGAGAAGTTAGGAGAATTTTCACAAAGGAAATAGGATCAGATCTATTGGAGAAAGCTCCAGGAGAGGAAAGGAGAAGGAGTTCTCTAGATTTGGAGAAGAGCATGTGCAGAGACCTCAAACCCCACAGGGCCCTGCAGGTTTGGGCAGGGTGATAAATCCTGTGGCTCATACCCTTTGTCTTCCTCCTCAGGTTCGTTCCTCCCATGGGCAGCCTTCTGGGAAGATGTGTGAACCCTTGAGCCTAAGGTTCAACACTGTGCTGCCCATCCGCCCTAGAGACCAGCCTCTTTACTCTGGCCTTGGAAAAGGGTCCTCGAGGCAGGGAATCCCAAGGTTCCAGGTCTAGAAAGATGAAGGCGTAGGCCCAGGAGAGGAGCATTGCTTTGCTCCAAGGGAAGAAAGCTAGAGCAGAGCTTCCTACAGTTCTGCCTGGGGCAGAGGCCCCATACCAGGTCTGAGGATGGAGCCCGGGTTCCTTATGACTTATAAGTAGGTCGCTTGGAGGTGGTTGGAAATGGAAGATGAAGCCTAACTTTTGGATTAGAAGCAGATTATGATTCGTTTTGATTTAAAAAAAAAAACATAATGGTCATTGTCTCCGACTATAATTAGTATAATCTAATTTTACTGTCTAGGATCACAAAGTTGAACCCGAAGAATTATACTGCTCGGTTTATAGCATGGTCGTGAGTGAATTATTGATTAGCAGTGTTACTCATTTTCAAAGAAGTAGAATGCCAAGAACTATACTTGAGCCAAAAGTTGTGTTCGACAGAATTAAATCTCTTCTTCTCTCCAAATTGGATTGTTGCCAGCACTTCTAATCTTGTAGTGATTCAAAACTACAAGCATAGCCTGTTAGATGCTGGTGATCTCAACAAATTAAAGAAGGGTGCCTTGCCATTGGGCTGTGTTCATCCTTTATTATAACTCCTATGTACTGATTTAGTCTATAGTTGTGAGGTAAGAGTGCTTATATTTCCTGAACTTAAACTTCATACCCATGAGTGAGGTCTAGCAAATACCGAGTTAAAACTCTCCATCAAGGTAGAAGGTTGGAGGTGAAGAGCTGTATACCACAGAATAATCGCATTTCAGGCGTTTTTCTATTCTTTTCTTTTTTAACTGTTTATTTTTAGAGAGCAAACAGGAGCAGGGGAGGGGCAGAGAGAGAGGGAGAGAGAGCGAATCCCCAGCAGGCTCCACGCTGTCAACTCAGAGCCTGACTCAAGCCAAAATCAAGAGTCGGATGCTTAACTGACTGAGCCACCTAGGCGCCCCTCAAGAGTTTTCCTTTTATAGAAGTCAGTCAGAGAAAGACAAATATATGATTTCACTCATATGTGGAAGTTAAGGAGGAAAACAAATGAACAATGAAAAAAAAAGCCACAAACTGAAAAAGAAATGCTTTTTTAAAAATTTTATTATTATTTTTTATTATTTTTGAGAGAGAGAGAAAGAGCAAGCTGGGGAGGGGCAGAGAGTGAGGGAGACAAAGCATCTGAAGTAGGCTCCAGGCTCTGAGCTGTCAGCACAGAGCCCGATGTGGAGCTTGAACTCATGAACTGTGAGATTGAGACCTAAGCCAAAGTTGGACGCTTAACTGACTGAGCCACCCAGGTGCCCCCCAAAAAGAAACTCTTAACTATAGAGAACAAATACACTGATGGTTACCAGAGGGGAGGTGGGTGGGGGGTGGGGTAAAAGGCAGTGGGGATTTCGAAGTGTACCTGTGATGAGCGTTGGTGACGTATGGAAGTGTTGAACCACTATATTGTATACCCAAAACCAATATAACACTCTCTGTTAACTATACTGGAATTAAAAGTCTCAAAAAGTGTTTTTTAATTTTGGTCACCAGTTGCAGTGTTTCTTATAGTAATTCTGATTTATATCTCAAACTACTTTTCGTCATAGAACACGTCTAAATTTACAATAAGTCTCCTGTGTTTGCTATGAAATCCTGCGGCTGCTTAACGACCCCATCAGGAAATAAAATGGAAAAAAAAAAAGTTAAAGAGCAGTGGGTCAAGCAGGAGCTGGAGGAAAAAAGAAGGGAGAACAAAAAGGGATAAGAAGTTTTGTGCACTGGAGAGTGTCGGGGGAGAAGGGGGCAACTGCTCAAGCCATCCCTGAATGACCAGTCATCCTGTGTGTTTATACCTAATGCATTTTACAGATGGGCGGAATATTCAGGACTTTTTCTATAAAGCTTCAACTTCCTGGAGACAGTGGGCATTAATAAATTAAAATTTAGTGACATATTGATAAGTAAAAGTTAAAAAAAATTAAAACCCCAAGTTTGAAAATCAGGCCAGGGGCGCCTGGGTGGTTCAGTCGGTTACGTGTCCGACTTCAACTCAGGTCACGAGCTCACACTTCGTGGGTTCGACCCCCACGTCGGGCTCTGCGCTGACAGCTCAGAGCCTGGAGCCTGCTTCGGATTCTGTGTCTCCCTCTCTTTCTGCCGCATCCCTGCTTGCATTCTGTCTCTCTCAAAAATAAATAAACATCAAAAAAATTAAAAAAAAAAAAGAAAATCACACTAAACGTCTTATTTCTCCCTTGAACTCGCGGACCAAATTACGAACATGATAAGGAGTTGTAAACTCTACTTGGGTCTAATCAGCATTGCTGTCCAGGGTCCTATCACAATAATTTAAGGTGACTATGGTAATGCAATCCTGTGATGCTTCAGCATGCTCTCATTTCATGTGCTTTAAGCTTAGGAGAGGAGGCGGGGGAGACAAGGAACCCACCTTTCCATGGCAGTTGTAACTCCCCGTACTGTTTGTTCTTTTTTAGTCTCTTGTTGGTTTTAAGTTCTAAGAACTCATTTATTTTGCTAAAGGAAATTTAGTGTACAAGATATGCGGTGGGTGTGACAGATAAAAGTCACTCTTCTTAGCAAAAGACATTTTAATCTCAGGGTGGATTCTAGAATAACCAGTGCTATTGAAAAGCAGGCAGCCGTTGCACCCTGTAACACACAAAATGAAATCAGGCAGCCCAATTGGTCAGTAGAGGTTCACAGTCTTCCGTGCGAGGTAGCTGAAACATCCAGACGCCTTATAAAGTCCAACTGTGTCACATCGACCAGATATTTTGGCACTGTGTAGACAAAGTCTTAGTTCTATCAACGATAAATTCGATGACATTGGGTTTTTCTGCCAAAGACCACTCCAGTGACCGAATTCGACATGAAACACTTAGTTTAAAAAGTAAGTGATTTGGTGTTAAAATTGAAAAAGTTTAAATTATTTTTCATCGGAGTGAATTTGTTTAAAAGGGGTTGGAAGATATGTAAAAACTTAATGGGCTTGGTGGGGGGAAGAAGCTACCAAAGCAATACAGATTTCTCTGTCAAAACGATACTTTTCAATTAGAGAGTTATCTTCATTTTTCTGAAGTTTCCACATATATTTTCTCATTTAATTCTCCAGTTTTTTAAAAGTAATGCAAATTTCTAATTTAGAGGTGAAGATAATGAGTCCCGGACAGGAGAATTGACTCGCCTAGAGGGGGCAGAGTGTTGTAATAATGCTTCTCACGTTGTTCACGTGTCCCTGTATCTATTCCCGTACGGTGTCTACACCCGCTTTAATCACGCTTACTCATATTGTTTTGGCCAATGGAACAATAGCAAACATGGCACAAACAGGCTTCACAGGTGCTTTTTCCCTTTCTTTCTGCTGGGAATCTCTGTGCCCCAAGGTGCCGCCTGGATGTGCCGCCTGGTGGCCAGGTGGAGGCCGCAGACATAGGGGTGAGGGCATTCATAGATCTACCAGCCCAGCCGCACAGCCAAGGGGGCGGGACCAGCCAGACAGCCCTCAGAATCATGAATGAATAATCAATTGTTGTCTTTTTTCCTTAAGTTTGTTTATTTATCTTGAGAGAGACAGTGACTGTGAGTGGGAGAGGGGCAGAGAGAGAAGGAGACAGAATCTCAAGCAGACTCTGCTATGTCACAGGGCTCAAACCCACGAACCTTGAGATCATGACCTGAGCCAAAATCAAAGTCAGACACTTAACCAACTGAGCCACCCAGGCGCCCCTCCTCCTATGTTTTTTTAACTAGGTGGGAAATGTGGTTGCAGTATATTTGTATTACCTTTATTTTATTTTATTTTACTGTTTATTTATTTTTGAGAGAGAGGGAGAGCGTGAGCAGTAGAGGGGCAGAGAGAGAGGAAAAAGAGAATCAGAAGTGGGCTGCGAGCTGACAGTAGAGAGCCCAATGTGGGGCTTGAACTCACAGATGGTGAGATCATGACCTGAGTGAAAACCGAGGGTTGGGCGCTTAACCTCCTGAGCCATGCAGGAACCCCAGTAATCAATTGTCGTCTGAAGCCACTACCTATGGGGATGATTTTTTTTTAATGTTTATTTTTGAGAGAGAGAGAGACAGAGTGTGAGCAGGGAGGGGCACAGAGAGAGAGAGAGAGAGAGAGAGAGAGAGAGAGAGAGAATCCCAAGCAGGATCCAGGCTCTGAGCTTTCAGCACAGAGCCCGATGTGGGGCTCAAACCCACGAACTGTGAGATCATGACCTGAGCCGAAGTCAGACGCTCAGTCGACTGAGCCACCCAGGTGCCCCGGGGATTACTGTTAAAGCGTCACACACTCACAAACCTAGAGTCAAAAGGGAGACAGGGCAAGACCAAAGCACAGAACTTTGGAATCCAATTTCAGTCCTCCACTGGGGGATGGAAAAGTGGGTATTTTACCTAAAAGTTGAAAGAAATCGATCTAAAGGGTTTTAAAAACTGAAAAGGGAGAAATCAGATCCTTTCACAGTGACTGTCAGAGGCTTTAGTTTTTGCTTATTTTTATAAAATTCTTTTATCTTTGTAACTAAATAGCTGTTATCTATGGACACATTTTTTTTTCTACTCAGATGTATTCAATTGTCTCTTGCATCATAGTGTGTGGCTTTCATTAAGGGTTAAGTTTTCCAGGGGAAAATGTAAGATAAAACCGTTCAGGATTATTCATTTATTGTCTTGACATATTTATAATTCATGGCATATGTATTTTACCTTCTATAGGCCTATGGGTCTGAATAAAATAACCAGTGTGGCATAGAGCAACATTTTTTTTTTTTTTACTTTATTTTCAAACTTCCCTCTGCGGGGGCTATGCATACTCCAGTCAGTAGTTCACAACCGTTCAAGAATAAAACGAGTTATTTTTGTTGTTTTACACGACCCCAAAATATCGTGCGAAGTATCCAAATGGAAACAAACATTCATGTTTTCAGTATTTGTTGTCTTAGTAGTTGTTTTGGTGAATTTCCCTCAAGTCTCCAACGGTTTCTTCTGGTTTCATACCAAGATTGAGCTTTCTAAGACACAAAATGATTTTTTTTTTTAAACTAAGATTTAATTTGGATCGGGACGGGGAAGTAGGTAAAACGATGGCTTTTCGAGGGAGGCTGGCTGCAACTTTGAAGTCCAGAGCTATAGGCATGGCTTCGTATTGCCCCACTGGAAAAAAAAAAATCCCACAGAAAAGTAAACATTTTGACAAGGATGTAGACATCATTTGGAGCCCATCCAATATTAAACAGAAACACATGCTTTGTTCAAGGCATTTACAGAAATAAAACCATCCTGCCTTCTTTATTTTTTCAAAGTTCAGCCTTCTATTTATGCCCTGTCATGACTAAAGAAGACCACGAATTGGAAACAAAGGCAGTTTCCAACTAAATTCTTCCAACTAAACTCTGAAACACGTCCGCTTTCTCCTTTCCAGTGCCTTTACCCATGACCTCACAGCCCGTGCTCTCGCCCTCCTCCTTGCCCTTCCACCTGTTACTGTCTTTTTACTTATTTATTTATTTATTTATTTATTTATTTATTTATTTATTTAAGTAGTCTCCACACCCAGCATGGAGCCAAAGTCAGGGCTCGAACTCACGGCCCTGAGATCAAGACCTGAGCTGAGATCAAGAGTTGGACGCTTAACCGACTGAGCCGGCCAAGCACCCCCACCACGTGTTACTATAAATGTGCTTCGGCCAAGTATTCATTGTAGGTGTCGATAACAAGAAAGCCAAACATGCTCCCTGAGGAGAGTGCTGAGAGTCAACTCTGGTTTTGGTTTTATTTTCCTCTTTATTTGAGCTGTACCTGCTGATGGTGGTGTCCCGCGTGATCTGGAAGCTTCCCCTTCTGTCAGTGGGGAGGACGTCTTCTCCTCTAAACTAAAAGTTTGAAAAGTTACCTCATACAGCAGTGCCAGGAGCCGGTGTAAGTACATTTTCTGGACCATCCAAGCCCCACATATGAAGGACTGTGGCCTATTAAGCGGTGTAGACAATGGTGACATAAAACCAAACAGCCAAAGAGCTCCTTCAGTCCTGTGGGATAAGCCAGCCCCAAACCAAAGCAAACGCCCCCTCAAACCTAGAATATTTTTGTTTTTCTAGGAGTTGTACAACTGGCTCATTAACTAAACTTTTCACTTTTCAACTCATTATATTGGTGTGGATTTGATGCCTTTGCAATTCTACTAAAAACAGAAGTTGGAGTATTTGTAGAGTGTGTAGAGTGAAGCACTGACTGTGTTTGGGCCAAATTCCTTGAAAGATCCTTTCATTTCTAATCATTACAAAATAATCCTCCGAGGAAGGCCGTTTTGCATATTAAATTTCACCGTTACCTGTTTATAAAATTTAAAGGCAGTAAAACGGGCGAACATCTGGATTTAATATTTCTTTCAAATCGCGTTGTAACGGATGTTTCCAAGACCACCCACCTGAGGGCTGGGGAGGCACCCAGTGCTCGTAAAAATGACGCCAGCCCAGATAGCAACCCCGTCGCTCATGCTCGCCATTTTGCTCTGTGGGAGTAGCTGGGGTTCCTCTCCTCCTTTTCCAGGAATTTTCTACCCGGACAGAAACAGATGGAAGAGGGAGCCCCCAAACATTTTCCCACGAAGAGCCCCTTCTCGTGCTGAGAACCGGCCCGCATCGCTCCTCCACATCGATGTCATTTGTGTTGCTCTTGCGGGCACCATGTTTTGGAAAGCACTGGCCACACTGGAGATCTCCTTCTGTCATCAGAGAGTGGCCATGAGTAGAAACTCTCCTCCCTCATGCTCCCTGGGGGTAGACGGCGTCATCGGCCCCGTCCCGGGTTGGGGGCAGGGCCTCTTTCTCACAGCACCATTGGGTCCACATCTCTTCAGTCACCATTCCTCCGAAAAATTATAACTCTCTTCTCCCCCCGGGACGCCAGGCTCCCTCCAGCTGGATTTCGCACTAAATCCCTCATACATTCAGTCCGTTTTCAGGACTCCCATCCCAATATATTTATTAAATATCAACACCATTGGTTGCACAACAAGTGCACAGAAGCTTTTTACCCCAGAGTTAAAAATTAATGAAATCGGATCATCTGGACCAGTGGTACCAAACCAAGGCATCCTGGGGTATGGGAAGATTTCCCAAGCGGCTTGCTCTCATGGAGTGTTTAAAGGGAAACAATTTTCGGGCTCCCAACATCCATGTTTTCTCTTTTCTAAATTTTTCTCTCTGAGAAGACATTTGTACTTAAAGCCTCCGACGCTGGTCGTCCTCACCTCCCCTTTCAGAACCGCCCTCATCCTGTTTTATAAAGAAAGGCATGCCTTTCACTCATCCGGAATCTTATTATTGTGCAGTGCCCCAGGGTGGACAGACCTCTGGGATGCCAGACACAAAGACCATTTGAAATACCGTTGTCGGCTCGGCCTTCTTTGATCAGGGCACCGTGAGCTCATGGTGAGTCTTCATGTCTTCCTGCCGTCGATTTATTTCGGTTAAATGTACAGCAAGATGAGTTGCTGCTTGTGGCAATCTGAATTCACATACACTGGGGGACAGAATGGCAGCGCTGGACAGTTTCCATTCAGTAACCTTGCTCTCTTTGTGCACGTGCCTGTGGACATCGACTTCACGCGGAAAAGGCAGTATGTTTGCGGTACGGTGGTGACGAACACAAGCTCTCGTAGTCTCTTCATTATACCTCTGGACTCTGTGTTTCTTGATCATTGCGTCTTCATTCACTGGCTCTGTAATTGGAGGGAAGCCTCAGTTTCCTCGTCTCTGAAATGCCATTAAAATAATGCCCACTGGGCCACCTGAGTGGCTCAGTGGGTTAAGCGTCCGACTTCGGCTCAGGTCGTGATCTCCCAGTTCGTGAGTTTGAGCCCCGTGTCTGGAGCCTGCTTCAGATTCTGCATCTACCTCTCCCCCTCCCCCACTCACAGTCTGTCTCTCTGTCTCTCCAAAATGAATAAACGTTAAAAAAAAAAAAAAAAAAAGAATGCCCACCGCAGTGGGCTACTGGTGAGGATTAATGGAGACAATGTTGGAAAATCATCTCAGAGAAGAGCAGAGCAAAATAAATGCCTAAGAAATGTTTGTTTCACGGATAAAGCACATTTACAGATTGTCTTTCTTTGAGGTTCGAACTGGAGCGCGTCCTCAGGCACCACCAGCTGTCCAGCGGAGGAGGAAAGAACCCTCCCTTCCCCAGAGAGAAGTCTGGGCTCTGCCCTGGTTTCTTGGAATGTAATCTCTAAGCCCTCAGAATGTGTTGACTGAGAAAAGGTGTCAAAAGTTGACGTTGAGAAAAGCGCTTCTGTTTACGTGGAGGCCTTCGGGCAGCCGGATGGTGCCAGCGCAGTTTGGAGCGAAAGCTTTGTGCCACATCAGCAATGTGATGGACGGCGGGGTGAGCGTCATGCATCAGCCGGACCTCTGGAGGGGCTGGAGACCAAGATCAGCTGTCTGGGCAGTCACTCAGGCCTTGGTGGTGGAGCCCCAGTCAAATCCGGGGACTCTGAGGCTTCCCTGCTTGGAAAGACTCCCTGCGCGTTGTCACACGTCAGTGCTGGAAACGTAAAGAGAATTGTGACTCCCTGGGGAGAGGACAGCCTGAAGCTCCACAGGTCATACTTTCCTCGGCTCTGCCCCATCCACCCTTTCCCTTGGCTGATCTTCATCTGTATCTCTCAGCTGTGATAATTGGAACAGCATAACAGCTTCCTGTGCGTTAAACTGAAACCGAAGTGTAAACTGAAGGCCTTCTTGCTAATTCTGGAACCCAAGAGTGGTCCCGGGGATCCCTGAATTTGGGATGGCTGTCAGAAGTGGACACGGTCTTATTCCTTTCATAAGGTAGAGACATAAATATCGACTCCCTGTGTTGTATACCTGAATCTAGTACAGGATTGTATGTCCGCTCTTCAATTAAAAACAAAAAGTGGGTGTGGTCTTTTGGACTCTTTTCGCTCAACTTTGCACCTGCAAAAGGATTTTTTCTTTGTGCCCGTAAGACTTGGTATTTTCATGTTGGTTAACTTGGATTTTGTGATAGTATATTTCGGAACTCAGTAATTAACTCTTATTTCTAAATAGGGCCATATATGGAGGAGAATACTTAATCTGACTGATAACCAAGAAGGAACCTGCAAATACTCCTGTGTTGTTGTGCAGTCCATCAACCTCAACCTCACTTATGACTCTCGGTCATGAGGCAGCTGTCTGGCGCCTTGGCTTCCACTCAGCTCCACAGGGCGCTCAGTATGGATGACAAACTGGGTTCCTTTAGACAAGTCAGTGTCTTCTTAGTTCTGTTTCTCTGGAGAACCCTGACTCATACAAAGGCAGAGGCCCCTAAGCATCATCTCAAGGTGATTGTTGAAGGTGAGCTGGATCTAGCCTACCGTTCTCCCAGAGCAAAGGAATCAAGAAAAATTACAATGTCATGCGTGGAAACAATATATAGAGTGCTTTTCTGTTTCCCTCAACATCCCTTGTCCATTCCAGGCATTCTGCTTGTGTGAAGATGATTTATAGGTTCCCAACATATTCCCAAAGAGGTCATTTCTTCATGTTCTGGAAAGGATCTATTCTTGTAAGAGCAGCCACTGAAAATGACAACTCAGAAAACCTAGCGTGCACTTCTGGCCAAAATTGAAGGACGGCTCTGCAAACCACTACGAACCACTCATCTTCCTTGTGATAAACACAACTCGTGCATTGTCTCATTTGGCCTCCATCACAACAATGCACAGTAGCTCTGATTTCTCCCATTTTATTTTATTTTACTCTGTTTTATTTTAGAGAGAGAGTATGCGTGCGAGCAGGGGAGAGGGGCGGAGGGAGAGAAAGAGAGAATCTCAAGTAGGCTCCCTGCCTATCTCAGAGCCCAATCTGGGGCTCGATCCCACAACCCTGGGACTATGACCTAGGCTAAGATCAAGAATCAGATGCTCCATTTACTGAGTCACCCAGGTGCCCCATTTCTCCCATTTTAAAAACTGAAGTTCGTCAAAGCTTGCTAGAAGAAAGAGTGTGTGCTATGGGATGTACAGATGGCAAACTAATCCCACTACATGGAAGAAACTTTGTCTGGACAAGTGCTCTAAGATTGCCAGGCAAGCAAGAAACATTGCATAGGCCAGAGAGGACAGAAGCTGCCACCAGAGGTGTGGACAGTCACGCCCAGGGAATCCCCCGTGGAAATGATGTATCGTGGGTGCCCGTTTATGAGAGCAGGGTGGGGACAGCGGAGATGCAGCAAGTGGACTCTGGGGCTGGACCTCGGGCTCCAGTCTGAGCCCTAACATGACTGCCCTTTCGTCTGGGAAATTCCTCTTCTCGGGGCCTAAATTTCCTTACCTGCAAAAGGAAATTAGATTAGAAAATCCTGGAGTTTTGCAAAGATCGTGCAAACCTCTGTATGAAACGCAACCCCAAGCTGAGTTTCCATGGCTTTCTCAAAAAAAATCAGAAAAACAAAAAAACAAAAAACAGATTTGTTGTGCAAGTTCCCTGTTTGAATTCCTTCTACTCCTCATTATCTTCTCTATTTCACTGTGTATTTGTTTAGACTTGTTTGAGAGAAAAAAAAAATCCTTGGTTAGAAACAATCACTCTACACTTCTAAAATACTGTTTTCCTCTCCATAGTCTTCTGTTATTCTTAACAGAGGCCCGAGTTGTAGCCACCGTGCTCTAATGAGAGAAATTATTTCAGAATGTCAGCTTGTCACCTTGAAGAAGTTTACCAGTTTAAAAGTGGGTCTTGACGTGTACAGAGAGGCACAATTTGCATACTTGTGTTTCCTGTAACAGTGTTTTTCCAAACAACACATCTGTCCTGTCTCCATTTGCCTGAAGCAATATAGAACGCGTACTGTCTTTGAAAGTGAGAATTCATGATGCATTAGGGAACTTTCATCTGGAATAACATTTCAGATGTAGTCCAGTTGGCATCTAATCCATGATATTAATATCATAGTCTCTGGGAGGGTAGAATTCCCATATAAATTGCCATCAATTTTGTACTTTAATTTGACAATCACTAATTTAATATATGCTGTGAACAAGGACCCATGCTAGATGCATCATATAAAGACAACCCACTTCTCTGAGATTCAGTTTCCTCATCTCTGAAATGCTTATCATCGTAATATTTACCTGAAGAAGAAATAACTTGGTACCTTTAAAATAGCAGTTTCTGGCATGGTGGAGAGATTCACTAAATAGTACCTTCCATGTAGCAGATGTAAACCCTGGTTGCCCTGAAGGAACTGAATGTACGCAGTGAAAATTACTGCTGTCCAAATGACTAACAATATTATAAGCCAGAATGTGGCAGAGAGAGAAAAATGGCAAGAACAAACGTGGGCTACCTTGAGGGAAAAGAGAGGACTTTTGTTTAGAGAAGTGAGGTAAAAATGTATCATGGAAGTGTCATTTCTTTTGGACCTTAAAAAGATAAGGTTCTCAGGGTGCCTGGGCGGCTCAGTCAATTGAGCATCCAACTCTTGGTTTCAGCTCAGGTCATGACCCAAGGGTGGTAGGACCAAGCCCCATGTTGGGCTCCACGCTGAGTGAGCATGGAACCTGCTTAAGATTCTCATATTTCCTCTCTCTCTCTCTCTTCCTCCCTCCCTTCCCCGCTCCCCCCACTCCCCAGCCCATCTCCCCCACTGGCACACTCTTTCTCTAACAAAAAAAAATAATAAAACAATAAAAGATTAGGTTTCCATAGGCAGTGTAAGGGTATTTGATTTGTAGACTCTGCTTCAAGGATCAGCCATGATCAGAATAGTATAGCTGGCAAGTTGAGTGTCAGTGGTGAAGTACCATAATCGTACACTAAGAAATAGTTTCAAGAGGCAGGTTTTAGACCCTCTTTCTAGTTTGTTCTGGTTAGCACATTGTCCGTGACTTGATTATCACATCGTCGGAGGACATGAAAGTGGGAGGGATGGTGTACGTGCAATAACAGAATCCAATTCCAGTGGCTTTAATCTTATAAGATGATGTTTAAAAGCACAAGTATTACAGTTCTCTAATGAGATCCACCAAATAATCAGGCACTAGAGTTTAGGTAGGAAAACTAAACTCAATGACTTTAGTCAATTGTAAGTCGTATGAGAGATAGTGTCCTCTAAAAACCCATTGAGGGGCTCCCCGGTGTCTTCCTCAATTGGGCATCCAGCTCTTGATTTTGGCTCAGGTCACGATCTCACTGTTTGTGGGTTCGAGCTCAGCATCGGGGTCTGCACTGGCAGTGCAGAGCCTGCTTGAGATCTCCCTCTCTCTCTATCCCTCTCCTGCTTGCTTGCTCTCTCTCAAAATAAGTAAACTTAAAAAAATAAAGTCATTGAGATTTTACACTGCAGTAATAAAAGTCCACTCAACAAACATCTAACGAAACATCTACTATATGCAAACAATGCGTATCCGTAAAGAGTACACACCCAGACATTGTGATGTCAGGATTTGACTTTTAATAGAATCAACAGAAACGGAACGAATTTCACAGTCGAATGTTGCACTACAATTGTGACAAGTGCCAGGAGGCAGAAGTACAGGGTGTCATACCTACATATAACAAGGGGACCTGTTATGTGGGTCTTATTGAAGAGTGACTTTTACTGAGGAAGATGATGGGGATTAACCAGATAGGGAAAAAGAAAGAGTCTTCCAGGTAGAGGAGACAGCCCTTATGAAGGCCTTCAGCCAAAAATGAGACTATGGAGGGAGAAGACGAGATGCCCCAGGACCGAGTCTCGAAGGAATTCAGTTCAACTGGTAAGACTTGAGATAACTGGACAACTAATATGAGGTGGAATGTGCTCAGTGCTATGAATGAGCTCAGAATAAAGTTTCTCAGATCATAGGAGATCTTTCTGTTTTCCTGAGAATTAGGTAAAAATTCACCAAGAATTTTCATTTGGGTTTATTTTTGAGAGAGAGCGCACACATGTGTGAGCAGGGGAGAGTGAGGGAAGGAGAGAGAGAGAAAATCTCAAGCATATTCTCAATGGGAGAATCTCACATTCAGCGCGGAGCCCAACATGGGGCTGGAGCCGATGGCTCTGGAATCATGACCTGAGCTGAAATCAAGAGTTGGATGCTCAACCAACCGAGTCACCTAGGTGCCCCTCGTTTGGGTCTTGAAAGAGAGATGTAGTTCCAGCAGGCGGGGTTAGAGTATCCTCCGTAGGCAAAGATCAGTTAGAGGAGGAGGATAAGAAAGAAGACATAATGTAAGTTATTAAACAGATGGGAAGAGGCCTCGTACAGTGTGGGATCATGGGAATTGAAGAGAAGTTTACAACGAGAGATGAGTCATAATTTGGGATGATTTGACAGCGTTCAGGTAGGATGAGGACTGAGCTCCATCCACAGTATTCACCCAACTGGAAATTACTGGTAAACTTAGCGTGAGTAGACTGAGCTGTGAGCAAAAAGTGAGGAAATGCAGATCGCAGGTAGGGAACAGCTAGAAAACTCAAAGCTCTAGGTCTCCGGTGACAGGATCCTTGTGATGTTCATTATTTTTTGCATTTTTGGAAGGCAGCACAGAGCAATAGTCATGTAGTAGTTCTACGAAGCTTAATGTCAGTTGGATGAATGAATATTTGGGGAAAGAAAGGTTAATTACACTAGAAATAGGACAAGACGTTGGGGAGAAAGGCTTGCTATTGCACTTTGTCTCTAGCAAATTACTAACTTTGTGACCTTGGGCAAGTCGTTTAACCACTCGGAGCCCTACTTTCCTCGCTTATAAAATGAGGATAATGATAATTGATCTAATTTCCCTCAAGAGTTGGTGAGCATGTGAAAGTAAGAAACTTTACATGAATGCGTGGGGTGCTCTTACCTACTAAAGGATATTGTAGTATTCAGGGGATTCGAAGCTGTGTCCAGGACGGACGGGGTCGTCAGCTCATCACCTCCTCTTCCCGGACTACATTTCCCAGGGACACTTGCACTGCAATAGCCATGTGTTTGGGTGTGAGCAGTGAGTGACGCGAGACCAGAGGGGTTATGTGCCATTTCCAGGACCGGGTCATTGAAGCCTCCTCGAAGGGCCCCTACGTGCCGCTGCTGCTTTTCATGATTTCCTGCAGACGGATGGTGGGTAAGAAACTTGTAAGTTCTTACTATCAATGTGGAAGACAATTTGGCATTCGCTTCCAAATTTGAAGATTCTCCTATTCCACTGTACTGCTATTGTACCCCTAGGTATGGTCACCCTAGAGAAACTTGGGAATGTGCTCCTAGGAGACATTTTTGAGTGAATTTATTGTTTGTAATAACCCAAACTGATGGCGATCCCGATGCCTTTCGATAGGAAATCCACCGCCCATGCACAGAAGAATGGAGAAAGCAATCGATATTCACAAAGATTTAATATAGAAACGAACCACCATATATGACATGACATAAATGGGAGTAAGAAATATAATGATAGGTGGAAAACACAAGTCACAAAGGAAGACGTAGTAAAATTATACAAGACTGAAAAAGATAAAATGATGGGACTGAGCGATACACTCTTTAGCACTGTATACATCGGTGACTTTTTCAAAAGGAGGAAGGGAATTGTATAAATAATGCCCCCCAAAAACGCTGCACACAACCACCATGAAACTCAGTGATTGAAAGAAAGAAAGACGTGGGGGCGCCTGGGCGGCTCAGTTGGTTAAGCATTCGACTTCCTCTCGGTCATGATCTCTCGGGTTATAAGTTCTAGCACCGTGTCGGGCTCTGTGCTGACAGCTCAGAGCCTGGAGCCTGCTTCAGATCTGTGTCTCCCTCTCTCTGCCCCTTCCCCACTCACACTGTCTCTCTTTCTCAAAAATAAATGCACATTAAAAAAACTTTTTTAATGAAAGAAACATGTAATATGTATATCGTTCACAGTCGGCTGTGTTCATCTGATCTTGCCAGTGCTCGGCTAACGTGGGCTTCCTCGTGCTTCCACGGGGGCTACAGGTTTGCTGGGTAGTTGTGGTACTCTTGGCCGACACGTGTTCTTGGCTCATCCATTTAGGATGGCCATGACCTAGGGTGCCATAGTGCTGCTTTACGTGTCTGTCGTCAGCCAGCTGGCTAGTCTGGCCGTGTTCTCATGACGAGGGAAAGAATCAGCGAGAGCAGCCCCGCAAAGGGCAAACACGTCCATGGAGAACGTCCCTGGAGAGCTTGCCTTCTGTTTCCTTTGCTTAGGTCCTATTGGCAGACGCCAGCCCATTACCGCGGAGCAGTACAGCGGGCAGGGATGCTGACATTCTAGGGTAGAGGCCATAGGAGGACACTCATGAGGGCTGTGAACGCAGTCAGCCTGACACGGGAACACCCATCACCGAATTCAGGACGGTGATGACCCCTGTCAGGAAGGCAAGGGGTGGAAAGGAGAGGAAACACACAACTGCCAGGCGATTGGTGCTGTTCTAGTCCCTAAGCGAGGCAGCGTTTTTATTCTCACTTCGTAATTGTATCTTGTCACATGCATGCATATATTATGTTTATCCTTTTTCTACATTTTTTTAAGGTTTTTATTTTTTGAGAGAGAGAGCACATGTGTGTGTGTGAGTGGGGGAGGGGCAGAGAGAGAGAAGGAGACAGAGAATCTGCAGCAGGCTCCAGGCTCCGAGCTGTCAGCACAGAGCCCCGACGCCGGGCTCGAACTCATGAACTGCAAAATCAGGACCTGAGCTGAAGTCAGGCGCTCAACCAACTGAGCCACCCAGGCGCCCCCTGTGTTTATGATTTTGTAAGCACCAAATGCTAGACTTTTAAATATCGAGGGAAAAGCTTTTGGGGAAGTCCGGCAGAAGATGGATTGCCTCTCTGTGTTTCTGCAAAAGGGGATAGTAATTGGGGCTCTTTAACAGAAGATTGTGACTTTGGCAAAGAAATCACTTATTAAATGAAATTGAAGGACAAGCTTTGCCAACTCGGTGAGAAGAATTCTTTTTTTTTTTTTTTTCTAGAGCCCTCAGATCACATTTCCGCATTGTAGAAAACACACATTTTTTCTGCTTTCTTTTCCTCTCTTTTATGCTGTTTGTTTTATTCCTGGAACAAAGATCCCACAGCTTGTCTTCGAAAGACTTCCATGTGAGTGCGAAAGAGGGTAGGATTTGGAACATGCTGGAGTTCGGATAAAACTCCTGACTTTTTTTGTTTTTCAAAGCGCTTCTCAATTGGACGCAGACCCCAGACCTCCAGAGTTTGATTCATTCATTTCGAGCTGGAACTATGTTTTTTCGCCCCGCTCCAGAAGACCCGGAGGCTCACTTTAAAAAGACACTGCGGCTGCTTTTTTTCCACATCACAAAAGAATTAATGTTTGCGCGGCCCTTTGAAGACGTGGTGTCACGCATGTGCTATTATTAATAATAAACTACAGATCTGCTTCACACCATCTGAAAAACAGGGCTGTGCCACCGTGAAAGGGCTCTTATTTCAACCAGTTCTCCATTATGCTTAGCCCGGGCCCCGCTCCGCCTCAGACTGGGGCTGCTTCCAGAACATGGGTAAAGAAAGGCAGCAGCAGCTGGAGGGAAACAAAACCGCATCTACCACCCAACACATTAAAAAACTAAAGAAAAAGAGGCTTGTTTTTTTAAGTTCATTTTGAGAGAGAGACAGAGAGACTGAGCAGGGGAAGGGAGAGAGAGAAGGAGGGAGAAAGAGAATCCCAAGCAGGCTTCTCACCATCAGCGCAGAGCCCGATGCGGGGCTCAAACTCATGAACTGCGAGATCATGACCTGAGCCAAAACCAAGAGTCGGACGGTTAACCAATGGGGCCACCCAGATGCCCCTAAAAGAGGCTTTTATAACCATTAGAAAGCAGTGCCACCTGCTACAAGCCTTTGGCCGAAACGCGGGTGTGGGACTAAGGGAGTGTGTCTGAGTGCGTTCCTGGGAAGGCAAACTCGCGACCCCACACAGCCTGGAAAGAAGGCACCGATCACAACCTCTTCTGAACCTTTCATCTCCCCTTTTCTGAAAACACTCCTATCGTTCCTCCGGTAGCTTTGGGCATCTACAAGCTACCTTTCCGTGGCTGAGTTTGAGGAGATGGATGTCAAATGAAGCCACTGTAAAAACCAGTCCAGTAAAGACTTCAAGATAGGTTTCCCTTGGAGAGGCAGGAACAACCACACAGGGCTGAAAGGCAAAGGGTGGCTTCTGTGGGCTCCACTGACCAGCCACAGGAGAGAGGAGCCCATTGGAGAGCTGGGTCTATTCTGTTTGTGGAAAAAATAAAAATCTTTGCACCTGTCTTTGGTGGCGATTCTCAACTCATCCTGCCTGTTTCAGCCTCCCCTTGGCTCTGCTTGTTTGGGGAGCCGCGTGTTCAAACTGGACTTTGGCCTCGTTTCTGAATTCCAGCGGCTGGCAGATGGGGAAGGATCTCTTGCTGCATTTCAGGCCCCAATGCTGAAGGTGTTCCATATGAGAAATAGAGCTGGAGAGAGAAAGAGAGGGAGCAAGCAAAAAGAGGTGAAAATACAAAACTCCAGGAAATCAAGATCACGCTGTGCAAAATTGTTACAGCTGTTTCTGTTTTTATTGGCTGTTTCTTTTGGCTTCACTTTTTCAGCAACTGCGGTTCAGATGGGCAGGAAGGCATACGGCGCGGCCCAGCTCCACGCTGGGAGGACCGAGGACCGAGCGGGGAAGGGGAGGAGGAGGGGCAGGAGCTGGGGGAGGAGGTTCTGAATTTCGTACAGCACTTGGGAGAGCTACACATCAAAGCATTTTTTTTTTTTTGATAGTTTGGTGGAACCCTTAGCAAGAGAAGTCAGATGCACTTAACGGAAATCTTTTAAAAGCATCCCATGTTCCTGGCTGGATCAGATTAGTGGGCCGTTTAAGGCATCGTACCAGCCCTGGAAATGACGTTTCGGTATCTCGGAGGAAATACAGTGTCAGGACACATCTCTTTCCCTCTCTCTCCCCAACTGTGATTCACCTAGACCATGGCCCAGGGCTGAACATATGGAGAGTGCCCATTTCTCTGGGGAACTCTCTTTCTCCTGGTTACAAATGGAACGAGCCGTATGCCTGCTCACTGACCCTAGGATTGGCAGCTGGGATACAGCGCCCCAGGGCTTGGCATAAGCTGCTCACCCACCTTGGTTCCCCTGCGTAGCAGCTGGAAGGTGAGCCAGGAAAAAAAAAAAAAAAACGTGGAAAAGCCCAACAGTAACTCCCTCACTTTCTTAAAACTTCCTATTGAATCGGTGACGTAACTGACATCGTTAGGGTTTATAAAATTGCTTAAACTGGAGTTCTCGAATCGATGCTATTCTTAACCATCCCTGCTGCCCCCTCCACTCCACACACACCGACTCGTAACCAAGTTCATTCTAAAAACCATAAGGAAAGACGATTCTAAAAGCAAATACCGAGTCCCCAAACGAAGGCAGGAGGGCAGTGAAACAGGGAGATCAGGGATGTAGCAAGGGGGAAAGTGTTAACTTCCGTTTGGCTCGTAGTTGGAGCAAAAGGGAAAGAATAACGCAAAGGCGATTCGTGAAAAATACGGAGAGCAGGTGTTACATTGTCACACACACTCGCGTTAAAAAACCATCCAAGCCAGTGAGTTCCGCTGTAGAATAGAGGGTGGATCCCAAGCCCAAGGCGCAAGCACTGGTTCTGCTTTGAACTTACTTGGCTTTTCTGCACTGGCCCTCTGGCTTGGGCAGGACGGCAAATCACCACTCGTATGCCTCAGTGTGCTCACCCAGTGGGGCTGCACTGGGGCGGCCGGTGATGGAAGGTTGCTTTGAGGCTCTAAAACCCCGGGTGATTGGAACATCGAATCTAATAACACGATTCGATGTGTCTTAGTTTCTTGGTTGTGTCTTAGTCATTTTTTTTTTTCATGTTTGCTTTTGAGAGAGAGCGAGAGAGAGAGGGAGGGAGACAGATCCAAAGAAGGCTCCAGGCTCTGAACTGCCAGCCCAGAGCCCGCCGTGGGGCTCAAACCTGTGAACTGTGAGATCACGACCTGAGCCGCAGTCAGATGCTCAACCGACTGAGCCGCCCAGGCGCCCCTACGATGAGACATTTTGAGATGTACTACCATGCTTCTTCTGCGTTTTCTAATTTCATCTCTTCCTGTGTTACCTTTGTTCTTATGTGTTAGTCGTGGCTAACAGCACATCGTTATTGCCAGATATTAAATTTGTTTAAAACTTTTCAGTTCTGGCAAAGTGTGGTCCAGGTAGGGGGAGGCATGCTGGTTTTGAAAGGGGGCCCACTAACCTCCTTGAACACGAAAAGGATCCCGAATTGGAGATAACCTAGGGAAAGCTATTCTCCTCTTACAAAGAATGAAATTGTCCCTTGTGAAGAAGAGTAGTAAAAAAAAAAATACCAAACTTCATATTTGCCGCAAATACGTAAAAGTTACGATAACGATAAGTTCGTTCGCACCTCAGCTCTGACTCCATGGAAGGGTGGGAGAAAATTCTTTTGCCCTGGGCTTTGGCCACCAAATAGGTTGATGGGGCTTGACCACAAACTCCTTCCTGAGAACTTGGTGAAATTTAGATGTAAGACTTTGAAACTAAAGCAACGATGTTCTTGTTTGCTCCCCGTGCTCAGCCTTAAACTTTTATCTGCAGCCCTACAAAACTCTGCAAAGGCGACTCTTGTGAACATGGACGTTGGTTATACTTTTAGGGGTCATTATGAACAGCCTCACTTAAAAAAATAGATCTGCTTTCTTGATTCACTCTTCTGTGCTTGAGAATGAAAGTTACTATATTTCACAATGTTTTAAAAAAAAAAAAAGCATCTGGGGCACCTGGGTGGCTCAGTCTGTTAAGCATCCAACATCGGCTCAAGTCATGATCTCTCGGTCCGTGACTTGGAGCCCCGCGTCGGGCTCTGTGCTGACAGCTAGGAGCCTGGAGCCTGCTTCGGATTCTGTGTCTCCCTCTCTCTCTGCCCCTCCACCCGCTCATGCTATCTGTCTCTCAAAAATGAATAAACGTTAAAACATTAAAAAAAAAAAAACATCTGTTATGTGTTACCACAAATTTGAGATACCATTAATCAGTAGCATCTTCTGCAAATGAAGAGTCGATTTTTGGATTCTGAGGTTCAGCCAGGCACTCCCATTAGTTGGCTGTACACTGAACCTCACTTGCAAAAACACGTTTCTGCCATTATCCTTACAGAAGGCCGTGTGTTCACACACATGCACAATTATGAGGCCGAACATCCCTTCTTCTTTGGGTTGCTCTTTGATCTTTTACTGTTTTGCTGCTGTGTCCATATGGAAATGTTACCAACCAGCGGGCAATTCCTTTTCCATTATGATTCCTCAGCCAGAGTCTTCCCCCCTGTTGTTTCTTATTTGTCTTGGGCTCCAGAGTGATGCCAGTATTTCAAAGGAGCACACCTCCTCGGGTTCAAAAGCTCAATTTGCTTTAAGTAGCCATCAAAGCTTACACTTAGACTTAAGTACTTGTTTATAGCCAGGTTTTTCTGACATGCAGTGACAGTGTGGGCATCTCCTGAGAAACAGTTCTCTTGGGATACGGGGGAGACCTTTGGGATTAGGCAGGGTGGTCATCAGCCCTGTCAGCAAGAAGCCTGTTTTCAGTTGCTGAGCGCTCTGCTGATTTCCATTTTGGTCTTTACCAACTGGAAGTATATCTAAGACACGCGGGGGCATGACCTCATCCAAAGAAAATTGATTGAAAATTTTCAAGCCCTAAGAAAAGCTCAATTTGTGGATGGTAGTTTATCTTGGCTCATAAATTTTCTTCCTGTCCAAAGTGCCCAGGAACACTAGTCCTGGAAAGCCCCCACTTTTATTCTACTGGAAAATACCAAAGATGTGAGGGCATAGAAGTATGTGTTTACTAAGGGAACTTTTTTTTTTTTTTAATAGCCTTCTGAATCTCCTCCTTAGGAGAGATTAAATAAAGCCGGTGCCTTCCCACTTCCCAAGTCTATCTCACACATCAAACAAATGAAAATCCTTCCAAAACTCATCTCCCTTCATGCCCACATTCAAATATGCTGTTTTATGTGGGTTGACCAAAGTCTTCTTCTGATTTTCCTCCCCATCTGTTCTTTGAATAAACTTGCATCCTAAAGGGAAGGAGGACTTACGGGATCACATGTGATTCCTGTGTTTGGAAATG
Source organism: Paguma larvata (assembly GCA_030068075.1). Classification (NCBI taxonomy): domain Eukaryota; kingdom Metazoa; phylum Chordata; class Mammalia; order Carnivora; family Viverridae; genus Paguma; species Paguma larvata. Next base: position 21,442,365 of record CM057829.1, read on the forward strand.
TGTTCAAAAGACCACACCGCATTTGGCTATTCGGTCAAATTAGGTTCCGTTTGCTTCTAATAGCATTTAATTACCTCCTACATGCTTCTCACACTCTTTCACTTCTCGGTCTGCACGACCTAGCTCCTCTGATGTTTGACAAAGTGTACTCGCTACACTAGGTGTCTGGAACTGTGGAAACCAAATAACCAGAGTCACAACCAGTTGGTTTTTAACTTTTCAGGTTGTTTTGGTGCCAAAGACACGGCACCTCAATTTCTTGCTTTTACAAGTGGGTTGCTATACTCATGGTTGATGAGAGAGCGTGGGGGCAAGCGGAGGGCAAAATACAGGCTGGCACCCCCTGCCCCACCCCAGGTGGGAATATGTATGATATTCCTCGGAGACTCCTGGCCACCCAAGAACAAAAGAAAGGGGTTTAAGTGCTTGCCACGGTGATGGGGGAAACTAAGGCAGATGAAAAATTAAATTCCCCTACTGCCTACAGCCATTGACAAGTCCTTGATACTGGCAGAGTGACCTCCCTCTAGGAGCTCAGCTGCCTGGATGCTGACACTTTGCTGGGGGCAAAAGGGAATCTGGGCTTAACATTATCCCCACCTCGAGAATCCTGTAAGTCTACTTCCTTTATCTCAACTGCTACAAGATTTATGCAGGCAATTGTACTCCAAGCCTATGCCCACCTCCCCCCACCCCGCATATGCATCTGAAAGGTCTCATGACTGAGGTTTTGTTAAACTGTCATAAGTGGTGTTGCCCTAGCAACAGTTAGCCCCTCAAGGTTCTGGAAACCTTGCTTCCAAAACACCTTAGAGACTTTCTCTCTCCCTAACCCCTCCCAACCTGGAGGGATCTAATGAGTTACTCATCGTGACCCCATGATGGCTTCTGTCCTCTTGTTTTAATAAAATCACCTTTTTGCACCAAAGACGTCTTCAAGAATTCTTTCTTGGCCATCGGCTCTGGACCACCCCACCAGCACCCCAAAACTTCATCAATGGGATTTAAAAACTCACTTGAATGGAAAGCAATGTGCGTTGATGATTCTCTGAGAGAAGTTCAACCCAAAGTGTGAAAAATTGGGAACACGTCATCTCAGTTATCCTCACGAAGGATTCGGTTATCCTGATCAATTAGCTTTTATTTTTCTTTCTCCAGAGGAAAAAGGAGGAGAGTGGAGTGAAGACCTTCTGTGGAATGTAATGTTCCGTTGTCGTTATTTCTGGTTTACAGCCTCTGCGTACGCAGAGATTATGTGTATTAACCTGAGTTCAATTCCAGAGGCGTCACATACAAAGATTAGTTCTCTTCGATTTCCTGATTCAGTTTAAACCTGGGGTTGGCAAACTTTTTTTTTTTCTCTTTTGAAGGGCCAGATAGTGACTGATTTAGGTTTCGAGGGCCAAGATCAAAATCGAAGGTACTGTGTAGGCACTTAGATGATAAAAGAGGAAATGCTTGCCCTTTTGTGGTCCTGTTTGCTGTTTACCATGAGACACCCCTGCCTTCAGCTGGAGACATTGTCTGATTCCGGTGGCTGGGGCCTGGTGGGCAGGCTGGGGCTGAGATGGGGGATGGGTGGGTGGCCACTGGTCAGAGGGCAGGCACTGCAGGTGGGAGAAATTGGGACTGTGGCTCCCAGCATTAGTGCACGGAGTAGTGCCTGAGGGCCACACAAACATAGGCTTTGGCCTGGGTGTGGTCTCCTGGCTGGAGTTTGCAAAATACCTAGATACTGATGACTCCCAAATTGATATATCCAGTGTGAGTTCCAACTGTCTGGTATACATTTCCCCTTAGCTCCTTGGCAGGCATTTTAAAGAAAAGATGTTCCAGACTCAACTCATTATCTTACCTTCTTCCTTCTAAGCCCTATTTCTGCAAATAGTCCCCCTGCTCACCCAGCTGCCCGAGTCAGAAACCCTGTGTTCACTTCCAACTCCTCCTTTCCTTCATGCCTTCGCCTACAGTGGCCGAACTAGAAGCGATGGAAAGGCATGAACAGATCTAGCTTGTGTTAATATTTATAACTCTTTCTAGAGGGCCTGACACAGAGTAGGCTTCTAAAAGTCAGTTGTTGAATTCATCTATCCAACACCAAACCCAACTGATTCTTCTCCGTCATCTCGTTCCTCTGTCACAGTTCATCCGTGGCTTTCTATTGAATAAAGAAGAAGCATAAAATGTTTGCAGACCATCCAAAGACTTTTCCTGTTTGGACTTTGCCTCCCCTGAAGACTGACAATATACAATTACGTTACAGGCACCAGTATCTCTCGTACTTGACGTCTTCAGGTGGCGCTGTTCCCTCCTGGAGTGCTTTTCCATTGTTATTTTGCCTGTCCTTCCAGATTCTAGTTTGTTATCATCTTCCAGAAAGACCCCCAGGTACCTTCCCATTCATCGGGTGTTTGTTCTCATAGAACCACGCAGCTCCCCCTCCCCCAACTCTATCACGAGATTTCATCAGTGCTGAGATTACTTGGTAAATGCATTTCCCCCTTACTGATTATACACAGCATCAAGGCAAGACTTGGTGTTTTTCTGTGTCTTAGCTTGGCACTTAGAACATGGCAGCTGAGCTAACCATGACACCTAAGTGTAACTGAGAATCCTCAGAACGCTTTCTGCATCCATGCAGACTTAAGAGGAGTCTTTCTAGGGTCCACTGGGCCTTTCTCAAACTTTCTGTTTGCAGCCAGAGAGAGCAGATTACAATTAGTCTGGGCTAGGGATTGCTTTCTGTAGTGAAAAGCGGTGGGGCTCCTATTGGAAAGGACTTGAGCCGGGAGGGTGGGAGGAAAGTGCTTCGAAGCCCCAAGGCATGGTCTTTGGTCTAGAAATCCCCCCAGGTCTGGCTTTGTTGCACACAAGGCAAGGCAATTGCATTTACAACTCACTTAGACACAAAGAGGCTGAGCCTGACTAGGGCACCCAATTGGAGCCAGCAATGAGGTGTCAATTTTGTCATAGAGTCACAAGAGAGATGCACATACAACACCAGAGATGCCAATGAGAATCTAGAGTTTTTTTTTTTTTTTTTTTTTAGTTATTTCTTTATATGCATAAAGGAACGAAAGTCCAGAATGATCCTTGTACTCAATGATTTGTAATACCCTCCATGTGCATGTCAATATTATATAGCAAGAGGGACGCCTGGCTGACTCGGTCGGTGTAGCACACGACTCTTGATCTCTAGGTCATGAGTTGGAGCCCACATTGGGTGCGGAGCCTACTTAAAATAAAATTTAAAAATCGTAAACGACAACAAATCAAGCAGTATATGACTTCGTGTCTCTTTTTCCTTTCTGAACTCTAGGTAGGTGGAGAATTACGAAGAGACAAAAGTGTAAAAGATAATTGTATCATTGCAATAATTTAGAAAATCTTTAACAAAACCTGGTGGCCGTGACCTTAGGGGGACTGTAATACCAACTAAGTTATTTGGATATAAGCATGATGTTGTTTAATGCATCCATCATGTAATTAGGCATCATTAAGAATCTTTCTAACATACAGTGATAATTGAGATAATAACGACGGGAAAGAGATAGTAAAGATTACAGACTTTTGGAAGAAAGTTGTTTTGAATTTAATAGGGAATATAATACAGTACCTGAGGGCATTGCAAGAGTCCAGCAGGGAATTGAACTTCAAGAGATTTGCAAAAAAAAAATTTTTTTTTATAAATACAGTACAGTACTATAAATGTATTTTCTCTCTTATGATTTGCTTAGTATTTTTTCCTTTATCCAGCTTACTTTATTGTAAGAATGCAGACTATAATATATATGCAAAGTATGTATTAATCAACTTCATGTTATCAGCAAGGCTTCTGGTCTACAGTAAGCTGTTCCGTTATAGGGGAGTCAGAAGCGATATGTGGTTTTTTGACTGTGTGGGTTAGGCACCCCAACCTCTGTGTTGTTCAGGGATCACCAGTACTCAGTTATAGCCTTTTGTTAACCACAAACGCCTGGCAGTTAGATGAATTTGGGTGATTATCAGAAAGGGAGGAAGAACTATAAAATCGGGTTCACAGAGAATGCCTGCTTCCACCCTTCTCCTCTACATTTCTTTCACCCCAGTAAAAAAAGGGATAAAAAGTATTCCAAACATTCCACTTCCCAATTACTTAGAAAGGGAGCCTTTTTTAGTAACCAAAAAGTCCTCCAATAAGACGTAATGAATTTATGAAGTCTGTGAATCAACAGCTTCATTAGGAAGACAACTTCCTAAGCTTTCCTATCTTCCTGTTTCAAGAAAAAGAAAATAAGACATTATGGTTTGATTCATAATTAATCACATGAGAATGGAATTTATTTTTGTCCTGAAAATGTTGATTTTGGGTGAAAGGAAAAGGTAGGGTTGTTTTTTGTTTTTGTTTTTTTTTTCGTTTCTTTGTTTTTAATTTTTCCTTCCTTCCTTCCTTCCGTCCTTCCTTCCTTCCTTGCTCCCTCCCTTCCTCCCTCTCTCCCTCTATCCCTCCACCCTTCCCTCTTTCTTTCTTTCTTTCTTTCTTCTTTCTTCTTTCTTTCTTTCTTTCTTTCTTTCTTAGATTAAGGAAGAAACTAGCAGAAATAAATGAATCACAAAATTGTCTGTGGACAAATCAGACCACTGGAATTAATGAGATTTCTCCAAGTAGAACTTTCTCTAAGGCCAAGTTTAGGCTCTGGGAAAAAAAAAATGCGTGTGCTTGTAGGGCTTCAAAGATGAAAACTGTTTCCTCTGCACAGTACTGCAGAAAAGGATTTACCCCACCAAATTTCCCCAGAGTCCTCACTAATAAGATAAAGTCCGCTGAAAATCACTTTGCTCAGCATAGACTGTGACTTCTGAGAGGCTCGTTGAAGTTAATCAGTACATCTCCGTCCTACGCCGTCCTTATGTTTCACATCTAAGAATGTTTGTTAGGACCGAGGGAGGAAGAGACAGTTTCCTGGACAGGGTGCCGGCTGTCTTTGGCAGATGTCACTTCCTTGCAAGGTGGGCTGACACAGGCTGAAAGCAGCTCGTCTGTAAAGTGCTCTGTGTGGCTAGAGCTGACACACGTGATGAGCGGGGCGGACGAGCCTCTGTGATCTACTTCCTTCATTCTACATGATTCCGCTCTGGAGTATTTTCACAGGGACTTCCAAGCCAGCATGGAAGAATGAAGGATCACACCACCAGGCAGGAGTTAAAGGGAGCAACCAGGAGAAATGTGTCTTGTGTTGGAAGCCACACAAAGCACCAGGAAGGTATATTCTTCTTCGGGGAGCCCCGAGTGATGCTTTCAAGTCCTGATGTTTTCGTGACTCACTTTGAGAGTCCATCACGGATGACCTTGTTGTCTTCTTTCGGATGTGTCTGCTTTTCTCGTCTATCAGAATGTCCTCTTTTAGAGGGCAGGGACTGTCCCTGGATTTCTTTAGCCCTGCGGTAGAAGCTTGCTGAATGTTATGAGAAAGGAGATACTAAATAGCATTTGGGAAATTGGGTTGTAGGGCAAATGACTTAAAAGATGCAGAAACTCTTGCTCTAGAGTGAGACAGTCCTAAACCTTTCTTTCACTTTCGACATTTAAATAAAATACTTAAGATCACTTTGCATGTTTACATGTAAGTTTTCCTTTATTTAGTCACCACGTGTAAACAATTCCTTTCCTGGTATCTGTAGTTTCTAACTCTTTCCTCCTCTTAATTGGATTAATAAATTGTACCAGGACTTCGTGTCTCTCTCCGCACTGAAAAACATATTCTAGTTCTAAATTCTAGCCTTGGTTGCTAATTCCTAACCTTGTGCTATTTCGTGTCTGTGTGTGTGTATGTGTGGTCTGGATCTACTTCTTCAGGAGAATGTGGCAGACAGGATGCCATGTGCTCACCAAATTTCATTTTTATGTCCCTCTTCCTTGGGTACACGGCAGATCACACTTCCAGGCCTTTCCTGTGTTAGGTGGAGGCAGACGACGGCTGCTGGTTAATGAAATGTGAAAAGGAGGAACACATGTCAATCCCGGCTGAGACGGTGAGAAGCCCTTGGGACTCTTCGGTCAGTTTCTTCCCTTGCCATGGGGAATCGGGAAGGCCTCGCATTGAGACAGAAGAGCCTCGAGATCAAAGCCGCTTGGATCACTGTGTCATCGCATGGAGGACACCTGCCATGGAGGATAGCCTGGGCCCACCGCCCGACTTTGGATGTATTATGTTAAGCTATTTAAGACTACGTGGCTGTTGTTTACACAGCGTGAGCCAGCCTGCTGGAGCCGATACGGAAAGGCCGCTGTGGGGGTGCCTTCTAGTCTCCTGGGAGCCCCTTGTGTTTTATCACTTGCGGTAATACGGGTAGTAAACACCAGTCTCGAGCTGGGGATCCTAGATATTTTGGATGGTAGGCTCTTAAATTATTATTAGTGTGCAAGTGACATTCACCTGAAGGTAAAACAGGGAGAATAAGGTACATACTGAGGACAAAAGGCCACAGTGGAAGAAAAAGTGTCCTCCCTGTTGAAGCGAGACAGCCTTGCAAGAGATCCCCAGTTGGCCACCCTTCTTTCTATCGATTTCTGTTTTGTAATCTGCTTTCTGAGTCAGTCACCTAGTAATTAAAATAAGGATCACCCTATCTGCTTTATAGAATTGACGGGGGGACGTACTGGCATAGGCTTGGTTCGTAATAAACTTCACTGGATTTTGGTTTCACCACTAATAAGGTGAAACTCACCACGTCACTAATGCGACCTTGAGAGAGATGCTTGAACTCCGTGAGTGTCAAATTCTTTATGTTTAAAAGCAAAGCAATAACTGCCTTGGGGGGCTGGGGTGAGGATTAAGGAGAATGGATACATCCTGTGGTGTCTGGCACGTGCTATAGGCTCAATAAAGGTTGATCGCCACCGCGAGGTGTTACGCAGACTCATTGGGATTTACTCTCCATGGTAGTATCTCCACTGGGGCTTATACCTTGATGAAGGACAAGAAGAGTTTTCCTTCCCTAGGGCTCTATATAGACCGAAACAGTTCCTTTTTGCTGTTTCATCATTAGCATGGAGTACAGATTAATAAATGGCTTCCTTTGTGGTGCGTGAGCCCTATCATTCAGTGTTTTTATAGACCGCTCTCTGAGTCCATCTTGGGATCTGCGAGGGACCAGGTTTGCTCTCATCCTGGGGTGATTACGGCATGGAGATAAAACCTAGGCTGAATTTTCTTAGTATCTTCAAGAAAGCATGCCTACTGTCTGCACCTGTACTTTCAACTGGTTCATTTTTAACCTGTCCTAATCTGTTTTTTACTGAAAACCACCCAACGGAAATGTAAGCCGGAGGGAGACTTGGCTCTCCCACGTCTGCGGACAGCTTTTGCCATCCTGGTTTGCTCTCTGTTTTTGACAGTCGAGTTCATCTGAGAAGCGGAAAGACGAACATCCAGTTAGCATCTTGCATACATTATCCGGCAATAATTCACAGTACCGTAAACAGCTGTTAATGAAGAGTCGCATTGCAAAGATATCTGGTTTTATGATTTACTCTACACGACTAATTAAAGACAGAAATCTTTATTGCCTTCTATAACTAGGCAGCCTCTTCACATTTCTGTCCTTTAGCATTTTTTCTTTCCCTTCAAGTGTGTGAGGGATATTGGCCCACATTGGTTCGTGCTCCGGATGGATTACGACGTAACTGGATTCTGCTGTGTCTGCGACGACTTTTTATGGCCAGCTCCCGACACTTCGGTCCTTTCGCTTCTTAGGAGCTCCAGCACCCTACAGCTGTCCTGGTCCCTCCACCCGCAGTCTGTTAAAGGAAGTAATTTTAAGTTTGTAATGGCTCTATTATATGCCAAATAACTGCATGAATTTGAGCAAGTCACTTGCCTCTTGGTGAATCCTCATCCATGAGAGAATAAGGTTTGACTAGATCACACTGGAAATCTTCCGAGACTGAGGATTCAGTGGCAAACCAGAAATTAAGTCAGGAGCTTTATGGCTTTCCAATAGATGACTGAAGGGAGGTGGTGCTGAATTTCACCAAAATCATTAATTTCTAATGGTAGGTTTTATTATCATCATGCCAAATCTATGGCGTTTTGGTGGAATGCCAGAAATGCAGTAGACGTTGTTCCTGCCCTGAAGGAGTTTTTAGTTCAGCAGAGAAGACACATATATGACTAACTTTATGTCATAACATTTAATTTAATTAATTAACGTCCTAATGGCATCCCAATCACAGTGGCTGATTTATGTCCATTTTAGTTAGCTGGAGTTTGATAGATAATTATAACTGTTTGCTTCATTAAACATAGGATCATTTGGAAAATTGAAAACAATTCTATTTAGAGATTTGAGCTCTACTTGTTTATTTCAAAGAAAGGGGTCCACGTGTTCACCAGAAACGCAGGAAGATCTGACACGTCCTCCATTTTGAATTTCCAGGAAGCAGAGGAGATGGACTGAAGATACAAAGAGACATTTTAGTGGCTTTAAAACAACCATTTCACTTTGGGCACAGTTGTGTGCGGGTCAGGAATTTCTGTAGGACTCAGCGGGGCGGGTCGTCTCACTTCCACAGGGGGTCCTCTGGGTTGGAGACTTTACGTCCATGATGCCTTCAGGCACCTGTCTGATGTCTCCATGTTCCTCAGTCTCTTTCTCCACGTGGCGTCTCATTTTCTACTGCTTCTTGATGTGGTTTGGGCTCCTCATGGCAAGATGGTCTAATGGTAGTCTTCTCACCTGGTGACCTGATTCTAAGAATGCAGGGCAGAAGTCCCCGTTTTCTTAAAGGTCAGGTCCAGGAACTGGCCTCCCATCACTTCTTTTATACTCCATTGGCCAGAGCTGGTGGGGACCGAGTGGGGGGTGACACTGCTGTCCACAGGAAGAGTGTCAAGGAACCGAGGCCATCGTTCATCTGCCACACACACCGGGGCACATGATCTCATATGAAATCATAATACCTTGGTTTTTCATTTGCCTCATTTTTTATAAGTAGTAAATAAATGTGTAATCTGACCAGCGTTCTTTTTTTAAAATTTTTATTTATTTTGAGAGAGAGAGAGAGAGAGAGCGAAGGCAGGGGAGGGGGCAGAGAAAGAGGGAGAGAGAGAATCCCAAGCAGGCTCCGCACTGTCAGCTCAGAGTTGGATGCAGGGCTCGATCTCACGACTGTGAGGTCATGACCTGAGCTGACATCAAGAGTCAGACACTTAACCGACTGAGCTGCCTGGGTGCCCCCTGACCAACGTTCTTCCTGGTAGACTCCTGGTATTTTGAAGGAGACAGTTCTTTGTGTACATGTGTGCTAAAAGTCGCAGGATCTTTAGAATCCCTGGCCAGCACCCACTAAACGTCATGTGCCTTACCCCCCACCCCCCTGACGCTGGACAGTAAAAACGCGATCTGAAACATTTCACAGCTCTCCCCAGGGAAGCAGACAGTTCTTCTCCCAGTTGAAAATCATAGGCCTGACATCTTAAGATGGTAGATTTCCTGATCAAGTTACTCTTCGGCCTGTATCAATGTAGACAACGATAAAATGATTCATTTCTGTCTCATTCCAATACATATAGCTCAAAGTTCTTCCTACTTAATATCCTCTGTGTTCATGTCAGTGCATTTGCAGAGCTATGGGGATAAATAATATCCATCCTGTACTCAAGCAGGTTGTTACGTTTTCGGAGACATACTATTCAACGTTCAACCAGAAATATGTCCCTGCTCCTTTCAATAAGAAAAAGGCATTTATTCTAGGACATTAGAAAGGTAGAAAATGAAAGAAAGCACACACGTATCTTGAATCACACAATTCAGATCTACCACTGTTGGCATTCGGATGGATATCGCTCCAATTATTAATGTGCGAGTCTGCGTGGAACATTTTGCCTTTGTGTATAAATATATAGAATAGATAATACATATGATATTTTACATTCTGCGTGTGTGACTATATATAGTACTTCTATAGTATGCTTGTGATCATTCTTGACACCAAGGAAACAATATAAAATATTAATTAAATGAAGCAGGACAAAGAACCAGAGAGTAAAAGTGCATCCTGGGATATTGACTGGAGTCAGTGGAGAAACCTCCAGGCAGTCGTTTGAAGCTTGATGAGGACCTAGGGGAATGGGTAGACTTAGTAATAACCAGGCCCTTATCAGTAACCCCATGGTAAGAATGAGGACAGGGACACCTGGGTGGCTCAGTTGGTTAAGCATCTGATTCTGGATTTTGGCTCAGCTCAAGATCTCATGGTTCGTGAAGTTCGAGCTGTCCTCCTGACAGCCAGGAGCCTGCTTGGGATTCTCTCTCTCCCTCTCCCTGCTCCTCCCCTGCTTGCGCTCTCTCTACAAAATAAGTAAATAAACTTAAAAAAAAATGAGGATAGTCGGAGGACATCTAGTTTGTATCTGCGTTAATTTTTTTCTGACTTAGGTAGGTTTTATATTTTTTCTTCGATTTGACTGCACTATTGCATTTGCAATGGTAATGCATTCAAGAGATGTGGGGAAATTGAGAGCAGGTATTGTTTTAAAAATGCTTTCTTAACTACGTCATTAAAATCTGCTAGTGTTCTAAATAAAGCAACAGATGGATTTGGTGCCAGTTGTGATACATTGGTCCTCCATCAGATGACAGGGTAGGGACTTCAAAAGTTTGTGAGTGAGGAAATGACAAAAGACACGCTCTGAAGAATGTCTATAATTCACGCTAAGGTCAATAAAGAGTTTTCATTTCTTGTTTTTTAATTAGAAACTGAAGTATAGTCAGCATATAATGTTAGTTCAGGCACACAACGTAGTGATTCAGCGATCCTCTACTTACAAAACATTCCCCATGATAAGTGTATGTAACACCTGCCACCTGACAGAGTAATTACAATATCAGGGACTCTATTTCCTATGCTGTGCTTTTTATCCAGGGACTTACTTATTTTCTAACTGGAAGTCTGCACGTCTTAATCCCCTTCACCTGTTTCGCCCATCATCCCCACAACCCCTTGCTGCTAGTCACCACCGGTTGCACTCTGTATTTATGAGTCTGTTTCTGTTTGTTCATTTTTGTTTCTTAAATTCTACATATGCGGGAAATCATACGGTATTTGTCTTTCTCTGGCTGATTTATTTCACTTGCCATAATGCCCCGTAGGTCCGATCATGTCATTGCAAAGGGCAGGATTTGTTTTATGGCTGAGTGATATTCCATTGTAGATATACACCACCTCTTCTGTAAATAATGGTGCAATATGCACAGGGGTGCACGTGTTTTTTCAAATTAGCGTTTTCATTTTTTTCAGGTAAATACCTACCCAGTAATGGAATTAGTGGATCGCATGATATTTCTAATCTTTAATTTATTGAGCAGCCTCCATACCGTTTTCCATAGCAGCTGTAACAATGAACATTTCAACAATGCACGAGGTTGCTTTTCCTCCATATCTTTGGCAACACTTGTTATTTCTTGTCTTTTTGGTACTGGTCATCCTGACAGGTGTGAGGTAATAGCTCAATGAGATTGGACTTCCACTTCCCGACTGATGTGTGATGTTGAGCATCTTTTCATGTGTCTATTGGTCAACTGTACGTCTTCTTTGGAAAAAATTTTATTCAGGTCCTCAGTCCACTTTTTAATCAGATTGTTTGGTTTTTTGGTGTTGAGTTGTATGTATTTTTATTTGTATACTTTGAATATAAACCCTTATCAGATGTGTTATTTGCAAATAACCTCTCCTATTCAGTAGGTTGTCTTTTTGTTTTGTTGATGGTTTCGTTGTTGTGCAGAAGCTTTTTATTTATTTATCTTTGTTTTCTTTAACATTTTTATTCATTTTTGAGAGACAGAGCACTAGCAGAGGAGGGGCGGAGAGAGAAGGTGACATCGTATCTGAAGCTGGCTCCAGGCTCTGAGCTGTCAGCGCAGAGCCAGACGTGGGGCTCGAACCCACGAACGGTGAGATCATGACCTGAGCTGGAATCGGGCACTTAAGCAACTGAGCCAGTCAAGTGCCCCTTTTTAGTTTGATGTAGTCTCATTTGTATATCATTGCTTTTGTTTCTCTTGCCTGAGGACACAGATCCAGAAAAATATTGCTAAGAGATGTCCAGAAATTTCTGTACTGCCTAAGTTTTCTTTCAGGAGTTTTATGGTTTCAGGTCTTAGATCTTTAATCCATTTTGAGTTTATTTTCATGTAGTATAAGAAAGGGGTCCAGTTTCATTCCTTTACACGTCAGTGTCTGGTTTTTCTGATGCCATTTATTGAGATTTTTTTTTTCTTCAGTGCCTATTCTTGACTTTTTCTGCATCTATTGAGATGATCATATTATATTTTTTATCCTTCATTTTGTTAATGTGTTGTATCACATTGATTTGTGGATATTGAACCATTCTTGAATCATGTAAGCATGAGGGTATTTCTCGGCTCTCTATTCTGTTTCATTGATTTGCGTGTCTATTTTTATGCCAGTGCAAGACTGTTTTTATTACTATAACTTCATAGTACGATTTAAAATTTGGAATTATGGTACCTCCAATTTTGTTCTTCTTTCTCAAGATGGCTTTGGCTATTTAGGGTCTTTTGTGGTTCAATACAAATGTTACAATTATTCTAGTTCTGTGAAAAATACTGTTAGTATTTTGATAGAGATTGCACTAAATCCATAGATTGCTTCGGGTGGTATGGCCATTTTAACAATATTCTTCCAATCATACGCATGGTGTGTCTTTCCTTTTATTTTTGTTGCCTTCATTTCCTTTCATCAATGTCTTACGGTTTTCAGAGTACGGTCTTTCACCTCCTTGGTTAAACTTATTCCTAGCGTTATTCTTTTTGGTGTACTTGTAAAGTGTGGTTTTCTTCATTTCTCTTTTTGCTACTTTGCTGTTAGTGTATAGAAATGCAACCGGTTACTATATATTACTTTTGCATCCTGAAACTTTACTGAATTCATTTACTCTAATAGTTTTTGTTGGAGTTTAGGGTTTTCTATTTATATTATCAGGTCATCTGCAAATAGTGACAGTTTAACTCTTTCCATTCCAACTTGGATGCCTTTTATGTCTTCTTCTTGTCTGCTTGTTGGGAGTAGAGCTTCCAATACTGTGTGGAATAAGAGCCTGAGAGTGGACTTTCTTGTCTTGTTTCTGATTTTCGGGGCAAAGCTCTCAGGTTTTCAATATTGAGTACGATGTTAGCTGTGCATTTATCAGATACGGCCTTTGTTATGTTGAGGTATGTTCCCTCTAAACCCAATTTTTTGAGGTATTTTTAAAATCAGGAATGGATGTATAACTTTATCAAATGCTTTTTCTGCATCTATTGAGACGATCATATCATATTTTTTATCCTTCATTTTGTTAATGTGTTGTATCACATTGATTTGTGGATATTGAACCATTCTTGAATCTCTGTAATAAATCCCACTTGATTGTGGTGAATCATCCTTTTAATGTATTGTTGAATTTGGTCTGTTAATATTTTATTGAGGATTTTTACATCAATGTTCATCAGGGATACTGGTCTGTAACGTTCTTTTTTTTTTTTTGGTACTGTCTTTGTCTGGTTTTGGTATTAAGGTAATTTTGGCCTTGTAGAATGAATTTGGAGGCATTCCTTCTTCTGTTTTTTAGAATAGTTTGAGAAGGGTAAGTGTTAACTCTTAACATGTTTGGTAGAATTCACCTGTGAAACTTTCCAATCCTGGACTTTTTTTGTTTGCTTGCTGTTTTTCATTATTGATTTAATTTTATTACTGGTAATCAGTCTGTTCATATTTTCTATTTCTTCTACATTTAGTCTTAGAAGATTGTATTTTTCTAGGAACTTATCCATTTCTTCTAGGTTGTTCAGTTTGTTGGCATAGAATTTTTCATTGTTGTCTCATAATCCTTTGTATTTCTGTGGTGTTGCTTGTAACGTCTCTTCTTTCATTTCTTATTTTATTTGAGTCCTCTTGGGTTTTTTTCTTTTTGTTGTTGTTGTTGTTGTCGTTGTTGTTTTTTAGGTAAGTCTGGCTAAAGATTTATCAATTTTGTTTATCTTTTCAAAGATTCAGCTCTTAGTTTCATTGATCTTTTCTATTATCTTTTTAGTCTATTTCATTTATTTCTGCTCCAATCTTTATCATCTCCTTCGTATCATCTCTCCTAACTTTGGGCTTTGTTTGTTCTTTTTTCTAGTTCCTTAGGCCTAGGGTTTGTTGGTTTCATTGTTTATCTGAGATTTTTCTTGTTTCTTGAGATATGCCCGTGTTACTATAAACTTTCCTCTTAAAACTGTGTTGGCTATGTCCCAGAGATTTGGAAACATGTGTTTCATTTTCATTTGTCTTCAGGTATTTTTTTTAATTCACTCTTTGATTTCTTCATGGACCCATTGGTATGTATGTGTGTATATATATTTATGTATTTATTTATTTATTCATTTATGATACAATTAGTTTATTATAGAAGAGAGACATGAAAATTATTTAGGTTATGAAAGATTTCACAACTCCACTGGAATGGGCGTCTTCACGTGATGCCATTTCAGTAATGATTTATTTCAGTCTACATACTTTCTGAGAATGTCACCATCTCGAAATAAGAAATAATTCTCATCATCTAGAGCTACATTGGTGCCCCATATTCTGGGAGAAGAACTTGAACTCCAACTCTCACACTGACTGAGTGAATCTCTCACCCTTTCCTTTAGAGCCTAATCCAACAGCTACTATGATCGCTTGCACTAGTTTCTTGGAGCTTTTTCTGGAAGCATAATGCCTCCTTTGGTAACAGTTTTGGCGGCACTCCTTCCAACTAAAATTCAGTCAAAGAGGGGAAGAAACTTTCTAAATTCCTGTCCTGCCATGACTCTGGCCGCCATGGCTCTGGTCTGGAGCTGCCACCACCGCAAGGAAACCATTAGTCCAACCCACGGGTCACATGGCCTGACCCACTGGATTTTAGTAGCATGTTGTTTAGTGTCCATGTGTTTGGGTTCTTTTTCCAGATTTTTCCTTATAAGTGATTTCTGGTTGCCTTCTGTGGTGGTCAGAAAAGATGCTTCCCATGATTTCAGTCTTCTCCAATTTATTGAGACATTATTTGTGGCCTAACATGTGAAGTATCCTGTAGAATGTTCCATGTGCACTTGAGAAAAATATTTATTCTCCTGTTTTGAGGTAGAATGTTCTGTATATAACTGTTAAGTCCATCTGGTCCAGTGTGTGTCATTCAAAGCCACTGTTTCCTTATTGATTTTCTGTCTGGATGATCTATCCATTGATATAGGTGGCATGTTAAAGTCCTCTACTATTATTGTCAATTTTTTCCTTTTGTCTGTTAATATTTGCTTTATGTATTTAGGTGTTCTTCTGTTGGTTGTGGAGATACTTACAATTATTGTATCCTCTTGTTGGATTCATCCCTTTATCGTTGTGTAATGCCCTTCTTTGTCTCTTATTGCAGTCTTTGTTTTAAAGTCTGTTTTGTCTGATGTAAGTATTGCTACCCTGGCTTTT
Organism: Paguma larvata; assembly: GCA_030068075.1. NCBI lineage: Eukaryota > Metazoa > Chordata > Mammalia > Carnivora > Viverridae > Paguma > Paguma larvata. Next base: position 21,457,849 of record CM057829.1, read on the forward strand.
TTGTTATTGTTTTACTTCCACTTGCATGGATTATCTTTTTTCCAGCCTTCATTTTCAATTTTTATGTGTTTAGACCTACAGCGAGGCTCTTGTGGGCAGCAGGGAGACAGACCTAGTTGGGTTGTTGTTGTTGTTGTTTAAAGTTTATTTCTTTATTTACTTATATAAAGAGAGAGAGAGAGAGACAACAGGAGTGGAGGAGGGGCAGCAAGAGGGAGAGAATCCCAAGCAGGCTCCACACCATCAGCGCAGAGCCTGCTATGGGGCTCGAACTCACAAACCATGGATGGCATCATGACCTGAGGTGAAATCAGGAGTCAGACACTTAAGCAACTGAGCCACCTGCACACCCCTGTTGCTGTTGTTAATGTTGTCATTCTATGTCTCTTGATTGGAATATTTAGTCTGTTTACATTTAAAGTAATTATTGATAGGTACGTGCTTATTTCGGTTTTGTTAATTGTTTTCTGCTTGTTTCAGAGTGCTGCTCTGTTCCTTTCTTTTGCTCTCTTCCCTTGCCATTGATGACTTTCTTTACTGTCATGCTGGGATACTTTGTGTGTGTGTGTGTGTGTGTGTGTGTGTGTGTGTGTGTGTGTGTGTGTGTGTCATAGGTTTTTGGTTTGTGGTTACCCTGAGGTTCATAAATAACATCCTGTGTAAATAGCAGTCTATATTAAGTTCATGGTCACTTAGATAAAAACACATTTTTTAAGGTTTATTTATTATTATTATTTTTTTTTTTTTTTCTTTTTGAGAAGGAGAGAGAGGGAGAGGGAGAAAATCCCAAGCAGGCTCCACACTGTCAGTGCGAGGAGACTGATTTGGGGCTTGAACTCACAAACTGTGAGATCATGACCTGAGCCAACACCAAGAGTTGGAGCTCAGTCAACCGAGCCACCCAGGCGCTCCTCAAACACATTCTAAAAGCACCGTATTTTTATTCACTCCTCCACATTTATATGGAGAGAGAGTCTTATTTTATATCTTTTTATCTTGTGTATCCCTTAACCAATTTTTGTTGATACAATTGATTTTACTAGTTTTGTCTTTAAACCTTCATTCTTGCTTTACAAGGTACTGATCTACTACCTTCAGTCTCTGCTTCCTTCTACCAGCAATTTGTCTTTTCTTTCAGAATTTTCTTCTAGTTATGGCTTGTCTTTATTGCTTAAAGAACTCCCTTAACATTTTAGTGGTGACAGACTACTTTAGCTTTTGTTTGGGAAAATCTTTATTTTTCCTTCACCTCTGAATGATAACCTTGCTGGGTAGAGTATTCTTGGTTGTAGATTTTTTTTTTCATTTCATCACTTTGAATATATCATGCCACCCCTTTCTGGCCTGCAAAGTTTCTGCTAAAACATCAGCTGCTAGCCTTATGGCTATTGCTTTTAAGATTCTCTTTAATGTTTGATATTTTAATTATTTTTAAAATTTTTATTTTTATTGAAATCCAAGTTAGTTAACATACAGTGTAATAATGGTTTCAGGAGTAGAATTTAGTGATTCATCACTTACTTTTGACACCCAGTGCTCATCCCAACAAGTGCCCTCCTCAATGCCCATCACCCATCTAGCCCATCCCCCCACCCACCTCCCCTCCAGCAACCCTCAGTTTGTTCTCTGTATTTAAGATTCTCTTTCGGTTTGCCTCTGTTCTTAGCTTATTTTTCCTTCCCTTCCCCTCTGTCCATCTGTTGTGTTTCTTGAAATCCACATATGAGTGAAGTCATATGATATTTGTCTTTCTCTGATGAACTTGATATTTTAATTATTATGTGTCTTGGTGTGGACCTTCCTTGGGTTTATCTTGTTTGATGTTCTCCTTGCTTCTTGGACTTAGATGTCTGTTTCCTTCTCCAGGCTAGGGACCCTTTCAACTATTATTTTCTCAAATAAGTTTTCTGCCCCCTTTTCTCTCTCTTCTTTTTCTGGGACTCTGATCATGCAAATGTTAGTACGGTTGATATTTTCATGTTGGTCCTTGCTGCTTCTGCTGTTGATTCCTTAAAGCATATTCCTCATTTTGGTTACTGTATTTTTAGTCGGTTTCTTCTCATATTTTCTTGCTTAAAATATTTGTTTATTTTGAGGAGAGCACAATGGGGAAGGGGCAGAGAGAGAGAGGGGGACAGAGGCTCTGAAGCAGGCTCTGTGCTGTGAGCCCAATGTGGGGCTTGAACTCACTAACCGTGTGATCATGAGCAGACTTCTGAGCCGAAGTCAGACACTCAACCGACTGAGCCACCCAGGCACCTGTGCCTTTTCATGTTTTCTATCTCTTTGTTGAAGTTCTCACTGAGTTCATTCACTCTTCTCTCACTTCTGGTGAGAATCTTTACAACCATTGCTTTGAGCTTTTTAACATGTAGATTGTTTGTCTCCATCCCATTTAGTTCCTTTTTCTCAGGTTTTTGTCTTGTTCTTTTGTTTGCCACATATTTTCTCTGTCCTCATTTTGCCTGACTCCCTGTGTTTGTTGCTCTGTGTTACGTCAGTCAGCTCCGTCTGCTGGTCTTGAAAGTAGCGGCCGTGTGTAGAAGGTGTGTTGTGGGGCCCAGGAGCGCAATGCCCCCCTGGTCACCAGAACCAGGAGTGACCCCTCTGTGGGCTGCATGTACCCTCCTTTCTCGGTGGGTGCAATTGCCATGGGCACTCTGGTAGGCGAGCCTGGCCCCCCAGCCTGGCTGGCTGTAATGACTGGCCATGACTTCTCTGATGAGCTGGTGAGCAGGGCTGGCCCCCAACTCTCTGGGGCAGGAGTCACTTCTAAGGGATGCTGGTCCCTGCCAGCATTGCTTGCTCAGTGTGGCGGGGAGGTGATCATTTTGGGGGACTTCGGTCTCCACTTAGGCTGCCCACCAGATGTGACAGGGTGGGAACTGCTTTGGATGGGGGCCTGTGGGGACAGGCAGGTTGGGCGGGGCTGTTTGCAGGGACGTGTGAGGTGGGATAAGCAACGCCAGCGGGAAAGTGTCAGTGACTCTTTCAGGTGTCCAGGAAGGACAGGCTAGGCTGAAGTAGGGCAAGAAAAAGATGGCTGCTAGCACTATTTTTCTTTCCCCAGTGAAAGCTCCTACAGATTTCCGCCTCCTCAGCATCTGCCCTGACATTAGTCAGTAAAGCTCCTTCGTATACAACCCCGGTGCTTTTCAAACAGCTGCTTCTGTGCTGGGTCTCTGACCAAGTGATACAGCGTGCTGGTCTTTTAAGAGAGGTATATTGGTTTTCTAGGGCCCTCCAGCTTCCCCGGAGATAAGCCTCACTGATTTTGCAAGCCATATGTTATGGGGGCTTGTTTTCTCTGTGCAGTGCCCCAGGGCGAGGGGTGCCCAATGTGGGGCTTGCTCCCCTCACTCCTCAGTGAGGACCTCTGTGCCTGTGCTATTCCTTCTCCTTGTGGGTGTTCTCACGGGGCGGTTTCATTCCCACATCGCCCCTGCCCCTCCCACCCTTCTCCATGTGGCTTTCCTTATGTCGTTAGCTGGGGAAGGACTGTTCTGCTAGTCTTTTCTGAGTGAATTGCATTACATGTGTTTGTCACCCCAGTGTGTGTGTGTGTGGGAGGTGAGTTCAGGATCCTTTCCCCCACCATCTCCTCCTTCTCTGCGTTCAGAGTTTCTACCCAGAGTAAAAGGAAGGAAGCAAACCTCTTGTTGTTTTCGATTTACATGACAAAGATGAGATAGTTCTCGCCAACCACCTTAGCAACAGATATTATATTCTAAACTAGATTAATGCATTTAATAATCGGGTACTATAATTTAATAATGGGCACTGATAGCACCCATGCTGTCAATAGCCAAAACTTGCAAATATACTAGTGAAATAATGAGAATGAATGTCCGTTACGTGAAGGCGGGAACTTTATTTTGTTCTCTTTTCTCTCCCAACCTTTCACCGGTAACTATTGTCTGGTGATGTTGAGAGACTGAGTGAATAAAAGTCTCTAGGTTAAGAAGAATGTACTTCCTTTTTAAAACAAGAGGATAAGAAATCAATTGCTTGCGACAAAACAAGGAGTGATCTCCATAACAAACAGGAAATCGGCCATGAAAACTGGCCAGGAAAATGTCCTTTTTTTTGTGCTGTTACCACTTGATTGACTGTAATCTATCCTACAGAAGATCTTTGTGTAAGCACAATAATGCTGAGATCCTCAGCCACATCTGTTTAGCGATGTAGCTATAACCGATTTCAGACAATATATTAAAAATGAGTGAAGAATTGTTTAAAATTGAGAGTCAGTGTGATTATTATTAAAATTCTTTCAATGATGTGAAGAAGAAAACGACATGGTAGATAGAAAAATAATATACTATTTTAAACAGCACCTAATATTGGTAAGGTGGATAATAAGTAGTATATAAATACTCATTAATGAATGAATGAATGGCAGTTTGTATCTTATCCTAATGAAGATGAGCCGATAGGAAAAAAGGCTAGTGAAGGCGATTTCTACTCAACAAGGATATTAAAATAGCAATTTTAGGGGCGACTGGGTGGCTCAGTCCGTTGAGCGTCGGACTTCAGCTCAGGTCATGATCTCGTGGTTTGTGGGTTCGAGCCCCACATCGGGCTCTGTGGTGACGGTGTGGAGCCCCCTTTGGATTCTATGTCTCCCTCTTTCTCTGCCCTTCCCCCACTTTCTCTCTCTCTCTCTCTCTCTCTCTCAAAAATAAATAAACATGAAAGTAAAATAAAATAGCAATTTTAGTTCATACTTATAAACTTTTGCCTAAAAAATAACCATTACAAAATAACTAGCAGAGACTCATAATGATAAATAGACCAACAAATCCTGGCCAAACCAAAATAATGTTTCTTGGTAATCGTAATGCCTCACTTGATAAAGTCAGTATTGCAGATAACCTTATTCTATGTGGTAGGAAGCACGAGTAGAGCCACACCATTTGGACACTTTAAATTTTAGTGGTCTGAAGAATCCATTAAAAGTCAGATTCCTGGGTCTCAACCCTAAATGATTCTCATTCAGCAAGTCTGGGAGCAGTTTCCTGAATCTTCCATCTAACCCGTGTGTCGGACCCTCCTGGGCAGATAATCCGCATTCTACATGTTGAGAACCAGTTCTTGAAATTCCTGCTGCTGTGTCCTTGCTCAGAAGATTTAGGCTATTAGTGGATAATGAACCTGAGATACTCTTATTTTAGGAGAACATTTTCCTTGTAGCTTCTGGGCCTTCTTTTGGGGCTTACCTTCTCACTAGGTCACATTCCCCTAAAATCTATTTTGCCTTTCTGAAATTAGTACCCTTCCACACTCAGGACTTGTGTTCACGAGTGAGACTACTCTGAAAAGTCCTATCTTGGGTAATCTTTATTGAGTATCCATAACCATGTGTTTTATTCCTTGTTATTTATATGTTTTCCTTCCTTTTCTGTGCTATGGAATAAATTAAGTAGCAATAGAATCAGTTGCTTTTAAGAGTTTGTAAAATTTACCTATGATACCTAGTGTATCTGGTGCCTTTAGTAAGAGGAGAAACTAGATTGTTGATCAGTTTCTCTATTTCTTTTATTTGTATTTGAACTACTTGGCTGTTTATGACTTCTAGAGTAAATTTTTATATTTCAGAACCCATGTTTTCAATTTTCCATGTTTCAGATTTCATGGATCCATGAAAATCCATGTTTTCAATTTTTCTATTAGTGTCGGATTCAGGAAACTAGTTTCATGTGCTTCTTTGAATTTCATCAATATTGATGAATAGTCCTCTCTTTGTCTTATTTTGTGTATTATTTCGATACCTCACTCTTTCCCCTTCATTTAACTTTTAGGTGAGTCGTGGAGAAAACGGAAGCAAGTAATTTAAATAGAATTTATTTTTAATGAGAAAAACAATTTGAAGTGGGCATCGTCAGGGGCACCTAACTGGCCCAGTTGGTAGAGCGTATGACTCTTGAATCTCGGGGTTGTGAGTTTCAGCTCCATATTGGACTAGCACTTACATAATGGAAAAGAAATAAAATGAGCATCCTCAGAAGATGGGGGAGGTATAGGCCAACACACATCCCAATCCATAACAATGTGTCATCTTCTATTCCAACGAATCTTGTAGTGTCCCTGACAAATGGAACGTGTAGTGTTCTAATGCATTTATATAAAACTTACCTGGAAATATAAAAGAACACCATTCCATTTTACTAATAGCGTAAACTGGTTACAGACGATTTACTTAAAAGTTTCGACACGAATGTGTCCATGTAGATTACATTTTGAAGATAGATCAGCTTTTAAATCTACTCATAACTTGATTCAACTAAACGTTTTTCAAAGGCTAAGAATGCTGAAAGAGGTGTAAAAATCTTCTAAGCATCTTTTCAAGGCCTGGGGTCAGGAAATATGACAAAATGAGATATTAAGAAAGCAATGGGTTGTATTTAATGCATATTAGTGTCAGAACGGTCATTTGTCCCACCAAATAATCCCTAAATCCTACATAGCTTTAATTTTCTTAATCTAATGGGAGGCACATATTTGGAGAAAGAACATTCTTAGAGTAGGTCTTTTTTTTGTGTATAAAAGGGAATTTCTCTCTTCTTCAGAGCTCATTTGTAGCACTAGAGTGGTTGCCTCCTATCTGTAGGTGAGTGATGGGCTGAAGGCAGAATTCTAATAATTTTTCCAACACATGTTGGCACCTGTAGTCTTTTCTTTCCCTTGGTGGGGGGGAGATGGCTCTAGTTATATTTAGAATTTCTATAAAAATGCCTTCTGTTATAATAGGTGCCAGGGGCCCTGCTAGTCCTCTATAACTAATGGATAACGATAGGATATATTCACACCTTGAAAATGAGGTGGTGAAGTTTTTGAATTTTCTCCTGGAGTTCGGCCCAAAGAGAGTCCCCGTGAAGGTCCACAGGGTGATGACCTGTCCCGGGGACAGCAGGTGATGACAGAGAGCTCTATTTCAATATGTTTTGTACAGGAAATCACAGCTTTGGGCTGCTGAAGCTGGTGACTTGTCATCAGTTCTACACCCGTGGTGTGAGAGACTGGGGGAATCTGTCGTTCTAAAGGATCCTGAAAGCCAGAGAGTGACATTAGCATCCTTTGGCATCGGTAATTACCTGGATGAAGTGAGAACGTCTCTAAAAGCAACTGAATAAACAAACAGAATTTTCTAGAAAATGTTTTTTAATGTTTATTTTTGAGAGAGAGAATGAGAGACAGAGTGCAGGTTGGGGAGGGGCAGAAAGGGACGGGGATGGAGGCTCCGAAGCAGGCTCCAGGCTCCGAGCTGTCAGCACAGAGCCCGACGGGGGGCTCAAACTCCAAAACCTCGAGGTCATGACCTGAGCTGAAGTTGGACGCTTAACAGACTGAGCCACCCAGCTGCCCCCACAAGCATAGCCTTGGATGCAATCAGCGGGCGGTGGTATTTTTTCAGGTTGGGGTGGATTTAATACTATTAAATGACTTAGCAATTTCAGATTTTTTTTTTAATCAATTACTAGACAAACGGAGATGAGTGCCAACTGGTGTCAAAAGGCCATCGCTGTCCCGTAAGAACAGGTAGAATTTTAAGTATATTAGTGTTCCGGGGGAATCATGTTGGAGAGCTTTTTTCAAAGCGGTCCTGATTTAGTCATCTTGAATTTCACCATGAAGAAGTCCATCAGTATTTAGTGGACCTCATACGATAGTAGGTGTAAAAAAAGTACAGGTGTCTCCCTCACTATCAGGATTTGCGTTTTTCCACTTGCACACCCAAAAAGACAACTCTTTTTCGTGGAGGAAAGTGGGGACAGGTGGGACCAGTCCTCCTGTGCAGCCTTCCTGCGCACACTTAGTGAGTCACCTCTTGGCCCACCATCCCAGCCGGCTCCCGAGGTCCCGCCTGACCGTGGTCTGCTCTCCACGCCCCGGGGAAAGGATGGGGCCAGTGACATGGAGTCCCGCCAGGTCATGCTGACCTGTGCGGTCCTAAGATGCAGACATTAGAGTTTTCAAAAATAATTATTTCCCTTCTAATCCCTTCCTCGTATTTACTCTCCTCTTCTCTCATTTGCCCCCAGTACGTTTCATTGCTCTGGAAACGGCTGTTTTCCCGAAGCCCTTAGCGGGGTGAACCCCACTTTCACGGACCACCTCTCTCTCTGTTTTAGGGACTCCTCGGCACTCTTGGAAAATGTGTTCTGAGTTTGGGGTGGTGTAATTATTTTGCCAGAAAGATTTCAACCCCTAGATATAATATTTTGTTGCGCAGCCTTATGAAAATGCTTTTTTTTTTAACTGTTTCTTTTTTTTGAGAGAGACAGAGTGTGAGAGGGGAAGGGGCAGAGAAAGAGAGAGGGAGACACAGAATCTGAAGCAGGCTCCAGGCTCTGAGCTGTCAGCACAGCTCGAACTCGCAAACTATGAGATCACGACCCGAGCTGAATTCGGATGCTCAACCAACTGAGCCACCCAAGCGCCCCTGAAAATGCTTTTTTACTATCTTGTCGCAAAGCTGTGGATTTATAACAGTGCTGAATATTTAGACAGACCACGAAAATATCGTCGGCTAGGACAAGTGTGGTGTGTCTTAAAGACAACTCTGATTTAATTATTTGGCTTCAATTTCCTTTCTCTAAGTAGTGACTAGATTTTTTTTTTTACTTGGTTGATTTCTGGTCCTCAGAAGACAGTGTTTGTGATAGACTTTCCTCTCTTCCCCCAAACCCTACCGTCCACCTCTAATTTGTTCCTGGTGAGTGACCGCAAGCCCACAGCCCCAGGTAGCTTTGTAACTTCTTTCATTTCTCACAGCTGCCTTATCTTTTCTTTCTGTATATCTTAAGATTTTGTCTGGGCATGCATTTGAGGGCTTTACGGGTTTTGCCTCAAGATCCCTGGATTGGAGTCTTTGGTTTAAGTTCCTGCTGAGGATCGCCCAGAAATCTCTCTGTGATGCTCTGTCACCAGCATCTTTTAGTGCAAGGCCAGGCCCGTCCCTGCCCCCTAGAAGGACCGCTTATACAAGTGTGTGCGGTGAGAGGAGCCTTGGGGGGGTCCCTGGTGTCCTACAACTCTCCAAACCCTTTTCGGGTTTAAAAAAGTACTCCGAGATTCCGCACTCTCATACCCGTTTGCAAAATACTGACCAGCTGGAAAACGCAGAAAGCAATCAGGTGCGTAAATGAATGGACAATGAGGTCACGTGATGCCGTCCTCCTCTTCCTGCTGCATGTTCGGATCCTAGCCCAGGGGGGTTTGGAACAGGATCGCCTGAGTGCAGGAGCCTGAGGCTTTTAGTCGTCCCTGCGAATGAGTTAAGGAGCTTTTCTGATCAGGAGAGCTAAGATTTCAAATGATTCTTTTCCTTTCGACATAGTGATAAATGTTAAAGAGAAAAAAGCAATCATGTTTGTTTTCTCTTTTCCAAAAAAGTTTCACCCGGGGCTCCGCGGGTCCAGAGTCTATATAGGTCATGGGCTTTGAACCTCAGTGGGAGATAAAGCTGAGCTACCAGAGCCGTGAGACAGAGAACCGGAGGCAGTGAGCTTGCAGATGTGGTCGCCCCGATGAGCCAAGCCCTTGTCATTGTGTGTCTCGGTACAAAAGAACCAGGAAACAAAACCCGCATGCAGGGACACGGCCCGTGCAAAACCTTACTGTGATCGTTCACTGGACACGGGCCTCAGGTGGTCATACGCCTGTGCCCCTCAGTCAGGGATCAGGTGTTTTTAGACAAGCTAACCCAAATGTCCCCTCCCTGCCATTGTTCCGGGCACTGTACGATACGAATTCAGTACAGCAAGCTCCCCCAGGAACCCGGTTTTCCTCTATGGTTGGAAACGAAAGGGAAGTGAGGACAACGGAGGGGGAACTCCCCCAAATAAGAGCTCAAATGAATGCTCTGAAAGGGGGCCTCGTTTCCAGGGAAGTGAGGCCGGACATAACCAAATGGGGAGAGGATTCAATGGCCATCTGAGCCCTCTCAAAACCAAAGCAGATCAAGCAAATTGCAAGAAAGGAATAGATGGGAAAATACCTCCTGATTTCCCTAATAACTTGGGTCTCTGGTTTTCTTCGAAAAGGCTGTTTTAACAGGGGCTTGCGCTTTCTGTAGAGAAGGACACTTCGTGTGAATGCCGACGTAATAAACATGGCGGATCGGGGGGAACTCCAACCTGACAAGTTCTTTTCGGGTCATTAAACTATACTCTTTTTTTTTTTTTTGTTATAATAGTTTATTTTCAAATTGGTTTACATATAACACCCAGTGTTCATCCCAACATGTGCCCTTTTTAATGCCCATCACCCCCTCTCCCCCCTCCCTCATCCCCCTTACCCTCAGTTTTTTCTTAGTCTTTGAGAGTCTCTTATGTTTTATCTCCCTCCCTCTCTGTGTCTTTTTTTTCTTTCCCCTCTTCCCCTCCCCCTGGTTTTTGCTTAGTTTCACAAAGTCCACCTATTCGTGGAAACATATGGTATCTGTCTTTTTCTGACTGACTTATTTCACTTAACATAATACCCTCCAGTTCCATCCATGTTGCTACACATGGCCAGATTTCATTTTTTCTCATTGCCACGTAGTAGTCCATTGTATATAAGTACCATAACTTCTTTATCCATTCGTCAGTTGATGGGCACTTGGTCTCTTTCCATGATTTGGCTATTGTCGAAAGTGCTGCTATGAACATTGGGGTACACGTGCTCCTATGCATCAGCATTCCTGTGTCTCTTGGGTAGATTCCTAGCAGGGCTATTGCTGGGTCATAGGGTAGCTCTATTTTCATTTTTTTGAGGAACCTCCACACCGTTTTCCAGAGTGGCTGCACCAGTTTGCATTCCCACCAACAGTGTAGGAGGGTGCCTACTTCTCCACATCCTCGCCAGCATCTATAGTTTCCTGATTTGTTCATTTTAGCCACTCTGACTGGTGTGAGGTGGTATCTCAGTGTAGTTTTGATTTGTATTTCCCTGATGATGAGTGACATTGAGCATCGTTTCATGTGTCTGTTGGCCATCTGAATGTCCCCTTTGGAGAAGTGTCTATTCATATCTTCCGCCCATTTCTTCACTGGGTTGTTTGTTTTTCGGGTTTGGAGTTTGGTAAGTTCTTTATAAATTTTAGATATTAGTCCTTTATCCGATATGTCATTTGCGATGATCTTTTCCCATTCCGTTGGTTGCCTATTCGTTTTGTTGGTTGTTTCTTTTGCCGTGCAGAAGCTTTTTATCTTGATGAGGTCCCAATAGTTCATCTTTGCTTTTAATTCTCTTGCCTTTGGAGACGTGTCGAGTAAGAAATTTGTGCATCTTAGGTCAAAGAGGCTTTTTCCTGTTTTCTCCTCTAGGATTTTGACGGTTTCCTGTCTCACATTCAGATCTTTTATCCGTTTAGAATTTATTTTTGTGAGTGGTGTAAGAAAGTGGTCTAGTTTCATTCTTTTGCATGTTGCTGTCCAATTCTCCCAGCACCATTTGTTAAAAAGGCTGTCTTTTTTCCATTGGATACATTTTCCCGCTTTGTCAAAGATTAGTTGGCCATATACTTGCGGGTCCATTTCTGAGTTTTCTATTCTATTCCATTGGTCTATGCGTCTGTTTTTGTGCCAATACCATACAGTCTTGATGACCACCGCTTTGTAGTAGAGGTTAAAGTCTGGGATTGTGATGCCTCCCGCGTTGGTTTTATTCTTCAGTATTATTTTGGCTATTCGAGGTCTTTTGTGGTTCCATACAAATTTTAGGATTGTTTGCTCTAGCTTTGAGAAGAATGCTGGTGCAATTTTGATTGGGATTGCATTGAATGTGTAGATTGCTTTGGGTAGTATTGCCATTTTGACGATATTTATTCTTCCAATCCATGAGCATGGGATGTTTTTCCATTTCCTTGTGTCTTCCTCAATTTCCTTCATAAGTTTTTTATAGTTTTCAGTGTAGAGGTATTTCACCTCTTTGGTTAGGTTTATTCCTAAGTATTTTATGGTTTTTGGTGCAATTGTGAAAGGGATTAGCTTCTTTATTTCTCTTTCTGCTGCTTCATTGTTGGTGTATAGAAATGCCACCGATTTCTGTACATTGATTTTGTATCCTGCAACTTTGCTGAAATCATGAATCAGTTCTAGTAGGCTTTTGGTGGATTCTGTCGGGTTTTCCATGTAAAGTATCATGTCATCTGCAAAAAGTGAAAGTTTGACTTCCTCCTTACCAATCTTGATGCCTTTTATTTTGTTTTGTTGTCTGATTGCTGATGCTAAGACTTCCAGCACTATGTTAAATAGCAGTGGCGAGAGTGGACACCCCTGTCGTGTTCCTGATCTCAGGGGGAAGGCTTTCAATTTTTCCCCATTGAGGATGATATTAGCTGTGGGCTTTTCATATATGGCTTTTATGATGTTTAAGTATGTTCCTTCTATCCTGACTTTCTCGAGAGTTTTTATTAAGAAAGGATGCTGTATTTTGTCAAATGCTTTTTCTGCATCTATTGACAGGATCATATGGTTCTTATCTTTTCTTTTGTTGATGTGATGTATCACGTTGATTGATTTGCGAATATTGAACCAGCCCTGCAACCCAGGGATGAATCCTACTTGATCATGGTGGATAATTCTCTTTATATGCTGTTGGATTCGATTTGCTAGTATCTTGTTGAGAATTTTTGCATCCATATTGATCAGGGATATTGGCCTGTAATTTTCTTTCTTTGCTGGGTCTCTATCTGGTTTGGGAATCAAAGTGATGCTGGCTTCATAGAATGAGTCCGGGAGTTTTCCTTCCGTTTCAATTTTTTGGAACAGCTTGCGGAGGATAGGAATTAACTCTGTTTTAAATGTCTGGTAAAATTCCGCAGGAAAGCCATCTGGTCCAGGGCTTTTATTTGCTGGGAGGTTTTTAATAACGGATTCTATTTCTTCACTAGTTATGGGTCTCGGGTCATTAAACTATACTCTTAATCCGAACCGTTTTATTGATCTCTTTTCAATATTAACTGAATCAGTTTTAGTTTGGAGAACAACCATCGGTTCTATCATGCTTTCTCTTTTTGACTTCTGGCCTACCATATTAATCCATCACTTGAATCTTTTGAGGCATAGAAACCATTTCCCATGGCCTAATTAAGGAATTAAAAATTTAGAACGTAGGCAATCCAGAAAACTATCGCTCAGAAAAGCCCTAGGTCTCCTTGCAAGGAGCTTTGTCCTTTGTCTCTGTTTATTTGTGGTTCGTCTTTGTCTGAGATTTTGAGATTTATTGTCCACCTGGTTCTCATGTCTTCTGGAGCACCGAGATCATGAGACCTGTCTGCTTTCAGACACACCCAGCAAGATTATTTCTTAGAATGCATTTCTCAAAAACACCTATCGCGGGCAGTAGTTCATGCATGCATCCGCTGGGACGTTTGTAGCTGTGGTCCCTGCCAACTGGACGGCATTCATTCTTAGCTTGGTTCAGTATTATATTGATTGGTCCTTCCTTCCAGACTCCTAGGACTCTGGTTTTCCTTTGCAGGGTATATCTTTTGAGTCCGTGTTAACCTTTCAGCATTAAATCTGCTCCTGACACCCCCCTTTGTATTGCCGAAGGGAATCTTCAACCGACCCGGCATCCTCATAGGTAACAAATTCTATTTCGTGTCCCCCAGTGCCTTGTACCGTTGGCATTGTTTATTTTGGTTCGAGAGTCCCAGGGCCTTCTAGATCTTACTGCTTTCTCCCGGAAGCTGTGCAGTCGGTTTCCAGGAAGCGCGTTGTGCTGAGTAATGATTTCTGTTCATCTCAGAGTTTGTAATGGAAGGAATTCCTGTGATCTTCTCTCTGTAGATCTCCTACTACAGTCATAAAAATCTCCCATGTGAGCATTTGTACCCTCCTGTCCCCCTCGCCTTATGACTGCACCACCCTTCGCCCTCCTGAATCAAAAACAATTAAGATTAACAACAAAAAAAGTCATTCAGCCAAGTCTGACTACTCGAGCGCTAGAGACACTAGAAATAGCATGCCATTTTTAAGTTAAATGTCCTACTTTTCCCAATGTTTTCGTTTTAAAATGTGGAAAAGCATGACATTTGGCTGTCAGCGATAACATTTGTGACACATTCTGCATTTCTACGTGTGCGATTTTTAGTTTTGGTGGTGAAGGAGACTTCAAGTAGTTTATAGCTTTGGTACAGGATTTATGCAAAAAATTTTTCACTAGTTATATTTAGGATTTTTGCTGTTAGGTATATTAAACTCATAAAGAGTTTCTGGAGTCTAAATCACCAAACTTACCTCAGTTTAATCTATTCTTTGCAATACATTGCATTAAATATGGTGAGATGTTGCTAAACTTTTATTTTTCATACTACTTGAGGTGAATCACCACATCCATGGCCCCTTCCATCCCTTCCTCCTTCCCCCCATGCCCCGCCCTTCATGAGTCACAAGACTCTTCAAATGGTAAGAGTTCTATAAGTATGAAGATTCCCAATGTGACGCAGGGCTCTCAAGATATTCAACCACCTTGTCCCACTCCTGAGAATTTCTCCGTCCTCTCTACCACAAGTGTGGCTCCCTGAAAGCACAACCAATTGCCCTAGTTTACCTGGCTTACCAGTTTTAGCACTCAAAGTCTCACATTCCGTGAAACTCCTCAGTCTCAGGCAACCAGGATAGCCGGTCCCCCTACTTGGAAGCCATGTTTTTGGTTCATGAGCCTCCCCTAGGGCCATGCCTGATTCAGCCCTGGTGTACCTCTTAAGTCAAATTGGAGCAATGACCTTCTTTGTCCCTGGGATTCTGAATGCTCAGCTAAGTGAAACTCTGAAACTAGGTGTTCTTTTCAGCATAATTCTTTAAGTTAAATGCAGCCCTTTAGAGCAGTTTAACAATGATTGCACTTTAATATCACCCGGAACTTTTAAACTATACTACTGAGGAGGCCTTGGCCCTAAACTCTGATTTAGTTGCGACGAGCCTGAATATGGTACTTCAGAAAGGCCTTGTCTGGTGTGTAGTCAGGGCCCAGCGTACTGCTCCAGAAGGAAGATATACAAACATGCAAACTCCTGGAATTAAGGGTCTGGAGTTGCCTTGATTTCTGCCATTTCTGACACTTGCTTGTTCAACCTCTCTTGGGTTTTGTAAGAGACTCCAATATCTTTCCAGTAAGTCAATTAAAAAAAAATCTACTTTGCCCTGTTTCCTATTTTTTTTGCATCCGAAAGAAACGCAAATATTATACCCCATCAGTTTTGTTCTAAGTATTCTACTTGGGTTAAGGCCGATGGAGAAATAGACTGAATCATGATTCGTTAATGGGGGAGGCACTTGTGCTCGGAGCCCAAAGACTAATAATCTCATAGCGAAGGCTAGGGCCTCAACAGGGCACATACCAGACACTCAAGCATGATGAATTGAATGAATGAATGAATGAATCTCATTGTCCCTTGCATCAAAATCCCTAAGATCATTTAGAATTACATTCTAGGAAAAATATGCTTTACATTAAAAAAATAATAAAATATTAAAATGGTTGTAGCATTGTATTTTATTTTGCTTTGGTTGACAGGAAACCTAGAACCAAAATTATGCTCAATTAGTAAGAATACTTCTTAATGTTTAAAATAGTTTTCTTTTGGGGACACTTGGGTGGCTCAGTCGGTTAAGCGTCTGACTTCAGCTCAGGTCATGATCTCATAGTTCTTGAGTTTGAGCCCCGAGTTGGGCTCTGTACTGACAGCTCGAAGCCTGGAGTCTGCTTTGGATTCTGTGTCTCCCTCTCTCGCCTCTCTACCACTCACACTCTGTTTCTCTCTCCCTCTCAAAAATAATAAACATTAAAAATAAATAAATAAATAAATAAATAAAAATAAAATACTTTTGTTTTTCTTTTCCCTTTCAAAATTTGTAATTTTTCTTTTTGTACATAATGTCTTATTTTATTAAGCTATTTTAAACTTTCTTCTGAATTAAGATGCCCCAGGGGCACCTGGGTGGCTCAGTTGGCTGGGCGTCTGACTTCGGCTCAGGTCATGATCTCACGGCTATGACAAAGAAAAAAATACAAGGATAAAGTATTCTTAAGATGAAAGCCATTGTACTAGTTACTAATTCTATGCTTATGATAGGGATTTCAGAAGTTAAGGACCTTCTTTTAAATACAAATACTGATACATAAGTGCTTTGATGATAAAATTTGGGCAAAATGTCAGTGGGTAAACTGGGAAATATTTTCAAAACATGTTTAGTGTTAATATTTTTAATACATAAAGAAGTTTTGTAAAGAAACAAATAAAAAGATAATGACAAGGACACCTGGGTGGCTCAGTTGGTTGAGCATCTAGTTCTTGACTTCAGCTCTCTGGTCATAATCCCAGGGTTGTGAGATCAAGCCCTGTTTCGGGCTCTGCACTGAGCATGGAGCCTGCTGAGAGTCTCTCTTTCTCCCTCTGCCCCTCTCTCCCGTTTGCTCACTCTCTCTCTCTAAAAAAATAAAAATAAAACTATAATGGCAAAACTCCAGTAAAAATGGGCAAAGGTCATGATGTAACAATTCACAAAATGAAAAAGGATACTTATCATATCAAAATGTGTTCGGCATTACTAATAGTCAAACTAAAGCAAATTAAAACAAGAATGAAGTAGGGTGTTTTGTTTTCCAGATAGGTGAAGCCTTTTTTTTTTTGAAAGAGCATCAGCAGGGGAAAGGAAGAGGGAGAGAGAGAGAGAAGCAGGGTCCACACTCAGTGTGGAGCCCTACATGGGGCTCAGGCCCACAGTGCTGAGATCATGCCCTGAGCTGAAATCAAGAGTGTACGCTCAACTGACTGAGCCACCCAGTTGCCCCCAGATAGGCAAAGATTTTTAACAATATACAAGATTGCCAAGAATTTTGTATAAAAAGGAACTTTCGGTTGGGATCATTAAATGTTAATGGGAGCATTTTTAGAGGATTAATTATATAAAGTATTCATATACTTCTACCACTCTAAAAACTCAGGACACATACATTATGCATGTTATAAATGTTATGTGTAAATTAAAAATACATATAATACATTTTCACTGTGGGTGCACAGAAAGAATTAACCAAAATGTTACTAGCTCATGCATCTGTATGACCATTATAGATGATTTTTACTTACCTTTCTGTAATTCCTATGTTTCTTTAATGAATGTGTTATTAACAAAATAAAGTTGTATCTTAAAAAGGCAATCAATATGTTTTAAAAGCCAGTCGTTCTCTTGATTTCATACTATGCTGGAGAGTTCACCATAGTTTTTACAGTTGTATTAGCTATTTCCCACAGGAATAACATTGTCAAGAAATGGGTTATGTATATGCAGGCACTATTTTATGATGGAGTCTGGGTGGTCTTTGCCAGACTGATTTCATTAGCAATTGAAATAGATCCATGAATTGGGAAGGAGAGGATACATGAAAAAAGAAAACTACCGAAGACGTAATTTGTGTACTTTTAGGCTCTTTGCATGACTGTAGATATATGCTTCGGTTATAAACATTGCCGACAACCATAATTTTGTTGTCCATGTCTTACCAGAAAACTTCGATACAGACCCTAATTATGATATCTTACAGAAAATCTCTTTTGTGGGTAAAAGTTATGATTGAAGGCTTTATGTGAATAGTTACATTTTGGAATAGAAAGCATTTAAAAGTTGGGAATACATTGATCATTCTTACTTCACTTGAGCATTGCCTGTTCCTTAGATTAAATACATTTATGTCCATATGACTAACAGTATATGTGCGACCAGACTTTGCAATGATTTGTTTAATAGTGAATTTTTATAAAATCTATTAATTAAGGAACATGATTCAATGCTACTTGTGGGGCTAGGTGTGCTTTACATAGTATGTAACAATTTTCTTGTCGACCATCCATCCCATTACAGGAATGATGAAAATAAGTTATTGTTTCCAGGTGAAGCCTCTGTGCCATCACTTTGAGTTTAAAAATACACACCTGGAATTGGTAATCTTCTAATTTCTGTGATTGTTTTATACACTGACATATTTGGGTTCGATAGATTCTTTTTTGCAGGATATGCGTTTTAGGCAATCATAAACTCTCTCTCTACGTGTGTTAATATATTTTAGTGTAAGTACCGGGGTTATTGCTTTTGAGTTCTTTGCTCACAGTCTTGGAATGTGCACTACCACAAATTTATTGCAACCATTAATGAAAAAATCGGTGAGGCGTCCCAAGATCTCCAAGAAGTGCAGAAAATCACAGTTCAGATTCACAATTCTAACACATCAGTATTACACTAAAATACAATGCAGGGGAAAGTAACCTATAAAATAGTACATGATACATGCGTTTAAAAATTTTAGTGGTGATATGCGTTATCTTAGTTTTCTATTTTGTTTTACTAGAATTTGCGCTTCGAAGCAATTCCCCTGAGAACTTTGACGTGGCCCGTCTGCGTTACGCTTTGTCGCATCCCTAGAATGAAGTGTTCCAGGATTAAATAAGTCTGCAAAGTGCTGGGTTAAGTGAAATTAAACAAGTTTTTTGGTGCGGGAGTTCACAGAATTTGTAAATGGCTGATATATGTTGTAAATTGCCAAGAAACAACAACAACAACAAAAAAAAAAAACAAAAAAAAAACCCTCCAAAACTATAGTATGCACCATTTCTGAAATGCACTGGACCACGGAATCCTATTTAAAGGGAGCATACCATGGGACTCAAGGCCTGTGAGACACTCTCAGTTTATGGCACTGGATCTGTATTGTTCGAGTGGAAATAATGAAAATGGCTTTATTTCTGGAAACCAGAATGTTCCCTCAGGTGACACTCTGAAGCTCAGATGGGGAAATATTTCTTAGCAAGGACGGTCCTTCATAGAAACAGTATCTTATATCCCTGTTGGTTTTCCATCTCAGTATGTGATTTGAATTTAAAGCCTGTTTGAATGAGGAGTTTCTTAGCATGCATATAATACGATTTGATAAACAAAACAAAATAATACCTCATTTCACAGAGACCTTAAGCCTATACTGGATTAACACATCTCACTAAAAATTTTTACCTTATATGCGATATCTTTATTTAATAGCCACAGATATGTTTTTAATCAAAATCGGGCATCAGAAGTGACACGCACAGGGGAGTTTTAGGGCAGTGAAACTAATCTGTATGCTAGTGTGACGGTGGAGACGTGTCATTATACATTCGTCAAAACCCATAGAATACAGCACCAAGAAGGAATCCTAATGCACAGGGCTGAGTTTGGGTGATAATGAGAAGCCACCGCAGATTCATCGATTGTAAGGAACACACTACTCCCCTGCAGTAATGTTGACAGTAGGGGAGGCTGCGCATGCGTGGGGGCAGGGGGCACGTGAGAAATACACAACCCCCTCAGTTTTGCTGTGAACCTAAAACTGCTCTAAAAAACACTCTATTGGAAGAAAGCGACAAGCATATACATTTCAAAACATGAAGCACCTCTTATTTCTCTCTTTTAATGGAGGCATAAGGTGAATAAAGATGAAAGGACGGTATAGACGAGGAATCTAATGGATTTACAGAAACTTCCTGCTCTGAGCGCATTCCACATAAAAATAGGTCAGTAAGAGTTGTGCGCACGGGCGGACATTCACAGCACACATGATGCCAGATATATCAATGGCCAAAACTTCTTCGGATGCATTTCCTCTTTCATATAGTTTTTACCTACCGGTAGGGAAGTGAGTTTTTGTTTTGGAGAGGAGCAAATATGCAAAAAAAAAAAAAAAAATCCTGGAATATTACTGATACCAAATTTGACATTTCTTGGAATTAGAATTCATTTTAATGGACTCGCAAGTTTTAATGAAAAGTACAAGTTTTCCATATAGTTCTCGAGTTATTCAGAGATATGGGAAGAGTAATCTGGAGGATAATGAGTTAGAATGAAGGACCACTTAAGGAAGACTGTGGACAAACATGGAATTTAGAAAAGATTTTTGCATTCTATCCATCAAGTCGTTCCAGATTCTCAGGCTCACGTATAGATGTTGTCATACTAGGGAGGGATGGCCGTCTGTTTCAGTTAATTGCAGTGTACAAGGCATTATGTATTACTTCCATTCTTTAAATCATAGTTCTGGCGATAAACTCAGGGAAATTACTAAATGATCAGGCAAAACGAAAACAAAATAAAAAACAAAAAATCCCCGAATCATCCCAAACCTTCCTAACGGGCACACATGTCCATCGATGCAAGCCTTTCTAACACCCCAGTTCTTCATGGAGAGGTCAGTGTATTGCGGACAACAGATGAAGAGTTATCAGTTATTCTTCTTCTTCTGTGTATCCCAAAGACGGTGCCCTTATGATTCAAGGATCCTTTCTTGGGGCACCTTCGGCCAATGATGGAAGCGATATGACCTATCTGTGATTTCGGTTTACTGTCACTGGGCTCTCACCTCAGAACGTTGCCTGAGGTCTGACTTTACTCTTGCCAAAGTATCATGTGAAACATTGGGCATATGTGTCGACCCTTGTCCCAGACTCTTACAATTTGTGCATTTGTCTTCAACTCCAGGCTGTTTTCCCTTGGCTTGTTTCTCCCTCGATTCTTACTTCTGCCTCACTCCAGGTGTGACATCAGTATCTGATGCTTATGTCACACTTTCTCAAGTGCTTCTATTGTAATCCTTGGTAAAGCAAAGTTTAGTATAATTCCAAGCCAGCAGTTTTTTTTTTCTTCTTTGTTTTGTATGTTAATAATAGTTGACAAAAGCAAGATTAATTTTTTTAAGCAAAACTTTCAACAATTAGTCATCTTTAATTTTTCTCTCATGACCTTATCCCTTAAGATAAGAAAAACACCATGACAGTTTTAAAGACATCCTGGTTGCGATTAAGACAGTTATTTAGTAATAAGTCTAGGACTGTTCGTTGATAGCCACAGTTGTGTGAGAAATCAGTGCATTTTGCCAGTTTCAACTGACCGTTTAATTCGGGAACTTGAAATTAATTGATGACACCTTTGATTGAATATCAGATATGCTCTCTTTCTGACTCAGTGGTTCTCAGGGAAGGTCCTATTGGCATGTGGGTACGAAGAGACCTCTTTAGCAGAATGTCTACTTACCCTTAGTGTGTAATCCATACATGCAATTAGTTCTCTCCAGGCATCCCACACTTTTCCTGATGACCTCATGAGACACGCGGCCACTCCAGATGAGACACTTTGCTCTAGTAGGATAATAGTTATGAGAGAGTTCACTCTGAGAAACAGGGTTGTGTCAACTGGTGAATATTTGATGAGTCACAACACATCATTTCCAGTCCTGGTGACGGACAACTGACTATGCTTTCTTTCTTTCACCAGTAATTAGGAGATCTTGTCCTAGCGAGACCAAAACAAATTTCCCTCTCCACGTGGTCCTTCGTCACCCCCGGAAAGTCCTGCTGACATAAGGAAAGTCGCTAAGAGTGCTTTACACATCTTTAATATTAAAATCTCTAGAAAATCTAGAAAAATTGATTTCACTTTAAAAAATATTTATGACAAGTAAATTGGCTTATTCTTTGATGCATGTAAGAATTTGAGTATGAAAAACACAAATATAATACAAGAGTTAGTATTTACTTAAGATTAAGAGTATAATAGGGAGACTAAATACAAGTAAAAGAAGAGGGTGCCATATTGTCTTTTAAAAAATAGTATCATAGGGCACACGAGTTCTAAGCCTGGTACCGATTATATGTAAATGCCTGAGTGACCTGGATTTTATCACCGCTTCAGCAGCCCTCAGTTTTCTTATGTATAAAATGAAAGATTTACATGTTATCAGTTAGATCCCAAATCCAATCATTCTGTAATTCCTACTTCATCTGTACAAAAACTAATAGTAAGATGGCCCAAACAGGAAATAAGTATCTCCAGGATTATATGTTACAACTCTCGAAGAAGGCGTTTTGGTTCAAGAAAAGCAGCCAACTGAATTTCGTTTTTACGATCCTATAGCTCTATTAAGGAAAAGCGAATTTACATAATGTTAACTCCTAGTGGAATTCTGGGCAGGGTAGCAGGGACAACATTTTTATTTGGGGATCAAATTTCTTGAGGAAGTACAATATTATCCTATGGATTACTGTGGATTTACTCAGCTCTTTTTTAGGTGTTGAATTGTGATACGCGGTACAGAAAATCACACAGAGTCTAGACATTATTTAATCCCGGCGGCTGCCAACTCATGGTAGGGACCCCTTTTGATGTTTCTCAGTTCTGTTTGGAGGGTGACTTAATTCAAAATGGGAGAAAAGTGAGGTGTTACGTAGGCTCTTATCTTTTTTGGTTTCCCAAGTAGAATGGATTCATAGTTCTCCCGGGAGAGGCTGGAAAATTTTGGCTAGCACCTGCCAACAGTGTGGTTATGCTCATCTCCCTGATGTAGTTAGTGAATTTCAGGGATAAAGAACTTCTTCCCTTGATTGACCCAAGGGAGGTGCAGTTCCAAAGAGACAGTGCTCAGACTGTTTACTCTGTTCATTCGTCCCCTGCCCCTTTTGAGGTCCTACTTCATGCCGTGTCCTGGGTTGGGAGGTTAGAACTATGTGAACTGGACCATCTTCAAAAGTGGGTGGTGGACAGATGGAAACAGAGGTTCAGACAAATGGCTACACTTCAGTATAGTCGTTACGATGGAGGAAGGTGAAGCAGAAGAACAGAAAATGGAATTTTAGAGTCAGCCTGGACGGTCAGGAAATATATCACAGAGACGATGGTTAGGGCCCCAGGGAAAGCAGAGGATACACTGGAGTCTGAGGAGCCGGTGGGTGGAGAGAGTGTTTCAGGCACGGTCACTGCAAGAAGGAAGGAAGGCCTGGAAGATGGGCAGACGGTCTCGTGTGAGACACTGGCGGTGTTTGGGAGCTTGTAGCTTTGTTACGATGGGGAAGTCGAGGCACAGCAGGCCACAGGAGTCAGACCATGAATATTTCTGCCTCTCATGTTGACCT
The DNA here is from genome assembly GCA_030068075.1 of Paguma larvata. Lineage (NCBI taxonomy): Eukaryota > Metazoa > Chordata > Mammalia > Carnivora > Viverridae > Paguma > Paguma larvata. The sequence goes on from CM057829.1 coordinate 21,480,773, forward strand.
GCGGAGACTCTACCATGTTGGCCTTGCTTCCCAGTATGGGATCATTGAACCTTGGGGTTAAATGTGAACCTGAAGTTGCTGCATACCAAAGCATCATCTTCCTTGAATAGCAATGAAACTCATCTCTAAAATTTGAATTTTTTTATTATTGACACAAAGAGTAAGAGCTAGAAAACAAACTTAGCATACATTTTAGAGATTAAATACGGGATTTCAAAGAAATTTCTCTAGTAAAGATGACGTTCAGAGCTACGTGCCTGGAGCCCCAGTGGGTTTGTCTTTGCTTCCCTTGGTCATGAGGGCCCCTTTAGCACGAGGGCTTAGGAGGGTTTCCTGGACAGTGGTACATTACTGACTTTCAAAAACTGATAATGAAAAAAAATGGATAAAGCTATTATTCACAGTGAAATGGAGTTTAACTTTTTATCGTAACAATGAGAAATATTTCCAGCAATAACCTATGTTCTTGGCAGTGAGAGCCTCATCCATTATAATATGTATTGTGCTTATCAAGCCTAAGGAGCAGAATACCAGGGTTCTCGTCGTATGAGACAACCGAGTAGAGTTTCATAGAACTCGTTAGGACTTGAGAACTAAGACCATTCCGAAGGCAGACATGGGCCCCCATTGGGTTCTTCCAGTCAGCATGAGAGCAGTGACATTTTATATTCTGTTTCAGCCCCATTACAGAACGCAAGTCACTACATAAGACAGGTCTTAACAGGAGACCAAGAGAGAGACGCAACTGTAATGATTATTTTCACTTCAATTTCGTTTATTTGTGGCCCACATGGACTTGATTTGATTTTTAAAGGCGTGATTGATCAGTTTTTTATTTAAAAATGATTTCTTCAAAGGAATTCAGTAACAAATGTCACATGTTAAACTGAGTCCGTGACGACTTAGCTTCATTGAAAATAGTGAGAACACAAAGAGAGACACAAAGTCACTTTACTCAGCATCATTTCAACTAACTGGCCATGAAAAACATCTTGTTGTTTTTTTAAAATCCAGGGTTTAAAGTTCTCATCACCTTAAGCCCAAAAGCCTTTGTTTATTTCTAAATGTGGACACGAGAAAGACATGAATGAAGGTTCTGCGTTTCCGTTCCTGCTTCACACACGTGAAATCTCTCTCACCCTGGTGGCCTCCTTTCTGCATGTGTGAAAACGATATGAAAGTTTATCGTCTTAGTCTATGATTAAATGCTATGATGTCTGCAAACTAGGACATTGATGCAGAGGTAAGGGAGCATCAGTATTCTGTCTATCAGTGACCATACACGATCTCTCAGCGATTATGGTAAATTCCCATTCTTCTTGTGGCATGGAAACAATGACTTTTGTGCAGGCCAGCTTGTCTGACTTGAGATAGATTCTTGCATATCTTGAAATTGAATTTTCATTTACATTATTTTGGTGTTTCATATTGCCCTTTTGTGATTTTGTGGTTGCCATATTCTTACAATTCAGAAAATTAATGTCATAAGGTAAGAACAAAGGTAATACAGGGGTGCCTTGGTGACTCAGTCTATAAGTGTTTGACTTCAGCTCAGATCATGATCTCATGGTTTGTGAGTTCGAGCCCCATATTGGGCTCTGTGCTGTTAGTGTGGAGCCGGCTTCCGATTCTCTCTCTCTCTCTCTCTGCCCCCCTCCTGCTCATGCTCTCCCTCTCTCTCAAAAAGAAATAAACATTAAAAAATAAAATAAATATACTGCAACCACATTTCCCACTGGGTTAAAAAATACAGGAGGAAGGATGCCTGAGTGGCTCAGTTGGTTATATGTCTGACTTTTGATTTCAGCTCAGGTCATAATGTCATGGTTCGTGAGTTCAAGCCCTGTGTGGGACTCTTTGCTGACAGTGTGGAGCCTGCTTGGGGTTCTCTCCCCCTTCCCCACTCTCTGTCCCAAATTAAATAAATAAACTTTAAAAAATAGAGAGAGAAGGGAAGAGAGAGCAGCCATATTGGTACCATCCAAATATTAATAGCTGCTTGTGGTATTTCCTGACCATCTCTTGTCTTATGTACTGTAATAGCGTATTTACTGAAATTTCATGTCATAAGAAGTTTTCTGGGTTGTTCTACCTCCCCCTCCCACTTCATCTAAATCAGAGGTCAGCAAACCGTTTTTGTAGAAGGCCAGATAGCAAATATATTAGGCTGTGGGCCACAGAATCTCTGTCACGTCTACCCAACCCTGCTATTATGGTAGCCTTAGACAGTATTTGAATGAATAAATGCCATGTTCCTATAAAAGCTTAGTAACATACACAGGCCGAGGGTCAAATTTGGACCGTAGGTCCACAGTTTGCTAACCCCTGATCTAATGATTACAAGTCATTTTATCATTTAACCATGGGATTATTGTACTTCTCTATAGTTTTATATTTTTTCTTCAATTGGAATTTATCTTAAATTCTCATATTTAATGTTGGGATTAATTTTTTATATATAATTTCTAAGAACTTCGTTACAGTAAAATAGTATTGGTAACTACACTTCTTTTGTCTGTTTCAAGAACAGTGTATTTCTTTTTTTTTAATGGAATGTTTTAGCTTGTAATGTTGTATGAGGCTAAGGTGTACAGTCTGTTACTTTGTATTACAATACAATTTAAGTATTGTAATATGATTGCCATGTAGTGATATTTATCACATTACATAATTAGAGTACAATATTATTTTCTGTATCATACTGTGCATTACATCTCTATGGCTTGGGGCACCTGGGTGGCTCAGTCAGTTAGGTGCCTGACTATTGATTTTTGCTCAGGTCATGATCTCACAGTCATGGGATCGAACTCTGCATCTGACTCTGTGCTGACACCTCAGAGCCTGCTTAGGATTCTCCCTCTCTCCTCTCTCTCTGCCCTTCCCCATGTAGTCTCTGTCTGTCTCTCTCTCTGTCTTTCTCTCTCAAGATAAATGAATTTAAAATAAACTTATTTACTACTTGCTACACATATGTACCATTCACCATCAATCTTGTCTCCCTGCTACCCTGTCCTCTGGTAATCACCATTTTACTCTGTATTTAACAGTTTGACTTTATTTTTTTATTATTTAAAAAAAAATTTATGTTTGTTTGTTTATTTATTTATTTATTTATTTATAAATGTTTATTTATTTTTGAGAGAGAGAGACAGAGCGTGAGTAGGGGAGGGGCAGAGAGAGAGGGAGACACAGACTCCGAAGCAGTTCCAGGTTCTGAGCTGTCAGCACAGAGCCCGACGCGGGGCTCAAACTCATGAGTCTTGAGATCATGACCTGGGCCGAAGCTGGACGCTTAACCAACTGAGCCACCCAGGCACCCCTGTTTGTTTATTTTTGAGAGAGAGAGAGAGAGACAGAGCATGAGCAGGGGAGGGACAGAGAGAGGAGGAGACACAGAATCTGAAGTAGGCTCCAGGCTCTGAGCTCTTAACACAGAGCCTGATGCGGGACTTGAACCCATGAACTGCGAGATCATGAGCTGAGCTGAAGTCAGACATTTAACCTACTGAGCCATCCAGGTGCCCCCAGGTTTGACTTTTTTAGATTCCACATACAAGTGACCACTTACGATACTTGTCTTTGTCTGACTTACCTTGCTTAGCATGATGTGTCCAAGTCCGACCACGTTTCACAGACATCAGGAGAGTCTCCTTTCTCGTGGCTGGATAATATCCCATTGCGTGTATGTTCTACGTCTTTTTCATCCATTCATCTGTTGATGGGCATTTGGGTTGTTTCCATAATTCGGCTATTGTGAATAATACTGCGATAAACATGGGTGTGCACGGAACTTATCAGAATCCTGTTCCCATATCCTTTGGGTAAGTACCCAGAAGTGGGATTACTGGATCACATGGTAGATTTTCAATTTTTTGAGAAACATCCATATTGTTTTCCATAGCAGTCAGACCAATTACATTCCCACTACCGATGGAAATCTGTGTATTTAGTGGGGACTAGAACTCATATTCCTAATTCAGTTTTCTTTTCTTTTCTTTTTTAACATTTTTATTTATTTTTGAGAGACATAGAGACAGAGTGTGAGTAGGGGAAGGGCAGAGAGAGGGAGACACAGAATCCGAAGCAGGCTCCAGGCTCTGAGCTGTCAGCACAGAGCCCGACATGGGGCTCGAACTCATGAACCATGAGATCATGACCTGAGCTGAAGTCGGCCACTTAACCAACTGAGCCACCCAGGCCCCCCTCAGTTTTCTTTTCAAATGCCGCTAAATTCAATATAAATTATATATATTTATTTTATTTTATTTTTTTATTTTTGAGAGACATAGAGATAGAGAGTGAGCAAGGGACGGTCAGGGAGAGAGGGAGACACAGAATCCGAAGCAGGTTCCAGGCTCTGAGCTGTCAGCACAGAGCCTGACATGGGGCTCAAACACACAAACCACTAAATCATGACCTGGGCTGAAGTCAGACATTCAACCCACTGAGCCACCCAGGTGCCCTGATATTTTTAATGTGTTACCTGCTATTGTCTCTAGAAATATTCATTTATTGTTTACTTATTCCTTTTCCAATACTCTTACTCTCTTTATGTACAGACTGAGTTTTGTTATGTCATTTTTGTAAATAACTTCTGTTGGCAGTTTCTGTAGGCCAGGTCCACTGGCCACAACTTGTCTTTATCTGAGAAAGTTTTTTATCTCCCCTTCTCTTTTGAAAGATAATGTCACAGGGTATAGAAATCTAGGTTGGTGGTGTTTTTCCTCTCCATTCTTAAACGTTTCACTTCCCTCTCTTCTTGTTTGCATGTTTTCTGAGAAGTCAAGTGTAATTCTGATCTTTGCTACTTCATAGGTTGTTTTATAGGTAAGGTGTTTTTCTAACCCCCACCCTCTGATTTCTTTCATAATTTTTTTTCTTTTATTTTCTGTAGTTTGAAAATGATAATGCCTATATGGAGATTTTGTTTCTGGTTTGGCTTTGCATTTATCCCAATGGATGTTCTCTGAGCCTCCTGGATCTGTGGTTTAGTGTTTGACATTAATTCTGGAAATTTCTGTGATTATTATTTCAAATATTTCTTCTGCTCCTTTCTTCTCCTTTTGATGTTTTTATTACACATATTTTATACCTTTTTAGGTGTCCAGACTTTCCTGGATGTTCTGTGTTTGTTTGCTTGTTTGTTTGTTTCCCAGTCTTTGTTCTCTTTGCTTCTCAGTTTTGGAGCTTTCTATGAGATTATTCAAACTCAGAGATTCTTTCCATGGCTGTGTCCACTCTACAAATAAGCCATGGAAGCGTTCTCCTTTTCTCTGTTTTTGATCTCTAGCATTTCTTTCTGGTTCTATCTTAGAATTTCCAGCTTTCTGTTTATATTACCCATCTGTTCATATGTGCCGTTTACTTGATCAACTGAATTGTTAACCATAGCTGCTTTAAATTCTCAATCACTAATTCCAGTCTTCACTACATGAATATATGAGTCTAGTGATGATGCTTGCTCTGTCTCTTCCAACTGTGGTTTTTGCCATTTAATATACCTTGAATGTATTTGTATGTATGTATGTATGTATGTATGTATTTATTTATTTATTTATTTATTTATTTATTTATTTTACTAACAAGGCATGATTTGCTAACGAGGCACAATGCACTGGATGAGAACTACTGTAAACAGGACTTTAGCAGTGTGTTGGGGAGGTGTGGGTGGAGGAAAAGCATCTTAGAGTCTTAGATTAAAGGTTAGTCTTTCAGTGAGCCTTTGCCTCTGGACTTTGAACTTCACATGTGCTTCTCAGTCCCATCCCTACCCCTCCCTGCCTGAGGTGGGACAGGGGTTGTGGTTGGGTATTTCCCTCTCCCAGGTCAGGTAGGCTCTGGTAAAACCCCAGCGGGTTAGGCTGTCGTTAAACACTTTCTCCTGAGGGCGGACCTTGTAAGAGGAACCGAATGCTCTGCCCTGTTTCAAAATGGTCCCTTTGTTCCTCCCCTTGCTGGAAGTACAAGGGGATTTTTTCCATATCCACCATGAGAACCTGGTAGCAATGACGGAGGTAAGACTACACAAAAAACGTGGGCGCCCCTCGAGGACTGGATCCCCCTGGAGTTTTTAGCTCTCAGAGTTGCTCACTTGCAGCTTCCAGCAATTTCTCAGTTACCGTTCAGGTTTCCCTGCCCCACACTGGTTCCTGTAGGTGTTGCTGCTCTCTGGTCAGCTGTGATTCCACATGTCCGCCTGTTGGTCTCTCCTATTTGGGGGCAGCAGTTTGCCCTGTGACCTCACTACTCTTTCATATCTAGGAAGAGTTGTTGAGTTTTTTGTTTGTTCAGGTTTTACTTGTCATTAGGCTAGGGGGATGACTTCCAAGCCTCTTCCGTGCTGGTCTGAGTACAGGAGGTCCTATTGCTCCTTCTAAAATACCTAATAATGGCTTGTACTTGCCTTCCTGCCATTTGGGGGGGTCAAATGGGTTCTGAGGTACATCTGTAGACAACCCTTTTACTTTAGTCTTCTGCTCTAAGAGAGTTTCGTCTTGATCCTTCGTAGCATGCCATCCAGCCTGAAATCTGTGCCCCGTATACTCTTTTCTGAGGTCACAGCTCTGGGCACCCTCTTGTTAGGTCATATTCACCCTTGTTCTGTTTAACTGCCATTCAGAATCTTTTGTTCTATGTACTAACTCTCAAGGTCTTAATGTTACCTAATTGAAAATGGGTGAGAAGGAAGCAGAGGTATTAACAAACTGCCATCTTAAAATTGTAAGCCACCTACTTTATTTGGCAAAACAGTTTAACATCCCCCCCCCACCTTTTAGTTTACCTGTCTCACAGAAGCATCATGCTGTAGATGTTTTCTTAAAGAAAAGAGACATCTACCTATATCTCTACCCTTAACCAGAACAGAATGGCCGGGAGTTTTACAATCATTACTCTGCCTCACCTTCTCCCAATTAAATGCTGAGACGGATCTCCATCTTCCACCTTCCTCTGTTGCCCCATACTTGGGAAAAAAGAGAAAAATTTATGATCTGGATGCTCAGGACAAATCCCAAGGGCATTTCTCTCCCTTCTCTTTTCTCATTACAAAGATAAAGCAAGTAAGATTTGTTAATCAATTGATTACGAAACCCGACTTTCTCTCACTTCCCTGCTAATAATGTTCTTCTTCACCATTGATGTAATCATCTCAAGGACCAAGGAATGAAAAGAAATTCTTCTCCATGAAAGCATTGGTCGTCCCTGGGGACAGTGCATAAACGAATTCAGAGGAAGAAGGATAACTTCACTGTGATCTGGGGGAATCACAGAATGAATATATGATGCTTGCTTTCTGTCCCCCGGGAAATGATGATGACATTTTCAGACATGTTCTTGCTGACATATAGCCTAAATTGGGAGGAACATGTGCTGTTGTACTTCCCCTCACCACCCTTAAATTACTGTCAAGTGGAACACAAAAAAGTTCAAAATGTGATTTAAAATTTTACTGCCAACATGTCAAGTCACTCGTGATGTTTTTTCCTTATATTTAATATAGCTTTTAAAAAGTTCATTCACCATCGATCTTATACTAAAGGCAAAATTGTTTTCATACCCATTCCTTTTAAATGAAAGGAACACTTTCTGTATCATCAGGAGTATAGAGGAAACAGGGAAAGAATGAAAATTAGTATGTCATTAATTTTATTAGTTATTAGACAAGTGGCATCGTTCATCTAGAGATCACCAGTATTGCACACCATCCAGAATCCTTCTGTTTAGTGTCCATTCCAACAAGGTTGAGTTACATGGAAGAAACACTCCATACCTTAAGGCTTCAGTGTCTGATAGACAAATCTGACAAACATACAACCAAACATCAACAGAAAAACTAATTTCAACCGCATCAGAATGTCTGGAAGATAACCCAAAGATTAAGACCTCTAGGGACAGATTCATTTGAATTGCATATTTAGATTGGCTTGTCACCAGGGCGATTCATTGCTTTTCTTTTGCTTAGATATGACTAATGAATCATCCAGAAATCTTTATTGGGCACCTACTGTCTAAGAAGTACCAATGCTAGAGACATAGTGACAGACATAAGATAAATCAGGCATGGATTCCTCCTTTTAATAATTTACCATGTAAGAGAACAAAGATTCCCCATAACATAAAACAGAAAGCAGAAGATGGTGAGTGTTATGGAAAGAGTACCTGGATATTCCATGTATCATACTTTGTTGTTGCACATTGTAAACTCAATATGAGGTTTAGCTCTGTCTGTGACTTCCACATCAAATATAAAAGAAGAAAAAGAACAAATACATAGAATTTGCAGATAGTTTGAGGGTTTGGTGGAGACAGAGGATGATGAAAATCACATAAACAAACAACTTAAATTTCATGTTAGAATTCCTATTATTAAAATTCATTTGACCACCCCGCTATCTTGACGCCCAGCCAGCGCTTGTGTGCAGGTACCATTTCCATCAGGAACTGGTGTGTTTTTAAGATTAGGTTCTTTATTCTGTGTCAACAACCAGCAAATGAGCATACCCTGTATATCTCTGCCAAGAAAAAATAATACTGTTTCAGGGCAAATAAGGAGATTTCAAGTTTTTCATTACTTTGCGTAAGATCCACACATGCTCATAGTAGACTATTTATGAGGCGTGGGATGTACATAGGGCATTGCTTTTCCTTGGGGATCCAATTACTTCTATGCAGTCCCTTTATGTAGAACTGGTAACCTAACAACATTTATTCTTGGAATGAAAATTGGTTATATGAAAAATGGCCCATGTGCAAAGTCTTAGAATCTCAGGATATTAGACCTTGAAAGGATCGTAGAGATTCTGAGCTTAACCCCCTTATGTTACAGTTGAGAAACTGAAACTTAGAAAGGTCTACCCAAGGACACCTGGCTATCTTATGGGATCAAGCAATTTATAACCTTCTCTTATAGTTCCTAAGATTTACATGCCATAAAGTGGTTGTGTGAAGTCATAATACAGGGGTTGTAGGACAAGATTTCACCCTTGAGAATTGTTTTTAAGACCCTTAAAATTTATGTGATTTTCCGTTTCCTCAGATTGATCATTTTTGGCGCTTTATAGTTGTGAGTTAATGCATAACCCAGGTCCAGATCGTTTCCATAGGAGAGCAAATATCAGTTCACAATACAATATAGAATATGATGTTAATTTAAAAATTGAAATGAAACCCTCATCAGAATTAAAATCTTTTCTTCTCTCAACTTCTTTAGGACTTACCCATATATTTAATGTTGCTGTTATAGCTTTACTACTTATATAATTGTTTACATATTGTATTTCTACTCTTGGACCATAGCACTCCGAAAGCACAGACTGCCATATTGACACCTCCCTTACGGATTACCGCTGTGCTTTCACGTAAAGCTTTGCTCCATAAATGTTCGATGCTTTAATGAATAAGCGAAGTGAACTTGTACCTGCCGAATTTAAACTTACTACCTGATATCCCCTTTTAAAAAAGGCATAAGGTAATAAAAGTAAAACGGAACAAAGACCTACACTGTAGGCGAATGACTAGCTTTTCTGGCTGATTGAAGCCAACCTTTTGTCACAGTGAAATATCTCATCATAAATGGTGCTGATTTTTCTATTCACAGCTACCAAGATTTTATTCTTTCCCCTGGTCAACATGCTATACTTTTATGATGCTCCTTTATTTCAAAGCACTTAACACATAATGACTTACCATGCAGTTTTCTGGTCTTTTTTGTCACTACATGGTACTGTTTCTTTTTAGATTTGACTTGCAATGTAGATTCATTTTAGCAGAGTCACACAGTGATTTCATGATGAAGATGATTGTAGGACTTGGCATTTTTCATTTTACATCATTATTCCTAATTGCCGACTCTCAGAATTATTTAGAAGGATTTTTCATATACTATCTGCAGATTCATCCCTTGGACCAGTTTCTACTGTAGATGAGGCTGTAACATCAGCTTCACTTCATTAAGATCATCCGGGTAAAGTCAGGCATGAAGAGATTTTTAAAAGTGTTATTCCACATTGAGCCTTTGCTGACTTTCATTTTTAATGGAAAAAGCTTAAGGGCCTTTAGGTCGAAGCCATTTACAATCAATAGAACAAAAAAAAATCATTAAAAAAATAAAATAATCTATTATTGATGAAGCTGGATGATGGCATCGTCCCGTGTTAACATTTATAAGTTCCAACAGTTAATAATAAATCTATAGAGTGGGGAACATGAAATATTTAAAAAATGAATAATTAATTTGCTAGAGGATCATTCATTAAGGTTACAAGTAATTGACTAATATGGAGATAAGCGAGTAGAAGCGATATTGTCATTTATTCCTGAGAAGTTACCGTTTGGTTGAAGAATAGAAAAGATCCATGGAGAATGAGAGAAAAGTTATTAATCTCAATTAATTCATTTGAAAGAAAGATAAAGGTTACGAACAGGTGGTTGGAGCTTTATCTCTGTTGTTAGCCACACGTCTAAAATCTTTTAGGTTGACCTCGTGCTCTGTGGGTCAGAATCCATATAATGGAAGGGTTGCAACAGTAGGGCGCTAGACAGTTGTGTTCGTAGAGACTGGAAAGCTTAGGGCAGTGATATTCATGCCTGGATTCTATTGAGGGTGGTGTAAGTGACGTTTTTACTCTCCAAATTGGTTTCCCATTTGGGGGGAAGCTGAAGATTATTTCAAGAAAAAAAGACTGTATTCCTCGCTAAGGAAGCGCAAAGTGGATCCCGGTGGATTGAATAGATGTATCTTTTTCCTGGGTCCTGCCAGCTGATGCAAAGCTCTTGACCTAAGCACGGGTCCTCCCCAGGGCTCTGACATTTGAGGAAATTACACAAGGTCCAGGGTTAGGGATTTTTTTTCTAATGCTCAGCTGGAGCCGGGAGTCCAGTGCAGAGAATTCGGAGTCTAGAGTCACCATCCTCTCTGCTGTGCTCTGTCCTCCTCCTTTCTTTGTCCAGTTTGATTTCTCTACCCTTACCACAAATGCTTTCCGTCACCCAGTTCTGATTAAGTCAGCCAGAGTCCCAGTTGACTTCTCTGTACTACAGTATCATCAATAAAATGGGGATTAAAAATTGTACCTAGAAGATTGTTTTGAGGATTAAATGAGATATTATGGAAAGTGCCCGGGCCTTGGCTCATAGTAGGGCCTCATTTTCATCAATATATCAACAAGGTTGATATCAGTTAGATTTTGTCGAAAGTATTTTGTCTTGGACGGATTTATTATTTACATGCTTATTACAGAGGACTGGACCAAATGATCTTTTATGGCTTCCTTCATTGATTTCCTAGAAGCTGCATTTTCCTCTGGGGCAGCAGTAGCTTTTGGATTCTCGAGCAGGATGAGGATGTGGTGCTCATATTGGCATCGCACATTCAATACATAAGATGTCATTAGAAACGTAGTAAATACCGTTCACAGTGTAATTTTAGAAATACAAATCAATGTTATAGGTCAAAGTTGAAGAAATCTTATGGTTGAATTTATAATTATATTTCAGTGGATTCGAAACAAACAACCTCTTTGTGGCCGCTTTGGGTAGAGCTTGGCCAAGGTCCTATTTTTTTCTGAGGTAGGAGTCAAGGAAATGGCTGAGACACAAGCTCACTCTACCTTCCTTAGGTCAAGGAGCCACAGGTTCATATAAGACCATATTCCCAGGCTTGTGGAGGAGGACGTAGCTTCTGTTGCTTGACAAGAGTATCTCTGTCTTACTCTCTCCTGGGTCTATCCAGCATGGATACTTGCATTATGTCTCAGTGGAAAATGAATATACCAGATGGGCTCATGTAGAAATTAGTGTGTTTCACCTAGAGTACTTTGCTTTTTTGAATTAATCCTGTGTACCCATTATAGAATGATTATTACTGTTTGCAAGTGGGAAATACTAGGCACGCATATGTTACATGTTTCCTCCATGTGAGAGATTATCAGATTGCAGCTGAGAATGAAATATTTAACCAAAATCACTTAACTTCATCATCAATATTCTTCCCTTTCCACTGCACTTCCTTCCCTCATTTTTCTTTCATTCTCTTAAGTCATTCCAAGTAGGTTTTGCACGCTTATATTAGAGGTTATCGCACTCTGCGAGTTTCTGGGAATGTCAAGATAAATGAGGCGTTATTCTCACCTAAAAATGTCTCCCTTCAATGTGGAAGATGGACAAATGAATAGAACATTATAATTTAGCCATAGATTAATTCATTCCTACCCCTTCAACTACTAGACCGTATGCTCCAAGAAGAGCAGAGACCATCTGGTTTCTAGCACAATGCTTAGCATATAGTAAGCATTTAATACATTTTTGTGGAATTGATGAAATAGGTAAACAGGAGGAGGGCGGCTCATCAGAATGGCGAGCTCATTTCATCTGTCGTCCACAAAAATGACCAGAGGATCCCATCATGCGTTGTATTCTGTAACTCACAGATCTCGTTCCATCCTAATTGACGAATGTATTCAGTGCTTTACCTCCTTGTTGGAGATCTGATTTTTGTATGTGAGTAAGAAATGTGGGTAGGAAGCAAAGAATAGACAGAAACCCACAGACACATAGGCATAAAGAATATGTGTTTTGTTTTGTTTTGTTTTTTTAGCTTTATGGTAATTTGACTATTTATGTCAATTCTGGGTCTTCATCATCACATGAGTGATATAATTGGAAGGATTTGATCTTGCCTTGGCTGGCCCCCCTAGTACTCAAGCAGTAGAAAGCACAGTTATTTGTTATGTTGGCTTATCTGTATCCCTGTAGGTGAGGGATGATTTTCAGTGATGGATGTTTTAATTCTTTGTCCAGCCTAATGTTATAACTCAGTTCACATCACTTTCTCAGTCTGACATCTCCCCCTGCCAGCGACTTCTCCCTGATATTCAGAGAGAATGATTTTTCTCCTCCTACTTTATTCCAATTCTTTGTCACAGCACACATAATTCTTCTAAACTTTTTTCATTTTACTCTTATAAAAATATATACTAAATTTTAAAAATCATTCAACATCATAGGACTGTAAATACCTAGACTCACTAACCTTCACTTCTCTAACCCTTTCCCCTTGTAGTCGATTCCTGAGTCAATTTAGATTCAATCTCTTCTGGTCACAATTAGATGGGTCAAAAACCCGTTACGTTGTTAGATAATGAGCATAAATTGCAAAATTACCTTCACATCCTAATCATGCACTAAGTGAGTCTTTTACACACTTTTCTTGCTAAACTTAAGCTAGAAAACAGATATTCTAGGGTTTGCGCCCTGGATAAATGAAATACAAACATAAATCCCTGAATAGGCTTTTAGGTAATAATTAGAGTCACTTCTGTGTATGTTTCATTCTTTTATATGTGCATTTACTCATTCTTTCATTCAAGTATTTGCTGATCACTGGTAAGACACAATACTAACAGTATGTACTCAGAATGGGATAGAGAAAGACCAATTGTAGGCCAAAATCATGAAGATTGCATCAGCTGCCAAAGGAAGTATTCATGTTATTTATTTTATTTTAATTTATTTTATTTTATTTTATTTATTTTATTTTATTTTAATGATTGATTGATTAGCTTTTATATTGTTTGTGCATATTTGTATTTCACATTCACATTGAGGATTTCACCTCTTCATTTACAAACATTTAACATGAGTGACCATTAATTAACTTTTTCCTCAAATGCATTCTCTACAAAGATGCCTTACCAATGGTTATAAGAATTATCAAAGGTGAGTCAAGTTTGGAGCCCATCATTCACTCCTTGTTTGAGGGAACGGTAGTCTCACACTACCATGATGGGACCTTCATCCTCTGTATTCACAATATTTGCCAAGCTTTTCACTCCTTCATGTAGTTTGCATCTTGGGTTTCACCTTTCACCTTAGTGCAAGCTGTGGACCTACTGGTGTTAGGTTAGGCTAGGGTGTGTTACCATTAAATATTAAATCTGAACCCCCATGGATTAACACAATAAGGGCTTATTTCTTGTTCATACCACATGTCCTCTATGGTTTGATTTGCGAGACTGGGGAGGAGTTCTGTTTCATGGTCATTCAGAGACTCATGTCGACATTGCTGGTCACAGAGGCAGGGGAAAGAAGAAATTGGAGAACTACACAGAGTGCCCTACAGTCATCCAGCCCCCTCCACCCAATGCCACACCCACACTTTTTTTATCATCTATTTCCAACTCCCTATGAATGTTTTTGGTGGGATTTTTTTTAAGTTTTTATTTAAATTCCACTTAGGTATCATACAGCATAATATTAGTTTCAGGTGTACATTATAGTGATTCAACACTTCCATACATCACCCGGTGCTCATTACAATGCCCTCCTTAATCCCATCTCTTGTTTCACACATCCCCACACTCACCTCCCTTCTGGTGACCATCAGGTTGTTCTCTAAAGAGTCTGTGTCTTGGTTTGCCTCTCTCTCTCTCTCTCCCCCCCATACTTGTTTATTTTGTTTCTTAAATTCCACACATGAGTGAAATCCTATAGTATTTGTCTTTCTCTGACTGACTTCTTTTGCTTAGCATTATATTCTCTAACTCCATCCAGGTCACTGCAAATGGCAAGATTTCATTTCTTTTTATGGCTGAGTAATATTCCACTATGTGTATGTGTGTGTGTGTGTATAGACACAGACCCTATATGTATATATATATGTCACATCTTTATCCATTCATCAGTCAGTGACACATGGGCTCTTTCTATAATTTGGCTATTCTATTCTATTTGGTGCTATAACCATTGGGGTGCATGTATCTCTTTGAAGTATTTTTGTATTCTTTGTGTAAATATTTAGTGTGATTGTGGATCATGGAGTAGTTCTATTTTTAACTTTTTGGGGAACCCCCATACTGTTCTCCAGCGTGGCTGCACTAGTTCGCATTCCCACCAACAGTGCAGGAGGGTTCCCCTTTCTCCACATCCTTGCCAGCACCTGTTGTATTGTTGATTTTAGCCATTCTGACAGGTGGGAAGGGATAGCTTATTGTAGTTTTGATTTCCACTTCCTTGATGATAATTGATGTTGAGCATCTTTTCATGTGGCTCTTGGCCATCTATATATCTTCTTTGGGAAAATGTCTATTCATGTTTTCTGTTCACTTTTTAATTGGATTATTTGTTTCTTAGGTGTTGAGTGTTACAAGTTCTTCATATATTTTGGATACTAGAGCTTCATCAGATATATCATTTGCAAATATCTTCTCCCATTTCATCGGTTGCCTTTTAGTTTTGTTGATTGTTTCTTTCGCTGTGCACATTAACTTGGATAACTTTGACTTTCCTCAAACTCCAAACTTGGCTTCATAATTTTTCTTCCTTAAGAAGCTTCTTATCCAAATTTCTACCTTGTTACCCAGTGCTCCTATCTAACCATCTCAAAATACTTGGAGTTGCTTTAAGTCTATTTCTCCACATCTGCCTACATTGGTCTTCAAAGACTCAAGTTCTAGTAGTGGCCACCTTTCCATCTTCACTCTCCATTCCCTATGCTGTGGTCTGGTCTGGCCTTCTCCCAGTTCCTTGACGTGTAAGCTACTGAAATAGCTATTTAGGGCCTCCAATCAAATCTACGTAAAACTATCAGAGCAATCACTATTAGGATTTTGCTGACATTCATGAAAATCTCGGTCTCTTTATTACTATTGAAATCTCTGCCTCTTTTCAAGGTCCCTCCTAAATTGTCCACTACCTTGATTTGTACCTGTAATTTGTACCTGTAATACACCCTGTAATTTCATCAGGTTAGTTGATTTTCTGTTTTACATACTTGTCTCTACTTAATTTAGGCTTCCTCATCTCACTTCCAGTTGCTTAAAGCCAAGTCCATCCCTCCAGGGCCTAGCCCAACAATGGTCTTCTCTGCCCTCTCTTCCGTTCATGACTGCTCTTCTGCTCTGAACTTCACAAGCTCTTGATTAGCACAGCGTTCATGCAGTTTGAATGAAAATGAAATTTTCATGCAAATGAAATTGCATGTCATTTGAATTCATTCATTCATTCGATTGATATTATTGACTGGCTATATGTAAGTAAACATGCACTTTGCTGCTTATGCCCGGTAAATACAACGAAACAAAACATGTTTTGGCACTCACAGAGATTACTCTGCAATTGGGCAGGCAGACATTAAACAAATAATTACCCCAAATAAATATATAATTGTAAATGATGATTGGGACCATCAGGGAAAGTTACAGGGTGCTCCGAGAGAGAGAATTACTGGAAAAGCTCATGTAGAGACTCAGCAGAGTATAATGCTAAGCATAAAGATACTGCTTGAGATGAATGGTGACCTTCCCATCTGTAAGTTGTGAGATCTTTAGCAAGCCGCTTAACCCATTCGGACCTCAGTTTACTTAGCTATGTCTTGTGGGTGGTAATCGCCATGCCTTGGAGACTGTGTGAGTTAGCTTGCACAGTGTCCATCTCCACCTCTATCTCTTATTTCCACTATGGTTATGGGAACAGCCAAATACTCTCTAGGTCTTCCTTGTAGTGGGGTTTAGGTCATGTGACACCGTTCTGGCCCTGGATGAAGGTACTAGGCAATGTCTGGAAAATTCTTTTGCTTTTCTGATAGAAGGTGGTGATAGAAATGTAAATAGAACTACCTTATAACCCAGCAATTGCACTACTAGGAATTTATCCAAAGGATACAAAAATTTATCCAAAGGATACTGATTCGAAGGGGAACATGCACCCCAATGTTTATAGCAGCACTATCAACAATAGCCAAATTATGGAAAGAGCCCATTGGCTGATGAATGGATAAAGAAGATATGGTTTATATATACAATGGACTACCACTTGGAGATGAAAAGAATTTAAATCTTGCCATTTGCAACAACGTGATGGAACTAGAGGGTATTATGCTAAGCGAAATTAGTCAGTTGGAGAAAGACAGGTATCATATGATTTCATTCATATGTGTAATTTGAGAAACTCAACAGATGAACATAGGAGAAGAAAAGAAAAAATAAGATAAAAACAGAGAGGGAGGCAAACCATAAGAGACCCTTAAATACAGAGAACAAACTGAGGATTGATGGGAGTGGGAGGATGGGCTAAATGGGTGATGGGCATTAAGGAGGGCACTTTTTGGGATGAGCACTGGGTGCTGTATGTAGGAGATGAATCACTGGGTTCTACTCCTGAAGGTTAGACTACACTGTATGTTAACTAACTTGGATGAAAGAGAGAGAGAGAGAGGGAGAGAGAGAGAGAGAGAGAGGGAAAGAAAGAAAGAAAGAAAGAAAGAAAGAAAGAAAGAAAGAAAGAAAGAAAGAAAGAGGAAGGAAGGAAGGAAGGAAGGAAGGAAGGAAGGAAGGAAGGAAGGGAAAGGAAAGGAAAGGAAGGGAGGAAAAGGGAAGGGAAGGAATGGAAAGGAAGGGAGGGAAAGGGAAGGAAAAGGAAAGGAAATGAATGGAAAGGAAGGGAGGGAAAGGGAAGGAAAGGAATGGAAAGGAAGGAAAAGGAAAGAAAAGGAAAGAAAAAGAAAGGAAAGGGAAGAGAAGGAAAGGAAAGGAAAGGGAAGAAAAGAAAAGGACAGGAAAGAAAAAAGAGAAGAAAATAAAGAAATGTACTGGCTGTCTGTGGGGCTCGGGTAGGTCCATGTCCTGTGGTTTGTCACTTTCCCTACAATGGAGTCTTGTAGGGAAAACACGTGAGCCAGGGTGCCTTGATTACACCGCTGTGCAGCACGGTGTGGAACTGCCCAACGTGGCCGCCATGGGAGCCTGGATCGGACCTGTGCTCTGCATCCCAACAAGTTCACCCTGTTTGCTGTAGCTTCACCTCTGCTTGGCACCAGGGCCATGATGCATCACCGTCTCCCCGGGTGCCGCTGCTGAGCCCACGCGGAGCTCAGAGGGAGGGACCGATGCTTGAGAACCTGCTCTTTGACATTTCCTTTATATGCCACCATGGAAAATCGGGAGAAGTACTCAACTAGTGCAGATAAATCATCATCGTCAATGCCTGTAGGAGGAAACAAGAGAAATTTTTTGTGGCATTTCCATTGCTGGCATGATGCTGAATACTTCCAACCCAGTCCTGGCACAGGGCTGTGGTATAAACTGCAGACTTTAAAGAAGCTCCCACTCTAGGAAGACCTACTCAGGCCTTTTTGTACTTCTGTTAGCCTTTCTTCTCTCTTGTCACCCACGCCCCCTGCCCCCATAGCTCACAGCGACCTCTGCCCAGGCAGCTCCATGGCCATCAGCCTGGGCCTGTCCTGCTCAGCTGTGCCCAGTGCCCTCTGACTGACTCTGTGCACAAAGTCCACCCAAATAGGCTGGCCTTTGTTTTCAGTGCCTCACAACACTTTGTTCTTGGCTGCGGTTAATCAGACTAAATTATACGCAGATATTAATTGGGGCTGTTGCTAGAAGTATCACATGTCCCAGGCATCTATTTGTAGGCTAATAGGGGTCCTAATGGAAAATCTGATGGAATTAAATTTTCATGCAAATAGTATTTGTCGGGCGGCGCTTGGGTGGTTCAGTCAGCTGAGTGTTTGTCTCTAGGTTTCAGCTCCGGTCAGAGTCCCAGGGTCACGGGATTGGGCCACATGGTGGGCTCTGTGCTGAGTGTGGAGCCTGCCTAAGACTCTCTCTCTCTCTCTCTCCTCTCTCTCTCTCTCTCTCTCCCCCACCTCTCCCTCTCCCTCTCCCTCTCTACCCCCCCTTCTGCCCCTGTCCGCAGTTCGTGCTCTCTCTCTCTCAAATTAAAACACACACGCAAGTACACGCACAAATATTGGTTGAACATCTATTATGAGTTAGCCACTGAGCAAGAAGACTTTGTGTACATGTATGTCTAATAAGGGTGTTATTATTCCTACAGTATAAATGAGGAAGTACAGATTTTTCACATAGCTAATTAGTGATGAAGTCGAGACTTAAATTTGGTCCCTATAACACCAAATCTACTGTACAGCCTAATAGTTAAGAGCAGGAATCTGGAGCCACACTGCTTGGTTTGGTCCTGGCTTTGCGGCTCATTGCCTGTGTTACCTTGGACAGGTTATTTAATATCTTCGTGCCCTCGTTTCCTCAGATGTAAAATGAAGATGATAATGCTAACAGCTACCCCATGGGATGACTATGTGAGGATTAAATGAGTTTGTATCTGCAAAGAGCTGAGAGTAGTACCCAGGCTCTAACGAATGAGGATCAAAGTGGACCATTACCCTGGACAGTGGGGCCTATCAGTGACTGGGCATGTCTGTGTCTCTAAAACAGCATCACATAGAAAACTGTCTACACATAGCAATTGTTATCAAATGCTCATGCTTGGATCTTTATGAGATACAAGAAAGTGTCGCTAAGGGACATTGTAGAGTGTTTTCCCACGTAGCGTCCACTAAAGTAGAATAGACAATTCAGGATATGTGAGGTATTTCGGTTATATTATTCAATAGAGGCCAGGAGATAATAGCACTACTTTTACATAACCCTTTTTAAGGTGACTTAAATGGCTCCATTCGACTCCATATGACTCCAGCTGGGAAAATATCAGCTTGTTTTCCATAAGTCTTCCAGAACCTTCCAAAGCAATTGAAGTGTCATTTTCTGAGGTAACCATCTTGGTCTACTAAATTCACATTTACATTCATGAAAAGTTTCCCAAGCCCATCCTATATTGCTAAATTACACTTACATTCATCTTACATGCATCTTACTTTTATGGCATAGACATCTAACTTAGAGTATAAATATCTCACCCTTCTAATGTGCTTTGCGTGCCGTGACATAGGAGTTAAATGGAGCTGGGAAGGCCCATGGCATGATTCCGAGCATGCAGTATATGCAATATAGCGGGCACCGTATTTGGTGCTAATGTGATATAGGCTGACACCAAAGTTAGTGTTTTGCAGTAAATCACCCCCTTTTATTGTCCTGAAAGGTATCATCTGACACAGTGGAAAGTATATCCGCACACACTTGGTTACGAAGATAAACAGCATTTCAGAGAGTCAGCCCACGGTCTGCACCCCACAAAGTCTTCATCAGTCTGCAAATTTACATTCCATTCAATGCCGTAGACGCTTACTGAAGAACTTTGCCCTGGAAATTCTAGTTGTCTTAACAGAGGGGTATAGGAAGAACACTATAGGCCATTCGCTATTCTAATTAGAAGTATCAAGAGCAACGGAAATAGGGGACGGGGCCACATGGGGAGCGGTCGTACCCAACCACAAAATGCTACTTAGCCCCAAAGGGAATGCAACAGGCAGTGCAACGACTTACTATGTAAGGAAAAACCAGAGCACTTTACATATATTGTCTCCTTTAATATTCACCTGGTATAGTACAGTAGGTATTATTTTCATGCCTTTTTGATGAGTAAAGGGATGCTCGGGGTTAAGTAACTACCAAAAGGTCCCAAGGAGAAAGAAGAAACTCCTGAGCCGGGTTTCAATTCCACACAGGCTGACTCTAAGGAAAAGCTTTACCCTTTCTCTGCTGGTGGACTTTTCTCAGCCTTCGGCTTATGCTTGGTACTTTGTTGGAGACTATTGAAATCATTCCATTGTTTCCTTTTGTCACCTCTTTGGTCCTATGATAATCAGGAGAAGTAGCTAGTTTCCAAATGAGTAGACTGAAGCCTCAAGAGCAAGTTAAATCGGACACTTAAAAAAGACAGGGGCTAGGGTCTTAATTCGGTTCTAACCCTAAAGATCATGCTTGTTTTAGAGAAGAGAAATCCATTATTCAATTTCCAAAATAGTCAAAGTTTGGATTTGCTGTCTGACATTCTTCTTAGTGGGTTTTACCCTGGATGTTGTTAGATGGTCCCTCATTACCAGCGAATCCCAGCCCTCATTAAAGAATCTAATCCGGCAGTTATTTTATTCTATCGTGCTATAATTAATGAATATCAAGAGTTTGCTTTACAATAGCAAAGATTTCAGCCCCTCAGAGTTACTTTGGACTGGCAGTTCTTTGTTCCAGCTCAAAAAAAGTATGAGAACGCCCCACTCAATTCTCAGATTTGACTATGGTAATCTCCCCATAATTACCCCTAGTCTGCACACTCAGCACCACCCCCACCCCCAATCTCTAACACCTCCACCTTGGTTGTCTGTAGGCTCTCACTTCGTGCATAGTTCTTTTCATGGGACATCTGCTTCATCCCCTGGGTACGGACATCCCCAAACACACTAATTAGCCTCAATTCATGTTTTGGTGTCCTGCCAATTACTTGTTTTCTCTTGTCTAGACCTGGAAACTTTCTTATTCTGGAATGTTCTATATGCCTACCATTGAATGAGGTGCTGGCAATTAGCTGAACCTGGCCACCTGGTGCGCTAGTTCTCTGTGCTGTGTGACACGTTACCATTTACGGAGTTAGCAGCTTAGAACAATGCGTATCAGGTTTTTGGTAAGTCAGGAGTCCAAGCATAGCTTAGCTGTGCTCACTGCTGCAGGGTCTTATCAGGCGGCAACCTTGGCCAAGACTGTGTTCTCATCAGGGACTCAACTGGGGAAAAATCCCCTCGTAAGCTCTACCAGATTGTTGGCAGAAGGCATCCCCTTGCAGTTGTAGGGCTGAGATCGGTTTCCTACGGGTCTTGGCTGGGGGGCAACTCTCAGCATCTAAAGGATATTTGTTCTTTGCCAGGTGACATTCCCTGTAGGCCTTCTGTGATCATGACAGCTGACTTTGAAGCCGACGAGGGGGAGTCCCTTGCTCCAGTCTATTTAGACGTTCTCATATAATGTAACATAATCGTGGGAATGGGGTTGTGTCACATTTGCCATATTCTGTTAGTTGGAAGCAAGGCACAGGTTCAGCCAAGATTCAGGGGAAGAGAATTATACAAGGGCATGACTCACTGGTGAGAATAATTAGGGTGTGCTGGCCACATCTGGTAACAGTTTTCTTCAATACCCAAGGCCACTCGTGGATTTCTGGGGCCTGTTACTCTGAGATCTTGATTTCCTATCTCTGCCCAGTTTGATGGCTGACTTGGATGGAAGTACACTCTGGACAGGCCACCGGATGAGGCAGTGATCTGTAAGGGGTGCTAAGCACCACTGTGTTAATTGGAAATTTGATGCCCGTAAACTGAATTGTTCACGTGTGACTTTTATATAACAATTGAAATGTCATTAGATTTAAAAGAAAAGCCACTAATAAAAACGTTTCATCGGTCCACACCTGATGACGTCAAATAATTTTTCAAGGTGCAAGTAAGAGTCACAGGTAGTAATCCTACCTGCCCTGAGACCAGCCTCTAAGTGGCACCAGGTAGCAAGTGTAATTCCAGAGCCAAACAACCCAACTTGCCACAATTTGTCGTGAATAAGTGATTTCTTTCTTATTTGTGTCTAGCCCTTCAAATATTTGTCGATTGTACAAAATCATAGTTCTAGGGTCATTCCTAATAAAATGTTTTTTAACATCAGGTGCACATAGTGATTTTCTTATTTTGAAGATTAAATATTTTCGTTAATAGAAAATTAGTTTCTTCTAGTCCTCTTAATAGATTGTTTTTATTTTTTGTTTTAGAGAAAGAGGGAGAGGGATCCCATGCTTGTGCATGTGCCTGCGTGCGGTGGGGATGGGGAGGGACAGAGAGAGAGAGAGACAGAGACTCTTACGCAGGGCTCCATGCCCAGCTTGGAGCCCAACACGGGGCTTGATCCCACGACCCTGGGATTATGACCTGAGCCAAAAATCAAGAGTCAGATGCTCAACCAACTGAGCCACCCAGGAGCCCCTAAATAGATTTGTAATAAAGATGTAAAGATATCACTTTCCAAGGGTACCAGATTCTTCCTCTGACTTGGATGTCGGAGTCTCCATGGGGCAGTGCCCACCAGAGACTCCCCCCTTATCCCTTGATTTCTTATCGGGCTTGCTTAACTTGCCACCTGTTGGTGATTCCACCCTTTGGCCCTCTGAGTGTCTGCTTCCCTATTTGCCCACTTAGCTTGCCTCAATCCACTTTTCCTGTCCCCTCTTAGCCCAGGCTCTGGTTCTACACTGAGCTGCATTTGGAGGTGGTACGGTTGAGCAAGCTAGTGCCGGATGGCATTTTATCATGTGTTACAATTTATAAGTGCATTAGCACGCCTCATTTCCTTTGATCCCCAAAATAACTCTGGTGGGGGTGTATTCCCAAACTTTGTGTATGGTGGACTTCGTTGAGAATTGGGGGCAGGGAGAGAGGTGTTATGTTTGTAATCAGTTCTCATGTTTCTTTTTGGAGCGGCAGACAGGCCTAGAACAGACCACCCTGGGATTTTGCTTTTCTCTGATATTCCCCTGGCCTAAGTCCTTCTTGAGATCAATAAGTCTTAACTTGCCACGGGTTGAGGGATATAGACTTGAACAAATAACATCTTGATTTCATTTAATAACACCGAAAACTCCTCCCTCTCTGGCTGACTTTGCAAGGTTGGTGACCAACGCAATTGGGTTTTTATTTTCACATGACACAAATGGTGAGAGAAATTACCTTTTCTATTATTTTGAGTGGATAAAAAAATGCATACGTGCCACGTTTAGAATCTCCTTCGCTCTGCCAACGTAGCAAATTGGAGACTGGAAATGCAGCTAAAACCGATAAAGGCAAGAGGTTGACTCGAAATGGCAAAAATATAGATCAGCTGAAACAAGTTATCAGAAGGTAGGAAGCTGAGCGAATTCAGCTCATCCAGGCCTGTCAGAAGCACTTTCTCCTGCTGGGTATGATAGAATGTGATTCCCGCAGAATGAATGAATTAGCGTCTTCAAACGTGGAAACCCTGTCTCTCTCTTATGCCCACATGGGGCCATTTACATATTAACATTTTATAGAATTCAAAAACACATCGATCGTTACAATGGCGATGAGAGTTTACCAAAACCAGATAGTCTTTTCATTACTTCAGCAATATTTATATTCAAACATAACGCGGTATTTTTCTGTTTTCTGTGGGAGGTGTTTCCACATGAAGAAATATGAATAAGAAACTGTCCTAGGTTCAAAGTGTTTCCATTCAGTTAATCCAAAAGAGAATGGCAAGTATAATGGGCAACAACGGAGATTCTGAAGCAGTCTTGGAATGCGGTTCTCAAGTAATAATTCAAAACAAACAACATAACGATGTCTGCACCACCTCCTGCTAATCTTCTAAATTCTGTGGCTTCTTTAGTGACCACTTACTACCCATTCCACAAAAGTCTCTCCTGTGTTAGCATCTCAGATACCACACGCACTTTGATCCCCTTTTGCACTTTGATTGTTTTTTCTCGCTTCCATAATCTCCTCTTTTATTTCCTCACTAGGTATTGGTATTTCCTGGGGCTTACCTTAGCCACTCTCTCTCTTCAATCCCCTGCCTTCCCATGGCAACCTGTTCCATGCCCACCGCATCCAGTGCTACCTGGATTGTGATGACTGCAAGCCAATATCTCCATCCAAGCTCCTTTCCTTAGCTCTCTACGCTTTTGTTCTTTGGCTCCCTGCTGTTAATAACTAACAGGATATCCCACAGGAAAATCGAACACATTTTAAACCAAAATTATTATCTTTCTACCTATGCTTGATCTTGCTCTTACGTACGTACCAAAAATCTGGCCATAATTACAGCCTTTTCGCTTTCCGCCATTACCTAATCTCTCATACCTGTCTGGTCACTGGATGTTATAGGTTCTCCATCCTCAATGTCTCTCGATCGCGGACCCTTCTCTGGTACCAGCACCGCTGTTCTGTGTCATATGTTCATCATCTCTCCTGATGAACCATTGTTAGGATTTCCTCACTGAGCTTTCTTCTCATAGTTTCCCTAAGTCTGTCTTCTACATTTTTGGTAGTTAAGTCTTTAAAAAAATAAAAAACATATTACTTGACTTCCATACTTCAGATTTCCTGGGGACGCACTGAATCAGTACCATCTGTGCGCCCCATCCCATGGCTTCCATGATGTGCCCTTTGTCTTCTGGCCCCCTTTCATTGGCATCCCACTTCTGCTTCCATCTTTGGTCGCTGGGTGCACCTTGCTACTTCAGTTATCATCCTTTGGCATTTTATTCCCTCCACCTTCAAGTCTTTCTCATAAAGCTCCCTAGATGCCACCTGTCTGCTGAATATCTCCCAGTTCTAAAGAACCGAGATCAAGCGTCATCTCTTCTGTGAAGACTTTGCATCCATTTTCTCCCCATTCTCCTTCCCGAGGGACTGGATCATTTCTCCTCTTGTGCCGCAATAGCTTCTTTGTTCCACCAGGTTGGACTTTTAATACTTGTTCTTATTTACCTCACTATCTTCCTGAGTCTCCATTTCTTGAGCTAATAAAGCAAATATCAGTAATTGCCAACCTTGGGACCTACCAGACGTGTATGGGCTTTAAAGTAGTTGGATGACTTAAAGTAGGAGAGGACAGCAGACATAGTTTATCAAAATATTGTAATATTTTAATCAAAAACTTAAGCGAAATACAGTATTTTGGATAAAGGAGATAGTCCAACAGAGATCATCAATAGAAAATAATGTCAGGAACATTTTTTTGTTGTTGGGACAACAGTGTTCAGGGTGGGAAATGTATAAGCATTACATACACAAATATTTCTTTTTCTCTTCTTCCTTCCCTTCTTCTTCCCTCCCTCCCTCCCTCCCTCCCTTTCCCATTTGTCTCTCTCTTTTTCTCTTTCACCTCTCAAGCTCACGCTGAATTAGTTCAGTATTTACCAGATATTAAGCACTGTGCCTTCTTCATAATTACCTATTTATTGGATAATTTTAAGTGTACATGAAATGAAAAAAATCCATCTTGACATTTTTTTCCTCATTGAATTATACATAGGTGTCTGTGAATTTGCCCTAATGAAAAAGCAGTGATTCAATAAGTTAGTTATTTAGGGCAGTAACGTTGCAGCCAAGATGAATTGAAGTGAAGGACATGGCTACCCTCATGCCTCCGCTCACTTTTGCTTCCATGTTGACTATACTTCTGAAGTCTGGTCTTAAAATGCTATCAATGACGTTTTCTAAGTCTACCATGAAAAGGGCTTTTCTTTCCCATTTGAATGTTTTGGCTTGAGAATTGTAGCATTTAATCTAGTGTCATGAATTCTGATATTCTGAGAGGTTTTTAAAGAGTTTTTTAATGTTAATTTATATTTGAGAGAGACAGACAGACAGAGCATGAGTGGGAGAGGGGCAGAGAGAGAGACACAGACTCCAAAGCAGACTCCAGGCCCCAAGCTGTCAGCACAGAGCCTGACGTGGGGCTCAAACTCACAAATCGTGAGATCCTGACCTGAGCTGAAGTCGGATACTTAACTGACTGAGCCTCCCAGGTGCCTCTGATATTCTGAGCATTTTAAAGGGGGTGATGGCTGAAGAACCTCATGGGGCTGAAGATAGCCAGTGTTGTGAAGAGTACACATCCTTGTACATAAGGTATTTATCTGGGGCTCTCATGCAACAAAACACAGGGCATTCTGGATGTGGTCATGAGAGGCAGGCCCCGAAGTTTCTTTCTTGAAGCGATTTCAAATCACTTTATGAATTTAACTAGAAAACCCCAATCTTAGAGGCATGCTCTTCAGGATAAGTAAGAGAATCCCCTTTGCGGTTTTGGCTCATAACCCCAAACAAAACAAAACATATTACCTGGTAAGCAAGGTATCAGTAGGTGAATCCTGTCCTATATATAAGGTATTGTAATGCCAGCACATAAGCAGTAAGAAGAGAATGTGTGTGATTCTAAATCGTTTCCAGAAAATACCAGACCCTTGCAGAGTGCCTCAGAGAAGACTCCGATTTCGCATCAGCAGATTATGAATCACATACGAAATAAGTATTTTTCTTTTCATCCTCCTCTTTTATTGAAAAGGCTGGAAAAAGGATTATCCTGCGACAGGAGCTGCATTTATTTGATAAATCTCTGACATCGACTTTATCTAGTTCTTACTAATAAAAACATAAAATGCCATTGTTTCTGTGAGCCGAAACACTCATGTATTGAACATTCAACATAGGAACGTTACATAGCACAGTTTAGATTTAGTTCACTTGGAAATGAACCGTGAAGGACCTTTTCAGTCTCCTCAGCCATGGATGTGCTTTGTTACCCACGAGACTATCACTTCCTTCCAATAAACACGCTCTTCGATTTGTTATTTCATATCAATTACTTTACATCATTGGATATATATTGAGAGCTATTATAGGCTAACAGCTATGCCATGTTCAAAGATACAACTGAACAAAGCCAGGAAAGGCCTCTTTCCCCCGTGGATCTGATAGTCTAATGACAGGGATTTACCATCAAGTACTTCGGGAACAAATATAAAACCACGATCACCATTGGAAGAAGTACATGGCTCACTGAGAAATGTGTGGGAACGGTTCTACCTGGCTAGAGAGATCAGGATGGGTTCCCCAAGTAAGGAAACCTTGAACCGAAGAGATTCAAGGAGCGGAGAGTTAACGAGGTGGTGAGGAGGGAAAAAGTATTTGAGGCAGAAAAAATGGTATTTATTCCATTTCAGTGTTTCGGATGTAACATTGAAGCAACATTTTCATTTGTTCTACTTTTTTTCTTTTTTAAATTGAGATATAATTGACATAAAACCTCGCACTAGTTTTAGGTGTACAACACGATGATTTGATATATGGACATACTGCAAATGATCAACCACGATAAATTTAGTTATCTATGACCACACATGGTCACAACTTTTTTTCTTATGATGAGAACTTTTTAAGATCTACTCTCTGAATGACTTTCAAATATACAGTACAGTATTGTTAACTATAGTTGCTATGCCATTCATTGTGTCCCCACATGAATCTCAGTTTCTCCTTGATCCATCCGAATGCCTTTGGGAAAAGTTTTCACATATATATATGTATGTGTGTGTGTGTATATATATATATATGAATTTATTTATTTATTTTTACCCAGAGATAAAATATAACCCTGTGATTTCATTTAAGGATTATAATTAAGTCAACATCATTCGTTCTGTTTTGTTTGTTTGTCTTCTTTCCTACGTTATTCAGACAAGCTTTTCCGAACATAAATATCGCCCATTAGCTATTAGGGAAAAGAGGCTAAGAAATCAGGAAGTGTGCCATCCTGTTGTAGGATATGGAGAAAAGGTTTTGAAGAAAACCTCTTGATTTTCCAACATCTGCTTTGCTCTCTTTACTTGGGGTCATCTTTCCATTTTCTGTAGTACTTTAGAGTATTAGACCCAATTACCTCAAAAATCTGAATTGCCTTGTCTTAGTTTATTATTGCTGTTGTCATTCCAACAAGGTAAGGTTGAGGTAGATTTGTTGTGTTAAGGATCCTAGTTCTGCACCCTTTGCTCTCTCTATGCCTTTGGTCCTGTAGCTTTACAGCTCTTCCCAGGGGGCAGACTCTATCGCCCCGTCCGTTGGATCTGAGCCAGATTTGCAGCTTGTTTTGGGTAGTGAGATGCCAGTGAGCACAGGCACCACGGGCAGAGGCTGGAGAAGACTCGTGTGTTTCAGCTTGCTCCTTGCTCCTCTGAAACGGCCCCGAGAACATGCCCAGGCCAGCCTGTTGGGTGGTGAGACGTGTGGAGGAAAGCCCCGATCACCGATGCCATCCTCAGCCACAGCACCTGGGTGAACCCGACGCCAGAGTGGCCCGCCGAGCCCAGCTGAGCCCGTGGGAGTCACTGACCTGGAGACTTAGGAGCAAAATAGATGCTTATTGTGTGACCTCTTGGAGTTTTAGGGTGATTCATTATGTACCATTATTGTGGTGGCAGAATAGTGATAGAGAAATTTTCTACTTGTAACTTTGTTATTCTTGATAATTTTCTGCAGCCGTCCACATTTTGTTTTCCAATGGAAGCCAGTTTAAAAAAATTGTAAAATAGATTTTGGCTACAAATATAATCTTTCAGGAGGCTTTATATTCTGTCAGGTGTGGTATACCCATAGTTAGCCACTGGAAATTTCGGAAAAATGAAAATCCCACGCTCCCCCTTTTGTCTACAAGTAAACTAAAATATGTAGTCCGTTTGTCCCAACACGATTTGTTTTCTTTATGAAGAAAATTCAGGTCACCGATACTATGGTCTAGAAATGAAAATGCCACATGAGGAGGGTGTGACCATTGTCTTCGTTATGAGAGGTGCACCAAACAATGCTGGTCTGAAATTGTATTGAATATAAACTCGCGTTAGTTTTATTAGCTGTAAAGAAAGTTTCTCATATTCCTCCTCTTTAGAAATGTGCCTGGCTCCTTGGGCATGGAAATGTGACCACAGGGCCAAATTCGACCTCTGAGTCTGTGTTACCACTTCGATTCCAACTCCCTGAAAGGACGTGACTCAGGAAGCAAACAATGGGAAAGTCATGCGTTACAGCAGAGAGGGTGTTATGCACAACCCGCTGAGTCACACCGTGTATCACTTATACTTTTTACTAGTTTATGTTGAAGAAAATGTGAGGTTATTAAGAAAACTCTAGGCTTAGTTAAGATTGTTTTTCCCTGGCCCTCACATATATGTGGACTTCTCCCTGCCAAGAGTCCAGAAGATGGGAAGGCTGCCTAGCCAGGTGAGCCCCCCAGCCTTGGGGGAAGGGGCTGCAGAATGGGAACATAGCTGAAGGAGGTCACGGGCGTGGGAGAGGTCCCTGGCCCTCAGGGCTGCTTTGTGACTATACAGCCCGTACCATGTAGATCGTGGCAATTGACTCTAGAGATGGCAGAGTGTTCAGAAAATTGATTCCCTTTGTCCAGCACACCGTCTCTGTGGACGGACAGCTGTTCACGGCGTCTTTGGTGGGTTAGTCAGAGCTTTACTTTGAAATGATTACATCACACACCACCCATACAGTGGAACGTTAGACAACATGAAAAATGATAGCTACTTCAAAGAAAATGTTAACGACTTGGAAAAAAATGCAGTATGATAGAGATGAAAAAAGGCAATGTTAAAACTGCACATGTGTGCTCGTAATTAATTATATGCATGTGGGGGTGCTTGGGTGACTCGTCAGTTGGGTGACCAAGTTCAGCTCAGGTCATGATCTTGTGGTTCATGGGTTTGAGCCCCACGTGGAGCTCTGTGCTGACAGCTCAGAGCCTGGAGCCTGCTTTGAGTTCTGTGTTTCCCTCTCTCTCTGTCCCTTCCCCTCAGTCTCTCTCTCTCTCTCTCTCTCTTTCTATGCCTCTCTTCCTCTCTCTCAATCAAAAATAAGTAAACATTAAAAAAATTCTATGCATGAGCATTTACTTATTTGTCCTATGAAAGGACCAGAAGGAAGCTTACCAAGTGGTTGTCTCTATGGGACGGATTTATGATTGTGTAAGACTTTATGATTAGAGAAATTAACATATTGATTAAAATATACTGGCTTAGGAGCACTTAGGAGACAAGAGATTTGCCTTATTTATTTCCAAGTTCGAACATTCGAGAGCCCAGTACTTGGGAAGACCCTAGGGGGAAAAGCATACCTGATGAGTGAAAAGGAGCCTTCAGTAGGTTGACTAGGACCTCAGTTCAGAAAGCAGAAGACCACGGCTCTTTAAGGTGCGGTTATAAGAAAGCAGAGATACTCTTTCTTTAAGAGTTGCTGTCATCTGTATCCTAAAATACAGGACCTACCTGTGATTTGGAACCATTTTTTTCATCATTTGACAACCTTTGGGTTGTCTCTGCATCACTTTATGGTTTTTTTTTTTCCTATTGTTAAACAGTCGTAATTATTATTTTTTTTATTTTTAATATTTATTTATTTTTGAAAGAGAGAGAGACAGAGACAGAGACAGAACATGAACTGGGGAGGGGCAGAGAAAGAGGGAGACACAAAATCTGAAGCAGGCTCCAGGCTCTGAGCTGTCAGCACAGAGCCCAACGAGGGGCTCGAACTCATGAACCACAAGATCATGACTTGAGTCAAAGTCAGATGCTTACCCGACTGAGCCACCCAGGTGCCCCTGAGGGGTGGGCAACTGAAGAGAGACTATGAATGACGAAGAAAATAAAGGAAGCCTTTTTTTCTGATTTTGGTGAAAACCTTTCCTCCAGGAAGTCTTCCTGGATTACTGCAACTACTCTTCTGCTTTACTGTCTTCATTACACACTGTCATTCAGCCAAACGCTATGCCAAATGCATGCTTTGTTTTCCCCCGACTCATTTTTGTTCTGTCCTCACAGGCAAGGCTCATCGCTTATTACTTCTCTTTTCTCCTATAAAACGCAGTTGTTTCCTACGGGCCGGGCGCTGTTCTGGGCTCACTGCTTAGCTGGCTGCGGGAAGCAGGTGATTTCTCATTCCCATTCTACAGATGAGAAAACTGGGTGGAGAAGTTAAGGACCTTGCCAGCATCACACAGCTCATTAAGAGTGAAGTTTGCTTCGATATCCCTGTTCCTAATCCCAAGGTTAATAATATTAGTGAATGCTTAGTCACTGTGTGGCAGTTGCTTAAAAGATGGCCCAGATATCTTTGTGATTCCAAAAATCACTTAGACCATAAATGGGAAAGAGTAATAGTATGTGATAAATTTGATAGAAAGTCTCAAAGCTTGATCCTACTTTGAAGGACAAGTCCCAAGCAAATGAAATTTTAGCTCTGTTTGAATTACTCAAGGCAACGTGAGCTGTCGTTACCTTTGGGATGAGGGTGTCTCTGTGGACACCTAAAAACACCTTCTTAGGCTGTTGGGAGAAGTAAACATTTCCGTCCGCTTTCTTCGTTCTGCGTGTTGTCGTGGCTCTAATTTTGCAGACACAGCAGATTCCTAATGAACAAAAGCAGAGTAGAGGCAACTTCCAACCAAGATCCAACCAGAGCGATGTTAATGGGATAGGAAGGTTTAAAACAATACATTGAATCGCCATGTCCCCGCAGCTCCTGAGAACAGAGCGGTCAGTATCTTCGCAAAGGGGGCCCCGGCGGTGTCAAATGATCCCCCCCAGAACCAGAACTTGATCTGGGAAGGAGGGCGTTCCTTCTTGCCTTAGGCTGCACCCCACCTCACACGTGTGCTCTGGGGATAATCATTTTCCTTCTCCCTGCTGGAGTTTTCTTATCTGTCATGTGGGGAATTCATAACCGGCCTCTCCTTGGAAAGTGTTTGAAACCATTCCCTGCAAGGCGGGGGTCAGTCCTGCTTGTGATTCGTATCACCGTATCGCCATGACAGGCCGGCCCTGGCTTGGGAGGGAAAAAGTGAGCCGGCCCCGCCTGACGCGATTGTAACCCTAGGAGCCAGCCAGCTTTCTTTCAGACCTGACCCCGACAGCCTCGTGCTACCCGATATGGCGCTCGGCCTTCTGACAGCTGGCCCGGGGTCGTCCGGTTCAGAGCAGAAGTGGGCCCTGCGGACAGAACGCTCGCAGGGCTCTCTGAACCATCCAGCTGGGGTGGCTCCAGGCTCTCCTCTGTGCCAAATGGAAAACGCAGTCCGTGTCCATCCTAGGGAAGCCCGGCACGGGGGAGCGGTGCACTCGGTTCCCACCTTTCTCCCGAAATTTCCATGTAGCCTGAGCCGCTGCATCCCTCTTCTTCACCGCTCACCACCAACCACAGACATTCCCAAAGCCTGCGGACTCTGCCTCTTGGATCTCAGCTCTTGGGCCACGACAGCAACTTTGTAGTTTGATGTCTGCTTGGCCGAAATCTACTCCTCCGGGGGAGAAAAGAGTAATTGCCCGGTGGGTGATTTCACCTCTGCTACTCCCCCGTCCCCATCCTGGTAGAGGGGTTTTGATAGAACCTGAAAAAACAAACTCGTCTCCCGGGTTCGGCAACAGGAGGAGAACAGACTTCAATGGCGACAGCCCGCGTATAATCTCCTGGGCCCGTTTCTGTTTTAATTTTCCTGAAGATTGAAGTGGATGCAGTGTAGAGACCAGAGCAGGATAATGCTGCAATCCTCTTGATTGCCACGTTGTGATATTCACTAGCTGCGTTCCAAGACGTGTGTAAGAAGCCGCCGTCCTTCGACCCAGGGACCCCGCAGTCTGTCGCCTATCCCTGGGGAATTAAAAGCAAATGTATATCCTATGATATTCCCGGAGATTAAGTTCTTTGAAAGGCATTTTGTTTTATAATCATGCAAATACATCTGTTCTTGTTTTTCAGGCTGGTAACCAGATCTCAGACGGCCAGTTAAATAATCTCTCTTTTCCTTTCTTTCTTGTCCCTCTCCTGTCTCCCTTACCTTTGCTCTTTGATGCATAGACGGGTAGGGGGGGTAATTGGGCGCCGAGAATCCACAATGACGGAGGGTCGATTTTTATTTCGTATTTCTTCTGAGGCTTTTACTGTTCCTGACTGTGCGTGGTTCGAGAAAGGCGAAGGAGAGAGGTGGATGAGAAGGTCAGTCCGTTGTGTTACCTCTCGATTCTGTATATTTCCCCCTCTAAGTCTGTTTACTCCCGGAATCACTCGACAGGCCCCACTTTCTTCTATGAAATCTAGCTTTGAGCAGCCAAATTTTGGGCCCCGGGGAGGCACACGGAGTAGTCCTAGGATGCGAAGAGGTAAAAGAAATGGGGGACTTTTTCTTAAAATGACCCGAAGATCACGGCCTTAGCGGCGACCCATTCTACAGTTTTTCTTCTAAATAAACCAAGATCGTTTTATGCAAGATAGATGGAAGCTTTGTTCTTTTGCACTTTTAAAGCTCACATGTCATCACAGGTCCATTTCCGGTTCCCTGAAGGGAAGCGGCCATTGTGAGTGTGAGGTACTGTATTTGCATAAATGGTCTCCGTGGTAGAATCACAGGTCACAAGGGGCAAGTTGAGTTAAGCTGAGTATTGGAATTCCAGTAAAATTTTATTTCAAGGTTTGGATAAAAAAGGGCATTTGTTTAAGAACACCTTAATGGGGCACCCGGGTGGCTCAGTCCGTTAAATGTCTGACTTCAGTTCTGGTCATGATCTCGCTGCCTGGGGGTTCAAGCCCTGCGTCAGGCTCTGTGCTGACAGCCCGGAGCCTGGAGCCTGCTTCGTATTCTGTGTCTCCCTGTCTCTCTGCCCCTCCCCTGCTCACACTCCGTCTCTCTCCCCAAAATAAATAAAAGCGTTAAAAAAAGAGAGAGAGAGAGAGCACCTTAGTATATTTTTCACGAATGTGCATTGCAGCTTAAGGCAGAACACTGGTAATTCGTGAACTGTGTCTACCTATTTGCACATTTGAAGATTAGAGTTTAGTATGTGGTTTATTTTTGAAGGGTAATCAAGGGCTATTCTAAGATTTTAAGTTGATTACAGGCATCAGTGTTTGCAAACATTGATCCAATCTGCCTAAAAGTGTGTGATGGATGAAATTCATACACAATAAAAATTTAAACACGTTTGTAACACAGATGGATATTAGGAAAACTTTCATAAGGATTCAAATGTATTACTTATTTTTAAAAAGTATTAGTAATTATGAGGAGGCAGAGATTCCTAGGCAAATCATCAGTCACAAAAAAGAAAGTTACTGTGTTTCCTAAAGAAAACTTCTTTTAATCATTTAGTAAGTCATATAATCTGTGTTACTTCATTGTTAAATAATCCATAATTTGACTGTTTAGAAAAACCCGCTCTAATCTTTCCAGTGTCATTGGGGCCTGACTGGGCCTGATATTGTATTAAACCTGAATCTTTCCCTTTATGTCAGATTCTGGCTCCCAATGGCATTTTGCTGGGTAATCTCGCCAAAGGGCTAGGCTATAAAGCTAAGTGTGTTTCCCTCCTGAGATAGAGCCACATGAAACTAAACACATCTGTGTCAGAACATGGGTTCTGTTCCTGAGTTGAACACTGAAGCCAAAGTTGGAACTGAATCATTCTTTTTCAGTTCAACACTGTCCTGGAATCGTTATAACATTTCTGTTCTTCATAATAGAAGAATATATAGGATTGTAATAAATGCGTGGAAGCTCCAGATGGCTTTCTCCTGCCATCAGCAGTGTTTTGTATTTAGCCCTTAGTGCCGGCATTCGGATAAAGTGGCAGTTCTCCACGTTGGGGATGGAGAAAGAACTAGAAGAAATGGTGCATCAGAATCTCTGGGAAGGAGGTTTGGATTGGGTGTTGGGTTTCAAAAAACAGGCTTGCTTGCTTGAGAATCAATTCCATAGTGAAACCCTGTCACTAATGGGATTATACCGGGTGAAAGCGATAGGCTTGAAGCCATTGATTTAAAGTATTTGTAGCAGGTGGTCAATTTCAGTGAATGCCAAGACCTCTCCCTCCCCGGGGCAGGGGTTGGGGCTGTTTTCATGAGTGGATATGCACTGAGGGGTGTGTGTGTATGTGCGCATATGCCTGATGGGAGCCTGGAGAGAAGCTGGTGCTTCCCTTTCCCTCCAAATGATAGGAAAGACAGGAAACGGAAGAACGGGACGCTGTCTGTTTCCTGTCCTGTGCTTAGAGGCAGTCCTGACTCTGGTACTCAGACTCAAGGTGCCTTTAGGGATTCTCAGAATTTTGGAAGCTCTGTGAAATTCAGATAGTAGAGTCAACATTTCATTTTCTCACAGGCTTGAGGGACTGAAGATTTGGGTAAAAACTTTTTTTAACTTTACGATAACCATTATGATAATGAATTACTAGGAATTCAAAACGCTATGTCAGTGTCATACCCTGAAGGCTGAATTTTGACACAGAGAACTATTGACATCAAGAAGATACAAAAACTCTGATGGTTTTTTTTTTTTTAATGATAAAGAAGTTTTCCAGCAAAATGATACATTCTGAGAAACTTTCCATGTGTGGATTATAGCCAGTAAGTATTTTAAACCCTAAGATAAAAATTAATGACCGAGATTGCTCCCGACTACCACAATTTATTGGCTGTGTGACTTGCGACAAGTCTTTTTCACTCTGTGACAGTTTCCTCATCAGTGGAAGAAGGTTAATACTCATCGCTCCACATTCTTCCCGAAAAGTGCCTTATTAATGTTTTAGTTTTATTCCTTAACCCAGTGACTGAAGCCAGGTAAAACTTACCTGTGAATCTGATTTATCAGATAACTAAGAAACCAAATTTCAGAAAATCATCAGAGCATTTTCCAGTGTTTCGGGGAAATTCTTACAGGAATCCCTGCCCCCTCCCTCCATCAGAACCTCCCCCTCTACCCCGCCACCCCAAATCTTTGATATTATCAAACTTAATGTATACTATTTATCGTAATTTCTTTTTGTTAGTAGGTATCAATATTTCTTTACCTAAAACTTCTGAATGCACATGAAGGGAGTACTTTGTGCCTTGAGAAGATTCCAGGACTACAGCACAGAGAGGAGAAACCCAAACAGAATCCAGCAATCTTGTAGATTTGAGGAGACAGATCTTAGAGTTCAGAAGGTCAAGGAGTCTAGAATTTGTGAGGCGTGGTACTGGGTGCGGGGGTGGGGTGGGGGGAGAAAGAGTGATTGAAATGTACGTGCACAAGGGTCCCGTTGAGACTGGCCGGATATATTTTGCAAGTGTCTAGGGTGAAACTACATCATGCCTGATGAGAACAGCTTCTAAGGGGGCAGCTATTACTTGGGGCTGTAAGACAAACATTCCTGGAACTCACACCGACCCAGGACGTAGTTTTTGTGTGTATTTCCTCAAACTCAAGCCAAAGGAAACATCTTAGAAAGGGCATCACTTGCGAACAGTGCTGACTTAGAGTTAACATAAAGCCATTGCAGCCATGCCCCAAAAGATTTTAAAACCAGATAACATATAGCTCAAACTAGCCCAAATCACCTAATTACCTGATGAAAAAATTCCAACACTCTTTAAAGAAATACGACCAAATCCATTGCTCAAAAACAGAAACATCTAAATATACCTCCTTCAGTAAAAAGAAAACATAATGAAATTTGAATAAACAGAAAATATAGCACCTAAGCGTAAGGGAAGAAGTCAATAAAAGCAGATCCATAAATGACAAAAATGTGCCTTATATACACAAGATGACAGGAAATCATGACCATGATGGAAGAAATGGAAGATATAAAAAATGCAAATATAATTTGATGAAAAAGACAATATGTGAAATAAAAAATACACTGAATGAGAATTACAGCAGATTCCACATCGGGAACAAAAATACCAGTGAAATCGAATGCACTGTAATAGAAAAAAATCCAAAATAAAACCTGGTGAAGAGCGCCTTAGTGGCTTAGTAGGTTAAGTGTCTGACTCTTGATATTGCGTTGGGTTGTGGTCTTGTAGGTTCATGGAATCAGGCCCTGTGTTGGGCTCTGTGCTTGGAGTTCTTTCTGTCTCTCTCTCTTTGCCCATCCCCCATTTGCGAGCATGCTCTCTCTCTCTTTCTCTCTCTCTCTCAAAAAAAATAGATA
This sequence comes from Paguma larvata, assembly GCA_030068075.1. Classification (NCBI taxonomy): domain Eukaryota; kingdom Metazoa; phylum Chordata; class Mammalia; order Carnivora; family Viverridae; genus Paguma; species Paguma larvata. The sequence continues at coordinate 21,518,060 of CM057829.1, forward strand.
TTTGAAATATATATATTGAAAATAAAGCATTGTATATTAAAAAGTAATTAAAGCCTCAGTATTCCATTGGGCAATATCCAGTGATATGATATGTGTCCAATTGGAGACAAATTGGTGAATCAAATAATTTATGAAGAAATGATACATTTTTTCCAAATTTTAAAAAATGATAAAACCACGTATTTCAGAAACTCAGTAAACCCAAAGCAGATTAAATATTTTAAAGAGAAGACTAATGCACATCATAATAAAATTGCAAAAAATTAGTGATAAATAAAAATATTAAAACAAGTCAGAAATGTCCCATTACATATATATATATAGAGAGAGAGAAAAAAAATTATAGCAGATGTCTATCAGAACCTGCAAGCCCAAAGAAAATGAAGTAATGATTTTGGGGTGATATATATATTAAAAATGTCAAATTATGCCCAACGTATATTCTATACCCAATGTAACTATCTGTAAATTATTCTTTTGAGACCAGCACTGATTGCAAGAAATGCTGAAGGAAGTTTTCTTCCCTAAGGAACTTGAAACTAAATAAAAACTCAGATCTGTACAAAGAAGAAAGTCAAGCATGGTAAATATGTGGGCAAGTATGAGAGATATTCCCCTCACTTGTCAATTTCTTTTGAAATCCTCTCTAGAGCAAAAGTGATAGCCGTGCATTATGGGGTCTGTAACGTCAAGAATGGCAAAGCTGAAATGGACTATCTTGTGAAAAGTTTCTTAAACTGTATGTGCGTGATGTAATGTTCTAAGATAGATCATGATAAAGATGTATGTCGTAAATAGTAAAGCAGTCGCTCCAAATAAAACAAAGCGATAGATTTAATAGGTCAATAGAGGAGTTAAAATGAATTTAATAATAAAACAAGCTCGTTAATCCAAAAGAACCCAGAAAAAAAACAATGAATATAGGACGCACATTGAAAACACATAGTAATGTGATAGATTTGCATTCAACTGTGTTGATAATCCTATTACATATAAATGGTTTAAAATGTCCAGTTTGGGGTAGAGAAGCAAACTAGACCCTACAGTATACAGTCTATACAAAACCCACTTTAAATATAAATATAGATGGGTTAAAAGCAAAAGGATGGGCCAAGAAGACCATCCGAACATTAATGAAAACTAATCTGGAGTGGCTATATCAATAGCAAACAAAATAGATTTCAGAACAAGAAAAATTACTATTGATAAGTAGGGTCCTTTCCTCAGGATGAAGGAATCTCATTGAGAAGATACACCAGTCGTGGGGCGCCTGGGTGGCTCAGTTGGTTAAGCGTCTGATTTCAGCTCAGGTCGTGATCTCACCGTTCATGAGTTCGAGCCCCGCGTCAGGCTCTGTGCTGTCAGCTCGGAGCCTGGAGCCTGCTTCAGATTCTGTCTCTCTCTCTCTCTCTCTCTCGGCCCCTCCCCCACCTCTCAAAAATAAATAAACCTTAAAAAAAATGAAGAAGATAAACCCGTCATAAATGTGCACGTAATAACCAAAATACATGAAAAACAGCTGACAGAACTGAAAGAATACAAAGGACAATTGAAAGTTGCAGATGCCAATACTCTTGTTTCAGTAATTGACAGAATAAGTAGGCAAGGGTTAGTAAGAATATAAAAGAGTTGAACAGTACTATTAACCAGATGGATCTAGTCGACATTTATAGATCAGGCCACTGACCAGGAACAGAGCAGCCACGCTTTCAAAGCACAGTGGAACAGTCATCAAGCTGATCATATTCTGATCATTTAAAATGACTCAAAATATTTGAAATACTAAAATAGTATCAACTGGATTCTCTAACCACCACAGAATTAGATTCGAAACAAACAAAAAGCCAGCAGTATATCTGTGAAATCCCCCAAATGTTGGAAATTCACAACACTCCTATCGCATGGGTTGATGAAAAAAATTACGACATCCCTGAACTGCGTGAAAACAAAAAAACATGTCAAAATTTGGGAAATGCAGCTAAAGCAGCCCTTAGGATAAAATTGATAGCATGAACTACTCACAGAAGAAAAGAAAATGGTCTAAAATGAGTGATTTAATTAAGCTTTTACCTTAAGGGGAAAAATATCAAATTCAGCTTGAAGTAAAAAATAGGATGGAAATAATAAAGATAAGTACAGGAATCCATGAAATAGACTATAGACAAAAAAGAATCTAAGTCTGGCTCTTTACAGAGATTAATAAAATCGCTAAATGCATAGCAAGACTAATACAGAAAAAGAAAGAAACACAAATTACCAAGATTAGAAATGGAAATAAGAACCTAAATACAGAGCCCACAAATGAGAAAAAGATAAGAAAAGGTTATAAACAGGTTTACACCCACTGTGACAAGTACTGTGGAGCAAACTCCTTGAAACATAAACTCAAAGAGAGGTAAAGCTCGCCCGCAAAGAAATGCATAAACAAATAGCTTTATATCATTTGAATGCGTTGTTTTCATTCTCACAAAGAAAGTCCAAGTACAGTCGGCTTTACTGGTGAAGTCATCAAAAATTTTAAAAAAAGTATATAATAGTAATAGCACAAAAACTCCTCCAGAATATTGACAAATATATATATATGTGTGTGTGTGTGTGTGTGTGTGTGTGTGTGTGTGTGTATGATATGTATATATGATGCTTCCTAGTTCATTTTATGAGGCTAGCATTATCCTGATACAAATACATTACAGGAAATTTGCAGACCAATATACCTCATGACCATAACTACAAAATCTCTTAACAAAAGAGCAAACCCAAGTCAGCAATAAAAAGGATAATACTTACAACCGCTTGGAGCTTATTCCAGGAATGCAAAGTTAGCTTAACATTTTTTTTAATGGTTATTTATTTTTGAGAGAGAGTGAGCGGGGAGGGGCAGAGAGAGAGGGGGACAGAGGATCTGAAGCAGGCTATGCATTGGCAGCAGAGAGCCGATGCAGGGCTCAAACTCATGAATCATGAGATGTGGACGCTCAACCAACTGAGCCACCTAGGCGTCCCTGGTTTAAAATTTAAAATAATAATAACAATTATTCAACAAAATTCATCATATTAACAGATGTAGATGAAGAGCCATGCAATCATCTCAAGGAAGGAAAAACAAAACAAAACAATAATCAACCCTTTGAGAAAAGTCTACTCTCTTCTAAGGTGAAAAAATACCTCAGCCACCTGGGAATACAAGAGTACTTCCTCCACATAACAAAAAACACCCACCTCCACAACACTACAAATAACATCATACTTGGTGGCAAAAGATTGAATATGTTTTCCTTAAGAAGGAAAATGGTGCACACCAACTATTTCTATTTAATATTGCTGTGATACTCCTAGCCAGTGCAATGTAGGTTGGAAAGGAAATAAAAGCATTGGGGGGGAGGAAGTAAAACTCTCATTATCTTAGATAAAATGACCATTTATTCAGAGAATAAAGAATCTATCTTTAAAAAATTACTAGAAAAGTAAGTCAGTTTAGCAAGTTTGCAGGGTATAAGGCCAATATACAAAAGCGATTGCATTTCTTTATATTGGCAGCAAATAATTGGAATATGAAATTTAAAAGATAACACCATTACCAACATTTGCAACAGAGAGAGGAAATATAATCGCCCAGGTGCAACACCTGTTACACTGACAACAATAAACTTTGATGAGGAGAAGAATGAAAGATTATCTGAATGAATAGAGAGATTATAGCATATTTATGGATCAGAAGACTCAATGATTTTAAGTTGCCAGTTCTTCACAAACTGACTTTGATTCAGTGAAATTCTAACAAAAAGTCTTAGCAAGATTTTTTGTAGAAATGGATTCTAAAATTTACCTAAAAAAGCCAAGGTCCCAGAGTAGCCAAAATGATGTGGGGTCGAAAATCAAAAGCAAAAACAAAAACAAAAGCAAAGAAACTGAAGGGCTTGAACTACTTGATTTCAAGAATTTCTACGAATCTACAAAAATAAAGACCGTATAATGATTGATACAGAAATTAATGGAATAAAACAGAATCCAGAGATAGACCACCACATATACATTTGATTGCCAAGGTAATCAGTAGAAAAGAGTGTTTTCATCAAATGATGCTGGAATGAAGTCTGACTCCATAGGGGGAAAATGAATCTCAAAGCTGACCTCACGCTATATACAAAAATTAACTCAATACAGATTGATCATAGAGCTAAACATATATGCCCAAGCTACACACACTGAAAGACATCAGGGAAAAAAACTACATGACCTTGAGCTAAAGAATTTTTAGATCACAGAAAAGAATCATAGACTTAAGCGTGAGAACTAGACCCATAAAAGTTGTAGCAGGAGATCTGTGTGACCTCAGCTTCCATAAGATTGTTTAGGTCCTACACAAAGAGCATGTACCATAAAAGAAAAACACAGTAAGTTTGGACTTCATCACATTTTTTCTCTCCAAAGTACACCATGAAGAAAATCAAAACACCAGGCACAGAATGGGAGAAAATATTTGCAAAACATATATCTGATAAAGGTTTTGAACCGAGAGTGTATAAAGAATATAATTCAATAACGGAAAGTCCTGCTGGACTGACTAGAAAAAAACAAGCAAAAGAATTAAATACTTCATCAAGGAAGGAAGATATATGAATGGTCAGGAAACACAGGTATTTTGCATTATCAGTCAATGGTGAAAAATGCAAATTTTTTAAAAATTTAAAAAATTATTTATTTTTGAGAGAGTGTGCACAAGTGGGGAAGGTGTAGAGAGAGAAGGAGACAGAGAATCCGAAGGGGGCTCCACGCTGACAGCAGAGAGCCCGATGCAGCGTTCGAACTCATGAACCATGAGTTTGTGACCTGAGCCAAAGTTGGGCACTTACTTGACTAAGCCACCCAGGCACACGAAAAATGCTAATTGAAACAATAATGAGATACCTCTACACACACTCTGGGACTCCTGAAATTAAAAAAGACTGAAAATACCATGCGTTTCTGTTGATAGGGAGCAATCAGAAATATCATACGTTTCTGATAAGAATGTCGAATGATACAACCACTTTGGAAGACATTTATAAATTTACTATCAGGTTAAATAGCCTCACCAATCCTAATTTCACAAAGAAAGTATTCTGAACCAGCGTTTGGCACACTGCGCATTTATACACTCATGCACATATTCATTTAACACGAGTAAGGGTCTAGGTGATTGGCGCCACTGAAAATCACAATGTCGTAAGCACAACATGGCGCTGAAAGAGCTTATGGCTTAGTCGAGGTGACGGTCGGGCTTAAACAACATGGTGGGGGCACCTGGGTGGCTCAGTCGTTTAAGGGGCTGACTTCGGCTCAGGTCATGATCTCACAGTCTGTGAGTTTGAGCCCCATGTCGGGCTCTGTGCTGATGGCTCGGAGCCTGGAGCCTGCTTCGGATTCTTATCTCCCTCTCTCTCTGCCCTTCCCTTGCTCATGCTCTGTCTCTATGTCTCTCAAAAATAAAATAAAAATATTAAAAAAAGAACAAAACAGTATGGTGTCCACTATGGGACCATGTAGGAAGACTGTTGATAGCAGATTTGTGGAATGAGGGAAGGCTTTTCAGAGGTAATGATGGCCAAGTGGAAACCTGAAGACTTTCTAAGTACCGTACCATATGGCTACTGTCTTTCTGTGCTTCAGCCCACATAGCTTTTAAAATCTGTGTCCGGCTATCCCCCAAAGCCAAGGGATCAGAACTGTACCACAATCGAATACCCTCCCTAGAGAGTTGAAGGTAGGGAGGTGGACAATATAAATCAGTGATGAGTTTTATCACTGGCCACGTTTGTGCTTTGGCCACTGTATCTTCTTTGTACGTGTATGCTTAACAATCCACAGCACCATTAAATTAAGCAGAGAAGTGCTCTATGAATTATCTGTTGCATGAGTGATGAGGGTATGTCTAGGGAATGCGTGAACTAGGAGCTGGATCTGGTGGGAATGAGGCAGAATGGGTTATCTGGGGTCCTGGGTCCGTGAGTGAATGGTAACTGCCTCTGTTTATGATGAGGCCTCCTTGGTCTGACAGGATGGCTGTGGAGGGCTGAACTCACCACGTAAAATTTGGAGTGACTCACCTCTCAGCTCTTGCTATGTTGTCCTCCTCAAACACTAAGCCTGGAGGAAAGTTTTCTAGCACTTTTAAAGCTATATCATGGTAGAGAAAATCCAGAGTTCTTTACTATTCTTAATCCACCTTACCAGGCTGAAGATTCCTTGATATGTATATATTGTTTTCTAAGAATGCAGGGCATATATATTATTGTAAACAACAATCTGAATCATAGAATCGAGTAATAAAAAAGTACTCTTCTTCACAGCAATTGATTTCAAAATAAGTCTCTGGCCATAACAACTTGGGATTTTGTGTTATTCAGATTGTGTTAACTGAGGAAAAAATGCATGATTTGTTTCCTGGGTGTGGAAGGAAACCCTGAATCTTACTTACCCAGGGGAAAAAACGCTGGGTAAGTAACCTGAGGCACTGAGGTCGTAGAAGTAGAAACAGGGATTTGGTGTTCTCCTCTTTTTTTTCAAAAACTATAAATCTCTTTCTGTGTGCTTTATTATTTTATTTTTATTATTTTATTTTTGTCTTCTCATCTGCCTTAACTCATGTCTTTCTATTTCCCTTTTTGCTTTGTTCATATTTCTTAGCTTGTGGGGTTTCCTCGGTCCCTGCTGATATCAGTGGTTCTCAAACTCGACTGTACATCAGAATTGCTCAAAGGTGTGGTTAACACAGACAGCTGGGCTAAGACTTTAGAGTCTCTGATTCAGTCTGGAGAGAGGAGGGGTATGTGTGAAAATTTGCATTTGTCATGAGTTCCCAGGTGATGCTAATACTGCTCTTCCTGTGTCCACACCTTGAGAATCACTGACTTCTAAATCACCCTGCTGGTTGCAGCCAAAGGAGGTTGTGAATGTTCTAGAATGGGCTAAAGTGGAACATAAGTGGTCTGGAAGCCTAGCTGCAATAAACCCGTGCACCAACTCTACGCTTTCAAGGTTACTTGCCGATCTTGTTTTTAACCTGAAGGTTGGAGATGTTTTAAAATCTTTTCATAGCAGTTCCAGCAATTTATAAATTTAGAAAGTGTGTAGTTTGGAAAATGTTATCATTCTTCATTGTCTCTTCCATCTGATAAGTTTTTTTTTCTTGATTTGCACAATCACCTTGTAAAAATTTTTTAATGTTTATTTACTTTTGAGAGAGAGAGAGAAATAGACCGTGTGGAGGGGGGGGGCGGACAAAGAGAAAGGGAGACACAGAATGTGAAGCAGGCTCCAGGCTCCAAGCTGACAGCAGATAGCCCGACTCAGAACCACAAACAGTGAGATCATGACCTGAGCTGAAGTTGGATGCTTAACTGATTGAGCCTCCCAGGTGCCCCAATCACCTTGTAATTTTTAAGCCTTTGGTGAATAGCTTCTACTGAAAACATCACCAAATAGATCATCTTATTACACGGTTCTGATAGCTGAAGAAAATGAAAAAGGATGTGTCTGTTGAATAGGTCAAGAGTGGAAGAGTAATCGGTTAACGCAAGTGAAAAGGTGCAGAGATCTCTATTGTCTGTACACTTTGCATTTCACAGGCTTGGTTGGCAGTTCTGGCCTTTCCATATGTTTTGCCAGAGCTAAACATAAAAAAAAAAAATTAATAAAAACTCTGTGAAATGCCAGAACTTTCTTTTAGAATTTTCATCCGACTTCAGAAAATTACTTTTCTTGTATTTTGTTCATACTGGGTTTTGTCCTTTTCTTCATTTGACTTTCCTAAATTTAAGTATGTTTGTGGATTTGCCATCTGGTCTTACCTTTTTTTCTTTCTTTCCTCTGTCCTTCACCATGAAGTTGGTTTTTCTCTTTCTTGAAAGTCATTTCAACCTTCCAGGTTACTTTTACTCTTGTGGACTTTTAGGCTTGTACCTGAAGGGAGTATTGTGTATTTTGTATAGTGCATTGATAGCTGGAAACACTAGAGTCCCTGTTAGCCAATTAAACCTGGCAAGATATGGACTGTTTTCCAAATCCTAGGACCGTTTGTCTGGACACATAATGCATATATCCTTGGAACTTAAGAAAATTCTCTGGTTTTTTAAAAAAATAATTTTTAATGTTTATTTTTGAGAGAGAGAGCAGGGGAGGAGCAGAGAGAGAGGGAGACACAGAATCCGAAGCAGGCTCCAGGCTCTGAGCCGTCAGCACAGAGCCTGATTGGAGGCTGGAACTCATGAACAGAGAGATCGTGACTTGAGCCGCAGTTAGACTCTTAACTGACTGAGCCATCCAGGTGCCCCCGAAAATTCTCTGCTTCTTACCCAGCTGTCTCATTGTTTGTCCTGAAAGGGCTGGGGACATACATGGTAGGGGACAAGGGTGAATCAGAGAAAACTTCTGAAGAAATATAAGATGCTCATGCAGAATCTTAGGAGACTCTGCTTACCATTAAAGAGCAAACCCACTGAGGCTTATGGTTTGGTCTTTGTTCTCAAAACACTTTCAGATTCCTTGTTTACCTAAAATTCGGGTCTCCTACTGGAGGGGACCCTGTCACAAACCCTTAAGTGTGTTTGACCGTGTGCTTAGGAAAGCGTGGTCGGTGTATACCGACCATACCAGCAAACACATTACACCTCGGGGCCCTCTTCAGAGCCCTTCAGGAAAGTCAATGGGAGCTTTGTATGAACAGGTAGCCAGCAAACAACTGGGCTCATTGTGTTTGGTTCTTTGCCTGCAGTCACCTGCCATTGGATTTTAATCTCCTGACTAGACCTTTGTGAGTCCGTCTGGTTTGATTTTACCCTCATTTTCTTCATTCCTGTTCCTTGGGATCCCTTAGTAATTCTTATTTTGAGAAAGTGGCAATTGGTAAGTGTGCCCGCTCCCAGATAACGTATCAGGGATTAACAAGTTGTGCCTAAGACTGGCATTGTCTAGGGGCTAGCAAATGTTCAGAGATTAGTAATTTAGAATAGAAGAGAAACGAGGATGGAGGAGAGTTAGTGACTATAATGTGCGGGGGATCCTCTTACAAGCTTGATAAAGGTTGTGAGGCCAAAAAGTTTTAGAAATCCATTTTCTGGGCGCCTGGGTGGCTCAGTCAGTTAAGCGTCTGACTTCGGCTCATGTCATGATCTCTCTGTTCACAAGTTCCAGCCCCAAGTCAGGCTCTGTGCTGACAGCTCGGAGCCTGGAGCCTGCTTCAGATTCTGTATCTCCCTCCCTCTCTGTCCTTTCCCTGCTCATGTTCTATCTCTGTCTCAAGAGTAAGTAAACATTTAAAAAATCCATTTGCAACTTGATCGATCCCATATGTTTGATATTTGTGTTGCATAAAGACATTGCTTTATTAGAAGTTTCTTAATGTTCAGAAATCTTTATGTGGACTTTCTTTCTTCACTCTGAGAATTTTTCCTTTTCTTTTCTGTCTTCCTTTTTTTTTTTTCCTGCTCTGAGGAAGTTTTGTTTGGCCTGGAGTAAATGAAACTCAGAGCCCAAAAGGCTCGGTTAAATTGAGCTTGAAACTGAAAACCCATGATGCTCTAGTGAGCGCTGAGCAAAAGGAAGAATATTTGCTTCACCCCAGTGGAATCATCTGACTTTTCCGTTTCTATTTCCTCTTTGCCTTCAGAACCAGAAGAAAAAAATTATGAATGTAGAAAACTAACCCCTCTGCGATATTAAATTCTTATAAATTGGGATGCGTTCATCACTGATGCAGGGATTCAAATTAGCCTAATGTTGGTTGGGAGCAAACTTTATTGACCTAGTTGCAGCGAAATGACCCGGCACTTCGTATCCGCTTCCAACTGGCCGTCGTCACACAACCACCACGCTTGCCACGGACAGCCATCAGACCATTGCCAAGCTGGCAGCTCTGACGGCAAGGCCATAGATCAAATGGGGATGGAAGAAAACATCGCTCCCCCTCTTACCCACTGGAGCAGTCCAGTGCTCACTTCAGGGTTGGGGCAGCCCAGCACAGGCGCTCAGTAAATTCAGTGAAACTCATACTGGAGGCACTTGTTTAAGAACTTTAGTGAAATTGAATAGTTACACCTGTCATCCCCCTGCAATAAATTAGTTTCCATGTCAACATGAAGCCTGATAGGAAATTCCAGCTGACATTAGGATACTGAAATGGCAACATTTTCTTCATCATGAACGCAGATTGGTCTGCAAAAGAAATGTTTTAGGGGAAACGTTTGAAGACTGACTGGCATTTAAAAATTTGTCTCTGCCTTTTGGTTTAGTTCACTCCTTATCATAAACCTTAGTAATTACATTTTGTGCATCCTTTGATGCTCCAAGACTGACGGGACTGTGTTTAAGGAGAGAGAATGAAAAACTCCCAACAATACTTGAATTCGGTTCACTCGGCCGCACGCGTTATGACAGCATCTTTCATCACGGTAGTAATCTCATAAGAGTAATGCTGGACAGCATAACAATAAATTGCTTTTCTCTTGCCTTTATTTTTTTTGAGCTTAGAGAGTTCCCTCGTAGCAAACATTTTTCTGTAGAAACCACATATATTTTCCTTCATGTTCCTTTCCTTGGGGAAAAGAATTGGATATGTGAATGCGTTTTTGCATCTATGTGGTATTTTAGGTTTCAGTGAAGAAAAGAAACACTCGTATTTTCAAGGCTTTCTTTGGTGCTAAACATTTACTTTTAGAACATGCACAAAATTATCTCCATAGTATTCTTCTAAAAAGGGCCTAACTATATGCTAAATATGGGAAGTGAGAATGGACTTTAGGGAGAACAAGAAAAGACAGCGTTGAGATGACATTGTTGATGCTACCTAAAAGATTTTAGGCAAAGCTTTTGTACAGATCGTCTTGATGACTTATCAACACCGCTGTCATGACCAAAGTTACGAAACTGGTCTCGTTTGTACAGGAAGGATGCTGCTTCGTTTCCATGTTGCTTGAACCAGAAGAGAAGTTCTGGTTCTTTGTGAATCTCCTGCGTCCTCGGGAAGAGGGAAAACAGCATTCAACACCAAAGTTGGCCATTGGGATTTTCACATTCTTAGACAAGGGTGAGGAATTCGTTCATTACACGGGGAACGAACTACACAATGATAATAGCAATAACATATGTTAAAGTTTCCTGTTAAAGTAAGTGGAACTGATTTCTTTTTTTTCCATTTGGACATTTGAGGCTTTGGCCCTTTTGGCATCCGTTGAAATAGCTTAAAGTGCTGGTATGTCTTAGACGCTTCAAATATGTCATCTTACCGATTCTAGTGACAACTCTGGAAGCAAATACTATTATTCTTCTTGTTTGTCAATGTGGACACTGAAGCACTGAGAGCATTGAAAATTAGTTTCTTCTAAGCCGCCCAGGGAATTAATGGTTGAGTACAAGATCTGATCCAAAGGAATCCGGCTCTAAAACTCTTGCTTTCAAAACTTGCACTTTAGTGTTTAGAGCTGTGAATGCGAATGAGCATTTATCACTTCTTTGCAAGCAAACCATCCCAATGGTTATGTTTCTTCTTATAGGCAAACGTCCAGTGCCCTTGTCTAGTTGTTGGATTACAACAATCCATGTTATTTCAATGACTAGTATACTCTCTTTTGGGTCCGTCTCTGAGTGGTAGGGCTCATATTAGAGAACCATGGAAGAAAACCATCTACTATTTGGTTTCTGCCCCAGTTCTTATCATAGGACCTAGTTTTGATATCAAGATGTCCAGAAAGCAGCATGAGATGGGACCCCTGTGAGAGACCAGCTTTCCCAGAGAGTTATGAGTGATGCCTTTATCTCCATCCTAGTACTAAAGGTTCTCAAATAATCAGTGAGCATTTCTCGCCCACTGAGTACTCAGCCTTCTGCCTAAATTTGTACTTTATTTAAAGCTTTGGTATCCAAAGATCCAGAGACCGCCCACCAGCTGGAAGAATGTTACAAATGAAAATTCTTATCCCCAACCCCCTGGGTCTACCTTTTAACCAGACCCTTCAGGGACTCCTAACTGCCACAGGCCTGGAAAGTCTGATATCAGGGAATGTCCCAGAAGCAGGAGAAAGGTGGGCTGAGTTCAGGGAGACTTGGTTCCCTTAACTTTTCACATTAACTTTGTCGGTATGTATGTATATGTATACGTATATGTGTATATTATGTGTGTGTGTGTGTGTGTGTGTGTGTGTGTGTATAAACAGGTTAGACCCATTTCTTTCTTTCCTTTTTAGTTTTTAAAAATATTTTTATTTATTTTTGAGAGAGAGTGTGAGTGGGGGAGGGGCAGAGAGTGAGGGGGACACAGAATCCAAAGCAGGCTCCAGGCTCTGAGCTGTCAGCACAGAGGCTGATGCGGGGCTCGAACTCAGGGACCGTGAGATCATGACCTGAGCCAAACTTGGATGCTTAACTGACCGTGACACCCAGATACCCCTCTTTATCAGTATATTAACACGTGGGTCGTCACACACCTAGCCCAAATCCAGGCGGCCTGCCTAATGTCAGATCTGAAAAAGGGGAAACAGAAGTCAGCAATAAAGGACTTGAAACCTAAGAAGGTGACAAGAAGGGCGTGCTGACCACACCCAAACTCTGAAAAAGCTTCCAGGAGGTCAGTGCACCGACCGGAAGTGTTCTACAGGCGGATGGGCCCCGCCCTCTGCCCTGTCTGGGGTTTCCAGGTGAGTGCATGGACGGAATGGGGATTTTCCGATTGTCCCTGATGGGCTCAGGACACGTTTTCAGACTGCACGATAAAAACAGCACTTCCTCAGCGTCCCTCGCTGTGGTCACACTTCCTGATCAACATGGGTTTTGTTATAATAGTTTCTTTCTGTTGACAGAAATGTCGTCGGCGTCCTCAGGCAGCCTACAGCTGGAACGCGAGCCAAAGCAAACACACCCTTTGGCTCCTCCTGAGCTTCAGATGGTTGTAGTTTTTGAGTGTGTGCCCTGGCAGCCCTCGCCGCGATCGCTGTTATTATTTCAATTTATTGTTGAGCTTTTCATAATTCTAGTAAGGATATATACTCCAAGATAGGACAAGGGTTAGCTAAGTTCACAGAAAGAGGAGGAAAACGCAGAGAGCGGTAGGAAGCTGCCAGGGGCAGAGCTCTGTATTACAAACCAGGGAATTGATTCTAGATCACCCTCTCAGTCTCGCAGCTTGACTTGTTTTTTCAGATTCTACGGGCCACAGGAGCCAGTGGGTGTCACCTATGCCAGCACAATCCGGAATGTGTTGGTTCTTTTCTCCACCTGGTGTTAATTCTGGTCACCGACGAGCAAAGTAAAACTAATAAAAATAAACAGGGTTTGTTTTTTCTTCTTTCCGTATCTCTATTTGTTTTGAGGTATCTACGTATTAGATATTCATGAGGACCCCTGAGGTTGTGGCAGGTGGTGTGGTTAACGGGCCATTGTGCTCTCCCTGCCTGGCTACAGTCTTGTTTACCTGTTTGATTTTTCTGTCTCTCTCTCTGCCTCTGAGATACACTCACTGCCTCTCTGATGGTCCCAGGCTAGAGTCCTCACCGGTGTGTATGTGCTGGAAACTTCCACCAGGGCTGGCCCACTGCTTCCTCATCCTGTCCCCACATCCTGCATCCATTTGAGAACTTTCCTTCACCCCTTGTTATTGGCCTTGTCTTGTTTAGACTGTAGGCGTCCCTGACCCAAAGGTATTGTTGCTTTTCAATCTTTCTTATTTGCATCTTCATTTGAATTGACAGCATCACTTTGAGCCGAGGGGCTGTGAGGAACAGTTTGCAGTTTCTTCACCTCTGTCATATCCTGCTCCGGGTCACTGCAGGGGATGATGAGTCAGCGTGCTAGTGTCTCTTTATGATTTCCCAAATGTAAGCCAAGGCAGTGGTATCCCTGGATGGAAGGGGATGGAGACATTACCAAACAAGCAAATCATTAGTTCCCTGCCACCTGAGTCCTCAAACTCGTGTCTCTCTCTTACTCCATGTCTTAACTTAAATGGCATAATTTAGATGAGAAGCAACCATTGTAGCACCCCACTCCCCATGACCTATGACATCTATGAGAGATGTTTCCTTTCAAGTTATGGGATGAAGAGCAGAACAGGCAACAGTTGGCCTTTCTTCACCAAACTAGGGTCTCGACTTTTAACCATCAAACTGCCCCCTACGTACTACTCACCCACGAACTAGAAGTGCATCTGCAAGAGAAATCGGTCCCAGAACTCAGGATTGTTTCTTCCCCCGCTATTCCCTGGGTTATTCTCTCACATTAGTGCTACACCCTTCCCATTGGTTCTTTGAGTGCCCATGAAAACTTAGTTTACTCTGCCAGTGTTTTTAGGTATTGTTTTTGTTTTTTAATCTGGTAGAAAAAGTCTTGATGGTATGAGGATCTTGAGGAACTTAACAGAAGACCATGGGGGGAGAGAAGGAGGAAAAATAGTTACAAACAGAGAAGGAGGGAGGCAAATCATAAGAGACTCTTAAATACAGAGAACAAACTGAGGGTGGATAGAGGATGGGGGAGAGGAGAAAATGGGAGATGGGCATTGAGGAGGGCACTTGTTGGGAGAAGCACTGGGTGTCGTATACAAGCGATGAACCACAGGAATCAACCCCCAAAACCAAGAGCACACTTTACACACTGTATGTTAGCCAATTTGACAATAAATTATATTAAAAGAAAAAAAAAGTCTTGATGGTGACGAGGGACCTTAGGTAGAAGGACAAAAATCCATAATGGAAACCATAATTGGATTTGAGGGTTCTTTGAGGGGGAGACAGGAAAATATGAGCAATCACATGGCTGGGGTAGGAGTGTGTAGGAGATGCTTTGCTTGTACATTCTGTTGAAGCTTTTTGAGCTTTCTCCAGGCTCTAGGGCAGCGTTGCCCAATACGACTTCCCGTGTGATGGGAATGTTCTGGATCTGTGCCACCACATGGTAGCCACTACCCACATATGCCTACTGAGCACTGAGCACATGAAATACGGGTAGTGCAACTGAAGAACTGAAAGTTTGTTTTCATTTCATTTTAATTAATTTATACTTAAATTTCAATAGCTCCATATGCTATTGGCTTGTGTACTGGACAGTGCAGTTCTGGCGGGCCAGTTATGTGGACACATGCTTCATGCTTGGTAGTTTATAGTTACATCTCATTTCCTGGAAGATAGGAAGGGCATGAGCATACATGGCACAGTCTTCTCTCCAGCATCACCAAAGTCACCAGTGAGATTCTCTGGATGTTATATTCCTACTTATACTTCCTTTAGGAAATCAGCCCGCAACTGAGAATGCTCTCAGAACTGTCTGTATTTGCCCCCTTGGCATTAAAATTGCTTATTTATTTATATCTTCCCCCACCAAACTCTATACTCTGGGAATGGGACTATTTTTGTCTCAATCACCACTGTATACTAAGTGCAGACTACAGTGCCTACCAGAGAGGTATTTGAAAAACACCAGTTGAGCAAATAGTTTTCCACATGGATTATTCATAGGATCATAAAATGTCAAAGCCAAGAGGGACTTTTGTTATTGTGACACGCCCCACTGCTGCCTCTTCTAAACCACTTTTTATTTCTTCCTTCTGACTGGCAAACCCCAGCGATGTTAGGGTATCCAAGCCTCCCCATTATGACTCAGTGAAACGTGGCCTATTCTCCTCAACTCTAGGGGTAAATCCTGATTGCTATAAAAACTAATGGCTGTCTGACCCAATTCCCTTGACAATAATTGGTTTGAAGGTGGGCTTTTAACCCAGTTCTGATCACTAAGACGTGAAGGAGTCGTTTTGCCAAAGGTTTACTCTTAAAAGGGACGTAAGGAAGAAGTGGTCCATCTTCTGCTTCTAGATATTCCTACATCTGGATGTGAAGCCTGGAATTTCTGGGGTCATTTTGTAAACACTGGGGGAGTTGACTGAAGGCAGAGAGTTGGAGCAGATATAGAGTCTTTGGTAAGGTTGAGCTGATTAACCGGCCAACAATGAAATCTGCCAAATTTCTCCACAGTTTGTTACGGGAGATCACAAATTTCCATACTTTAATGCCAGTCGAATTAGGATTTTCACAGACTGACATGGCTTGAATGGATCCTCTGCAAAGCTGTCATTGAGGGGTCAGCCAATGCTGGGTTCTTATCTGGAGCCCACTGGGGAAGACTCCCAATGGCAAACTCACGTTGGCTTTGGCAGTATTCCATTCTTTGCAGACTGCCAGGGGTCTTCCCCTTTTGCTAGCTGGTGGCCAGAGACTGCCCTCAGCCCCTTCTTGTATGGCCTTTTCAACATGGCCGCTCATGTTTCAGCTTGCTTCCTCAAAGTCATTCAGAGAGTCTCCTCACAAGATGAGTTGATATAGTCTTATGTAAGAGGGTCGTGCAGACCTTGTAGGCTTTGCTGCCTTCTACTGATTAGAAGTCTCCAGTCCTGCCCACGCTCCAGCGAAGAGGATCATGCATGGGCTTAGTTATGGGGGGCCACCCTTGGTCTGTTTGCTAAACCTTCTCACTTTAAAGGTGAGGAAATAGGGCCAGGGGGATGATTGGGCTTCCCCAAGATATAGTCCCTTGGTAGAAGAACTAGGAATACCTTCTCCATATTTTTTTTTTCCATCTCAACCTAGTACTTCAGCCACAAACTGGCTCCGTGACCTTATCCTCGTTACTTAGTCTCTCTGAGCCTTGGTTTTCTGATTGAACTAAGACAAGGTCAATGATGTCTATCTCTAAGAGATTGTTTTAGAAAGTTTCATATAGGAATATCAGGTTTCTGCAGATATTAGGTGTTATAAAATATTACTTTAGGCTTTCTTCCCTTCTCTACCATGTCACGTGGTCTCTCTCTTATCTCCTTAATGGGAAAGAGGGGAGGAGGACTATAATGCTTGGGGGGTTGTGTTTTACTTTCAAGGTATAGAACCTAACCTAATCTGTTAGGTTAAAAATGATGGTGAGGAAAGGTTTTTTGAACCATCTCAGGAGTAAAAACCAAGGTCCAGAGTCAAATAGGAATCCCTTCTTTAAAAGGTGCTAACATAACTGTGTCTTTGCTTTGGCCACAATCTCTGAACTTAAAGTCAAAGCAATTGTATTGCTGAACTGAGCTCTGGGGATTTTCTCTGCAGCATTTTGGGTTTTGCTTTTTAAACCAAGGTCAACCAGCTGCAGTGGAGG
The DNA here is from genome assembly GCA_030068075.1 of Paguma larvata. Lineage (NCBI taxonomy): Eukaryota > Metazoa > Chordata > Mammalia > Carnivora > Viverridae > Paguma > Paguma larvata. Next base: position 21,535,214 of record CM057829.1, read on the forward strand.
GCAGTTTTCGATGTCAGCTGATCGTCATAAGTAGTACACAATAACTTCTTTAAAAGGATACAGGCTACATGGTTAATGAAAATTCTAAAGGGCTGCTGTTACGCTTGATTCTTGAAATGAAATTCAGAAATTTCCATGGGTTCAAGATAAGTTCACTTCCTAAAGCCTGCATGAAAATTCTATTCCTTCTTTCTGACCCGCATGGAATTGTTTTATAGGAGGAGAAGGTTAACAGGGTATGTGTTCTTTCTTACTACACTATCAGACTGCTGTCCTTTGGGGACCAGAGTCTTTATACACTGGTGAACTGTCATGTGTGATATGAAAGGAATGTCTCAGGATAGACTTCGACAGAGTTAAAAGCTGGACTTTTGCTCCCTTATTTATTAAGTTAGGCTCCCGAGGGACACCTGTATATTAAAAAATGTTCCAACAATACTCAGGGACATTTCTGCTAGGTTCTTAGTTCCATGGTGCCGTTCTGGCCTTTACTGCAAATATGAATTGCTTTTGCTGAAATGATTCTGTAGTCTGTGCCTTGTTATTATAATAAAACAGCTAACTTGTATTGAAGTCCATCCTATATCAAGCCAAGCTTTGTTCTGAGGGCTTTACATATATTAAGTCACTTAGCCCTCTCAGGTACTGTTGACATAGGAGCTACAATCCTATGAGGTATGTTTTCTGAACAGATATAGATATAATATATGCTGCCAACTTAAGTTTTCTTTTTATTTTGTCATCAAAATATAAAATATTATTCATGATATTGAAGGCTGGAGGCAAATCTCTTCTTCTTCTTATCTGTGCTTGTCCAACGCAGCATCTAACTGTTGGATTCACCCTGGCCTCTACTAGAATAAGAGATCCAGGGCCTTCCAGTCTCATAATTTACTATGGAGGTCAGTGGGTGCAAGGATTACCTCACATTACTACTTCTTTCTTTTAATTTTTAATTTATTTCAGAGTGTGAGCAGGGGAGAGTAGCAGAGGGGGAGAGAGAGAAAGAGAGAGAGAGAGAGAGAGAGAGAGAGAGAGGGAGGAAGTAAAAGAACCTCAAGGAGGTTCCATGCTCAGTGCAAAGCCCTACACGAGGCTCAATCTCATGACCCTGAGATCATGACCTGAGCTGAAACCAAGAGTCGGCTGCTTAACCGACTGAGCCACCCAAGTACCTCCTTTATTTTTTATTCTTATAAATATTGTTCATTAACAATTGTGAATTGGAATTGGAGTTGATATCAATATGCCTTATGAGTTATAAGTGATTATCTCATGTATTATTATGTGACAGATTTCTCATTATGTATAGATGTTTTATACATAGAAGATGGAAAACATTTCTTAACTAAGATTTACTTGAACAGAACAATGAAATATAAGTATATAATGTTCAGTCCCAATGGTCTGTCACTATTTATCAATGAGTAATATATTTTAACATTCTTACGTACAAAGGGTGAACAGTGTATGCTGGCTCCAAAATCCGCTGTGCCTCCTTTTCTCGACTCATTTTCGTCACGGGAGAGACGCTCACTCATGGTTTCTGTATCACACTCAACTGTACCGTTGCTGTTTTAATTGAATTACTACTAAGCAGCACAGAGTTTTAATTTTTCCCCTGGAAGACTAAAAGAGGATCATGTACATCCCTAATTTTGACTCTAGAACAACTACCAAACTCTATTATTTTGAGTAATAGTGTTTTATTGGAGAGCTTCAACTAAACAGTCACCATGAGGATGAAAAAACCAATTATACTCTATTTCAGTGATGAGGGTGTTTTTGGTGTCTTTTTGGGTTTGGGAAGGATTTTTGTTGTGGTTTTTGTTTTAAACTAAAAGCTATGATACTTTAAAGTCAAAGAATGGCTTTAAGTTGATGCCGAGGACTTTCTGATGTAACACTGCTGAATTCCACCTAGTTGAAGGTGTCTTAGCATCATCTAGAGGCCATTAGAAACTAAAATCCAGCTTCAGAAATTCTTTGAAGGAAAGGATACTCATCTTATTTTGAGAACTGTTCAAAGAAGCTTGGTCCCACAGGGCTTCAGAGTTACCTGTCGGGAACCCGATGGGCTGCTGATGTTCCTCACTGCCAGAATAACTGGGTCACACAGAACAGTGGATTTTCTTGGAAAATTTTATTTCTCCCGTACACATGGGAGACTGACTGTTAGAGAAACGGACGCGAGTCTTTGCGTGGCATCCTCACAGCCAATAACAGCTGACATTTTAACGGAACAGATAGGTTCATAAGTAGCTCGGGTGCTAACATATGATGACATTTCCGATTATAGGCCCCTACTGTATAGTAGAACTTCTGATTTTTTAATTTACAAACACAAAACAGAATTCTCTTAGTGTTCGTATCTTTCGGTATCTCAAGAAAGATGCAAAATAACTGAAGGCGCATTATGTAAGAAGGGAAAATAATTTATTGCCTTAGACAGCAACAAAAATATCCCATATTTAGAAAAATAAAGGTGTACATACTGTGGGAGAGATTTGCTATCTCAGAGACCTATCAGGCATAAATGAAACCACAGTTATTTTCTGTTGCGTTATAGTCAAAACAGAAAGATTCTTTTTATTAGCTTTATAGTGCTCAGGATATGGAAGTTGCTATCTTATACCTGGCTTTGGTTAGATCTCAGATGCCTCGATCAAATTAGTATATCCTGGGAGAAATCAGCAAGGCAGATTACATTCTGGATTGAAAATTCCTACAAGACGCTTTTTGTCTTAGAATCTAGTTTGTGTGGAGTAGGACAGCGGGGTACCCATCACTAAGGAAATGCATATCCAGGGAGTCAGACACAGGCATCAGAATGTAGAGACAATTTAATTCCAGATTTCTAATGTGTTGTTTTAATTTTGAACATGTAACTCCATGTTTATGTGTGTGCATGTGTGTATACTTTCAAGAGCTAAGTTGAGGAGGAACTTTGAAAACTTTCATGGTAGGCTACATTTCTTTTTTCTTTCTTCCTTCCTTCCTTCCTTCCTTCCTTCCTTCCTTCCTTCCTTCCTTCCTTCCTTCCTTCCTTCCTTCCTTTCTTTCTTTCTTTCTTTCTTTCTTTCATCTCTAAATGGCACACCGTGGCCACTTTCATGAACCCAAACTATTCTGCGGTCAGAGAAGTCTTCAGATGCAATTGCTTGTCAATATATCCGACCCCTTTTGACATTAAAGTTTCTGGTCTCAGAGTTCAAAGTTAAGTTTTAGGCATATATTTCATTTGTAGTTTCTCGATGAGGTTCCTAATTGATGGCCAGAATTTCATGGCTTTGATTTCCCAAGTCCCAAGTCCAAAGACCCTTGGTGCAACTTCCAGTACTCTGAGAGACTCTGGAAGTCTCTGAGAAGATGACGATTGCAAAACAAAGGACAAAAGAGACTAGGGGGCGAATGGCAGCAGGGGAAGAAAACACTGGGGAGAGAAAATAGACCAGGAAATAAGTAAATGAGAGATAGTGAAGAAAAAAAAGAGATAGGAGTGACAAAGTACCAAGGAGACTGTAGTTTAGTTTCCCAAAGTATTGATAGGAAGCCACTCAAACTAGTCAAGTAAAGGAGCTTGTAATTATCATTTTGAAAAATACTAGATTATGAAAGTCAGGTTAAGAAAATAAAAATAGAGAATTTTTGCATGGATCCTTCTGATAGTAATCAAATAAGGTGAACCCATGTCCAGTAGATACTCTCTTAGCTATCATGCATAAATCAAATTTCTATTTCAGGTTTTTTTCTTCGAAGTGTATTTTAATTTGCATTTCTCTGTGTTATATTTTGCTTTGAACTAATACCAAAGTGTAAATTTGGCATGCTGGTTTGAGTTCTAATAGTTAAGAATGAACGTTTAATCGATGCCAAACAATTTATTAAAACTTTGGCCCCAAAATGATCATTTCTTTGCTTTTACTACTATTTGTTATGTTTTTTCCTGAGGCTCCCCCGTGGATTATTCCCTAATTACCTAGTTAACCTGTTGACATTTTAAATTAATTTTCCACTGGAAACATGCTATTATAATTAGAGCATTGCGATCGGTTAGGGTTATGGGTTAACCTGTACGCCGCATAATAATAAAACTGTTGAAAAGACAGTGTCCATTATTTGCTAGCCGATTTCCCCATGTATATACACTGCAAGAGTATGTTTGTGGTGCTCGTGGGGCAAGTTAGGCAGACACAGAAATATGTCCATTACCAATTAATAAGCATTTGTGTGTAGAAGCTTCGTGTTGGTTAATATACAATGGAATCCATTTCTAGCATGAAACTGTCAAAGCTGTAGCATAGCTTTACAAACTGTCGATGCCTTCCTTTTTAACCACACTTTATGATTTCTGAAATTCAGCTTTTTTAAAAAAAATAGCATTACAAAGTTTAGTTTTAAACACCGTGCCACTGCGGTTTGAAGTTTAGTGGCATTAGAATTGCAGGGAAAAGAGGTTTTCATTATGAAATTAAATCTACTTTCTTCCACACGGAAATTAGACTTGCTGCTGGTTTGTGGGCTAACATTTAAGTAGTAAAAATGATCTAAAGTATAGTCTTTAATTTGACAAATATGTAGATCTTTTGAATAAAACCCTACGAGATAGCACTTGAAGTAGGATTAACTTCAAGTTTCTTTGTGGACGTGAGACAAGGAATTCATTAGAATAGATATTTCAAGCACCTTGCTTGACAAATGAGAGTAAAATCAGAGTGGCAGCCCAGAGCCTAAGCTCTCACAGATACGTGAATGGATTTTTCTGTAAAGTTCAAGGATTTACAGGAAGACACGGTACAGGAAAGGCAATTTCCTTCTCTGATGTTGGAGGGCAAGGAAAGAAAGGAAGGGTAAGAGTGGGGATAGGAAAGGAAAAGCAATGCGTTTGTCCCCTGTCCCATGTGACTCTGTTCACAATTAAACATTTGATTCTGTTACTGTGGCTTGCTGATTTGAGGTTATTTTCAAACCTGCCACGGACACAGGAGAATGGGCCACGAGACAAACAAGAGAAAATGGTTTCCTGCTTTCCTGGAATTTCTGTAGGTTGGGAGATTGATAGGCCCATAAATAATAATTATGTCTTCTACTGTTCCCCGTATTTCAAGGCACAACATGTCTTGTCATGACCATAGAAATGGCTAAAAACTATTTTGGAAAACAACAGCAGGGGTGCAGGGAGCAAAAGCAAATGCTGTGTGAGAATGAATCCAAAAATGAGAGCAGGTGATGGTGTCCTCTCTTCTCGGTGTCGTCCCAAAGGAAGCTGGAAGCACCAAGCATTAAAGCTTCACCAAGTCTACCCCAGGAGGGAGCTTCAGTAGTAGAAGGAGATGAAGTACACGCTTGTAAAATTACCAAGTCTTTCTCCAAGAACTCTAGGAAGCTGTAACCATGAGGGAGAAGAGGACTTCTTTTATAGTCCGAGTTTTCAAAAGAAGAGTGGCAAATTTGCTTATGGCAAAATAGTTATTTCTGCCGATCTTCTGCATTTTGTGATCCAAACCCACTAAAACTTGACTTTTTTTCCCTAAAAGCTTGGTATACATCAACATTTACTCTTATTTCATCTTCAAGCACAATTACCCAAGCTCCGAAGTCTGATATTTTATCAAATTACTCTTAAGTTTTCCCAGGATGATTTTTTTCGGTGCCCAGTGTTTTGGAGTAGAATATGTCTGTTCCTCTCCTCGGAAGGCCAATCTGTCTCCGGTAGGTACTTGCGTCTGTGTGTGTGTGTTACCTTTTCAGAATAAATGAACAGGAATTCCCCATCATATATTTACAAAATGTTTAGTAATTTATATGCTAAAAATATCAAAGATCTTTTGTGCGCCTGAGAACCTGAGCATTTCTTCTGATGATGAAATGAGCGATTTTGCGTATTCAACTGTTCTAAGTGATTCTGAAGCATGTATCTATTGGGGGAAAAAAACAACTTTATGTGAATCCAGATGTCCTTTCCGATTGTGAAACAGCTCAAGCTATTATGTAAATGCGGGGTTGTGGTGGAAACCATAATATATTTTTCCAAAAGGCAGTTGCTTCTTCCATTTTAAACTTATGTGCTCTTTGAGGGAAACTTAGACCATGTGTTTGTGATTCATTTACACTTAGCTCATCAAAATAATGTTTGCTAAGAACTTAATCTCTGTGGATTTTTTTTTGAAGTTTTTTTTTTCTTTTTTTTTCTTCCTAGTACTAAGATGTTGAATTTGATCAAACCACTCAAGTTTTTTTTTTTTTGTTTTCTGTTTTTGTTTTCTTAATTTCCTCAAACTGGAGAACCTAAAATATGGTGGATTCAAAGCAGAAAGATACCTGCTATATCTTATTGAACGATTACTCTCCTAAGACAGAGATTGTAATAGAAATCATTAACTACTTAGAAGTGAGTTTTTTAGCGGTGCTAAAACAATTAGGTTACTACACAATGACTAAAATTTGATGTTATACGTGGCAGCTAGTAAAAATGTAGTGGCGAAGGGTGCCCGGTGGTTCAGTCAGTTGAGCATCCTGACGATCATGTCAGGTCGTGATCTGACAGTCATGGATGGAGCCCTGAATCAGGCTGTGTGCTAACAGCCAAGAGCCTGCTTGGGGTTCCCTCTCTCCCTCTCTCTCTGCCCCTCCTCTGCTCTATTTCTCAAAGTAAATATATAAATATTTTTGAAAAACGTAGTGGCAAGGCATGATCATTGAGATGTAATATTTCCCTTGCTTTATACAAATATGTTTAAAAAATAATGTAGAAGAGTATGTAAAAGAAATAGGTTAGCATGGTGGCTATAGTTATAATATTGCATTGTACACTCGAAACTTGGTAAGAGAGTCGATCTGAATTATTCTCCCCAAAGGAAAGGGACTATATGAGAAGGCGAGATGTTAACTAACCTGATTGTGGTAATCATTTCACAATATGTGTATAATCCAATCATTCTGTTGTATATCTTAAGTATACACAATGGTGTATGCCAGTCAATTACATCTCAGTAAAGCTAGGAAGAAAACAAAAAAAGCCAACAAGAAATAAGTCATTTATTGGAGCACCTGGGTGGCTCATCGGTTAAGTATCTGACTCTTGATTTCGGCTCGGGTCATGATCTCACAATCGAGAGATCAAGCCCCGAGTTAGGCTCTGCCCTGAGCATGGAGCCTTCTTGGGATTCTCTCTCTCTCCCCCCTCTCTCTCTCTGCCCCACCCTGACTCACACCTGGAGGCTCGTGCTCCCTCTGAATAAGTAAATAAGTAAATAAATAAATAAATAACCTTAAAAAAAAAACAGGCCATGTTTAAAAGGAGGTTTGATGAGGCAATGTAAACATGACTGCTGTGCTCAGAGCACTCAGAACTCAAAGGACACTGCGACAGCGTTATCCAGGAGCATTCTCTAGGGGAAACCAAGTGCTTCTAAAATACTGGAATCAGGAGCAGCGAGGGGGCTCAGTTGGTTAAGTGTCCGACTTCAGCTCAGGGCACAGGCTCACGGTTTACGGGTTTGAGCCCTGCATCAGACTCTCTGTTGTCAGCACAGTGCCCAATTCAGATTCTCTGTCCCCTCTCTGTCTCTCTGCCTTTCTCCCACTCATGTTTTTTTTTCTCTCTCTCGTCTCTCTCTTTCTGTCTCTGTCTCTCTCTCAAAAAGAAACATTAAAATACTTTTTTAAAAGAAAATAAAATAAAATGCTGGAATCAGGGGAAATAGATACGTAGTTTTTTAGTTCATAGCTGATGTTTCCTCCAAGATTTTTAGAAGGTTGGAAAATTCTAGACAGGCAGATGAATTTTGTCCTTTCTGAAGGGATGAGACCTTTTGCGATATCAAAATTCACACTTCTACGGAGTTACCCAAAAGGAGTGAGGGGAAAGTGTTATCAAGAAAGACTAAGGATAGGGTCAGATAGGTAGGCAGGGATCGGTTTGGTTTGTGCAGTCCCCTTTAGGCTGGGATAGGAGTTCAGATTTGGTCACAACTGTGGTGGGAAGCGGCTTGTGGATTGTAGGCAGGGGAGTGACACCGTTTGTTTGATTCATGCTTCGTAGAGCACTGGGCTGCTTGATGGAGAACGGGCCACAGAAAGGCAGGGAGACCAGGGGATGCCTGGAGTAGTTCGGGGAAGAGATGACGGTGATTTAGCCCACGGTGCTAGCCACTCAGCTAGAGAAAACGGAAGAGACTCGTATTATAGTTTGAAGACAGAATCCACAGGACTTGCTGACAGATCTCCCTGTGGGGAGCCAGTAAACCAGAGGTGACTCTTTGGTGGTATCACATACGGGAGAATATCACATACTAGTCATAGGGATCATTTGTTTTGGTTTTGGTAAATTGCTATGTGGCCTACTAAAATGCCTCTTAGCTACCCACGTATAAATGTCCAAGTGTAGCTAGTGACTGTGTATTCGGTATTCTCAGTAGGCATGATTGCTATGAAAATGGTCCTTCGGTGTAAGTATTCCTACATGTACTCTCTACACAGGCTCTTCAGATCATTTCAATGAAAACCAGGACAGTCAAAATAGTAGCCATGGATAATCCTATTAGAACAGTTCTTTAATACCCGTCTACTTATGGATTCTCCTAAACCTAGAAGGAAAAATAATTAGAATCACCCACCTGCTGTTTATTGTTTGTGGAGCACTGTTAATGATTTTATGCTCAAATTAACTGTTTACTGTTTGCATGTAAATCATTCCAAAATACTATACTCAAGGCTTCGTTTTGGGTCATAGGGTTCTGTAGCTATTACTGAAGAGAAATATGGCTTGAACACTGCCACACATCAAATGAGCTTATTAAAATTGTGTTTGTTTCTGTGAAAACGTATACATATATAAAACATAAATTTTATATGTAGCCCATATATACATATAAATATACCTTTGTTTGTGTGCAGATATATCTCCCTTACATCATAGGTTTTTCTGACCCCACCACCCCAACTGTCTCTGAGTCGTCTTGTATATTTCCAGCCAACCAGTGCTTTCTAACATTTTCCCAGGTATATTTTGCTGTCAGTTTTGTTTATTTTGCGGTAGCCTCTTCTGCCAATTATTTGTGTTCTGGAAGACAGTTGTGATTCGGAAACCTTGATAAAAGTGATGGCGTTGGACCTACCCCAAACGGTTTAGCATTGCAGTTGTTAAAATGTGGGTTTCCTCCTGGTAACTCGAAATGCCTTCAAAACATGGCCGGCGGTGCGGCAGAAAAGGTCACCTGGATGTGGCCGCGTGTGGCTGGACGAAAGGCGTCCTTTTAGGGATTACACTCTCGCGACACCACCTAGGGCTGGATGAGTCAGCAACGCCATTTCCAGAACCTACGCCTCCTACAAATGGGGTTTTTATTTGTAGGTGAATTATGCAAATCTTTTTTTAAGTTTTTTTTTTAATGTTTATTTTTGAGACTGAGAGAGGGAGAGAGAGAGAGAGAGAGAAAGTGAGCTAGGGAGGGACAAAGAGAATGGGAGACACAGATCGGAAGCGGGTTCCTGGCTCTGTGCTGACAGCTCAGACACGGGGCTCAAACCCACAAACCATGAGATCATGACCTAAGCCAAAGTCGGATGCTTAACCATCTGAGCCGCCCAGGTGCCACTATTTTTATGTGAGTCTTGGGAACTGAGTGAGCACCAAAGGGACCCCAAAGAAGCAGACTGGTAAGCATCCCTCTCATAGAATGGGTCAGAAAAAAAATATTATGAGATGTAGAGTCAGCCTCCTGGTAAGCAAATTCATGCAGGGTAATATTTTGAAACAGAAGCACTCAATTTATTTTTTTTCCATCAGCATATGCATCAGGAATGATACTTTTGTAACTTTCTGATGTGGAACCTACGTGTCCCAGCTGAAACTCTCCCACGTTTTTGTTTTTAACCTGAGGAAAAAAGTTACGTATATAAGAATACAAGTACACGATAATAAAAATATACAGATACTCTTATAATTGTTCTAGTTTGCATTAAAACATATATGTCATTCACAAATGTTGATTCTGCATTGAACACAACTCAGAGCTAATGGCTATACTGATGAGTAGTTCTGAGACACAGTACCGCAAATTGAAACACTTTAACAATCTGTGTGACCTCTCTACGCAGAATCAAGCCAACTCTATGACTGAACATTCCACAATCCACTCTTAGGATGCAGCTTTTTATATGAAAAAAATTGGCATCTTTTTTTCAGGCCTTGGGTTGTATCCCATACTTACAAAGGCTTTCCGATTTCCAAGATTATATTTTCAGAAATAACTTTTCTTCTAGGACTTTCATGATTTAATTTTTTTGTTGTTGTATTTGAAGTCTCTGCTCTTCTTGAACTGTGGAGAAATCCTATCATAACTAGTTACATTGCTTAAAATACCCACCTCAAAGACTTTTATTGCATTTTAAATCTGGAAGCAAAGGTTCAAAGACTTTAGGGATCTTAATCAGGTTTTTTAAAATATTTTTTTTGATCTTTATTTTTGGGAGAGAGAAAGAGTGCAAGGGGGGAAGGAACAGAGAGAAAGGGAGACACAGAATCCGAAGCAGGCTCCAGGCTCTGGGCTGTCAGCACAGAGCCTGACGCGGGGCTTGAACTCACAGACCATGAGATCATGACTGAGCTGAAGTTGGACGCTTACCCGACTGAGCCACCCAGGCGCCCCTAATCAGGTTGTAGAGTAAAAATATGCTGTAAAGGCCATCTAGTACAAAGTCCTCGTTTTCAAGATGGGGGATGGAAATGAACATAGAGAGCGCCAGAGTATAAACTGTCTTACTGAAGGCCACTCCATGCCAGGATGAACCCTCTCTATGCTCGCGAGGTTACTCCCCCGTTTCGCTCATCGTTCTGCTTTACCGTCACTCAGTGAGCAAATCTTGATCTGGGCAGCACATGATTTGAGTTGGCTGCATTGACTGATTGCCTTGTTTCATTCGAGAGGATAAAATGCACTTCAGGGTTTTAGAGCCCTTTGAGAGACTGGAGAACCCAGTACAGCCCAACTGTTGATTGTACATATTTTATTTCCTGCCCAGATTCAGATACTGTCACTGGTCATTATGAAGTCTAAGGGTTTGTTATAAAAATATGCCCGAATGCGAAGCCCCTCCGTTTTCTCCCTGGGCTTTATTTAGCTCTTGTATGAAGGTCGAGACGGGGCGGATAAAGGATTGAGTGCTCCGTCCATTGCCCTCGGCAACAGCGCAGGGTCCTAAGTGAGCAGTAGATTTCTGGCCTTATGCCATCATCTCACTGGATTACAAAAGAATGCTTTCAGAGGGAATTGGGATTTAATAAAATGTAAAACGTAGAATTCAGTTTTCTGTGACACCTTCTCTAGTTTCATCTCATCCTAGCGTATGTAGATAGGTGTAACTATTGACGCCAAGTTCTAGCTTCGAGAAGCCTACGAGAAGACCAGATCTGTTCTCTGGTGAACGTACTTCCTTCACAGAGACTAAGGATTCATGCAGCCGTCACTCTGAAATATTTTCCTTGGGACTCAGTATTTAAACTCACAAAACGACTTGCAGGTAATTCTTAACAGCAATTCTTGTTTTAAAGAAACCATCTTGAGCCCCTGCCCCCCTCCGCCTCCATACACACACCTTTCTCACTCCATAGTAGCATCTCTGGCTGTTTAAAAAAAATGACAATGGGTAAAAATAGTAATCTAATTATAGTTAGAAGAGATTTACAGCTCTAATTACAACTGCTGTTAAATTTCAAAGGGACTGACATAAGCAATCAACACATCCCATACAAGAATCCATCTTGCTATTATAAAAGCTACCTGCCAATTGTTTGTCAGTTGAATGACATGCAACACTGCACACATTATCTCCAGAATTAGTGATACCGACAGTTTTGCCATGTTTAATGTATGTCGGCCGTGTAATGCAAAGGCATGGAGCCTAGAAATTACTCAATTACGGACTGCCGCGTTGCCAATATATGCATATTTCATCAAGTATGTGAGCATCGATTCCTCCCAATGGCATTTTAAAAATTATTATTTCGCTCAATCCATTACATATTCAGAACTTCTCTGTGGTAAAAGTGACCATTCTGAGAAACATACACATGCACACACCACTTCTTTATTAGTTATTCGACTACGTGTGTATATTTATATACATGACAATTGCAGGGTATCTGCTATGTGTCAGGGTAGAAATTTCATAACAGTCTCATTCGCGACTCAGAACAATCCCTTAACTTATTTACTCTTGTTATTGTATCTCTTATGTGGCATCATTTCTGTTACGGAATGAGTGTTTTAAATTTGGGGGGATGAAATCAGATGTGTGCTCTTTTTGAAAAAACTTGCTGATGCTTTCTGCAGGCTGAGGTAGTGTGGCGAAACCATGTCTCGGCCCCTACCTTTATTAGCCTGCCAGAGCTGGGCACACTGACCCCCCGTATCTGAGGCCTCGGCCTTCCTCTGGATTCCTGAGCCATCTGGACCAGGCGTATTTAGTTCATTCCAGACCAGTTATCTAATGGGGCTTCACATTCATCACGCTTTGCGATCAGGAGTCTGGGTGTCCCGATGCAAACCATCTGGCGTCAAGTAAGTTCCTCTAAACCAGTGTTCCCCACTTCCCAGGCCTGCCTGCTTGGTCCGAATCCTCCGGCCAATCTCCTCCGGAGAGCCTTGCCAGCGGCCAGAACTATGCGAATAGCGTGCAACAACCCGAGGGTGAGGTCTTGCTGCCTTGTGGTCAGACCCAGTTATGATAACTTCATTCTGACATGGTAGCTTACATTCCACTCCGCCACAGGTGTGTTATTACCAATACATTCTTCCGACTCCTTAGAACTTGCTGTTTTCTGGTCTGGAAATCCTGTTCCGATGGTGAATGAAATCACACTCTGTATCAGGACTGACATTCAGGTAGTGTGAACAAGTGTGGGCAGATCAGTCGCTCAAGTAGTAAGACATTTCCTACCAGGAGGTCAAGCGCTATTGATCTGAAGACCTTCCTTCATCCCCCCAAGTGGTCCTCCCTTCCCTCAGCTGGCACAGCCCCTCCTCCGGGACCCCCGAACATGCATATCAGTTGGCAACAGAATGGGGGGCGTCGCCTGGAGCGTCAGGAGACGTGTGGAATTCTACTCCCGATGTAACTGGTTTCCATTAGGCTTGGTTGGTGGTCCTACCTCTAGAGCTGTGTCTGGTAATGTTTCGAATATCACTCCTGACTTTTACGTTGATATTTTGTCTTTGGTCTAGACAAATTAGCAGCCCTCTATTTCAGGCTACAGGGAAGGTTTTCTGCCAGGAAACTTTAATCCTCGTAAGTGACGGATTGTTATTTACATTTTTTAAGGGTGTGTGTGTGTGTGTGTGTGTGTGTGTGTGTGTGTGTGAGAGATCATCAGGCAGCTATGGACGGCATCACTTTTTAGTCCATATGAAAAGAATAAAGATGCACTAACCTAGCAAAATGACAGAGTTTTGGCAAGGATAGTGCAGTTTAACTAGATTGTAGGTCAAGGCAGTTGGTCACGTCTCTGATTCAGTGACATTTGAAGGACATAATTACAGTAACAGCGCATTCTCGCCGACATGAATAGTTTTTTTTCCCTTGAGATAACTGATCCCAAAGGATGGCAGGAATTATTTTCTTATGTATTCTGCTGGCGTTTGTTTTGTCAGAATGTAACAAATTATACATAAATCCCGTTTTATAAATGGTATGCTGTGCTTTAAATACAGCTCAATATGTCATGCTGTCACAGATTAGCAATAGCGAACGGTTTTGTTGATTGATTCATTAGTCTCAGTGCCCCATTGAAAAAAAATTATTATCGAATTTATGATGAAACTTTCCTTTAAAATGAATTATTTAAAGAGTTTATGTTGAAATAATAATAAAGGCATTTTTATTTTTGGCATGTTAAAACTGTTATGGAGCCACTGACATGCCTTCCTCATCACCCTGAGAATTCCCTGTTGCACTAATGATGGTTCAGGTGGCTACGTAATGATGCTTGGTTACAATTAATAATTAACGTAGAATTTGTATGAAGCACCAGTTACTTTTCTAAAAGACCTGGCATCTTTCAGGACACTCTGCAACCTAATTTTACATCAACTCAGATTTCTTTCTTTCTTTCTTTCTTTTTTATTCCTATTTCTTTTTTATTCCTCACCAAATCGAGAACACACCGCTTTGGCAAACCCAGCCCTTGAACGTACTGTGTAGAAGACTAAACTCCAAGATTACATCTCAATGGCACCATTGAATGAGAGACAGAATGAAGCCTACATCATCTCTGAATATTTGACCTTTGTCTTTTTGGCAGCAAATAACTTGGTTGTCTGGTTTCAAATAGTAAGTGCCGGTTGAAGTTTTGTCTAGCCAATTCCTTTAGGAGTCCACAGTTTTAATCCTCTGGCATGCAAATTTAGCACATTCACCGTGTGTATGGTTTCGTGGTCAAGGTGTTTATCTGTACCCCTTCTGAAGTCTAGGCTAATTACCATGAATTAAAAAAATCCGAGTTTTCCTGTTTGTAAAATATTGACTTCATCCTTGTCTCATTGATCCCAGAAATCTTTCCTTCCACCTCAGTCTGAGCAACACTAACTCTGGAATTCTTGTGTTACTTTCTGTTCTAAGAGGCCAGATGAGGCCAAAAATTTGATCTGTCTGAGCAATGAGGGCAGTGATCTTCTGATGGTTTGGTGAATGCCAGTATGGATCGAGTGAGTCCCCATTTCACCGATTCAGTTTCAGCTCCAAAACCAGAGAAGGAAATCTCTGAAACAGATGACCTTGAAAGGCCTTCCCTCCCCCTCCACCCAAACCTTACTTGCTCTGTTAATTTTCTAGAGGAGCTTACTTTCATGTCTCTTTCCCTTCAAAGAAAGAGTTGGAAGACAAATCCATTATGATCCTAATTAGCCCTTTAAGTGACTCCTACTATTAGCGTGAATAAACTTTTTTCACAAAACTGAAGATTCAGAAAGAAAGTGAGGTCACTTACACTGTTGAACTTACACTAGCAATGAGAATAAATTCTTATTGTGGAGTCTTATAAACCGGGAGGGAAGGAATGGACGTCTCACAAATGTTCTGAAGAAAGTACTAAACCGAAGTCAGTAGAATTCACTGGAGCATGTTTGGTACTTAATAAAAAGGTTGAAGCACAGGACGATAACCTGAAAGGAAGTAACTTGAGAAGTCCAAGTCCAGCTGAACACCCTGCTGTTCTAGAGAGCCCCAGTTGAGTTGAAAATAAAATCGAATCGGTATTAGAGCCAAATTGTGTATCTTTTTCAGATATTTCTAAAGTTTCAGGGCCTTATGTTAAAAGTCTAGATACAGATTATCTTGCACTTTAATAGTGTTTTAAAAATGTCTTTCTGACAAAGACAGAAAGTCCTTCATAAAAGTCCAATGCATGAAAAATCTCACGCTGGAGGGAGTCGATATGTTCTTGGACTAAATCTCCATGACTCATTTTAAGTGAAAAAGACCTGGACAGTTGAAAAATGCCATGTTTTCAAAGAAGTAGAAGTCGATTTTTTGTCCTGTTTAGGACAAAAATTAATTCTGTAAGCATGCTTAGGATGTAAAATTATCCAAAGCTTTAAAATTACTAACAGCTTTGGTGTTTCTAGAAATCTTATTTTTTCCATGGTTACTATGAATTGATAAAAAATCATCACACAAAAAGAAAT
Source organism: Paguma larvata (assembly GCA_030068075.1). NCBI lineage: Eukaryota > Metazoa > Chordata > Mammalia > Carnivora > Viverridae > Paguma > Paguma larvata. The sequence continues at coordinate 21,550,897 of CM057829.1, forward strand.
TTACCCTCATGTCATTTCCACTCCTCAAATATGATTTTATAAAAAAATTATTTAGCTTTTCGATCCTATCGGTGCTGTTCTGAGTGACTTTATATATGTCTATGTGTAAATACACTCACCCCCACACCCACACCCATGCACATACATATTTTAAGTCTGGTTTCTTGCCAAAAAAAAAAAAAAGTCAAGATTTGCAGGAGGTTGATGGGGGAATGTTCTTAAAAAAACACCAATTGTGGGGTAAATAAGGAAATAGCACTGGGCAGGGAAGGAAGTGGAGTTGTGACATAATCACAACAGAATCTCTGCTGATCCTTTGGGAAGCTCTGAGGCTTGGCTGTCACTTCAGATCTGTTCTTAACTGAGACAAAGGACCTCACCTGTGTACCCGACCCCCCACCAGTCACTGGCTATAGGCTGTCCCCAGGTTGGATAAGGAAGCGGTCTTTGAGATCAATTTCTAGGGAGACATCAACTGTGAACCACCAGGACCCAGCCTTCTGGCAGCTTCTGTCATCAAAGGGCAACTGGGTGCCATCTCCACACACTTTCTTTGTATAATAATTTTATCCCACCTGCAAAGAACTCCTTCATTCTTCTGGTTGGTTTCTTTTACCTGAGCAACTTATAAGAGGAAAATCGGTTGAAGGAAATAGCAGTTCGCACCAGCACCTATGGCAGGGCCTTGCACGAGCAGCACCCCGAGGGTGGTATGTTGTCATCTTCCTATTGTGACTTTCCATAAACTCTATAGAGGGGCCTTCCTTGCAGATACTTTTGACTACGTAGAGTTATCAGGTTATAAGCCCAAATGTCATGGCTGCACGCACTTCAGGCTGGTCCTCCGGAAGAGTCCCTTTCTCTTCTTTCTTATTTTTTAAAAAAATTTTTTAATGTTTATTTCTGAGAGAGAGAGACAGAGTGCAAGCAGGGGAGGGGCAGAGAGAGAGGGAGACACAGAAGCCAAAGCAGGTTCCAGGCTCTGAGCTGTCAGCACAGAGCCTGATGCGGGGCTCGAACTCTTCAACCACGAGATCACGACCTGAGCCAAAATCAAACGCTTAACCAACTGAGCCACCCAGGCGCCCCTGAAGAGTCCCTTCCTGACAGTCGCAGCTGGCAACCTTCACAATACTCAGTGAGTTGGAGCAATGTTCCCTCCCAATTGTGGGATTGGATGCTTCCAGAATCTAAAGATATCTACTGGGTGACATGCTTTCTTCTTCATGGTGGGAACTTCAAGGTACGAGAATGCATCCTTTACTTTGGCTTCCTCCAGGTGACTGGGTCTCTAACGACTTCACTGAAACGGCAGGGCCTGAAAATTTCTTCTAGCGTATGAGCACTCGTGTTTTCATCTGGAAGAAAAAAAGCAATTTTCTAAATGATACTCCAGGAAATAGCCTTGGATGTAATTGGAATCTTGTTATTTTCTGAGAAGGGCAAATGGATGGTAATGTAAGATAAGATGGATGACAAGGCATAAGAAGAAATTCCGAGGGGAGGGATTGTTATGAACCAGGTGGTTTCATAAACAACCAGATTATTTTCTGGGCTTTACTATGACTTTGATCCCTTGAGAATATGATCAGTCTATCAGTAATTATTTTGATACTTTTAGTTTCTGTGAACCTTTGTTGCATTATCTTCTCCCTCACCTATATGTCGCTTTAAACAGCATTCACTTATTTAACGAATATTCATTAAAGCCTACTTTGTGCCAAGCTCTGTGCTCAGTTCTGGGAAGGCAGCAGTGAACAAATAGGCAAAATTCTCACCCTCATGGAGCTCATGTCATAATAAGGATAAACAACAAAAAAATCAAACAATTTTCTATCTTTCCATCCATCCATCCATCCATCCATCCATCCATCCATCCATCCATCCATCCATTTATGTCTGTGCATCCATTCATCCGTCCATCTGTCTGTCTGTCATTTCTTTTTTTCTTTTCTTTTTCTTTTTAATGTTTATTTTTGGGAGAGAGACACTGAGTGTGAGCGAGAGAGGGGTAAAGAGAGACACACGGAATCCAAAGCAGACTCCAGGCTCTGAGCTGTCAGCACAGAGCCCCATGCGGGGCTCGAACTCACAAACTGTGAGATCATGACCTGAGCCGAAGTCAGACGCTTAACAGACTGAGCCACCCAGGCTCCCGACTCTGTCATTTCTAAAAGCAATTTGCACCTGAAAAACAGTGAGAAAATAAACCATGTATATTTCTGGAAGAAGAGTGTTCCAGGCAGAGGGAATAGCAGGCACAGAGGTCTTGATGCAGAAATATATTTATCATGTTTCAGGAACAGCAAGGATGCCATGTGACCAAAATGGAGAGAGCAAGGGAGAGAGAGCTGGGAGATGAGGTTAGACTAGCAACAAGGGATCAACGCTTGTAAGATCTCTATGACTACTGCAATGACTTTGGCTGTATTTGGACTAGAATAGAAAGCCATTGGAGGGTTCTTGACAAAGGAGTAACACGCTCTGATTTACTTTTTAACGTAAGCCCTGTGGCTTCCGTGTTGGTAATAAGCAGCAATTACCGGAGCAGAAATGTAGGTTGGAAGTTATCAACCTACATCTGGTGAGGATATGAGGATGATGTCTCAAGCTAGCATGTTGGAGCTACTGAGTACTGGGATTCTGGGCTTACTTTGATTTGGGGTGTGTAGAATTTTCTGACTGTATATAAGATGTGAGAGAAAGAAAAGTCTAAGAGAATTTTCAGAATTCTGGGCTGAGCTATTGGAAATAGGGATACAGCAAATAGGGAAGAACATAATGAGTTTGCGAGATTCACATGCTGAAGGTCTTGGTGAGTCAAAGCATGTTGGAGTTGGGATATCATCAAAAGATGTGAGGTGGTGGTCAGAAAGTAGAAGGCCCGAAATCCAGGTTATGGGTTGTTTAGAATTTCAGTGAATTATTAAGGATAAGATTTTATTTTTATTTTTTTTTATTGATTTTTATAATAGTTTATTTTCAAATTGGCTTACATATAACACCCAGTGTTCATCCCAACACGTGCCCTCTTTAATGTCCGTCACTTGCTCTCCCCCCTCCTTCACTCCCCTCACCCTGAGTTTGTTCTTAGTCTTTGAGAGTCTCTTATGTTTTATCTCCCTCCCTCTCTGTGTCTTTTTTTCCTTTCCCCTCTTCCCCTCCCCCTGGTTTTTGCTTAGTCTCACAAAGTCCACCTATTTGTGGAAACATGTGGTATCTATCTTTTTCTGACTGACTTATTTCACTTAACATAATACCCTCCAGTTCCATCCATGTTGCTACACATGGCCAGATTTCATTTTTTCTCATTGCCACATAGTAGTCCATTGTATATATGTGCCACAACTTCTTTATCCATTCGTCAGTTGATGGGCACTTGGTCTCTTTCCATGATTTGGCTATTGTCGAAAGTGCTGCTATGAACATTGGGGTTCACGTGTCCCTATGCATCAGCATTCCTGTGTCTCTTGGGTAGATTCCTAGCAGTGCTATTGCTGGGTCATAGGGTAGCTCTATTTTCATTTTAATTACAGGAATGGTTTTAAGGGTTGGATGTTGGGTAGGGTGAAAGGATGACGTTCAGGGGAGTGGTAGAGACAGTAGGGGATTTCGCTAATGAAGCGTCCCCTGTTCCAGAGTGCACAATGGGAAATTTTCAAGACTTAGGAAGGAGCAGGAGATGAAGGTAGAAGCTGTAGGTAAAAAGCCATAAAGCAATGAGCATAGGTGATGAGGAATGATCTGGAAGTTCTGGGCCAGTATATGACTGACATAAATAGGGATTAAGGTTCTGATAGTCCCAAGGCAGATGACAGTGTGAAACTGTGTGCATTTGAGGGAAGGAAGAGTAAGATTTTGGCAGGAGCCTGCAGGGACCTGGAGGACTTTCTTTTTAATGTTATTATTTATTTATTTTGGGGCAGAGAGAGAGAGAGAGAGAGAGAGAGAATCCCAAGCAGGCTCCCAGCTTTCAGTTCAGAGCCTGACATGAGGCTCAATCTCATGAACTGTGAGATCATGACCTAAGCTGAAATCAAGAGTCAGATGCTTAAGCAACTGAGCCCCCCAGGCGCCCCTGGAGGAATTTTTAATGAGGGATTGTGGCCAGTGGAAGATGAACACGCATTTGATTGGTCTGTTTTCACCTTTCTATACGTCTGTCTTACATATATCGAAAGGAAATAGAAGCAATAATAACAATGGTGTATGCACAAAGCAATAAAGCTCCAGACCGTGTCTTTCCGTCCTCATAAAATCTGGCTCATCTTTTCTAAAACTCTGATATTAACATGTCATTTCTTACCATCTTCACCGATATCTTACTTTTTACCTTTATAATATTCCTCATTCCTTCACTTGGTATTTAAGACTTTCTCTAAAATGTCTCATTACCCGTTTTTATTTCTCATTTTTTTTTTCATTTATTATTTACCTATATTTTTGGAGCACTTACTTGGTACAGACACCGGAGATATAAATGGTGAATTTCATTGCCCTAACCCTCCAAATAATCTTTCTGTTGCCTTGTTTTTCTACACCACACTGCACTTGAGACCAGTATTCCTGACCCACCCACCCCACCCCCAATCATCCCCGGTTTAAATGTCACACACACTCAAGATCGATCACTTGCTCAAGGTGTTTTCCCACAAGGAGACCCTCTCCCATTGCTCTGTATTTGCTACTATTATGCTCCAGGGGCCAGCTCAATTTCAGCCTCCTTTTCCAGAGAATATTCCCGTCCCAGGGAAATCTGCATTTCTGATCATATATTGTTTTCATTCTCAGAACAAAGCCGAACACCAGGTATTTGCTCACTAAACATTTAATGTTGAATGAATAGCGCCTGTTAATGCATTCTATGATATAGTCTAGAAAAACCAAGTTAAAGTAGCTAACAGTAGTGCGTCTGTCCATTCCTTCATTCATTCGGATCTCACCTACTCGGAAGTTATTAGGTGCCAGATATTGTCTTTGACACACGGGTTCTTTTAAGCCAAGATGTCTTTGGATTCTTCTACCTGACATCTTTTTGAAAGTCTGTTAAAATTCATTTTTAATGAAAAGTAAAATTGACATATTCCTCCAAGTAACATTATTAAGGCAGGTTTAACATTTACACAACAGCGGGTTTCCATTTGGAAATAGATTTATTCTAAAATGCCTTGCATTCATTACTTGTTGCTGCTGTCACAAAAGACCACAAGTTTAGTGGCTTAAAACAAAACAGATTTATTATTTTATCTTTCCATAGTCCAGAAACCTGAAATGAGTCTCCATGGGTTCAAATCTAGGTGTTGGTCCTCCTTTCTGGAGGCTCTAGAAGCTAATCCACTTCCTCGCCTTTCTGGCTTCTAGAGGCTGCCCACTCTCCTTGGCTTGTGACCCCCTTGTCATGTTCATATTTAAGGAGCTTATGATGGCATTGGACCCACTTGGTTAATCAAGGATAATTTTCCCATCGCAAGATCACCTGCTTAGCAACTTCTATTTCACTGTCAGATTGCTTCCACTTTGCCTTGGGACCTACCCTATTCACAGGTTTCAGAGGGGAGAACGTGGCCGTGTTTGAGAGCCATTCTTGTGCCTACTGTGTGCCCTTAGGGAAATGAGTCATCAGATATCATTGTCTTTGAGATGTCCGTCTTTGTGGCATCTTGCTGCTCATCGGTCAATCTTGATGCCTCTGCATTTAGAGGTGGGGGTGCAGGTCACAGAATCACCCACCAGACAGCATGTACCATGATCGCTGAGGATTGGGTATCGTTTGGATGTGAAATACTCAGTATGGAATCTTGCAGGGTTGTTTAGGAAAATGTACGGTACTATCCTAAAAGCTGTGACATTGCACAGATAGAGGACTCAATAGAATTAAGCAGAAAGAATGCTTGAGGGAATTATACTAAAAGCAACAAATGATAAACATGGCAGCAAGACAGGTTGTAGTTTGGTTTACTGACTGGGAATTGTTCATTCTCTCTTGTAAGTTATGGCCATTCTGTACAGGTGGGTAGAGCCAGGTGTGTATTTGAAATGAGGAAAGCTACTATCTTACAATGGACAGCAGAATCATGAGTTGTAATTTGCTCATCTGCCCAAACTGCGATGCGTCCTGTGCAAGTTTCAGAATGGCCTTAAGACATGTGTCCCCAAGGAAAAAAGTTTTAAATGAAAGGAAAAGGGCATGCACTGAAAGACTGAAATAAAGGAAACACCCAGGTCAGGAAGACTAGCACCATTGGAGAGATAGTACAAGGCAGGCAACCACTGGTATTTTTTTAATTAAATGAAATTACTCTCCAGAGAAAAGGTAGTTACAGGGCGCCTCTAGTAAAACAGAGATTGAATGTCTTGCATGAACATCAAGATGAAAATCTACTAAATGTACTCTATACAGAATTATCTAGAATCTATTAATAATTAATATATTAATTATTAAAATGAAAACGATGCTTAAAATAATTTGAGAGTTCTGTAGGCATTTTATCTAAGGATGAACAAATCTCTACAGTTCTTTCCTAAGATGTGCTTTGGGGAATGGGGAAGCTTTTCTCTTATCCATTATTTGTTTTTTCATGCCAGAAAATAGAAAGTTACACACACACATAAAATTTTCACTACGAGTTTATTTCCTTTGGCTGCTTTCCTTACAGACATTTCCCTCGTCGTTTCTTTCCAAAATCCCATTTACAAGACCATTTTTTCCAATCCACTTAAAGAAGTTAATTGTACAGAGTATCTTTTATTCGGCTTGCTTAAGAGTTTATTTGTTCTAAGTTCATTGACTATTGGGGAAATATGTGTTAAGTATAGAATTGTTTCTCAAACTTGTGCTTATATTTAAATTGATGGTAAGCTTTTGGAAAACATCTAAGTATTTCCAAGATTAATGACCATCATTTCACTTTTGAAAACATAAGTTAATTAGATAATCATGGCATTGTGTGATTGAAATGCAGACTGGAAATCTGAAAGGGAACCATCTATATTCAATCTGTTGACGTGATGTATTCATGTCTATCAACTTGGACATGGTTTTACCCATTCTCCTTGTCCTGATAGAAGTCCTAGATTTCATAAAATTGATTGTGATCTCCACACATTGTTCTTATTTCTGACAGTATTTTGAGTTTTAACATCTTCGAGAGCACATTCTTTTCCCCATGCTATCAAATCTAGTCCTGGGAGGAGAGAGACACTGCGCTCACCACCTGGATTTTGTTCTTTAATGACAGGCTCATAAAATTGTAGAGCTGGGGGAAACCTTAGCATTTGTAGCATTCTGGAAGGCCTCTGAGACTCATCCTCAGTCCTTACTTCTCTCTGCTCTGAAAGAGAAGGAGCTGTTTTAGACACGAATTCCAACCTAACTTTGTCCAGCTTGGTAGGGACTTTCCATCCGAGAAGGCACAGAAAGGTACACAGGGGCAGCCTGTCCAGATTTCCGATGGTCATATCTGTGCTCCGGCTTAAAGGTGCACACGTCTTTCTCCTTCCATGAGACTTCTGCTTCCTCTTCAGTCCCCCATAATAGTCTCTGTCAGTTACTGACACTGTCGCACGGATACATTATTCTACATATTGTAGGTAATATACACTGAAAATAGAATTATATTGTTAATATGATACCAACTTCTGGTTGGGTGGTAAGCATCCTCACACAACTCTTTGGCTCCAAACTGGTATCAAGGGTAGATAAAATCTGAAAGGGAAAAAAAGTAAATAGAGTCACAGCTCAGCAAACATGATAGTGTCTCCATGGAGCAGAAGCGAACTAGAAATAAGACAGCGTGAAGAGTTGAGGTGAAGAATCTTCTGGACCAGAGGGAGGTAGTGGCCTGGGAAGTTGAGCTCATGGAAGTGCTCAGAAGAGGTTCCAGAACTTAGCCTGAAGGTAGGAAGCCAGGACCTAACGGGGTGCTGGATCTCAAAGAGCATCTTATCCCCACCCTGAATTTAAGTAAAAGGCTGAAATAAATTACCAACAAATGTTTTTGGCTATACAAAATGGAGCTGGCGTAGGTGTCCGTCAACTAAAATAGGTCAGCAGCTGATTTGATACTGGGTCTTACAGTATCTTTAATCTCACTGCAAGGCAGGGGCTGCAACCTATCATCCTAAAACCTACTTCTGGAATGGGGACCAAGCAAGGAGGGCAGGCAGAGATCAGTTTAAAAAACAATAGCAACGTCAACAAACCAGGAATGTGGCAAGAGAAGTGAAAGCAGAGGAAGTGTATAAAATAGGACAACCAACCTGGAAGGCTTGACCTACAGCTTAATCCAGTAGGTATGTGAAACTCACAACACTCACTCCCCGTAAAGAATATGAAATACTGTTCAAGTACACGTGGAACATTTGTATATATTGGCCACGTGCTGAATCGCCAAGAACATCCCTACAAATTTCCTTGAATAGGTATCATGCAATCTAATACTGTAAACTTCACAACAGAAAACTTTTTCTCATCATTCGAGTCTTGCCTTAGTGAATAAACTGTTTTGTGAGGCTTCTGTTTCTTGTGTGGGAGGGATCATGGAAAGTTGTTAGAAGGAATGTTTTAAAGGATTGGGTGGGATAGCAGGTCAACCAGTGGCAAAATCTGAGGCAGAAGGATCCATCCATTTAGGGAGTTGTTGAATTAATCCAATTCCAATTAAAGAGGGATTTATACCTGGTGTGATGGGAGAGACGTCGCTTGGCATAGTGGTGGAGGCTATGGACCTTGAATCACGCAAATCTGTGTTGACTCGGAGATTCGTCAGTAACTTATTAAACATTTATTAGCCTCATTTGCTTCGTGTTTGGAATGAGACAGACATTCTAATCTGCAGCATGGTTGTGAGGACTAGAGAGAATATATGAAGACACCTTTGCAGTTCTTGGCGCGTAATTACCACTCACCAAGTGTAAGACTGGGGGTGATGGGGAGTAAACGTTAGGGACAGATGCGTCGTGTGTCTCTGTGGAAAATGGGATGGAGATTACCTTGTAATTGACTCTATTTCTGAAGCACAGAAGATTGAAAGACAATTCCAGGAGCTGCAGGAACTCAATATTTGAATAAAAGATTTGAATAAAAATTGAACACACATATGTTTGTTACACGGCTCCAAACATCGAGGCATTTGTAAACATCTACATAATTAACTGATTTTTTTCCAGCTTTTTGTTCTTAAGTTTGGAGTCGTGTCAACAGCCTACAGCCTGCTAATCCACCTGGCAGTTGTAGGAGTCCTGTTTTGACCACAGCTAATGACTTTTTACAAGATATTAAAACAAATACGATGCACCTAAAATTTAAAATCTCCCTAAGTATTTATTTAGTGTCTCACCACTTTCCAAATTGTACTCGGTGCACGAATCAGCCTCAGGCCCCTTTATAATTGGCACATGCGCTTTTCCTTGAATCCAATGTAAATTTAGCTAAGTTGTAACTCACTTCAATATTAATAAAATAGAGCTTTATATGAAGTCCGGTGTTTTGTTATTCCTTATGTTTAGAGCAATTCACAATATAATATTACAAATACTTTAAAGCATTAGTCACTTTTTAAATACAGGCTGAAAGAATTAAAGATCATCATACTTAAAATCCTTTTCTTATGGAAATAACTTTATCATTTACCTGACTTATACATGGGGTAGAACAGAGATGATTTAAAAATTATTTGTAATTGAAACTGTGAGGGGAAAAATTAGGAACCGTGAACAGAAATCACAAAATATATGAGACGCTACAAACACACACACACACACACACACACACACACACACACACACATTTTAAATTTTTATTTAAATTCCTTCTTCAGTGTGCCCTCTTCTCTCCCTTTAGTGTGGTGTTTGTTCTGACAGTCTTCAGGTTGATTTCTGGGGTATTTAGGATGATCTGATAGTTATCTACTTGTGTTCCTGGGACCAGGTGAGCCTGGTGTCCCCTTTCTGTGCCGCCATCTTCTCTCCTGCTATCCCCATATATTTTAATATTATGTTTCACTGGTTAGGCGGGGACACCAAAAGATGATGGAGAATAAATCAACAAATCAAATAAGCAAGTAAATCAACATGATAGGAAGGAAAGTAGGGAAGAAAGATGTAAAGAAAGACAAATACTAAATAAACAGAGAGCTCCATAAGCCTTACAAAAAGGAAAGCAGAGACCGAGACCAGGAACGTATAACCTTCTTGAGGGATAAGGTGATACCAAGTCCCCAGTGTGCTACGCCTTCTTCCTCACGTAAACGTCTCCTCATCTGTACCATCTTTTCTAGATATAGATATCCCTTCTCCATTTCATGAAATTCCGATCGGTTTCTTCTTTCAATTATGCCACCTTCCTTCTCTTTATAAATTACTTCAAAATGTTTCTTTTTTCTTGTATCACCAGTGTCTTCTAGAAGTTTAAGTTTTGAGATCCATTATGCCCCATAAGCTGCCATCTATACTGTGCCTTGCTTTCTTGACACTATAAAATGTCTTCAATGACCTTACTACATTCGCTGCTTCCATTTCCTTGGTATCTGGTCATATCTCAGTTCTTGCTGAGCAACGATAAACCAACCAACAAATGCAGTAGTCTTTTTAAAGCCTTTTCCTTGTTTTCTCTTTGCCTTTTAATAATATAGATTATTAAGATCATAATATTCTTATTTAAGATCTCTTCATGTAGGTTGTATAAAACCACAAAATCCTATCATAGTCATTCGCCTAAGCCCTCAGGTTTTGCCTCTTTCAAAGCTTTCTTTCCTCACCCCCTCCCACCTCCCCATAGCGGTTCTTTGACTCTCTCTTCTTGCTTCATACGCACTCAATTACAGAGATCTCACACATTTTCTCTAATTTTCATCATCACTTTCAAGGTCCATGACTTCCAAAGGTCCGAATTTAACTCTGTTCTGCAGAACATCTATCTACTTTTGTATTTTCCCACCTGGGTATTTCTCTGAACACTCAGAAGTTAGCTCTACTGGCAGCGAGCTCCTCATCTTCCAGTGTAAGCACGTTGGCGTTCCTAATTTCAAGAGATTTAGAAGCTGTGCTTCAGTCTGATTCTGCCACTCTTTGGATCGACTTACCTAATTAAGTGCCAAGAATAATCTGGATCTTTCTCTTCATGGTGCTTCTAGATTACTTTTAAAAACATATTCCATTTTTATTATCATCATCTTAATTCAGTTCTTTACTTAGGCAGCCCAGAAACAACTGCTTAACGAATCTCCCTCGCTTCAGTCTTTTCTCCGTCCACAGCCTCGTCAGTCTGAGTTTCTGACACTTATCATTTCTTGGCTTCTCACGGGATTGTATACCTACTCTTAGCCTGGTATTCAGTACCTCTCCCGACCATTTGAGCTTTATTGCCCCATTCCCAGTATCCTTTGCCCTGGCTTGAGTGTTCTACTTAGTATGAACTGGTCATGAATTATACCTCATTGCTCAACACTTTGTTCCTGCTGTTTCCTTCCCTCAGCCTCTCCACATCCTCCCTACTTCAGGTAAGGGGCACCTTAACCAATTTTACCCTCACTTCCTTCCTAAAACCTTTCCTGACCAACTCAGCCCAAATTACCCTCTTCCTTTGGTGAATGTCTCCAGTCCGTACTGTTGTGTATTGTCTCTCTGAGACAAAAAGTAATACCTGATAAACCTTTCGGTGCCTGAAGAACACTTTATTCCAAACTAGGTGAATAATAAGAATCTTTTAAATGATTTTACTGATCATGAGTTGCTCATCTTACCATACCTCCTCCTCCTACAGATTCCCTCTCCTAAGACTCAAATTTTTACTCTCGTCTCTTCCACATTCTCCAAAAAAGAAAAATAAATAAATAAATAAATAAATAAATAAATAAATAAAAGGCACATCCAATTCTTCGCTATTAGAAAACAAAAACGGCTCTTCTTAAATTGCTGTGTCAAAAAGAGTAAATTAAATACCATTGAGGAAAGCTGCCTGACTTTTTTTTCCCTTTTTTACTGGCAAGAGCCATTTTGTGGGCCATGTGACCTAGTTTAGGATGACATACATCCAGGTTCACCTGGGACTGTCCTGTTTCATGCCTGTTGTCCTGGACTAATTATTAATAGTACCAGTTTTTGCTCTCCAAAGTGTCCTAGTTTTGTTTTGATGATAAATTATATGGTTACTTTACCTGTGGTGCCTTTGTAAAAATGCATTTTTTTGGGGGGGTGATAGAAACTAAAAAGCAATCATGTGTTGCAATCATGTGTCATTTAATACTCCCCTACTATAGAAGCCCCCAGGCATTTTTATTAACAAACTCACTTTTGTGACTCGGACGGGAAATGTGTTTGTCCAAGATGGCTCCTCTGTGTTTGCACGTCCTGTCTTGGATGATGTGTGCGCCGAAGTGCAAGATGGGCTGAGGCCTGTGAATTTAAATACATGCCACACTGGGAAGGGCTGAAGGCAGAAAGTTGGGGAAGCCACAGAAACAACTTTCGAAACCAAGGTACCAACTGGCCTGCGCTTGGCCTGAGCTGCTGCTAACTGAAAAATGGAAGCAGCTTTTAAATTCAATGGAGTTCAAACCGGGGCACAGAGGCTACCAACCAATGAGCAGAGAGCAAAGACGGATGGTCAGGGGCCTGTGGGGGAAAGGAAAGAGCCATACCTAGTGTGCTCACCCTAACCTCAGGGAAAGAACTTGGCCGCATTGGCTAAAAGAGTCAAGAAACTGTTTATACGTTTCCTCTGAGACATCATGGCTCTTAAAACATTTTTGGCAATGTTCCAGTCATACTACAGAAATCTGTTCAGTGTGAACTCTCATATTTCAGCAGGGGATTTGCTGTCAGAGCTTTTGGTTCTGATTCATGGCAAATTTTCACATCATTTATAGGAAACTCAGAGACCATACATATACAGGGAGTTTAAAAAGCATGTTTTCAAATCTTAAAAGGAAAGAGAAATCATTTTAAAGTCTCTTCTGTTATTTATATAGAAAAAATTAGCCATGTACGATTGCATTCCTAGAGAGGTCTTCAGTTCCTCGGTCTTTAGTTCCTCTTACTTAGAATGTAGTTTATATGTAATGGTTTATCTCACTTGTGAAAAATATAGGCAGCCCCCCGACATAAAATCTTGCAGATACTTGATGATGCTTTTCAGAAACTTGGCTACCGCATATTGTATTTATCTTGTCTGATGGTGTGCTCCAAATTGGCTATCGCTACATCTCAGACTTCGTTTGTTATTCTTCTTGGTGGGTTCCAATGGACAGGCTGTACCCGCAATCAAACTTACGCCTTGGAAAATTGTCAGTTCTGGTCTGGGATAGCGTGACTGAAGGTTCGTTGGTCTTGTCAGAGTTCAAAAGAGCACCTGTGTTCTGTCCCCGAACCCCCTCTCTTTTGTTGCTCTCCAAAATCAGTCTGCCCTGCCACTTGGATTTGGACCCCATCTCCGGGGTGTGCATATACCAGAGGGGTGAGGCTCCCGCTCACCTTCCCAGTGGAAGGGAGCTGAGACTAGAAGGAACGGCAAAATGAAACTTGAAGGTATTAATTTTTAAACTCCCAAACCAGTTGCTGTACCTGTCACTTTGGGCTTCTGAATTTTATTAGTGTTGACAGAGATGAACGACGTACCCTAATTGAGAGCTTGCACCTGCAGCCTGACAGCCCTGGTTTCCTTACTCCCACTAGCAGAGGGCCTCATTCCTCAAGTGTGTTCTCAGATGTAGGAGCCACCCTGCCGGAGCGTGTAGTGGGAAGAGGCCGATGGAGCTGCGTGGCGGCATCCGAAGAGGATCTCTTCCTCTGTCTCTATTCCTGTCTGCTTTCAGCCACTCCTGCAGTGCCCGTACCTGTAGTGCGCTGAAATAGTTCCATGTTGGTAAGCCCCTAATATAAACAGAAAAGAAGAGGGTGGTTGACGACAGGAAGAAGAAAAATAGACAGAGACAAGGGAAGAGTATGATAGGAGAGGGCAAGAAGAGAACGAATATTTGAGCTCATTTAAGTAAAATCTCATAATTTCTATCTTAGGTCTTCCAATCATTTATCTGCTCACATGTTGTTTTATCAGTTGTTAAAAACAATAGCTTTATATCAACATCACATCTATTCACATAGTTATATGAATACAAAATTCACTCGCACCTATGGATCTGTGTTATCTGCTATGACCTTAACTAAAACTATTCTCAGATGAGTCAAAAGAGTTCAAGTGACTGTATTTTTATCTACCATTGCTTATAAGTAGAAATCTACACACACTTAGCCCTGCCATATATGATGCACACATATACAACTCATCATATGTGGGGCGTAGTGGAGCGTTCTTCAAGAATTGCTCATTTGCTGTCTTTAATAAGTGGAATTATTTTCACAACCCAATGAAAAATTGTTTCATTATATATATGTATATATATATACATATACATACACACACGTATATATAAACACACACATACATATGTGATAAACATCCTAACATATTTTATTTATGTGAATATGAATATGAATGTATATGTGATATACATCCTAACTTATTTTATTTGGAAATGTACAATATTTTAGGGGCACCTGGGTGGCTCAGTCAGCTAAGCATCCAACTCTTGATCTTTGCTCAGGTCATGACCTCATGGCTTGTGGGTTCGAATCCCACGTAGTGCTCTGTGCTGACAGTGTGGAGCCTGCTTGGGATTCTCTGTCCCTCTCTCTCTCTCTCTCTGTCCCCACTCCATTTGTGCTCCCTCTCTCTCTTTCAGAATAAATAAACTTAAAAACAATGAAAACATGCAATATCTTAAAATACAGAATCATTTAATGCAATTATTGAATGAATAATGAATGCAGTTATTTCGCATTTTCCATAAGCTATTTTGAGGGACCATAACAATTAAGAACATTTAACTCAGATTAGAGTTTCAGACATAATTTTACCACTTTTTATGTGTGCGATCTTGATAAAATCATTTAAATTACAAGTCAGTAGAAGAAAAGGTAAATCCGTAGGAAAATGGGCAGGTGTTTTGAATAGGCACTTCCCCAGACATGCTTTATGAATGGTGTGTAACCGTTAAAGAAAGTCAAGGTAGAACCATAATGAAATACCACCACAGAGTCAAGAGAATGCCTAATACTAGAAAGCCTGCCAATACTCTCTTGGTAACTCTCATAAGTTTCTGAGACAGCTAGGAGTTCAGGATGAGGGGAGAGATGCATCCTATTGTGGAAACCTCGGGATGGAAAACATAGTTAATACCTCCTGATTCACTGATCCCACCAAGCAGCTCCTCCTTCAAGTTCATTATCAGACCCATAGGGGGGGAGGAATGTCATAAGGAAGATTATATTCCCCCAACACTAGGGGTTTAGACGGGGACAGAGAAGAATGTCAGATGCTAGTCAATCTTCACCTGAATTTTTTTTTCACCTCCCTACTCAAAAGGGCCTTGCATTAAATATCATTGCCAAGGACCTTGCTGTGGGCCTTCAGTGACTCCTCAGGTGATGGTCCAAAGTGAGGGAAGAGCAGGACTGAAGCCTTCTTTTTTAATTTTTCCTCCCAGAGCGGCCACCGATGGTCTTCCTTCCCTGGTTGCAGAACAGCCTTCAATGTCAAACGTTTTCTTCCTCCGTGTGTTGCTGCCACTCCTGTTATTCCCTGCAGTGCCCGTGTTTTACCCTGTATTCGTTCACGGATTGCTTGCTTGTTTGTTTTGCTGGTGGCAGAGAGAGAGAAACACAGGTCAGTGAGATGGAGAGTCTGTGTCAGGCCCTACTTGGATGTATGTGGCCTTGGCCAGCAGATGCTAACACAACACGGGCCTCCAAAGTGGAAAATTATAGAATTCATTACATGTTAAGTCCATAGTAGATAATGTGGATCGATCCAGAGTCTGAAGGCGAGTGTCCCAGGGAGAATCAAAGCCAAGAAATCAGGTCAAAAAAATAAAGAATAGAAAGTGTGAAAAGGGCAAAATTGTGTGGACAAAGCAATCCACACGAGTTGGGGGCTGGATATATTCATCCGCGGTTGAAGTTGTTGATTGGGACTGAATGAAAGAATGATTTGGGGGTACTCACCAAGAGAATTAATTGAATTGTTGTAAAATTAAGCGTTGACACTATATTGAAACATTTTGTTAAATACATCTTAACACCCAAAGATGAGATCTCCAAGGTCGAAAACCAGCAACCCTGTGCAACATGAACTTAAACAGCCATCCATTAGTTGCATGGCATTCATTTTGCTTTGTAAAAACAACTCTATTAGAATTAAAATAAAAACTTGTACAAGATTAATGCCTCAAAGACTTTGTGACCCTAGTTTTTGGCTTCATACTCTACAAAAACATTTAAAAGAGCTATAAAATCAGGTGATTTAAGAAGCAGTTACTAAAATTTGCCCTTGTAAGTGATGGACCACTTGAAAATAAGAAAGGTTTAGATGAGTTGATGACTTAAGCACCACCTCGGTAATGCACAGAGAAATACTTGCCAAGATATTTAAATAAGAGCTAAAAAAAATAGGAAAAAAGATGCTAATATAATTTGTGGCTAATCGTCTCATCTCAGAAAATATATTTTATGACCAAAGAAAACACAAAGAGTAAAAATAATAAAGTCTGGTTTCTCAGTTTTGAGGCTTTTGTTTATTACTG
Organism: Paguma larvata; assembly: GCA_030068075.1. NCBI lineage: Eukaryota > Metazoa > Chordata > Mammalia > Carnivora > Viverridae > Paguma > Paguma larvata. Next base: position 21,567,534 of record CM057829.1, read on the forward strand.
GTAGAAAACATACTGTAATTTGTGTCCCTTCAGGTTAAGATTAAGCACAATGAAACCAAACAGCCACTTAATATGATTACAGACTGAACCCAGCAACACATTCAGTCCTAACGACAGTGGAGAATAAAGATGTCCTATTGTGAGTAGATATCTGAAAAATCCTCTTAACTGGACAGTAGTACTAGTAGGAGTGTTACTTGGTACTTTGAGGTCTCAGAGAAGCTATCACTCTGGTTCTGAAAGTTTCCAAATGCGCAGATCAACAGACCGATTTTATTTTATTTTTTAGCATGGTGGCTTTCATCAGGGAGAGATGCCAACAGGTCACAGCCAGAACAGGCACTTCAAAACAGATACAATGTGTAACCACCAAGTAGGTAAGTAGCCCTGAAAAGGGTTTCACTTTCTTAGCCTCCATCTCTTCCGACCATTAAATTAAATATTTGCTATTCAATAATTTCTAAAAGTCCTTTCGCCCGAATACTGTGTTCCCTTTAAAGGTGGTATGTTGCGGATCGTACATACTATCTCTCCACAGTGGCTAGTCCAGCTCTTGGAAATGAAAAGAAAGTGAATTTCTCTGATGGTGTCTTAGCAGGGTGATCTAATAGGTGTGTGGAGTGGGAGAAGTGTCCAGTGTTGACAGTTTCCACGGTGGTGGCATAGGAATTATCATATACCCTTCCCGTTGCTGGATCAAGGTGCGATAATACATACGAAAGAACGTTGATCGAATGACATCATATCATCATAAAGGAGTATAACAATATAAGAGATTGGTACTCTGTGCAAACTTGATTGTGTGTCATCGTTAACCTGTAGAAGCCCAGGGGCTACACAGCTGCATTGGAGTTTCAGAGTACAGTATTTATAGGTCCACCAGGAAAATTGAGTTATATGAAGTAGATCTGTTAGACCAATTCTCTCTGAGATTATTTAGTCTTTCAATAAAAGAAGTCCCAGCTAATATCCCTGAAGCTTTGTTTGAGTGACCTTATAGACTGACACTAAAATTCATTTGGATGAGAAAATGGGCTGGAACAGCCCAGGCGGTTTTCAAAAAGAACAGTGGTGAAGGCAGTAGCAGGGCTAGGAGGTGAAGAGGTTTACTGCACATGATAACAAAACATTTTAAAGATGGTTGTTAATATTCAGTCATTTTGGTATAAGACTACTCAAAAAGGCCATTAGTATTGAGTAGAGCAATTGAAAAAATAGTGAAATGCTAAATGGAAACTCTATAAACAAAGTTAAAAGGTGATTTGAGAACTAAAACCTATTTATATCCTGTATACCAAATGAGTAATATCTAGAGTAAAGAAAGAGTTTTTAAGAGACATTAGAAATTCAGAAAAGATGGAGGGAGGGAGGAAGGGAGAGAGGGAGGGAGAAAGAAGGTAGGAGGGACAGAAGGGGCAAAGAAATAGACATTATTTCACGTGAGAGGACACAAACATGTCTGTATATATGTGGCATATATTGTGTACATTTGTATATTTATTTATATGTACATATTGTTTTTATACCCAATCTGTATTTGTATAGATCACATATATATTGCTATCTTAATATAGACAGCTATTGGGAGGGGGCGCTTATCTTAGTCAGCCAGAGTGATTGGACCATTGAGAATAAGAGAATAAAACCAGCAGTCAGAAGTTAACAACTAATGGCAGGTATCTTCTTGGAAAAAACCTAACCGAGATTGTAGACAAGGGTTGAAACAAGTTTAATAAGGTTTGAATGTGAGAAGCAGGGTGTTTAGAGTCTGGGGCCTGCTGCCCTTGTGCCCTGACGTTACTTTTCTAGACTTATGATTAGAGGAGGTTACTTTACAAAGGAGACAGCTTGAGCAGATGCCTGTAAACGGAGTGTGAAGATAAATTCGAATAGCAAATCTGTTTACCGATACTGACTAGTGGCATTCTTGAAGTCCTAGGGCACAGTGAGACTGCTCTTACATTTCCAAAAGATTTGGGACATCAGCTAAATAGGAGTGGGATATGGTGGAGGAGATTTCACTTGTGTCTCTAAGTTTAGCTGGAACCAAAAGATTTTGTGGGAGAGACAGACAAGTGGCCATATGTGATTTTTAAATTCTCTTTGCAAATGGCTTTGTGATATTTTATTGCTGGGAAAGCAAAGGCAAATAAAATAACACTTTCCATTGACGTGGTCTGGCTTAATCAAGCACTTAAATACATTCGAGCATTCTGTTTAGGTTATGTGAATTTTCAACATACAATCTTATATCAAGGTAGGCTCAATTTCCATCGATTTCCCTTCTATTCTTATGCATTCTAAGATATATTTAAGTATGTATGTGAAAATAGCACCTTTCATCATACTCTAGACTTGCCAAAAAGTAGTTAATAGATTTTATAGAGTTTGGCCAAGGTCTAAATTTATGCGAAGAGCACACGGTGGTCTTATGTACACAGTTTGTTTTGTTTTTAACCTAATTAGATTTCATTCTGTGCCCAATAAACATTTTATTGAGGGTTTCACAATGTCCACGGCCATAGAGCTATTTTAGCAGCCAAAACATTTCTTGAGTGTCAAATCTTTTTGTCATATTAGTTATGGGAAATTGAATGTTTGGGGACTAGTTGCACAGTCTGCTTAAGGCCAGAGAAAGTAGCCTGGGGACGGCCTTGTCTCTCTCTGCCCGAGGGTCTGTGCTGCCAGCAGGTCTGTGCTCCTGGGAGGTGGCACACACTCTCTCCGGCCCCGAGAGCGGTCTCCAGGCTTGATGCCAGTAGAGCGTTCCGGCTACACTGGTGTTGCACTCTTTCCCCGTTTCTCTTCCCGTGTGCTCACTCACACATGCTAGGTCCACACCAACTCCGAACAGAGTGATGACACATCTCAGACAGGAAGTGGTAGTCTAATGCTTAGAACAAACCACACTCTGTAGCCCAGAATTAAAAGCCATCTGTGATCGAATCCTGAACTATTTAACCTGTCTTTCCCATCTCCCTTCATATATCCCAGGCCTCAGGAGTGACTTGTTACCTCCCCGCCACCCCATACTTTCACACCACCCTGGGGTTACTCTTATCACCTAAAATACTCTCCCTATCTCCCTCCTGTCTCTATATATTCCAAGTTCTGCTGTTCTTCAAGGCCTTGCTCAACTTCTACATGTTTCTACGAACTTTCCTCAACCCCTGATTCTTTTCCATTGCTAATATCTTTGGAGTATCCTTGATAACTTCCTCCGACGTTCATCACATATCTTGTGAGATGTCTCCCTTCCAAAGCAGGTTCTGATGAACGCGAGCAGATGTCCAAGGTGAAAACACCTCTCTAAGATGACACCCCTGGAATGCAAACAAATCTCGGGAAGGGAATGAAAGGGAAAGGTTTTATCCTTACTTCCCTGGGACACCTCCAGAGAGGGAGATGTCTCCAGCCTTCCTTTCCTGGAGTATCTCCTTATACAAACACCGGCCATAAATACCTTTTCTCAGAGGGCTTAAACCATGCCCAAACATGAGATAATTATGAAGAATTGGCTTCCACAACTATCATGTGTCGGCCATATTACATGCGTTCTCTTCGATCCTAGCTACAAGGTCATAATTTAGATATCATTATTCCGGTTTTACAGATGAGGGCCCTGGAGCTCTGAAAAAAATCAAATAATATACCCAAAGCTACAGAGTTACTCAGTACTAATGTCAGGAGTCAAACTGTGGTCGTTTGACCTGAAAGCCAATAATTTTCCCATCACCGAACCAATGCAGCACACCGTCCACTGAAAGCAACCTCACGATGCTTAATGTGAATTTATTTAATGACATATATTTTCTATTTTTCCTATTCTCGAGTAAGCTTCTTGAGGACAATCAAGTCTTATATCCTCTCCTAACGCCTAATGAAGCGAATAGCTTGTGATTATTCCATGCCTTACTAAGATGGCCTCAGTGACGAAAATCTGTCAAAATACATATGATGAAAACTTGACATTATACCACCTAAATAATATATGATTGTGGAAAAGAGGTCACATCATAAAATTCGAATGGAGGAACTTCTTCTCTGAAATATTAATAATGATCTCAACTATTTTTTCCTCGGCTGACAGTGTAGTCTGCATGTTTATGAAAATTTGATGTCTAAAGTTGAGTGAAAGTAACTGAGAGTTGCTAATAAACAATGCGGAGAAATATATGGATAAATTGTATGAGTCAACTCACCTGGGAGCTCATGTTTTAATATAGGATTTCGTGAAAACTGAAAAATTTATTGCATTTTAGAACGAAACCTCCCCCATTAGAACCAGAAATGTGCTCATTGCTGAAGGGTCAAACATAGCGATTGACTTAAAGACTTTCCCCCCTCAATCTGGTTCTGGGGCAAAAGTCTGTATTTATTTTTTATACCAGTGCATCCTCTGTTTACATGATCTGTCTTCTATTTTCATAATTCATATCACTGGGGTATATGTTTGTTGTCCGAAACCAGGCTGCTGACTGTTCAGATCTTAAGGAGCTTCTTAAGTAACACATTAGAGACTGTTAAACACTTACTACAAAACTTAGTCCCAGACTTGTCATTTAGATACTCTACTCAAGTGATTCAGTGGAATAAATATATTTGCCACCATTTCCCCCTTTAGGCAGCATTCACTGCTTTCTTTTCCTCCTCACGTTATATCATGAGTTGCTAAGGCTGTTCTTACGTTCCTACCAAATAATTTGCTTTGAACACGTGCCCCTTCTTGAGATGCAGAACCACCATCCCCAACATATACTGAAAGAACAAAATATATTTGCACACTCTTTTAATAAATGTTAGAAGGGATCTTTTAAAACAAGGAGGTATTTTTACCTTTCTTCACAAAGATGAGAAAACAGAAATGCAAGTACTCATGAGTAGGAGGAAGGTTTTGTTTCATTATTACTTTAAACCACTTTGGCAGTAGTTTTCCTTACATATATGCAGGATATTAAAGTGGTAGCTGTGCATGTGTGTGTGTGTGCGCGCGCGCGCATGTGTGATTTATTGTGGAACCTCTTTTCCCAAAAAAGCCCTGCTATTTTAGTAAAGTTCAATATATTTCCTTTGGGGGAGATTAAATAAAATATGTTAACTCAGTTAAATTTGGAGTCTGATGACAAATGAATAAGTGTGTTCCCATTAGGCAGGCACAGGAAATCTGTCCAGCGAAGGACTGACCTGAGAAATAAAGTTTGAATGTACACTGGCAACATTTTGCCGTTTGTTGCTTTGGACTTCCATGCTACAATATGCCATTAATTTTAAGTAGTAAATGAAGGAAAAAATAACTTTCCCATATTCTGGAGTAGAAGCCAGCTATACAGCGACCCACTAAAATTCAAATACACATAGAAGAATAGAATGAAACTGCCATGGACTAGTGGGCCATATTTTGATTTGGGTGCATCACATTTAAAAACGGGATATCTTTACCTAACCCCGAGTGACATGCCAAAGGGGCTACTCAGTTATTACCTTGCGAGAATGGAACTAAATTATTCTGGAGGTCTGGAATATATCCTTACTGTGAATTTTTAAATCTATTAGTTTTATGTATGGGGTAATTAGAAAAACAGTGTTGGGAATTCCCTTGGGGTCAAATGAGTTCAGGTCACTTGACTTTAGTAGGTAAAGTTAGGAAAATGAATACCGAGGCATATGTTTATGTGTTTGGCTCGAGATCAAAACTGAAGTTGATGGCAGACAATTAGATACCTGTTTCTAAAAGTAGAAGTCGCTCTCCAACTTCACAATTCCCATGTGACTTAACCGAGAGGTATACAAAGATATCATTGCTATGATTGCTAAACTCACAGATATAGGCATAATTTTCTTCCTACATTGTGAATTTGAAATCTTTGAAAAACTCCTACAGATATAAATGGAAAACTGGAGAACTCTCCTTGTGCCCCCACATTTTCCCTAACCCCTGATGCCTGAACAGGGCTATGCACCCTAGGGAATAGCCAGGGCACCTCTCCCCTTCTTGGAACTGCAATTGAATCCCTTTACTACGTCTGTTCATAGAATAACTATTTCTCCTAGAGGGCAATCCATGCTTCCACTTCCTCGTCCTTTTTGAAAGTGAAACCAAATGCAATGAGAACAAAAACCTGGAAACAATTAAATGAAGTAATAAAATGATTTATTTATTAATTATTCTTACATTTCCCATGAAGGCAAAGTTCAACAAATGATCATCTTAGAAGATCAATTATACTATATTTTCCATTTCTTCTATGACATCCAAAAAAATGCATCCTTGGTATGGTGTTTTTGGTCAATGATAAATCAAAACATGAGTGTTCATATCCCCAAACCACAACGGTTTGCCATGTTTTGAAGTAAATTTCTAGGCAAACCTGTTTCTGATGTCTGAAAGGATTATTGCCCAGCATTGAGGATTCAGTTCATTGAATTAAAGATGGACAGGGCTTCTCAGATGATTGGAATTCAATTTCAAGTAATGATCCAGAAAAGGATTCAAAAAGTTGACATTTTCATTGGTGTTGAGTTAGCCATAGTTGCAGATAAAGTTTGCATGACCTTGAAGAAACAACCCTTCTATTTTTTTTCTAGAAAACATTATCATACTCCAGAAAATGGAAAAATGAATCGTACATACGAGACACTGCATCAGCTCAGACAGGAGCTGAAAAATGTAGGAAAAATGAAACATAAGACTTCATAACATACAAAAAAATGAGGGGCTGGAGAAAATCTCCCAGCAGAGAGAGAGAGAGAAACAAAACAAAACAAATGACAACAACGACAAAAAAAAAAACCCAACTATTTTCAAGAGGGCTGTGTAAAATGGAATATACAATTGCAGTTTCATGTGAAGGGCTTCCTTGGTCTTTAAAAACAGTCGAATCCCACTTTTCTATCTCCGGACCAAGGTCCTGCCAGGCGGCCACTCACATGAAGTAATAGTAGCTGGAGATACCATCACCCATGGCTGGGGTTGGACCTCTGTCGATTTTGATCAATTTTAAGTGTAAATGATTGAATAGTTTAAAAGGAGTGGCTTTTAGAGACCTATTGTAGGTAAGTAGAGCTTCACTAAAAGATCAGAAGATGCGGGGAGGTTAATGTGTGTGGTAATCTAATTGTTATTGGAAAAAAATAATCTCCTTGAGCCTAACAACCATAGAGAATTAGGCAACAGGACTTTGACAGGTAGGCATCAAGTGTCTGTGTGAACTGAGTGCTTTTGCTTTTATCTCTATCTCTTCGTGATAACTTCTGAGGAAACTGTGTGACTGAATTTAGCAGAAAGTTCAAGAGGCACCTTAATGTCAATTAATGAGTCAGTGCGCCATCTTGATTTAATACAAGTTTGGTGATTTGGGCCTATTTTATATTAAAAAATTTTTTTTAAATGTTTATTCATTTTCGAGAGAGAGAGAGTATGTGATCATGGGACAGGCAGAGAGAGGAGACATAGAATCTGAAGCAGGCTCCAGGCTCTGAGCTGTCAGCACAGAGCCCGACTCAGAGCTCGAACCTATGAACTGTGAGATCATGACCTGAGGTAAAGTCATATGCTCAACCGAATGAGCCACCCACACACCCCTGCGCCTACCGTAAATATCATTTTTCCTATATTTTGTATCAAAGAAAATAGCCAGGTCCTTTAATATTGCCTTCCTTGACGTAAATGTTGATTTAGAGCAATTCTTGATTTAATCTCTGTGAAGACAATTTATTTCAGATAATGCACATATTTTGTTATAACCGTCAACATAAAAGATAATGGTAGAATTTCCTCTCATTTTATATATTTATTTAATTTTAGTTTAGTTTATTTATTTTTTTGAGAGAGGGAGAAAGAGCAAGCAGGAGAGAGAAAGAGAGAGAGAGAAGAAGAGAGAGAGAGAGGATCCCAAGCAGGGCTCTACACTGTCAATGGAGTCCGATGCTTAATCGACAGAGCCACCCATGCACCCCCTCCTTTCATTTTTAAATCAAATACATAAAATTAAAGTTTAGAAAGAATTTTTTTCTGTAGTAGATAAAATGTGCAGGTGTCAATCTCTGAAGACTCTGATGACAAGCTACGTTCTGTGAGACTCCTGATCTTGTCTAACCTAGAGTTCTCTGGCTTCATGTACCCCACTTTGACCACTACACACAAACAACATCTTCAGGAACTACAGTATCCCAAGTATTATCCAGGGGGTGTCCCAGACACGCTATGAAGCAGGTCTAGCCACTTCCCATACAACATTGCTCTCCAGTCTCCTCTTCTAATCAGATCCTCTCCTACACTATTAGAAGCCTCTCTGCTTCGAAGACCCACCACCACTGCTAATGCCAAAGCGTTGTTGGACTCTGTGGAGCCGTCCAAGCGTAAAGGCTGGTTGTATTCCAAGCAGTGGTTGAAAGAATCCGTTCAGATAGCAAACTGTGACATAGTTCCATAGTGGTAGTTTAGAAAAATAGCCCTTAAAAAATTAAAGCCCTCTCCCCTCAGACATTTTTGAATTTCAGATGACTTCATGAACTAGAATGTGGGTGGGGACGTACAGCTTAGTAACAGATGGCCACAAAACTGCTCTTTCCAGGCTTTCTTGCCTCTCTGCTGGATTTTCCATTTCTATAGTTATCTTCCAGAAAATTCTTCAGTCTCTCTTCTGGTCGCCTTATGTTGGGTTTTGCCATTAAGGTGTCTGGGGCTGTTTAAGAGCAGTGAGGGTGCTGAGCCTTAAGCCATTTGCCTATCATCTCCATACTTGTGCAGATAAAAATCTTTTGGGGGAAGAGAACTACCCTGATACAAATTATTACTAAATGTTCCAGGTTATCGTCTCGAGCCCTGTAAGTGCTGGGGGTAGAGTTAGATTCTGGAGGCAGATCAAGATGGATGCCGTTCGAGGTTTCCCAGTGAGCTAACACACACAGTATTAGGTTGTCGTTAGCATTGTTATTAACTCTCTGGAGGCAGTCATTCTCTCTAAATCTATTAGTGAAACACAATAACCTCATATGAGAAGCCACACATCAAAATGCATGTGCATTTTAAGATGCATTTCTGGACTAGGGAAATGCTACCTCTGTGCTCTTCTCTCAGTATTCCATGGCGAAGGTTGCCCCCAAGTCTTATCAAAGTCTATCCTGAGCGTGTAGAAACATTCCCAAGATCTCACGAGGTTTTCAGTCCTCTGCTGACAGAGAGCCAGAAAGAGCTGCCCTGTGGCAAGTGTACCTTCCATCAGCACTTGGTGTGTGCGAGCAACAGCCTCCTACTCACAAATCCTCATCCAATGAGGAACCCCATTTCTATTTTTTCTAAATGTTTATTTGTTTTTGAAAAAGAGTGCATACAACAAGCGGGGGAAGGGGAGAGAGAGAGAGAAAGAGAGAGAGGGAGAGAGAATTCCAAGCAGGCTCCATGCCGTGATTGCAGGGACTGATGCAGGGCTCGATGCTTACCTGACTGGGCCACCCAGGTGCCCTGAGGAATCCAATTTCTGAATCCAGTCTTCTCTCTGGCACGGAGGTGGCACGTACCTCCTGTCTCTGGCTCTGTCTGATATGGCTCCAGAGACAACAGTTATTTCAGAAGTGGGCACCTGGGTGGCTCATGGGCTGAGCATCCACCTTCGGCTCAAGTCATGATCTCATGGTTTGTGAGTTCGAGCCCCACATCGGGCTCTCTGCTGTCAGCACAGAGCCCATCTCAGATCTTCTGTCTCCTTCTCTCTCTGACCCTCCCCTACTGCTTCTCTCTCTCTCTCAAAATAAATAAACTCAAAGAAAAAAAAATTTTTTTAATTATTTCAGGATCAAACCAGTACCAACATTCTAGTGACATCTTCCCGAGTTTCTGTATTTCTGTGATTATTTAATGCATTTCTTACAGTTTGGACACACAACTGTGTGTTTAATATATGTGTTATATTGAAGACAAGCCTCGTTTTGCTTTTGCAAGTATCAAAGCAAGAGCATGTCATTCTTCCAGACCTAATAAATCACGAAGTTAAACTAGTTCCTCCGGAAGGTAGCTGTATCTCCTAAGAACATAGCTACAGAAAGCAAGGAAATCTCCATGTATGATATTTCCCCTGCATTTTAGCGCCTAGCTCTTAAAATGTGTCTCTTAGATCTATTATGTCATTTCAGGCACGCAAAATACTCTATTTCATTTTAGAGAAAAGAAAACTACTCAAAAAAAGGGAGCTTCTCCCATTTTGAAATATTTTTTTTCCTAAGTGCAGAATAATAGATGTTTTTGGTGGCAATAATAAAAAGTTACATACAGAAGGAAAATAATTTCCTATAAGCCCATCACTGAGTGTTAACAACTGTTAATGTTTTATTCCGTTTACTTAGAGTCTGTTTATCTATCTTCATACGTACCTATCTAGAAACTGCCCTACTCTATGATAACAATATTTTAATAATAGCACTAGGGAAAGCTAACCTTTCCTGAGCATTTGCTAGCTGTCTTGTACTCTTATCAGTGCTTTTCAAACATTAGCTCACTTAATTTCCATGTATCTTTTTGAAAGAAATAATATTATTATACTAACTTCTATAGAAGAGAAAACTGAGGCAGACAGAGGTTAAATAACTCTTTTCAAGGTCATATGATTAGCATATCGCAAATTTAGGAAAAAAAAAAAGCACAGGGCACCTGGGTGGTTCAGTCACTTAGCGTCTGACTTCAGCTCAGGTCATGATCTCACAGTTTGTGGGTTTAAGCCCCACGTTGGGCTCTGTGGTAACAGTTTGGATCCTGGAATCTGCTTTGGATTCTGTGTCTCCTTTTCTCTCTGCCCTTCCCTCCACTTACGCTATGTCTCTCTCTCTCTCTCTCTCTTAAAAATGAATGCTAAAAATATTTTCAAAAAAGCACAAACACACAAACATGGAAAACTACAGATTCAATGCACACGGACCTGTGTGCTTACACAGACCCAACTCAGCACACACACACATATTCCATCCAGCTTGTTAATAGTGAACATTTTGTGGTGAAAGATTTATAAATAATATAAGGCTATTATGAAAACCATGGGAAAATGCACAAAAATAAAAAAAGGGAAAGAACAATCTAATCCTACCCTTTAAAGTAGCCACTGGCAACATCCTTAAACTATCTTCTTCTATTCAACTATTTTCTTCTATTCTTCTATTCAAAATACATTTTGTTTTATTTTCTGTTTTACTGTTTATTTCTTTTTGAGACAGAGAGAGAGACAGAGTGTGAGCAGGGGAAGGGCAGAGAGAGAGAGGGAGACACAGAATCCGAAGCAGGCTCCAGGTTCCGAGCTGTGAGCACAGAGCCTGAGGTGGGACTCGAACTCATGAACTGTGAGATCGTGACCTGAGTTCAAGTCAGATGCTTAACCAACTGAGCCACCCAGGCGCCCCTCAAAATATATTTTTAAATAATTCTATGTATATGTCTTTAGATACCACTTTGGGTTTTTCACTTAGCACTAAAGGGAATGGATTAGTTCATAATATTGAAAGCTATAGTACCATAACTTTTCCTAACCCTATGATAATTCTGTGGAGTAAACACAATTCAAAAAGACCTAAGACAGGTGCTACTAGACAGTAGTCACAGTGTTACACAGGCTAAAGGCGATATGTCTCCTGTTCAGTATTTCAGGTAATCGATTAAAAGAATATTTATAGAAATCAGTTATGCCTGAGCTTCACAGGGACGTTTTGATGATGATGATGGAGTTGGAACTAGCCTCTTAAGTTCAGGAGGAACATGGTTTAATGTCAGACATATGATCAGAGTATTCAGCATCATGAAGGCAGGTGCACTGAGGGAAACGTAAGCCTCCTGTGCATAGAACCAGCGAGGCCTTATATGGACTGGGATGCTGAATCCTTATGGAACATGAACTTGAACATGAACACAAGTTCAGACTGGGAAGACGCAGAGCACAGGCGGATTTGGAGAACTGTGGGATCCAACGAGAGTTGCTTTCATCTACAGGATAGAAGAAGCATAGCTGAATCATGTATTTTGCTAAATAAAGAACTCGGTAGTTTTCGAGATAACTTATATCGATCTATAATTGCCGAGGTGATTAAATCCTTGGTTCCTTGAGGTGGAAGGAGCAGACTCTTTCGTGAGTCTATCCAAGAATGTTTGTCCCTTGAAAATAGAAACTTGTGTTGGGGCTCCTGGGTGGTTCAGTCAGTTAAGCGTCCAACTTTGGCTCAGGTCATGATCTTACGGTTTGTGGATTCGAGCTCCACGTTGGGCTCTGTGCTGACAGCTCAGAGCCTGGAGCCTGCTTTGGGTTCTGTATCTCCCTCTCTCTCTGCTCCTCCCCAACTCATAATCTGTCTCCATCTCTCTCTCAAAAATAAACATTAAAAAAAAAAAAAAAGAAAATCGAAACTTGCATTTTTAACCAATCTGTCTTCATTGCAATGGTTAATTCATTTTCATTTAATGTCATTTACTACTATGGTTTGGATAAAATCTATCCCTTATTGGTTTAGATACAAAAATCCCAGGTACAACCTTATCAAATCAAATCTAGAGGTATATAAAAAGGCTAATGCAGCATACCCTAGTGGAGTTTATTCCAGGTATACAGGGGCCAATTAAGATGAAACAAACAAACAAATGAACAATATAATTTACCATATTAACAGAATAAAGGAAAAAATATTATCTCAATATATGTGAAATGAGTATTTGATAAAATTTACCACTCAGTCAAAAGCCACTGCAAGCCAGGAATAAAAAAGAACTTTATCAACTTGGTAAAGGATCTACAAAATATCTTTAGCAAATATCCCATCTTTTAAAAGTTTATTTATCCACTTTGAGAGAGAGAGAGAGACAGAGAGAGAGAGTGCAAGCAAGTGAAGTAGGGGTGGAAGAATCTCGAGCAGCCTCCACGCCGTCAGTGCAGAGCCCAATGCAGGGCTTGAACTCACAAACCATGAAATCATGACCTAAGCCAAAGTCAGACACCCAACTGACTGAGCCATCCTGATGCCCCCAGGTAATACCCCATTTAATGGTGTGTATTAAAGCTCTTTCTCTAAGGTGGAACAATTATCAACAATTCTATTCAATATTATATATAATGAGCTTAGGCAGAGTAATGAGAAAAATCCATATTACAGGCAAACGATTAGAAGCAGTATGTGAATTTAGCAAGATCGCGTGATACCAAGTTAGTGTCCAAAAAATTAGTAATATCTATCTACTGGCAGCAGATAATCAGGAAATGAAATTTTAAAAGAGTACTATTCATAATAGCACAAAAACTTCAAATAGTAGAAATAAATATACCAAAAGGTGTACAAAATTTCTACACTTGAAATTATTAAACATTGCAGAGTGAAGTTCTGGAAGATTTAAATCAATGGAGATATTCATCATATTTATGAAATAGACTCTTCAGTATTTTTGAGACACTCTTTTTCCCCAAATTAATCTATAGTTCCAAAACTATTTTTTTCAGAATTTTCTCTAGAAGCTGGCAAGTATATTCTAAAATTTATATGGAAATCCGAAGAACCTAAAGTAACTAGGATAATTTTAAACACACAGAACAAGGGGAGGGTTTACCCAACTAGGTTTAAGTCTTGCTATGAAGCTAGTCATTAAGGTAGTATAATATTCATATAAGAACAGTGAAATAATGCAGCAGAATAGAGTCCAGAATCATTAAATATTTAAAATCATACATCTGTGTGATATATATACTATTTTACAATATGTCATATATATATGTATTACTGGTGATATATGTATATATGTCAATATGTGTATTACAGAATATGTTTTATATATATATACACATATATACACATACACATATATTACCACTTGATTTATAACAAAAACGCTATTGAAATTCAATGAGGGAAAAACAGATAATTCAATAAATGAATCAGTGACAACACAGTGAGATATCTATATGAATAAAAAGTGAACCCTGACCTCTACCTCACAAAATTTATCCAAGAGGGTTCATATACCTAAATGTGAGCACTAAAGAAGTCAGCTTTCTACAACTGGGACTGGCAAACTGTTCTGTAAAGGGCCAGATATACAGGCTTTGGGGGCCATGTAGTATCTGTTGCAATTACTCAACTCTGATGTTATAGCATGGAAATAGCCAAAGATAGTATGTAAACAGATAAGCATTGTACATTGTAGTAATATTTATGGACACTGAAATTTTAAATTTATATAACTTTCATGAGTCATTAATATGTTTTTCTCTTGATTTTTTTTGAAACTGTTAAAAATGTAGAAACCAGTCTTAGGTCATGGGTCATATAAAAACAGGTGGTGAGTTGGATTTGGCCCATATGCTATAGCTGACTGACTTCTGTTGTAGAAGAAAACATAGCAAAATCAATATATCGATGATTTGGAAGTGGCAAAGATTTCTTAAAGATTTCTAAATCATCAAACGAATAACAAATTCTACAAACTGTTATTTCAAAAAACAATTTAAAACCTTGCATTAACTCCATTAAGCATGTGTAGCAAGCTGTCATTGGAGAAAAGATAGTGTTAGCACATATACCAAGAAAGGACTTGTATACAGAATACATAAAGTACTCCTTCAGATCGATTAAAAACAAGAGAAAGACACGATCTTTTAATAAAAGGGCACAAATCTTTTTTTATGATATCACTTATATGCGGAATCTAAAACACAAAACAAGTGAACAAACAAAATAAAACAGAAACAGAGTCATCTATACGGAGAACAAACTGATGGCCACCAGCGGGAAGGAGGTTGGTGGATGGCCCAAATAGGTGAAGGGGTTTAGGAGGTACAGTCTTCCACTTATAAAACAGAGATATCATGGGTTTAAAAGGGCAAAAGTCCTGAACAGGCCCTTTAAAAAGGGAATATCCAAATGGAATAGCTTATGAGCAGATTCTCAGGATCATTACTCACCAAGGAAATGTACAAACACTATGAAATATCGCTGAACACCACCGCAGTAGCTAAATTCTCATAGCAAAGATGAATGGCAGCTTGCTGAGGACATGGAGAAACTTCAACCCTCATCCATGGCCAACACAGATGTAAAATCATACAACCGCTTTGGAGAAATCGTTGGTAGAATCTACAGATCTAAAAATATGCCTACCCCATGAGTCAGTTATTTCACAACTAGTCTACGTAAATTAAGCCAGCTTTTATCACTGTTCAACTCGTATTTTGAGATGCCTCTGCCAGATTCCTGAGCTTGTCTTCTAAGTGCTTTTGAATTCAGCTTTCAGAAAGAAAGGTATAATATTTTGAGGCTGTCTTAAAGGCCAATACAAATATTAAAAATATAAATAAATAAACATTCACGTTCATCCCCAGTTCTATTATGGCCAGCCCGCCATTTAGGACACCTTCATTTAGTCCAGTGGTTCTCAACTGGGACACAATTACCATCTCAGGGGACCTTTGGCAGATTCTGGAGACATTTTTGGGTATCAAAACTGGTGGAATGCGTTACTGGTAGCTAATGGGTGGAGACCAAAGGCACTACTAAATATCACAACGTACAGGGAGTGCCTCCCAAACCAAAATCATCCAACTCAAAACACCACTAGTTCTAAAGAAACTCTGCTCTAGCCTCTTTTTTCCATGTCAGACCCAGCCTCCTGGTTTCTTACTTTTCTCTTCTGGATTTCCCTCTGAAACTACCCATTATTTTACTTTTTAAATTTTTTTTAACATTTATTAATTTTTGAGAGACAGAACTTGAGCGGGGTAGGGGCAGAAAAAGAGGGAGATACAGAATCTGAAGCAGACTCCAGGTTCTGAGCGGTCAGCATAGGGCCTGATGCGGGGCTCGAACCCACGAACCTTGAGATCATGACCTGAGCCAGTTGGACACTTAACTGACTGAGCCACCCTGGCGCTCCCTGCCCACCTTATTTTACTTCTATTCTGCAGAACAGATTAGCTGTGTTCTGACATCTTGGTGTGAGACAAATGCTAAGCTGAGTGAGGAAGAAGGAAAGTACTCTTATACGTATGTCAGTTACATATGAAAGCATTTCCACAAACAAAGGCAAGACTCCCCTAAAAGCGATTGTGGTGCGCGTCATTCTTCCTATCTCATTATTCTTAAAGTGAAAAATATATGCAACTTAACTAAGATTTGTCATAATAAATTGTAATTAATTTTAACTAATGACTCAACATGTAGTCAGCGGCCCCAAATACATTCTGGAGCACAGTTCTCAGTTAATTTCAGTTAAAATACACATGGACAACACACATATCGTACTTTGAATAGTGTACGGTCTTCTTGATTATACACATATTAGAAATTTAGCATGTACTAAAATTTTTTTTATTACAATAGTTTATTTTCAAATTGGTTTACATATAACACCCAGTGTTCATCCCAACACGTGCCCTCTTTAATGCCCGTCACCCCCTCTCCCCCCTCCCTCGCCTCCCTCACCCTCAGATTGTTCTTAGTCTTTGAGAGTCTCTTATGTTTTATCTCCCTCCCCCTCTGTGTCTTTTTTTCCTTTCCCCTCTTCCCTTCCCCCTGGTTTTTGCTTAGTCTCACAAAGTCCACCTATTCGTGGAAACATATGGTATCTGTCTTTTTCTGACTGACTTATTTCACTTAACATAATACCCTCCAGTTCCATCCATGTTGCTACACATGGCCAGATTTCATTTTTTCTCATTGCCACGTAGTAGTCCATTGTATATATGTGCCACAACTTCTTTATCCATTCGTCAGTTGATGGGCATTTGGTCTCTTTCCATGATTTGGCTATTGTCGAAAGTGCTGCTATGAACATTGGGGTTCACGTGCCCCTATGCATCAGTATTCCTGTGTCTCTTGGGAAGATTCCTAGCAGTGCTATTGCTGGGTCATAGGGTAGCTCTATTTTCATTTTTTTGAGGAACCTCCACACCGTTTTCCAGAGTGGCTGCACCAGTTTGCATTCCCACCAACAGTGTAGGAGGGTGCCTGCTTCTCCACATCCCCGCCAGCATCTATAGTTTCCTGATTTATTCATTTTAGCCACTCGAACCGGTGTAAGGTGGTATCTCAGTGTGGTTTTGATTTGTGTTTCCCTGATGATGAGTGACTTTGAGCATCTTTTCATGTGTCTGTTGGCCATCTGAATGTCCTCTTTGGAGAAGTGTCTATTCATATCTTCCGCCTACTTCTTCACTGGATTATTTCTTTTTCAGGTGTGGAGTTTGGTAAGTTCTTTATAGATTTTAGATACTAGTCCTTTATCTGATATGTCATTTGCAATTATCCTTTCTCATTCCGTCGGTTGCCTATTAGTTTTGTTGGTTGTTTCCTTTGCCGTAGCATGTGCTAAAATTAATAGGAAGAGAAATGCGCCAAAATGCGACATTTTTAAAAAATGGCGTTGGGATGGCAACCCTCTCCTCCCTTTGCAAAATGTCCAAATAGTATTTACGTGATGCAAAAACTTCATGCTTCAGAGTGCGAATGTGATTTGGTGAGAGGTTGACCTGGTAGGAATGAACTGATGCTATGTGAAGTGATTACCAGAAATTTCCTGAAGATGGTGCGATAATGTTTACCTCAGAATAATTGAATTTTGATCAAAAGCTAAAATACTGCAACACTTTTGATGAACTGGAAATGAATCTGGCCAAATCACCATGGTGGTTATGATTGGGACACGCAGTCCTAAGAAGCCCTTTAAAGGGTAAGGAAATCTCGTACAGTATCCTCCTCAGATCCTTGGAAGCAACTGAAAGTCAGTATTGTTAGACCAAATCCCTTAGCTACGGTCTGGGAATCCGAATGGCCCCACAAACACCCTGTGACCTTGGTGACAGGTGTCTGAGTCATAACCACCACATGGGTTTAAATAGCAAATTAATTTCATATGTTCAGTTTCTTGATTGTTTGTTTTTCAGTTCCCTTGTTGTAGCAGGTCTGTACTGTCAAGGCCATGTGATAAATATGTCTTTTGCCCAACACAATAATCTTTGTCGCCAACAAAGATGATAATTTATTTCACACTTCATTACAGCTATCATTTAGTGAATTATTTTCAATGCTCAACTTAAAGTATCAGTAGATATTTATAAACACATGCAGGGTGTAGGAATGCCATATTTTTTTTTTTTCTTAGCTCACTGACATTTCTGAGCTAATGAGAGATTAAATGAGAAATCCAATCATTGCTTGGATCATCTCTGTCAAGTACTGTTGATATTCTTAATTCCGGCATCCTTTCAAAACAGCAGTAAGCCCCAGGAGGGACACAGCATACACTTAGACACTGTCCAGATCACATTTCAATCTAACACGCATGGGCTTAGTTATACGGCAGTCTTTTAAAACTCTTCTATGATTATGTTGCTTTTTCCCTCAAAATTCTGTAAAGATTCCCATTGTTTGAATTGAGATGGTGACCATTACTTTCTTTGAAGTGGAATAAAACTTAATTTCTGAATCGATCACTAGACATGCAGTACAAATAGAAATTAACATTTTTAATTATAATTGTCTTTATAAACAAATATATATGTTTATAATATATATTTATATTTATATATTTATATATTTTTATATTTTATATAATATATATTATATATTATAGAAATACAAATAGAAATTAACATTTTTAATATATATATAATATATATAATGTATATACATAATATATAATAGTGTGTAACATTATATAAAATTGTGTATAATATATGACATTTTTAATATATATAATATATACAATAATATTAATATTATTAATATAATATACATTATAATATTATTATGATACATATTATATTTGTTTATGATATTTTTTAATAATATATAATGTACAAATATAAATATTTATAAATTAAAATATAAATTTATAATATATAAATATAAATATTTATAAATTAAAATATATTTTATATATAATATATAAATATGTATATTATAGAAATATAAATAGTAATTAACATTTTAATATATATAATATATATACATAATATATAATATTATGTAACATTATGTAAAATTATATAAAATATATAACATTTTTGATATATAATATATATAATAGTAAATTATTAACATAATACTTATTATTATATTATAATATATATTATGTATAATATATATTACAGAAATACAAATAGAAATTAACATTTTTAAGTATAATTGCCTTTATAAACAAATATATGTATTTGTATTTGTTTATATATTATATATATTTATAATATATATTATACATATTTATAATATATATTATGATTGTGTAAAATTATGTAAAATATATAACATTTTTATAATATATAACATTTTTATATGTGTGTATATATATATATGTATATATATATCCTATTTCTCCAGTTAGATTATAAGCCCCTTGAAACCAGGCACTCCACTCTTTATAGGCATTTAGGAGGAGGTATAGTTGGAAAGATTCAATTGCTTAGTGATTATTGGTTACTGTTGAATGTATTTAGCAAGATAGTATAAGAAAAAGAAAAGATCATAAGAAAAATGGCTGTATTGTAAGCAGAAATAAAAGAGAATAGAGAAAGCCTAGAACTTTGAGACTTTAAAGAATTTAAAATCTTACTGTTCCCAGATGCAGGAAAAAAGGGGTGGGGGGCCGGGGGGGAGAGACAAGAGCTTTTTGAATCCCAGTCCTGTGGCCAATGTCAACTTGAGGTCATGGTTTCATGAATATGTCGTTTCAAAGTGGCTACCACTAAGTAGAGAGACAAGTGGCGTGGGGTTGAAAGACGTAATAAAGTTGAGCAGATTGGAGAATTAAATCTAGGGAAACACTATCTATAGATATTGGTGCATGGAACTAACTAGAAGAAAAGATCGGAAGCCTATTAAGTTTCCACAGGAAATGTATTGCCTCAAAACACCAAGAGCTGGAACTAAAAATGTCTTTGTTCAAAATGAAAGTACACCTGCGTTGCCACTGTTTCGTGAGCAGGAACGTGATCCAAAAATGGCACCACCTTCAGGTGGACATACTTCCTAAGACCCACTTCAGCTGTAGCCATGGAGGATAATGAATAAAAACCCTTTCCCTTCTGAGGTCAGAACCCAGGGCTACAGAGATAAATGGAAAATGGAGTCTAATTAGGGCACGTCCCTACTGCCAGTTCAGGAAACTTTATAATGTCTGCACCATAGTAACACTGCACAGCAGAAACTCTTGAATGTCTTCCATTGTTCCCTTTTCAAATAGGAGCTTTATGTGGCTACTGTCCCTACTTCATCAGGGAGTACTGGGTGTGTATGTGGTGAGGAGTGGCAGAAAACTTTTACTCTCCAGGACATGTTGTACTCTAGAGTACGTGTGTGTAATCTTCCACACACCCCTCGAAAACGTTGCCCTCCTTTGTGATTCTAATGATTTAATGTAACAGTCTTCAGTGATATTGATAATATTTCCCCAATAGCTCTGGGTAAAATTTCTCAAGGAGCTCCTCTTTAATAGGTCTTTCAAAAGCCACAGGTAATCATATGCATATCCACGGAACCCCAGGACCAGCAACCCAATAACAAACTCTACAGAATCCTTCAAGCCCCCTCAGTCCAAACCAATCACTCACATGAAAAGCAAGTTGTGGGAAGCCCTCATTTTAGACACCGTCATACTGTGTTCTCAGATCCGTGCAATTTCACATTTATTTATGTATCATGTAAATGTTATTTATTAAGCACTTACTATGTGTCAGACACTGTGCTAAGCACTGTGCTAAGGACACATTGATGAATGAAACAGATGCCATCCTTTCTAGCAGTCTCTCTAAAAGCTGTTGGAGACACACTGCAGGATAGTAAACACACACATTTGAATAGTAAGTAGTCTGCTGGCAGTTTGGTGGTTTTAGTGGAAAACATGTTAGAATATTTTGTACGCTTTTTACAAATATGAAACGTATATTAATCATGATTTTTACACATGTCCTCTGATGTTACATTTTTAAAGGTTTAACAGAAGGTGTAAGGACTGGCCTGGTCAGTTTATCTTGACTAACATACCTTTAGGGTAGAGTTTGTCTTAACTAACTGTTAAAAATTTAGTGCTGTGTCTTTTATTTGTTGAATTTGTTTGATTTTTACTATTGTATTAGATTATACCACAGTGTCATAAAAATAAACTGTCTCAAAAGATATCCACTAAATATAAAAGGAATCAATAACAGATATTGAAAATAAGGCTTTATTAGAGATTCCATCCATTTTCCCTAACTGCTCAGAGTATTGTTTATTAACGAACTTTCGTCAATGAGAAGGATAAATTCAGCAAAGACTTCTTGTTATTTTCCAAGTACATTGAACTTTCTCGTATCCCATATAATATTTCCAGAACAGTGTAAACTAAGCTTTCAGTGTGAAAAGGCTTCATGGAAAGGTACAGAACTAGATACAAGTCACAGTATTGCTAAGAAGTTGTAAAACCTGTATACTTCCTGAAAACTATTTCAGAGAGAGTAGAATGATCAATTTGAATATTGGATATTGATCAGTGGCATACGATATGGACGTTCAGTTACTCTCGTATGTGCTCACAGATATTTTTATATTGCAGTCAGATAAAACAGTTGGCTTCTCGTTTAAGTAATGGTTATTTTAAGAAACACAATATAAACTGGAAATAGTATTTGGTTCATAAGTGACATCGTCACAGCTATCTGATAACAAGGAAAGGCCTTGTCACACGAACAAAAGAGACTGCCCAAAGACGGCAATCTACTTACCACATTAATTAGAGGAAACAGCTGGAAGTCGATGCCATGTCTACTAATCTTGATTCAGTGATGGAGAAAATAATTAAAATTGAAAATACAATCAACTGTTGCCTCTGAAGGTATGCCTTTTCAACATGAGGTACACACCCATATTACAATATGCTCACTGTGTGGGACAGGTACTCACACGAGTATCTCATAGGAGGAAATCGAAGATTTTTAAAAATTATTTCTTCAGGTAACTAATAATACCAAAGGGATATTCAAGATTCTGAGCAACATAATCTAATACTTCAGAACCAAACAATGATGGTTTTAAGCACAAGACTGTTAGGGTTTCTAAAAAGAACTGATTGCCTTCTGAATTATTTCATCGCCAAGAGATTTACTTTTCACTGTACATAAATTGGATTGGAGAAAGTCAATCATGTGTTACTGGACATATTTAGGAATATCGTTAAATTTCCTCAACAGAACAGAGATACGTCCTAGCACTGAGTGCATTGAGAGAATGATTAAAAAGCAGTTACCATTGCCACCCAAGCTAAAACTTTGCGACTATTGGATTCTGAATGGAATGCAGTCAGCTTTCAGTAGCTGAGCCGTCCTCCGTGGAAAAGAAGAGGGACTTCTGGCTTCAATCCAAATAGCCAGAACTATCTGAAAGCACATCAAACAGTCACTGCTTTTTTGAGGCTTTCAACTGCTGAATTCACCTTCATTTTCTAATTTGGGGAAAATAGAGAAGCAAGAGTAACTAATGTGGTTCCAGACACCCATTGCGAAATCGAATCTAGAGCACACACTAACAATCACTGATTTAAAAATAAGATGCTTTGCTCTAGTTTTTAAAATTATGATGGACCTGGGGCACCTGGGTGGCTCAGTCAATTAAGCCTCCAACTGTTGATACCAGCTCAGGTCATGACCTTGGGGTCGTGACATACAGAGAAAAGCCTGCTTGGGATTCCCTCTCTTTCTCTCTCTCTCTCTCTCAAAATAAATAAATAAACATTAAAAAAATAAATAATTAAGTTATGATGGTCCTATTTAAATATCTGCAATTAAGTTTTATTTTTGTTAAGCTCTACTTAGGGAGTCTTTAGGTAGGCAGCCCCCGATGGCTTCCATCTCGGACACGAGAAAGCTCTGCAGGAGAAAGTCTTGAGACCCAGCCCTGGCAGCTGTCTAACAGACTCTTTAGTCTCTAACTATGGCTCTCTTTGCTTCCTATTCTTTCCCAGTTCCCAGAAGCCCAGGTAAGTTAAAAACCAACCAACCAACCAACCAGCAAACCAACAACAACAACAAACAACTCTCCAGGAGGAAAGAATCTGGTCAACAGATAGCTAAGCCCGTGTCTTTATGTCATATGACCTGTCCTCTTCAGGAGCAGTTTTAGTTCTGTACCAGGTTCCCTCTTCTCATTTTCCTTTAGGGAACTCGCTCAAGCCAGGGGGCAGTGCCTAGAGGCCAGCGCAAATGCTCCAAGAGCAAGAGTCTAATATCCCCTTTCTAGTTGCCATTTACCAAAGCGTTTGTGAAAACTTCGCGGCCAGTGGCTCTCATGACAGCTGAAACTCTGCACCGTGAGAATACACGTGTGTTCCGATGATCAGGAATGCTTATTAGCCCTTATTCCATCTAGAACCAGTTCTGGCCAAAGGTGATCTATCCGTCAAGGGTCAGTGCAGGAATAACGTAGCATCCTCACAAGGATTTCATTGAAAATTAATTTATGAAAGGAACCACCTCCAGAGGTGCGGTCAGGGTGACAGGAGGTTTCATGCAGAAGCAAGTAGGGACCAGCAGTAGTGCTGTTATCGCCTCTAAGGCCTGCAGGAGAAGGCACTTCCAGACAGGAACCTTGGTCATATAGGCCCATGTCTCCGCCAGACTATCAGCAGGGCATGGAAGAGTGTGCAGATTAAATACTCCACTTCTCTCCCTGTCTTCCTGGCCTCCGGTCTCTCCATCCGTTCCTCCAATTGGCCAAACCCAGCAGGTCAGCAGAGGACAAAAGGACCTGGGTGTTTTTGGTCTTCTAGGACACAGGAGAGCACAGAGAAAAGAAGAGTATGGACTCGGCAGACAGCAGGTGTCGAGGCCACAAGAGTGGATGCGGTTCTTGCAACAACCATGAAAACCGGCCACGTGGTGGTGCATCCCTTTTACTTTCTTGTACCTGGATACTTCCCCGTCCAGATTTCTGGCTCCTCTGTGGAAAGGGCTGGGGTCGTCCTTGCTTGGATGGCTCTTTCTGCCTGACTACCGTGTGTTCTCCAGGGTCTCAGACATGGCCTGACGTCCAGCTGCTACTCCGTCACTAGTCCGGACTCGATTTCTCATTAGTTTCATTATGCCAAGGGATGGCATGCATCTCTTGTTGAAATAAGTTGTTCCCTGGCAACATTGACTTTCAAAGGAGACGATGTGAAGTTACCAGTTTGGAGAAGGGGACTTCCAGCCTAGTGATTGTATCTCAACTGTAGTCTTTGCCTTTCCTCAAGCCTATGACAGTGGTAGTTTACCAATCAGAGGATGCAGGTCTCATCAAAGATATAGGATACTCAGGGCACCTGGGGGCCTCAGTCGGTGAAGCTCTGACTTCAGCTCACGTCATGATCTCATGGCTCATGAGTTGGAGCCCCGCATCGGGCTCTGTGCTGACAGCTCAGAGCCTGGGGCCTACTTTGGACTCTGTGTCTCCCTCTCTCTCTGCCCCTGCACTGCTCACACTGTCTCTCTCTCTCTCTCTCCTTCAAAAATAAATAAAGATTTTAAAAAATTAAAAAAACAGGATACTCAGAGGCAAATTTTACCTTTCATCCGCTGTAGATAATTATAGAGCCAAAGGACTACAATTGATTTAGTGCCCTCCAAGTTCTTGGCAAAAATACTCTGGTTCTCACGGACTATCATTTATCCCGTTGCAAAGATGAGACAACTGAGGGTCAGACACCTTCCATAACTAGCCCAAGGCCACACAGTTAGTGAAGGACTAACCATTTGGAAAGAGCCATTCGGATTTGCATGTTTGTCTCCATCACACAGATTTCCGGGTGAATGAGCACAGGCCCCCTCAGCAGCAGGACGAAACCCAGGCTGCTGCGTGGATAACGGAAGTGCCGTCCTGCAGGCAGGAGGCTTTTTCTTCAGCTTCATGTGCTCGATGTAATTTTTAATGAGGTCTTCCTGGCTACCCTATTGTGTGCTATACCCCTCTGCAGACATTTTTCCTATTCCCTCTTGCGTTATTTAATTCTTGTCTTGTCTCCTCACTACATGGGAGGCTCCATGAAGGCAGAGGTTTTTGCCTGAATTATTCATGACCATATCCCTGGTGCTTAGAATAGTACCTGACATATAGTAAGTGCTCAATAAATACTTGTTAAATGATTAAATATCAAGTTATTCTAAGAGTCCCAGAAAGTATTTTCTCTGGCTGCTTGTGCTTTAAGACTAATAATGATTTTTATTCTTGTGTTTATATTCAGTAGGCAGTAGCCTAAAGTCTATCGGATCAACTTCATGAGCAATATTAAAAGTTATCAGAGATATTCATTTTGAATAACCCTCCACGCATGGATTCATGATATAGTTTTAATTATTATCACTGGGGTGCCTGGATGGTTAGTCGGTTGGGCATCTGACTCTTGATTTCAGCTCAGGTCATGATCTCATGGCTCGTGCGTTGGAGCCTCGCGTCAGGCTCCGCGCTGACAGCATGGAGCCTGCTTGAGATTCTCTCTGTCCTTCTCTCTCTCTGCACTTCCCCCGTTCATGGGCACACACACTCTCTCTCTCTCTCAAATAAATAAACATTGAAAAAATAAATTATTATTATTATTTGTGGTATTGAAAAGGTTGTTTCTCACTTAGGTCCTCAGAGAATAAATTAAAACATTTATATAGTCAATTGCTTTGGCTTATGCCTGTTTTAGCGGAGATGAGGGGAAAGATAAATACTTATTTGTCTATCTCTGTGTATATTTATATCCATTGTGACTATGGACATAGATGTAGATTCGATATCGATTGTAGATAGAAGTTAGATACAGATATGTATATCTATATGTACAGATATATACATATGGATACGGGCATGGATATAGACGTATATGTCTCAGCTGGTAAACCACGCATTTCTGTTCTGTAACCAGACATACCCAAGGACCTGATCTCCCCACTCTGCAATCCCATCTATGAACCCAAATGTCTTTAGTGCATCCTTTCCTTTGCCTTTCATTGACACCACCACGCTTACCATTCCCACGGGGCCTGCCCCTGTAATCTGTCCCATCCCACAACCGTGGTGAATACTGGACACTGGGGAGTTCTTCTGGAATTCCTGTTGATCAGACTTTCTCTCATTCTGATGTTGGAAATCACGTTTTATGACATTTTCTTTTCCAAAGACCTGTATTTTCTAGCATTTTCTTCATGAGACCACGTTCCATATAGCTTTCTGACTCCATTTACCATGGAGAAACGTCTGGGGTACATTTTCCAGGAAGGGAACGTGAGTCGCAGAGGTCTCCGATGGCACTCTGTGGGTGGCATAATTAAGTAGAATTGCGGGTTTACGGTTATGTGTAGAACACAGATGCAGACGGATGGGCTGTGTGCAGAAATATGTAAATAAGTAACTGTTTAATTTCATTTTGAGGGTCCACAAACTTATTTGAAGCTCACCACAAATGAGAGGGTTTCTTCATAACCTACGAAACCCTTTTTAAAATCCTGCTTACCAACACTTTGTAAGAATTGCCAAATGGTGATTATTTGGGGAGCCCTAGGGAGGAACCAAACCTCAGGGAGGGGTACATCCTTCCCTAAGTTAAAAAACTTACACACATGGCCATATTTGCTTTTAATTGCAGAAGCATCTCTTCTTTTTATTCATAAAATATGAGGCATTCTGATGGGCTCTCTCCCTCCCCCCTTTTTTTTGACACTGGGAATAAAAAAAACTAAGAAAGTCACGGATATATATCAACCTTCACTCTGCTGCTAATTAATGCTATCAAAAGACCTAGCAGGATTATTCTGCAGGCTTTTTATCTCTGCATGATGAATAGCTTCAAATAGCCTCCCATCTCCCGTTACCAGTTGGATGTCCCCTAAAACCTGAGTAATCACGGCAACTGTCCCCGGTGAAAATAATGCAGACTCTTCCTCCAGAGTATGTAGTCAAAGATGATAAACATCCACCTAATTATCTAATGACCAGGTTTTTTCCATTTTCGTTTGGGGAAGAAACATTCTCTGCAATCCTCGGCCATGTATGTTAGCCTGGTCGGAAATGTTTCGGGGTGGGTTGATTTTCCGATTGCGTCGCACTGTACTACGAGAAAAACTGGTAGGGTTTTTGGTAAAGTATCATCAGAATCTGTATAGGCTTTGGATTAAAATTCCTTCAAGAGGACAAGCCACAGCATACGTGTCGCCGTCATCATCTGTGACAGTTCATGCTGAATATCTTCAAAGGACACATTTAACTTTGTGTGGATATATTTAACTTTTCTCAACATACTTATAAAATTATGTCTTCTGAATGCAATGCCTATGGTTTCCAAAGTGCTTTATTTATCTCTATTGCTGTTAAAAATAGTTTTATCCCATAAATGACACAATTTCTAGTTTTAGTAAATTTATGAAGTCGACCTTATTTTATTTTAAGAATTAAAGAATACATTGCATGATTTTGTTTCCATTACTATAAAAGATAAAGGAAACACTATAAATAAATACATACCTCCAGGACTATTTCTAAATGACTTGTGAGCCAAGGCAGTTTCTAGTACTGAAAATGGAAGAATGCAGCATAATTCCACGTCTTCAATAATATTCCACAATAAGAATTAAAGTGACAATTTTGGACCAACTCTAGTAATCAAGGAATATTTATTTCACTATAATTTGTAGGAGGGTTGGGGAAAAATCATTGGTGTATGATCTCATTCTTCCTGAAAATCAAGAACCATGGCACCCATGGTTCGAAATAATAGTTTTTTAAGCCATATTTTAATGGTTTATAATAGCTATTAAATAGTCAAGTTTTTGGAAGAATATAAAAAATATTTTAACCAATCTTTTTCCCCTCTTCTCTCACAAGCTAAATCGTTTGCTATTTCTGAGAGTAATACCATTGTACTTGTTAGATAATTTACAGTAAACACATATCCTCTTAATCACATCACGAAACCTAAATAGATTTGTAAAACCATTAAAAAATCAATACTTAGCTTTTAGGTGATGAATTAATTAATGGAGTGTGAACGCTCGAAGTCTGCCTTGCCCAGCTTGCACCATGGTTTTCCATACCGTCACTGTCAGTGGGAACAATACACAGTAACATGATGTGACTAGTTGGGGAAGTGCTGATAAAAATATATCAATCCCTGCTGCCCAGTATTCCAGTAAAAACTGCTTTTTGGTAGGAAATGCAATTCAGTATTTTTCTGTTACATGTGATGGTAGAAGAAAAGGGTGTTACCGATAAATGAAATCCAGAGAAAAAGCAATCAGGAATTTTCCATCGCATTGTAATTATTCAGACAAAATGTGATGGTACAAGCATGATACAAAATTATGAAGGGCTGTACGTGTTGGGAAGTGAAATTTTATTGTCTCCTTCATAGAATTTTTTAGTCTTTTTCTGAAAAATAGATCATATTTTCCTATTTTCAAAGTTTATTTATTTTGTTGGGGCACCTGGGTGACCCAGTCAGTTGAGTGTCCAACTTCAGCTCAGGTCATGATCTCCTGGTTTGTGAGTTTGAGCCCTGCATCAGGCTCTGTGCTCTCAGCTCAGCCTGGAACCCGCTTAGGATTCTATGTCTCCCTCTCTCTCTCTGCCCTCTCCTCACTCACACTGTGTCTCTCTCTCTTTCTCTCAAAATAAATAAACATTAAAATTATTTTTAAAAGTGTATTTATTTTGAGAGACAGAGCACATGCTTCCCTATGTGAACAGGGGAGGGGCAGGGAGAGAAAGAAAGACATAATCCCAAGCAGGCTCTGTGCTATCAGTGCAGAAAGCGCCATGTGGGGTTTAAACTCGCAAACCGTGAGTTCATGACCTGAGCCGAAATCAAGAGTAGGATACTTAACGAACTGAGCCACCCAGGCACTCCTTCTTCCACTTCTTTTAAAACTTCTTCCTTAAATATACCAACTAAGATTTCTACAGGAATCTAATCAAATACCAATCTCTGCCTTCAAGAACATACACTATCATTGAATAATAGTATAAAGTAGACCACTACTAAGGAGGGGCGCTTGGGTGGCTCAGTCGGTTAAGCGTCGGACTTCTGCTCAGTTCATGATCTCGCGGTTGGTGGGTTTGAGCCCCATGTTGGGCTCTGTGCTGACAGCTCGGAGCATGGAGCCTGCTTCAGATTCTGTGTCTCCCTCTCTCTCTGCCCCTGCCCTACTCGTGTTCTGTATGTCTCTCTCTCAAGAATAAATAAACATTAAAAAAATTTTTTAAAAGTTGCACAATTATTCTACTCTAAAATTTAGTTAAGATAAATTATGAATATCTAGAGAAATAAAGGGAACTGACATTTTTGTGGATTAGAAGACTAAATAGTTTTCAAATTTTAATTCTCTATGAACTGATGTATAGTTTTAACCAAACTCCATCTAACTTTCATAAAAATGAACCAATAAGAAATATGTACCATTTTTTGCCTGTTTTCTTTCACTTACCATAGGTCTGTTATATTTATCTGTGTTGTTGTATGTGTCCATAGATTTGTTTGTTTTACTGAGTAGCATTCCACTGAGTGGATATACTGTAGTGTGTCTCTTCATGTACTGATAGGCTTTTGGGTTATTGTCAATCTGGGGCTATACAAATAAATGTATATTTATTGAATGTGCTGTGAACATTCATGTATAAATCTTTGTATTAGCGTATGCTTCCGTTTCTTTCATGGAGGTATCTAGGGGTGGAATGGCTAGAACATATGGAAGGTGTGTATTTAAAGTCTAAATAATCTGCCAGAATCTTTCCTAAGCGGTTGTACCTCTCCTGTGCATGTCAGCAACATAGGAGAGTTCAGTCACTCCTTGCTTGTCGGCACTTGGTATTGTCAGTCTTTGTCTTTTTAGCCTCTCCGATAGCTATGTAATGGTATCTCCTTCCAGGTTTGATTTGCTTTTACCTAGTGACTAAGGATTTGAACATTTTTTTTCACATGCTCATGCTTTCATCTGTATATCTTCTTTGTTAGAAAGCCTGTTCAAATCTCTTGCCCACTCCTTTACTGGATTGTTTGTTGTTGTTTTAACTAATGAGTTGTAAGCATCCTTTACATATTTTGGGCATGAGTTCTTTATCAAATACATGATTTATAAATACTTTCTTTCAGTGTGGTTTGTTTCAACACACTCTCATTCTCTTTTCTTTTTTTAAGTTTATTTATTTATTTTGAGAGAGGGTGCATGCGCACAGTGGAGGGGTAGAAGGAGAGGGAGAGAGAGAACCCCAAGGCAGCTTTGTGCTGTCAGTGCAGAGCCAAGCATGGGGCTCAACCTCACAAACCGTGAGATCATGACCTGAGCCAAAATCAAGAAGACGCTTAACTTGACTGAGCCCCCCAGGTGCCCTCAAACTCTGATTCTCTTAACAGCATCCTTTTTACAGAGCAAGAAATTTTGAGGAAATCCAATTCATCTTTTTTTCCTTTATAGATCGTACTTTTAGTGTCATAACTGTGAAATAGTTGCCTAACTCAAGATTACAAAGATTTTTCTCCTGTGTTTTCTTATGATGTATTATGGTTGAACATTTTACACTTAGGTCTATGATCCATGCCAATTAAATTTTGAATATGGTGCCAGGATTTAAGTGAAATAATTTCTGTGGCCTCCCTTTCTCTCCCTCCCTTTTTCCTTCCTCTTTCTTTCTTCTTTTATTTCTTTCTCTTTCTTTTGTTCTCTTTCTTCCTCTCTCTCTCTCTCTTTCCCTTCCTCTCTTTATTTTTAAAAAAGGTATCCAGTTTTCCAGTATATGTTGAAATGACTGTCCTTTCTCCCACTGAATTATCTTTCTACTTTTTTTCAAAAATTAACGATCTCTAGTGTTTATCTACTAAAACTTTTTAAAAAATCAAGTTTTTCCTCTATGTACAGGCCTATTTCTGGACACTATTCTCATCTATTGATTAACTTGTCTATGTGGACTGAAATACTACATTTTACCGATACTAGATTTAAAACCAAATCTTATAATCAGGTAGTATTAATCATCTTTATTTTGTTCAAAGTCGTTTCATTTATATTAGGTTCTTTGTATTTCTACAGAGTTTTAGTTACCTGGTCAATTTCCAGAAAGCTTCTGGAATTTTGATTGCAGTTTTATTAGATCGATAAGTCAATATGGAGAGAATTGCTCTCTTGGTGGTATTGAGTCTTCACACCACTAACAGAATAAATCTCACACCCTAGTTAGGTCTTATATAATATCTCTCAGAAACATATTTTAGTTTTCAGTAAACAAGTCTCGATCATTTTTCTTTCCTAAATATTCTATTTGGGAGCATTTAATCAAATTTAAAAAAATCTCTACTTGTAATTTTCAGTTCTAGTATATAGAAATATAACTGATTTTTGTTCTTTGATCTTTTTCTCTGGTTTTCTGTGTTGCTGCAGAGAGGAGAATAAATCTAGTGGTTCCTACTCTATCTTGAGTGGGAGAGAAAGTCTCTTCTACTGGTTATGTAGTTGTATAGTCTATTTCTACTATTTTAATGGTTAGTCTAGAAACTTTCAGATGCTAAAGTTAATAAATATTTACCACCCCACTGAAGATTAATAAAGTTAGGGTAATTTAACTCCAACTTCTTATTTATATGCTGTATTATTATAAGTATTCAATTTAATCTTGTTTATATTACCCCTATGAAGTAGTTGCTATTCTTGCTTTATGCGATGTTTGTTTATATATACCCAAATGTTTAATCTTTTCTTTCTTCACCATTTATTCTGGCATAAATTTTTCTTCTTTTTAAAGTGGTCTTTAGAAGGAACATTTGTAAAGGATATTTTTTGGTATAAATTCTCTAAATTTCCATAACCTTTAGAAGATAATTTAGCTGAATGTATAATTCCAGGTTGTAAGTAATTTTCTCCTGATACCTTTAAGATACTATTTCATTGCCTTCTGGCTTTTGTTGCTAATATTTTCGTCATTTCTGACTTTCTCTCTGGTGTTCAATTTCTTTCCCACTGTGTTATGTTCAAATACCAATTTCAACTATTTTGTTGAGGTCTTATGAATATAGGTATCCCAGATTTTCCTTTTTTAATTCTTTTAAGTTTATTTTTTTATTTTGAGAGAGGGGCACAGACAAGTTAGGGAGGGGCAGAGACAGAGGAGAGATGAAAACAAGAGTTGAGAACGAGTCTGGACTGATGTTCCCTTCATTGTCACCTTTGGAAACCTGGCGATCCAATGTTGAGTTTCAGTCTATATGGCAACTTCAATGCATGCACCACATCTGCCATCAAGGCACGAAATCGTGTCATGCAAAATGGAAGATGGATTTCTCTATGGAGAGGACCTGGAGAACACTTTTATAATTAAGATTTGCTTCAGGCTTCACTGGCATTTCAGGTACAATTATGTTAGAAAATTTTTTTCCCAACACGTAAGCTATTGTATAATATTCACACTAGATGATGTCCAAGGCGGGTAAGCATTCTTTGAATCATTGACAAGAAAGCATATATTTTATGGAAATCTTCTACCCTTAGATCTGCACAGTTGATTGCTTTAGATAGAAAAGAAGTTCACAGCCCTGAATATCCACTTAACTGAGTCACTGAAAGGCAATGGCCCAATACAAATATTATAATAAAAGATGAAACTAAGGAGGACCCAATAAGAAGCTAAGATCAAATGGAAAGTGTTCTTTCCAAAGTGAAACACTTAGTCCAGGAAAGCCTCAGGTGTCAAGCCTTGAATCCGAGAAGTTCTTGGCTCTAAAACCTTGGCCTCCTATATTAGCGTATCTGTTACTCTCCGTGTGGCTTCATGTGATGCGTACGTACTTCTCAAACTTGGAGAAAGGACATGAATTCTAGCTTGGACTGCAGGGCTGTCGGAAGACAGCTTCTTAGTCATCGTGCCCCATTTCCTCCCAGGTTGCTGTGGTCTAACTTCCTCTTTCCTACCCCATGTTCCAAGATGACACTGCCTTCCGTGGGTCATGCAGAGCATCCCCTGTGAGACACACTCCCCCTTACCACCCTGTCAATCACAATGCAAATCTGGTTCCTCGTTTGCTCAAAGTTTCGCCAACTAGTAACTGGTGAGTCCTGTTACTTATTGACGGTGTAACTGATTCCTCGTAATTAATGTGAGTGTTATCATAGGGGTCCTTTGTAGAAAGGAATGGCTAAACCGGAAATCATATCGAGAGGCGGGATTAACAAGTGGGAAAGAAAACCCTGGTACAATCTGATCTAGAGTCTATTCTTGTCCCAGCCTTTTAGGTGAGGAGGAAGAATCTCTAATGTTTAAGGATATTGAGCGGGTAACTTTATGCCAAACACTGTGTTTGTTGCATTGTCTCTGAGCTCTTCAAAGAACAAGTGGAGAAACAAGCCAGGGGGTTGCAGCATCTTTCCCACGCGGGATTCAAACCCACATGTATGTGGAACTTCAGTCATGTTAATTCCTGGATCATGATACTCCAGGTGTGGTTTCTAATCATACTTACAGTAACATCCAAAGTCTCTGTCATGTTCTTCAAGGTCTTACCGGTCAGCTTCTGTCCGTATCTGCCCCTTTATCTCTCTGTAGTCATGTGACCTCCTTGTCTCATTATTCTTCTAACGCAGCAAGTTTGCTAATACGCAGGATCCTTGCACACCCTGGTCCTGCTGCCTGGAAGCTCTTCTCTTAGCCGTCTGCGTACTCTACTCCAGTCTCTACCCAAACGTCTCCTCCTCAGAGAAGTCTTCCCTGATTCGCCACAGAAAAGAACATGCACAATGCCAGACCACTCTGCATTCCTTGATCCTACTTTATTTTCCTTCGAGGCCTTTTTCATTATATGTTATTGATATTACATTATATCCTGGCCTCTCCTATTTTCCTTGTGTTGCTCGCTAAAATATAAGTCAACTCCATAGGCAGGGACATTTTATGACATCAGCACTCAGAACAGCATCTGACACTTAGGGAGGTGCTTAATAAATGTTGAATACGTGAATAAATTATGATTTTGTCTTTTCTCCGCAGGCCAGTGCACCATTTGGATGCCACAGCGATGTTGGTTTTATTGTTGTTGCTAATGTTTACTGGGTGTTTCCTGTATTTGAAGCATGAGTTAAACGACTTACAAACTTTATGACATTTAATTTTCGCACACTCACATAAAAGCAGATAAGGGAGAATTTTTATTATTGACCCAATTTTTCAGATAAGGCCATGCTCTCCTCAGAAAAATTAAGTAATAGGTCACAGAACCAGTAAGTGGGACAGCTGGGATTTCAAGCCAGGTAGGTCTGGCTCTAGAAACCACAGTCACAACTGGTGCGGACAGACATGCCCACGTTGTCTTGTCAATGAGTTTGCTGTACTTAGAAATCATTGATTTAGCCCTCCCCTTTCTCGTACAGATGAAAAAAGTTGACGCCAAGAGTAGTTTCGAGAATATGAAACACAGGGAGACCTAGAACTCATACTGGTTTACACTTCCCTGCACATACCAGAGTAGCCTGTGATGAACAAAGAACTTGATGAAGAATGTTAGCCGCCGATCCAGGAGGAAGCACATTTGGGTACTTCTTGACAACACGAACCAAAACGACATATTCAGTGGCAACTTCAGAAGGGAAGTAGGTGAAATTCGCATTGGGAACTGTGAACACTCTTTGGACGAAATAAGAACCCTCTGGACGTCCATTTGAAATTCACCCACAGTGTCAGTGAGACTTTAGCACATTCAGGTTTGACAGAGGAAGACTTTTGATTCATAACAGACTTCTGATCCAGCGTGTAACCATTTTTAAGATATTTAAGGGAGCGTAACCGGGATAAGTCAGAAACTCACTCTAGCACGCGTTTCTTCATACACACTATACACACTTGAGGATAATTAGTCTCGGACGCTAGAGCACATTTCACTGTATTTTACTAAGAGAGGCCGAAAATGGCCTTGATGTTTTATTACATCGAAGGATAAAGTCATCAAAAATCAGATTATAACCACAGAACTCATAAAAAATAGAATATGGAGGAGTGGATGGAGACCTCGACAGAGGTCAGTACTCCTACATTTTATTTTTAATTGAAGTATAGTTGACACACTTCTCATAGGAGCTTCAGTGTACAGCATGCGGATTTGACAAAGTCCGTGCATTACGCCGTCCTCACCCCCAGCGTAGCTGTCATCAGTCACCCTGTGGCGCCATTACAATCCCATCGATTGTATTCCCTGGTACGCATACATTTTTATCTCAAGTTTGTTGTTTTAAAATATAAGAGTACTTCCATTCAGAAGGCTGCCGTGGAACATTATTACTGATTACCTCCCAGCAGGGCAGAAGCCAAACTTAATCTTGATCTCTGTTCTCTCCCCAAATGATACTAAAAATGATATACAAAAAAGATAAAGGAAGCGCACGTTTTCGAGGAAAAAGAGAAACGGGGATGAGACACCAGCAGAAAAGGACGTATTTTAGAAACGTGGGCAAGATGGGCCTGTTGTCGCTCGCTTGCAGAACAGAGTGGGTAGCAAAGCCTGTAGCAGAGGAGGAAGGCACGACAGAGCGAGACCAGGAGGGACGTGTCGGCCCCGTGGCAGAATCCAGGACGTGCCCGGGAATCAGAGGCCCCTCTCACTGCCGCCGGGGGGAATCAGATGGGGCTACAGCCAGGGGGGAAGATGAGGTTTAGGGAGAAGCCTTTGGACTCCAAGATCGTCTGCCCAGACTTAGGAGGCTCGCGAAAGGCTTCCTCTCCTCCAGCAGAGGGCCAGACAGCGGCCATGTGGACAGGCTGATCCGGGTAGACTCGGTTTGGGGACATCGGACCCAGGCCAAGGCAGAAGTGAGAATGTGAATCGCCTTTTTTTTTTTTTTCTAAGTGTTATTTATTTTTGAGAGAGAGAGAGAGAGAGAGAGAGAGAGAATCCCAAGCAGGCTCCACACTATCCGCACAGAGCCAGACTTGGGGCTCCAACCCACAAACCTGAACCAAAATCGAGAGTCAGAAGCTTAAATGACTAAGCCGCCCAGGCACCCCACGTGAGTCATCTTTCTGAACGAGGACTAGAGTGGTGCCTACAAACAGAACTCTAGCTCTTCTCCTGGGCTCAGCACCTCCACCAAGCCCCCCCCCAGTCCAGGCAGGCCAGACCACTTCCAAACCCCAGAGCCTCACCTTCTCCCTTTTAAGTGGGAGATCTCCTTTCTGGGCAACCAACCAGTTCAAGAGAGGAGACCACCCGACAATGCCACCTTGGCATCCTCCACTGATCTGTCCCCCTCACCGGGGTCACCCAGCACTGGAGACTGCCACAGAACGAGCCCCACTCCTACTTCAGTGTCACTTGAGTGCCTCGTTCTTTGTTTTTTTTTAATTTTTTAAATGTTTATTTATTTTTGAGAGATAGAAAGAGACAGAGCACCAGGAGGGGAAGGGCAGAGAGAGACGCACAGAATCTGACGCGGCTCCAGACTCCAGGCTCTGAGATGTCAGGACAGAGGCCGACGTGGGGCTCAAACCCACGAGCCACGAGATGGTGACCTGAGCTGAAGTTGCCGGCTTCACCGACCAAGTCACCAAGGAACCCCTTGAGTGCCTCATTGTTAAACAAGAATGGACAGACATAACCACAGGATACACGAGGGAAAGACGTTCACTTGAAACCAAGAGACCAAAAGAAACAGAAAAAGCGATAAGCTTGAAATCAACACAGTACAGAGAAGAAAATGTCAGAAGAACGATTATTAGTATCTCTAGAGAAGAAAGAGAATATATCACACCCTTGGGGAAAAAAAAAAGAACCAAATACTATACAAAAGAAGAGTGTCAGAATCGGTGAGATCTCTCTTAAAAAGAGTACAGTGGGAAAAAAATCCAGTAGAAGGTTGGCAAGATAAAGTTAGGGAAAGTTTCCTATGTGTTCCTCCTTGTTGGGAAAGGCCTGGAAACTTGGGGCCTACTTTCCGAAAATCCTTGCAGGCCAGGACTCCAGGAGATACCGGCGTGCGGTCCAGGAGGTGGAGTGCGTGTTGCTCTGGCGGCCAGCAAGTGCTTGGGTCTGGGACCGTGAGATTTTACAGGGGCCTCGGGACCTCTTGCTGGGTTGGGGGTGGGGCGCTGCAGCAGCTCAGACTCCCCGAGTCCCTGAAATCTTATGAGGACTCTCACTTGGCCTATTCCATTGGCCCTCCCGGTGATTTTTAAGCACTTAGATTTTAGGTTAAATTGCTCTCTGATTATGATGCCTGGAATAGTTTTCGTGTCCTAAAGAAATGCTCCCACAGTAGGTAAACAGGAATGAGGATTTTCATTGGAGCCAGTGTGTGTGCGTGTGTGTGTGTGTGTGTGTGTCTGTGTGAGACAGAGAGAGAGAGAGAGAGAGCATGAGGGAGAGAAGGAAATCGGACGTAATCCAGGCACTTGACACTAGAGGAATTAATAAGCAAAAGGCGATTACAGTTCGTGGTGCCCAGGAACGTGTGTCAGTTGCAAACCCAAACGGTACAATATGAAACGACCTGGACAGGTCGCGAAGACATGGTATTTCACAGAAACGAGACGGCCTGAGATTCGCGTGCTGCGTTAATGGAAATGAGAAGACAGATGCAGGCAAATCAATGCCACGCGTTTCACAAGGGGCGTGTCACCAGTGCCACGCCCACTGGGATGCGTGTGTGTGTGTGTGTGTGTGTGTGTGTGTGTGTGTGTGTGTGTGTGTGTGAGAGGGGAGGAGATGAGAGCTAGGATCGAGGTGGATGAAGAGGCCCGGGTTATGTCACCCTTGGACAGACTGAGAACTGTGAGGCTATTGTCTAAGGGACAGCCTTAGCCAATAGCCTTAGCCTGCAGTCCCTCTCTGTCTCTCTCTCTGTCTCTGTCTCTCTCTCACACACACACACAGCTAAAATTAGGCAGCCAATCTGGAACTGCTGTCTCCTGATGGTCAGGTCCGGGAGTGACCTGTCACTGTGACAGTAAGCATGGCAGTGACAAGTCAGGGGAAAGGGGACATAAGAACACTCTGATCCGTAAGCTCGCTGAAGACAGGGACGTAGTTTAGTTTATGCCTGTGTTCCCAGGGCTTGCACATGCTTGGTACGTTTTCGTAAAACCGAACCGAATTGAAATCAACCTATATCCTACAACTGAGTTCAGGTTCCAGGGGCAAAGTTCCCTAAACTGAAGCAAATCATGAAAATTCTCGGATCTCTCTTTTCAGTGTTGCTGCGTCAAGAGTATATAGTGAGGGGCGTCCAGGTGATTAAGTTGGTTACGCGTCTATCAGTTTCAGCTCAGGTCATGATCTCAAAATTCGTAAGACAAGCCCTGTATCAGGCACTGTGCTGACACGTCAGCATGGGGCCTGCTTGGGAGTCTCTCTCTCCCTCTCTCTCCCTCTACCACCCCCTCCGCTCTCTCTCTCCCTCTCTCAAAATAAATAAATAAACTTAAAATAGATAGTGTATAGTACAGTGAGGCAAGGCTTGCAGTTGCCTTAGTTTTGATCATAACAATGTCAAGTACAAGGACATCAAGTTGCCTTTCTATGTCCTGACCTTGAGCTTTTATACCAGCTGTCTAGAGAAAGCTTTAGTCAGGAGATCGGGGTCAGTGCCAGAGCAATGTTTGAGGTCGTCAACAGCCACATACAGAACGAGCGGACTCTGTCAGTGACCATTCGAAAACCAAAACTATTTCTCATGCATTTTAAAGATTCTCAGTTGTAGACTTGAAATGACCAGGACTTTATACAATTATGGAATCCCTTTCATCACTTAGGAAGATCAAATCACTACACAGAAGACACCTCTATAAAACCAGACAAGTCGACAATTGTAACAAAGGTAAAGAAATAAGGAATATCTACATATACATCTATAGATTTACATTTATAGTTATACACACACACGCATGCACACACACACACGTATGTATGTATAGTTCATTGACTGGACCCAGAGAACATTTGGTCTTATGAACAGCTTTGTTGCTTCATGGGTAATTAGGTCCTGCTGGCCTGTGTGTGGCGATAACGTAAGTAAGAGAACGGCGCCAGGTGCATTCAATTAAAAAAAACTTTCAGTGGAGGGATCATGTTTTACCACTTGGTCGCATTTTGAAAAGATCTTCAACAGGTTTATTCCAATGTCGGGGTTGCAATAAATGGAAGTCAGGCTGAGTTAAAACAGACATGTCTTGCGGGTTACTCTTTCTGTCTCCTGATTTCAATCACCTGCTTTGAAACTATAGCGTCTTCCATTTGCAGAACCTGCCAAAGCCTGTGGCTGAAGCCTGCACTCTTCTTTAAGCACCATAAGAGCTACATTGTTTTTTTTTCCACTTGGCATGGTGTTAGTCTGAGTCAGGCTAGCCATCAGAGCTAACAAGGCACAGGGTCCATTATTTCTATTATTTCTGTAAAATGGCTCAATGGACTTGGGCACAGTATGAATAAGAGAGCCTTAAACAGAGGTACTAAATAAACGGTGAGCCTATTTGTAAATCTCTTGCCTCTCGTTACTATCCACTGAAGGGCTCTTGGCATGTGTGATGAACTCCGAATAGCAGACATCAGAAGGATATTAGAAAATTATGCAATGCAATTA
Source organism: Paguma larvata (assembly GCA_030068075.1). Taxonomy (NCBI): domain Eukaryota; kingdom Metazoa; phylum Chordata; class Mammalia; order Carnivora; family Viverridae; genus Paguma; species Paguma larvata. The sequence continues at coordinate 21,607,070 of CM057829.1, forward strand.
TTTTTAGATTTTTCTGAGCAGGGGAGGGGTTTATGAAGTAGCTTAAAACTGAAAACTCAGATACACAGGGAAATAAGAGACAGTTAGCTTTAGATACTGGATTTCTCCGGGAAATTAGTCAATACTGATCCAATTAGTTGTTGCTAATAATTTCCTGGAAGAATATTCGTTTCCCTGCAAGAGCATAGTAGTTGCAGCCTTAATATTTCCCAGCGGACATAGACACTTGCACGCTTTTTCTTCCCTTGCATCCGCTTCTCCACAATCGAATGATTCCTGGGATCACTTTTTACATGAAACTGCTAGGATCCCCACAAAACTTTCTCTCAATACTCCCACTTGATTGTGTACCCAGAGCTGGACAATTTTAGCACACCGTCTTCGCGTCCCTCAAAACCACTAATGAAAGGTACATAAACTGTATCTTCAAGCCACGTAATAACGCAAATCTGTAAAGACATTATAATTCGTATATTTCACGTCCATCCATCCAAATCTTGCTCACTCCTTAAGAAAAAGCTCAACTCCTGCCACAGCTGAAAAGTCTTCCCTGATTATTTTTGTCTAAATGGGTACTTTTTGTTTTATTATTAGGATCTGTTTTGTATTCTCTAAATATTCCATGCATAGAATTTTTTTCTCCTCCATTAGCTTGCAAATTGCTACGGGAAGGGTCTGCGTGGCATTTTATAACTTCCTGACACCTAATTAAGATGCTATAAATTCATGCTCTGAGACTTTCCCTTTTTGATCCAACATATGGCAAATAGCAGATAAAATATAAAAGATACAATTAAATAACTTCCAAGTACTAAATGTATCGATAGGCTAGAGAATGGAATGACATGCGAAACCGTAGAGGCGCCGACACTGCAGGTGGGTTGGGATCACAGACGGGAAGCACGCGGAGGTGACCACGTGTCTGGCTTCTGGGGGGTAGAATGAAATGCGTGCCTCGAATTCAGGGGACGCCAGAGCTGGTCTCACTGCCGGGCCAGCGTGGAGCTTCCTGACACCGGAAAGGCAGCTGAGAAAGTCCGGATTTACTAATTCGTGGGGATGCAGCATTTATAATGTCCCCTCTTCCGGAGGCCCAAAGAAGCAGACGGCCCTACAGCCGGACGACCCCAGGGCCAGCCACCGCTTGGCAGCGGGAAGACAGATTAAGTGACAATAAGAGAGAAACCTCAACAGTGGTTTTAAAATAGGTACGGTTTTAAAATAAGCATGTTTAGGATCTCTGAAGGGACAGAGAAATGAATAGCTCCATGAGGAGAATGAGGAAGAAGGAAAGCAAAACAGATGAAATAACGAAGCGGAGGTAGAAAAAATTAGACATTCGTAAAGTGAAAACCATTGTTGCTGAAACGGTATGAATTGGGATAACCTTGAACTCAGACGCAAAGAATAAATACATGGGACTATAGTTTTGAGAAATTCTGCAGAATGTAGCACAAGAGAGATTCAAAACATGTATGAGATGTGGCAATAGATCGAGCTGGTGTAATATACGTGTATAATGTGTATGTTCCAGAAGAGATTTGAGGAAATGTCTGGGAGGCGCTATTTAGAAACAGAGGGGGAAACCCGGGTGGCTCAGTCGATTATGCGTCCGACTTCAGCTCAGGTCATGATCTCCCGGTTCGTGGGTTCGAGTCCCACGTCGGGCTCTGTGCTGACAGCTCAGAGCCTGGAGCCTGTTTCAGATTCTGTCTCCCTCTCTCTCTGTCCCTCCCCTGCTCATACGCTATTTCTCTCTCTCTCAAAAATAAACATTAAAAAAATTCAAATGAAAACATAGGAATTTTCTAGAATTGAGGACAGACATGAGTTCAGAGTAGAAGTCTTCAAGTATTAACCATAACAGGTAAAACGAAGCCCATACGCATCTTAGTGAAGTTGCAGGATATCAAGGATAAAGACTTGATTGTGGGAAAAGAAGACGTGATGGCTGATGAGAAATGCCCTTTGGACTGGTGGCTGGCTTCTCAACAGCAATAACAGGAGTAATGCTTTCTTCACATTCTCGAAGGAATACAGGTTTTTTTTTTTTAATTTTTATTTATTTATTCATGTTTGAGAGAGAGAAAGAGCATGAGCGAGGGAGGGGCAAAGAGAGAGGGAGACACAAGAATCTGAAGCAGGCTCTGTGCTGACAGCTCAGAGCCTGACATGGGGCTCAAACCCACAAACAGTGAGATTACGACCTGAGCTGAAGTTAGATGCTTAACTGACTGAGCCATCCAGGCACCCTGAAGGAATATAGTTATATTGTGAATCGTTTACACAGGTAAGAAATTATTTAATAGTGAGGTTATTGTAAACATATTTTGAGCTATATCAAGCTAGGAAAATTTATCTACTACTAAAATTTATCAAGCTAGGAAAATTTATCTATCACTAAAACAATTACCAAGTGACGTATTTCATTTATTGAAAGTAAAGACAGGGAGTAGAAGAAAGTAATAATAAAATAGGTAAATAAATGTAATAAATTAATTGTAAAAATATTATGAAATTCTAAAAATTCAAAATTATAGACAATTAGAAAAGTAAGTGCTAGAGCTATTTGACACTTGTTATAAAGTCTTTAGATTTGGTTAGAAAATTTATAGAGTTATGTATGTTAAATAATAATTGCTGAAGGAAAAGAGTTACCAAACCGGCAAAGGGAACTAGCAAAAGGGAAACCAGTAGTAGTGATCATATGATAATTATTAGATATTACCACTAACAGTCTAGAGGAAAGTAGAAAAGCAGGGAGGAAAAAAAAAATAACCAACGACGTCATAGTAGGTCAAAAACACAAAATTAATTGGTAGACATAGAATTCATCACAAAATGTTAAAAACATTAAATTCTTTTAATAAAATATTAGATTGAATGCAATCTATCCAGAGACTGGTTTCAAGGGCATAATTAAACAAAAGGGCATACAAAAGTTAATAGTAAAGAACTATGACTCAAGTGCTAATTAAAAGAGCTGCGGCAGCATACTAAATCCAAAAAAGTGAAATTTCAAGCCAAAGCCTTCAATAGGGCAATAGCATTCTGATAAAATGAAGGCTCTAATAGAAGCCAAACAATATAAAAATAAAGAATATATATGTAGTTAACAACAGAGCCTCAAAATGCACAATGTAGAAACAAACCTAGTTGGTATTGTTTTTAATTTTTCTTTTCTTTTCTTTCTCTTTTTTTTTTTTTAGAAAGAGAGAGAGAGTATGAGCAGGTGAGAGGGACAGAGGGAGAGGGAGAGAGAGAGAGAGAGAATCTTATGCTGGTTCATGCTGAGTGCAGAGCTGGACCTGGGGCCTGATCCCATTACCGTGAGCTGAAGCTGGACTTAACTGACTGAGCCACTTAGGCACTCCTAAACATTTTATATTTATGTGTTCAATGAAAATGTTACTGACTTTGGGGTGCATGAGTGGCCGAGTCATTTAATCCTCAAACTCTTGCTTTTGTCTGAGGTCATGATCTCATGGTTCCTGAGTTTGAGCCCTGTGTCAGACTCTGCACTGCCGGAGTGGAGACCACTTGGGGTTCACTCTCTCTGCCCTTCCCCCACTCATGCACATGCTTGCTATCTCTCTCTCTCTCTCTCTCAAATAAATAAACTTTAAAAAAAGTAAATTTTATTGACTTTGCTGTTACTACAAGAGAAAAAAGCATAGTCAGCCATCATGAAACAATATGGTAGCTGGTAAAAGTCTCAGTATATATGCCATTCAAAAATGTTAAAAAAAAAAAAAAAAACTGTTACCTGGTTGCAGTTTATTGTTACACATATCCTGAGAGAAAAAGAAAGGCTGGCCTTGTTTTAAAATCATATATATATGTATATATGTATATGTATGTATATATGTATATGTATGTATATATGTATATGTATGTATATATATATGTAGAGAGAGAGAGAGAGAGCAAGTTGGGGAGAAGGGCAGAGGGAGAGAGAGAGAGAGAGAGAGAGAGAGAGAGAGAGAATGAATCCTAAGCAGGCTCCATGTTCAGCGCAGAGCCCAACGTGGAGCTCAATCCCATGCCCCTGAGATCATGACCTGAGCTGAAATCAAGAGTCAGAGGCTCAACTGGCTGAGCCACCCAGGTGCCCCAAAAGGCTGGCCATTGTAAAGAGAAGTAGGCATTTTATCTGTATTATTTTACACGGGAGAGATACGATGTCCATACTCACATTACCCGGTGCGCAGTTAACATCATTTTACCTTTAGGGGCACCTGGATGGCTCAGCCGGTCACACGTCCAACTCTTGTTTTCGGCTCAGGTCATGATCTCACGGTTTGTGGTTCTGCGCGGACAGTGCAGAGCCTGCTTGGGATTCTCTCTCTCTCTCTCTGCCCCTCTCATGTCCTCTCTTTTAAAATAAATAAACTTAAAAAAACCCACATCATTTCACCTTTAACATATTTGCCAATCATAGATGATCGCACGGTTAAGTTCTCCTCATTTGTTATTCTAAGAACAGATGCTTGCTCATTCTTAGGATTAAATCTGCACCTTCATTTCTCCCTCTCCAAACACAGACAGATACACATTTGAGTCACTATTTTTTTTTAAGTTGTATTTCAGTGGTCTCTACCCCCAATGTGGGGCTCGAACTCATGACCCCGAGGTCAAGAGTCCCGTGCTCTTTCGACTGAGCCAGCCAGGAGCCGCCGGCTCACTATTTCTAACGTAAGGATGCGTGTAAACGGAACTCGAATCGCAAGCGAGAACAGCCTCAGGAACCGTAACTGCTCTCAGGACTGCTCGTTTTCCCCATTTCATTCTTGTGATCCTTCTAGGAACTTGCCGTTGGTGCCATGTCTGCTTTCTTAGCCTCCGCCTCATTCTTCACTCTTCGTTTTCTCTCCACCAACTTTTCTGGTGGATTTTTCTGAATGACTGTGCTCATGACGAATAGGTGGGCAGGCAAAAAAAAAAAAAAAGAAAAAAAGAAAAAAGAAAAAAAAAAGAGAAAGCAGTGTAGGACAGCAAATTTTAAGAATTGAGAAAATAGATAGATAATGCTTCTATCAGTGTGTGGTGTGTAGGTGCTCAATAAATGGTAAACATTAGCAGCTCTGTCATAATTTCACTTACAAATATATCCTCATCATGGTTATTCTTTGACAAGCAGGAATAGAGTACAGGATTTTGTTAGATCTGATTTTAAAGAGCAGAGCTGATAGGACTCTATCCTAAGTGTCTGATTTTAGTATTTCAGTTTTACAAGTATCCAAAGTGCTCTATTTTCTCTAAGAAGAAATTTGTCCCACCATGAAGAGTGACCAAAGAGAACAGGGAGAATGCCATTTGTTGAAAGGCTCATCATTTGGGTCACATGGGACATATTTCGGAGGCATCTCAAAGTGCGTTTTCCTCACCGACTCCTTCTACACGATGAACAAACTCGCTGAAAGACAGAAGTGATGCCTGTAGGAGATTTCGCTGACCTCGAATGCTATGCTGAGTTTCTATGCTCTGAATTCGTTACTTGACCTGTATTCTATGCTCTATGAGGTTTTGAGTTTCTATGAAATCGCTAAACTCCCTAGAGCACTTATATATTTCAACAAATAACGGACACGTTCCCTCGTTTAGAAAAACCGGAATTGTTCTGGAGGCAAAATATTTCTTTCGCGGTGTTTAAAACAGACAAAGCCATTCACCTCCATTAATCCTTTGGCGAGAATGATAAATACCAACTCAATACAGGTATCTATAATCCAAAATTAAATGAAAATTTTAAGGCATTTTGTAATAATGAAATATGAAAAATCGAATCGAAATTATTGTTCATCTTCAAATACCATTTTCATAAATTCCAGATTAGACATCTTGGTTTAAAAACCCTCTCCCCGTGTCACCTGGGTGGCTCAGTCAGTTAAGCGTCCGATTCCTGGTTTCAGCTCAGGTCGTGGTCTCATGGTTCGTGGGCTGGGGCCCCGTATTGGACTCTGTGCTGACTGTGTGGAGCCAGCTTGGGATTCTCTCTCTCCTTCTCTCTCTGCCCGTTCCTCGCTTGCTTGCTCTCTCTGTCAAAATAAATAAATAAACTTTAAAAAGAAACACATAAAAATAGAAACTCTCTCCCTTTAATTGTCATGCACACTGATGATTTCTTTAAATGGAAAGGGTATAAATTATTTATTCTCAAAGTTTAGTATTTTGGTAATTATTTTGAAAGCTAGGAGACCTTTGGAAGGAAGAGTAAGAGATAACTGAGGCAAAGACTAAGGTTATATGATAAAAACTTTAGCAAGGCTTCAGCTTTGGTTATTTTAACCATTTGTAGGACTCCTTAATATAATGACAAGTGCAGAATTGAAATCGCAAAGCCCGTGTCTACATTTGCTTACAGACATTGGTGATCTCAGACCTTTCAAAAATATGTCATTTCATGAAGACCAATTCCCCTCCAACACAGAAGAAATGTGTAATTATAATATAACGAAAGGCATACTGCCAACGCATCAAGCTGAATTTAGAGCCAGAAGCAATTTGTGGGGAAGAAAACAAGAGTAACTCCCCAAAAAGTATCCCCTAATGCTAAAAAGATTTGCACTTTAACAAAGTAGAGCAGTACTCGCTATTTTAATTGTAATGACTAATAGTAATTGACCATTTAATAGCTGGCGGACATGTTTTGACACATATCGTTTTGTTCATTTCAAACAGCCCTTCTCCAGATGGGTCCTAAGATTATCCGCATTGTATTTATTTATGTTTTAAAGTTTATATGTTTGTTTTGAGAGAGATAGTGAGTGCATGCAGGGGAGGAACAAAGAGAGAGAGAGTGAGAGAGAGAGTCCTAACAGGCTCCAGGCTGTCAGCGTGGAGTCCGAAGTGGAGCTCAAACTCATTAACGGTGAGCTCATGACCTGAGCCGAAATCAAGAGTTGGACACTTAACGACTGAGCCCCCCAGGTGTCCCATCCACATTTTAGATTTAAGGAACTAGGTTTCACGTAGTCTGATAAACTGCCTACATTATATATTTCGTTCTCTTTTTTCACTGAACTTCATATTTTAAGCATTCTTGAAGTCACTAAATTGTATTTTAAAAACCTTAAAGACTGTCTAATATGGCTATCTAATTATATAATTATGCCAATAGACCTTGTTATATGCATCTAATCCCCAATTATTGGATACTCACCAGTATTGATAACTTACTTGTTTAAACTTTACTAATAAAGATAAAACAATAACTCATGCATTTTCATGTGACAGAGTTTGAATAAATTATCATGCAAGGTTCAAATTAGAAAAATATTCATATTATCAAATCATTTTAATGTCTTTTTTTTTTGCAAAGAGTAGTTTGTAAAATCTTCAAGCCACCAAGAAATCATTCTAATGAATGACTCCTGGGTGCCTGTTGGTCGCGTCCGACTTCGGCTCAGGTCATGATCTCGTGGTCTGTGAGTTTGAGCCCCACATAAGGGCTCTGTGCTGACAGCTCGGAGCCTGGTGCCTATTTCGGATTCTGTGTCTCCCTCTCTCTCTGCCCCTTCCCTGCTCACGCTCTGTCTCTCAGAAATAAATAAACGTTAAAAAAATTGAAAAAAAAAAAGAAATCAGTACAGTGAATTATAGTTATCCATAACCACCACTTTTATTAATTTTAGAGTGGCAAGATTGTTTCTGACCGAGAAAACGGCACTTTTACATAACATGTGATTGGCCACAAGGTCCAAATTGCCAGCACACCTACCTCACTTGGAAACCCTGCACCCTCTGTCCCCCCTCCCCCAATCCCATCATCAAGGCTAGGTACAGCTTTGACTCACTATTCAAATTGATAATGATACAGTTCCTTGGAAACATTCCTTAAATTATTCTTTAGCCCTGGGGCATCTCCAGTGATACAGTTTATTCCCGCCCCCAAGAGCTTTCTCGGATTCTAGAAGGCTGGAGGCTTTAAGGCGTAGGCTAGGTGGACACCGATAAAGTGTAGAGGTGAAAACATGAAGAGGCAGTGTACTTCCTGTGGCTTTTAAAATGGACAGAGTGGGGATTTTCCTACCCACTGCTCGGGAGGGGAGTTCTTTTCTGTACGATTATGTCTGCTAGAAGATTCTAGAAAGAAAAGCGTTAACCCCACATACCAACCGGATATAAACACTTCTGTTGTATAAACCCAGAGGCGGCTAATGTTTTTAACGAAGATGAAAGCACTCAGAAAACAACCGCGTTTATTTTGTATCATAGTTTACATCAGACTAATTGAATTTTGAACTAATTAAACAAGAAAACATCAATTAGGTATCTATTGTCTCTCTTGTACAATTATGTTGTTTTACTGCCCGTGTTTCGTAGTGGTTGCCAAGCAGCTTTTTAAATCCTCCCTTGAGTTTCCTGAGAAGGAAACGGAGAAGTGGTACCTGTTTTGGACTCTCAGGTGTGTTGATAGGTATGTCCCTGCTGAAATTAGGTCCTTTTGACAAACGGGTGTTCTTAGTACATTTGATTTTTAAAGTGTCTTGACCTCCTAGAAACAGCTGAGCTCCTGGAGATCTCGTTTCTGAAAACCGATCACTGTAGCTGCTCAGGAGTATTTTGTATAGCAACCCAATCTACATCTAACCAGGTCACCACCAACACCGCTCCCCTACATTCTCCGCTTCGAGCAAGAAAGAGAATAACTTTTTTAAGTCTATTTTTTATTTCTAGACTAAGAAAGAGAGAGAGCAGGGGAGGGGCAGAGAGAGGGAGAGAGAGAATCCCAAGCAAGCTCCTCGCTGTCAGCACAGAGCCCCATGGGGAGCTCAGACTCAGGAAGGGCGAGATCACAGCCTGAGCTGAAATCAAGGGTCGGAAGCTTAACGCACTGAGCTGCCCAGGCGCCCCGCAAGACAACAGCGTAAAAACAGGTTGGTTTCAAGGGTCAGAGAAGCGAAGATCCTGCACCTCGATCGCATCGCTGGGAACGCGGGTCTAAAAGAATGAGGTATCTGCGAGAGTGGTCCCTGTTAACTCTTTAAATGCATTTTCACTTCTCCCGAAGCTTCCTCCCGTTCCCCCACGTCCGGAGTAAGCCACCCTTAGCTGATTCAGTTCAGCTGAAGAACGCTGAGAACACTGGCTGTAAAAATAGTATTTGCACGTAACGAGACCTGTTATGTTGTCTCCTGCAGAAGCTGTGCTGGGTATGAAACTGCGTGTCAGCTGGACCTCAGCTGGCAAGGGCTTCTCTTCATTCTTCGCCGCCCTTATTCACAAATCTGCTCCTTTTGATAGATCTTTATCCTCAGTTGGCCTAATAACATAATAATAATCGTAGCATAATAATAATAGCCTAATCCCATCCATAACGCAACTCTCTGTCACACTTGGTCAGTATATCACAGCCCCTCACAACCACTGTCTGGCCTGTCATACCCATAATCTCATTTAAAACAATCCTGAGGGGGGCGGCTGGGTGGCTCGGTTGGTTAAGTGTCCAATTCGGCTCAGTTTATGATCTCGCGGTCCGTGGGTTCGAGCCCCTGCATCGGGCCCTGTGCCCACAGCCGGGAGCCTTGAGCCTGCTTCAGATTCTGTGTCTCCCTAGCTCTCTGCCCCTGCCCACTCTCTCTCTCTCAAAAATAAACATTAAAAAATTAAAAGAAAACAATCTTGAGAGAAATTTTAAGTATTACTTTAAACACCTCACTAGGCTGGTAAACAAGCAAGAGTTGCCAGAATTCTTCCCGTTGTGTCTCCTACTACCCCTGCCCGTAAGCCTGTCCTAACAACCACACTCCCACCCATTTCTCCTGGAATTCCTTTGCGTTGACGCAAAGAACATAGGATTTAGAATTTGAAGGCGAGCTTGCGTTTCTCTGTAATGAAGTCTCTGGTGACTTACCTCTTCAACTATATTTTAAAGTCCCCAAAGATAAACCACTTCCGGGCTGGCCCCGGAGAGCAGCACACCGCGCAGTAGCCCGCAAGGGGTGGGAGAGGAGGAGGATGGTCTGTGCCTGAAAGAATTTCCTTTACCCTTTGCAGATCTGGATCCTTCTCTACTAGATGGCCTCGCCTCTATTTCCTTATATCTTGCTTCGCTTTTCGATAAGTTTTTGGTCATTTGGTCTACCCTCAAATACGGGGTCCAAATAATACCCTCACCCGCACTTGACCTGCTGTGACTCAACTACCAGGCAATGATCTTCGATGCTTGGCTTACACCGGGACGGCCCATTTGGCCATAATCACACTCACCCTGAGCTATTGGCTTTTAGGTTTGGTCATGGCTTCGGGCTGAGGGGATGGCATCCCTTTCTGGATGTACCCTTTCTGGACGAACCGTCTAACCAGCCTTTTTCCTCCTTTCCAACTTTGCTACCTGATCTGTGTTTTAGTGCAGCGCAGCGAGAGCCGAGAAGAAAGGCCGCATGTGCGGAGCGAGGCCTCTGCTTACAGAACCACCACATTCCTTTCTGCTCTGGGCTCCCCAGCTGCCCACGATGTCCTATTCTCTTCTGGAGCCACTAAACGTTTCTAGTTTTCTAGCGCTTTCCCTGTGAAGTTGAGAAGAGGAAATGTATCAGACTCGTCTTTGTAGCAGAATGTCCTCAAAAGTGTCCTAGGAATATGGCTTGATGGAAAAGCTCAAAGAACTTGTTTAGAATTTCAAAGTGCATCGTATTTGTTTCGCCTTGTTGAGAGAAGGTAACTGCTTTTGCCCCAAGTGGGGCTCTACCACCCAGAGGCAAAATGGCTGATCTGACCTGGCAAACCAGAAGCAAATCTGAGTTGTATTGAAACAGGTTAATGGTTCTAATTCTCCCCTGGTCATTGTCGGTTACACTGGGAAGGAGCATCTGTGTAGTTAAATACATGATTGATGTTGAAAGGTCTTTGTCATTATAGCCAAGAGTACAATTCTGAAACATTTGGCTAGGTTTCAAAGCACAGGCTCACAGCTAGTTAGCGGGACTCAAAAAAAAAAAAAAAAAAAGTAGAAAATTTTATAACAAGTGAGGTTACATGGAAACTCCTAGAAGTATCAGTTTAGAATAGTCTGGAAGCTGGAGAAATGTCTCTTCTTAAAATAATCTCTCAGCTGAGATCTTGCTTTTTTAAAAGAATTTTTTAAGAATTTACCTAATTCTTAATCACAATCAGCCCACTTTTCCTCTATTGTGGGAAGATTCTGGGAGCATATGATATACTATTATAACCACTAAGTCTTATCTTCTACAATAAGCAAGAATCACTAAACGGGTAAAGGCCGTGCCCAACATGGCATGCCCCTTTGATGCGGCTGGTCTGACATGGTCATGATGCTATTGACATTTGTGTACCCCGTCGCCCCCCCCACCCCAAGAATACTACCCGTTCAGAACACTGGATTCCAGAAGATGGGAACTCAGGACATCCTAACACTGTCGCCGACTCTTCCCCTTGGCCCGACGTCCACTCTGCTCTGGAGTCCCGGAGGACGCTCCAGAGTCAGCCTTCGAGGAAATCTGAGAAGGAGGGAGGCCTCTGACCCCGCCACGCCACCAACGGCTCCCGAGGCAAGGGTGGAGTTTGCTCGACGGAGCAGGTCAGCATCCACGTGGATACCTCGAGTTTGCACCGGCCTGTTACCGGTTTCCCGGAACACGCGCTCACTGTGTCACCGCGTTCTCAACCACACCGCCCCATGTCACCTTTCCCAGGCCCCTCGGGCACACACCGTGACCCGTGCAACCTTCACGGCCCAGGCGCCCTAGAGACCTCATGGACTCCGGGCCACACCTGGCTCTCCGAGACATCGGCTCTATCATTCTAGAAACCACGGCGCCCCCAGGGCGGTCTCGGAGATAATGCACTGTGCGCGCTAGAACCTTCTCAGGGCGCGCGGGGCGTTGCGCCCGCCGGTGGGCGCGCGGGGCCCTCGCGGGACGCGCGCACCCAGCCCAGCGGCCGCCACCCGCCCGCGTTGTGGGGCGTCGCCAGGGCCTCCGCCGAGGCCGGGTCCGCAGCCGCAGCCCCGCCATGTCGCGCTACTGCCGGCCCAAGTACAAGAGCGGCGACCTGGTGTTCGCCAAGCTGAAGGGCTACGCCCACTGGCCCGCCAGGATCGAGCACATGGCCGAGCCTAACCGCTACCAGGTGTTTTTCTTCGGGACCCACGAGACGGCCTTCCTGGGCCCCAAGCACCTGTTCCCGTACGAGGAGTCCAAGGAGAAGTTCGGCAAGCCCAACAAGAGGAGGGGCTTCAGCGCGGGGCTGTGGGAGATCGAGAACAACCCCACCGTGCAGGCCGCCGACTACCAGCTGGCCCAGGAGCAGAGCGCCGCCGACGGGCCCGGGCCGCAGCCGGAGGCCGGCGGGGACGCCGCCGCAGGCCGCAGCGACCAGCAGGAGAAGCCGGGCGGCGACGCGCAGGCCGAGCCGGCGGCCGAGCCGGCGGCGCCCAAGAGGAGCGCGGGGGAGCTGCCGGAGGGCTCCCCCAAACGGCCCCGGGAGGCCGAGCCCGAAGGGGAGCAGCAGCAGCAGCAGCCGCCGCCGCCGGAGCAGGAGCAGGAGGAGGAGGAGGAAGCGGAGAAGGAGCAGGAGGCGGCGGCGGAGAAGGCCGCCGCGGAAGCCGCGCCGCCGCCCCTCGGGGAGCCGGAGCTCGGCGCCGCCGCCTGCCGCGGAGCCGGAGCCGGAGCCGGGCCCGGCCCAGGCGCCGTCCCCGGAGGGGCCCGAGCGGCCCGGAGAGGCCGCGGCCGCGGAGGCGCAGGCCCCGGGCGTCGCAGAGAGCGAGAGCCTGTAGTCACCAGTTTCGAGAAGAGCCCCCGCCGCGTTCCTGCCGCGGCCTGGCTGTTAACTGGGAAAACTGGCCGCGGCCTGCAAACTGGGACGCCTCCCCCGCCCCCCACACCCGCTCCACTCCTCCGCCCGCCCCACCCCCTCCTCCACGCCCGGCCCTGGCCCTGGGGGTTGACCTAGAGGGGCAGGCCACCCGGCCCCCTGGCTCTGGGCCCCCAGCACCCCTGTGATCTGAGTCAGGGCTTCCACCCCCACCCCCGCGCCCCTCCCTGCCTGGAACTGTTTGCCAAGGCTTCAGTTGGGGCCTGGACCGGCCGTTTCCACCGCCAGGCGCCCCTCTCTCCCTCCCCCGGGCATTCTGGACCTCTGCGTTGGAATCAGGGGTAGGAGGGGAAAGGGTGGAGGATACAGACCATGGGTGGGTGGGTGGGTGGGTGGTGGGGGACTGCCAGGGGCCCGGAAGGGGCAATCCTCAAACGCGGTGGTAGTGGGTGGCCGTCTTTCCGAGCTCCCGCCTGCCCGCACCTGCCTGTTCTACCAGCCGATCGGATTCACCCGGAGTGGGAGGCCCTCTCTCCCATCCGGGTCTCCCTTTTGCTGATGCAAAGGGGTGCTGGGAATTGTCGTTGTTTCAACAAATAGTTTGAGAGCTTCCGAGTTGTTTGTCAGATGGGAAGGGTCAGCATTGCCGCCGCTCTTTGGATGGGAGCCGTGAGGAACATCTGTCCCCACTCGGATCTCTGGGGCCACTGGGATGTCCTGGCCACCCCTTTTCCCTCTCCCCGCAGCCCCAAGGCCACCCTACAGCCGTCTGTGTCACTCAGGCATGAAAGAAAAGGCACGTCGTTTAGGAAACCTGATTTTTAATGAAAATAATTTTTTTTTTCAATTTTTCAAAAACGCGCTACCCCGGCGGTGTCTCCAGTCAGCTCGCGGCCTGGCCATTGTTTACCCCAGGTCCGAGGTGGACTAGGAGGTTCCCTTTCCCTTTGGGGTGTAATGGCTTTCTCTTTGTTGTTAAGGCTTTGGTGTTCCGTGGCAGGTGCCATTTTCCATCCGCGTCCCACAGTCTGCCCCGCCCCCCACCCCAGCGTTGCCACCAGATCTGAAATGTTAACTTCCTGAGAAGAGAGAGGGATAAGGGCCCGCTCCCAGCCTCTTCCTCGACTCTCTCTGGGTGCCTCTCTTCACCTGTTGTCTCTCTCACCCCTGCCCTTCCCCTTGGGCTCTGATGAAAACTTGTTGACTGTAGCTTTGGAAATTGAGAGCTGAACTATTTCAGTTCCAGAAAATAAAACCCGTTGATTACTTTAAACACATCTCAGGTCTGTTCCTTTGGTTTCTGAAGAACTGGCCCTTAACTTTAAGGCTCCTCCTGTTTTCTGTCCATCCTGTGTGAAAACCAATCATTTGTCCCGGAAGGGCATATTTTAGATATCTAAAATATTCTGTATTTTAGAATCCCCTCGCCTTGAGAAACCTTCCTTCTCTCAAAGTCTTCCCTTGGCACCATCTGTTATAATAGCCCCCCCCCGCCGCCCAACCCTGTTTAGAACCAGTGGAGAGAAGTCACCTTAGAATGTCTGAATGGTGACACCCTGGGACAATAACCGCATTTCTAATATTCTGCATGCTGTGCCAAGCCACAGACTTAGAGAAGGAATGGGGTAAGAGTATATTGGCCCTTTTTTTTATTATTGTGATTGCTTTCCCAGACCTCATCTCTACTGTCCTGACAAAAGGCACTTCGTTTATATTTCCAGTTCTTAAAATATGTAGTATCTGCAGAATATTTTGTGTTTTTCTTCCCCCAGTGACTTTGTGCATAGATCTGGAGATATTTAAATATCCTTGCTCATAATCACGTGCTGGTTTTCAGATACCATGTTTGTCAACACTGCATGCATGTAGAGACTTAGTAAATACTGGAGTCCTTTTCATAGAACATACCAGGCAAGTAGCCAGCACGGTAGGAAGCGGAAGACCTCACTGTCCAAGATGGTCCTATTTTACTCCGAGGCTTATATCAAGAAGATGCCTTGTTTTTCAAATGCTGCTATTGTAGTATTATTAATACTAGGAATTACTATTCAGTGAATGTTTACCATATGCTGAGAAGAGTGACCTTCTTCAATCTTTGTAATAATCTGGGAAGGTAGACGTTAATATTCGAATTTCCCATCGGAGACAGCTTGGTTCAGAGAGGTTAAGTGGCTTTTCTTGCACTTCACAGGGCCCTGAGGATTCACTGGTCCAAGCCTGAGCTTTGTCCCCCAAATTACGCATTCAAAAAAAGCACTGACCACGAAATCAGAAGTTAACAAAATTGCTATTTTAGTATCAATAACAAGTAATGATGAGAGCAGCTAATTGATATGTTTTACACATAATGTCTTTATTAATACAGCTACCCAATTAGGTACCTACTCTTCTCTCTCTTTTAAAGCTGGGGGAGCTGAGGTTCAGAGGTGCTGAGTAATTTTCTCAAGGTCAGACAACCAGTAAATGAGCCAAGATGAGCCAAGATATTCAAAGGCTGGTCTTTGTTATAGGTCATGGTGCTTTGTTTTATGGGTTCCGATTGAATAAAACTTCCTATTGAATAAAAATAGGCGTACATTTTTTTTCCTCCTCTATTTCGAAGTGAACATTTAGAAACTAGCACGGCAAAGAATATATTAACAAACACTGCTCGTGGGTGTGTAACGACAACGCCAAAAACCATCTGGGGCGCCTCACAGCGGTTTTGTCGTTAAATGACTTGGTGATATGGGAAGTTCAAACGCGGATCAGTACGTTCGCCACCGGCAGGCGTGTGATATTGATAAGTTTTTTACAGACGCGCATCTTCTGAAGTGATTCAGTGACTTGAAAGCTAGGAAAGGAAATGACTACCATTTGAGGCCTTCACTTCGTGTTATCTCTTTCTTGTTTGCTTCTAATGTCAGGGATAGAAAAAAGATGGCGTTTATTAGGAAGCATCGCGTACGACTCTAATACGGTAGTGACGACGGTGACCCAACTAGCGGTACGTGTCAACAGTGATGCGCGGAATTAGCAAACACAATTAAAACTCAATACAAAAACAATGGAAACATGGAAAATCTGTATTCTCAGCCCTCTTCTCCGACACTGCAGACCTCTTAGTGTGCTTCAGGTGGTTAAGAGAGATTTGTGTGTGTGCGTGTACTGAAAATCATGCTATTTTGTCAAATGTTCTTGGCGCTCTAAAATTCCCAAGAATTCCAGTGCTGCGGTCTTGTTTTGTTTTGTTTTGTCTTCTTCTGAAAAACGTCTGCCTCAGTGACAAAATTACTAATCCATAGCCAGTGACCTTGCCGAACAGAGAGCCCCGCCGGGCCTTCTGCCAGTGCGGTGTTGGGGGGCGTGCAGATGTGTTCAGGAGTGTTCGGAAGATCTCATTTAAGTGTTCCATGCAAATGCATGCTCAGCAAGTTGTCAGCGATCTGCAGACACACTTAACCTGCTGGCGTCGGTAAGGCTTTCCAAGTATTTGGTATTTCACACAAACGTCACTGGTTACATCACTTTGGCCAGGGACTGTGCCACTGACAGTCGTAAATCCTCTGTCTGTCTTCTAGCTCTCAACCTGTTCTGCAAATTCTCCCCAAAGGTGCAGCTTCTTCTCTGTGGCTCGTGCCTCCATTTTATGTCCCCTGGAAATGAAGTATATTCAGGGCCCACAAGGCATCTTCAATTCCCTTCATCGTCAACACTCTTGTCAAAGGGAAGCTTCTCCTAATCTCTGCTGCGTACTCGTGCTGCTCCTTGTGTTTGGAAAACACTGTCCCCCTCTTCTGGGCCTGGCCAACTCGTCGAGGTAAGAGCCGCCCATGGGTTCCTGTAGGCTTCCATGCTCACGTCGACCATACTGTGACATCCTGTTCCGTGTTTGCTTTTCCACTAAACTGGAGGAGAAAGAAAATACGTTTCATTAATAGTTTCTCCCCATCCCCAAACAGGCCATCATAAGCACACAGTAGATATTTTGTAATTGCTTAAAAGTCTTCTATCAGATACTCCTTAGAATCATGACGTGATTCTAAGAGGGAAGAGGGTATTCGGGTTGCTGCCTTCTTCAGACAGAAGCCAGGTCTTAACCTTCAGCCCGAAACGTACAAGGATAAAGTGAGAGTAAGTCAAGGAGAACTCGCATCTGCCCTGCCTTCAGCCTTTTATGCTATCGATGCCTCCCTCGGTGTAGACACTTCTGAGAATGGAATGTTTTTAAAGGCCCAGGACACCAGGATCTGTTCACTACACAGTACGGCCCCAATCTCACGAGCCAACTAGCTGGCTTGTACAGAAACACTTACGTTTCCTGCTCCTGGTGGAAAAATTGACTGCATTAGACTCTGAGATCTTTAAAATAGAGACCTCCTAAGTGGTTTCCTAGAGTAATTCTGACAGCGGGCGATTTTCCCTCTGCAGTCTGATTTTAGATGTAAACTTCAGCTTCACCAAAACGGTCTTGAGAACACACAGAAAAGATTGTGGCGGGGGGGGGGGGGTAGGGTGCGGGGGCTCCAGATGGCCTGGGGCAGCTCGAGGCGTCTGTTGATCAAGGGCACTGCTCGTCACGGAGTGGCCGCGTCTTTGGCATGGGGACCGGCGGAAAACAGGCTTCACCTGCTTCCTGTCCTGGTGTGTGGTCAGTGCCTGAGGACCGTGGGCCATTTGGTGAGCGTCCTCGCCTCTTATTTTTCCCACTTTGAGACAAGCTCTTCGTTCCGCCCAGCACACGAACAGCTGCATTCACTTCTCCCCTGATGAAGCTTTCCCTAAATTACTGCAGCCGAGCGAAGTTCTGCTCCAAAGTTGGATGAGACCCTGGTTTTCCTGTAACAACATCTACTGCTCTCCCCTATGCTCGGGGCAACGGTAAAATCCCTTTACTGGCTTGCATCATCCAAGGGGTTATACGTTCTGTGGAGACAGGATCTGTGATCATTTTGCTTATTCTGAGAGCCCACCAGAGTACCTGGTTCATATTAAGCCCTCAATAAATGGTTGTTAATAAAGAAACGAATGGAGGACCAAATCACCCCCACTCTCACCCCAACCGTCAGAGGAAAATTCGAGAAATTCTGTCACGCCCAGTAAAATACTGTAAGGGGAGCCTAACGGTGTGTGCCCCATTCGTTACATAAGATCCTTTTGTTATTATATATAGCTGGTGCTGGTCTCATAAAATAACAAACCTTAGCAAGACTGAAGCCCAAGGGAGATCCATCAAATCATCCAAGGTCGCCGTGGGAATCAGAGTTTGAAGAAGTATGCTCAACACGGTATCTCGTTCCTTTTTTTTATGTTTATTTATTTTTGAGAGAGAGAGAAAGAGAAAGAACACAAGCAGGAGAGGGGCGGAGAAAGAGGGAGACAGAGAATCCGAAGCAGGCTCATGGCTGTCAGCACAAAGCCAGGCCGCAGGGCTCGAACCCACGAACCGTGCGATCATGACCTGAGCAGAAGTCGGACGCTGAACCGACCGAGCCCCCCAGGCGCCCCCACAGTATCTGATTCCTTCAGTTACGCGTTCTCTTGAGTGGTTGATTCTTCCTTACCAGCCTCTGCTAATGATAGAAGCAGGTTGATGGCAGCTGGCTTTGGAGCTCCCCCAGCTCGGATGGAATTCCTGACTTCGCTGCTGAAGAGCTGTGTCGTCTCTGTTTCCCTCAACTGGAAGTTGTGACCGTGGTGTTCACGTGACAGGTTTGTCGCGCGAAGCAAATGAGCTCATACATGTGAAAATGTCAAACGCTGTCCCCAGCACAAAGTAGGCATCCCGTAGGTGTGAGTTCCCTTCCATGCGGTCCA
This sequence comes from Paguma larvata, assembly GCA_030068075.1. Lineage (NCBI taxonomy): Eukaryota > Metazoa > Chordata > Mammalia > Carnivora > Viverridae > Paguma > Paguma larvata. The sequence goes on from CM057829.1 coordinate 21,625,643, forward strand.
GAGAGCTAACGGTCCCGTTTGCGATCGCTGGAGCCCACCTTCACGCCTGTATTTAGGAGAACACCGGGCCTCTGCCGGAAGCCAGGCAGCTGCCTCACTGAGTGAGGCCTGCATGACAGTTCTATATTTAGCCTGCTCGTACAGAGAGAGAGGCTGACATCGTAGTCTCCCGTTTCCTCCTAATAGCTTCTTTAAATTCCCCCACCGTTAGCGGAGTTATTTTATACAGGCATCTCCAGTTATTAAACATTGCTCTTCTTGGCCTGACTCATCCCTCCTGTGGCCCATTTTATTGTTCCTGTTATTTCCCCAGGAGCCGCTCACTGTTTTCCAGTGGGCATCTTTTAAGTACGCCTCTCCGAATGCCCCCTAGTCCTGATTTTTCTTTTCTTCAGCCCTGGAAATGGTAATTGGATTGCTCAGGCCGGTCCTGGGCTCCCTTGCCCTTTCGCCAGGGTACCTGTCTGCTCACACCTAATTTTAATGAGCTGCCCGATTCGATTACGGGAAGGCACCGGGGTGTCACGAGGGATTGACCGCTGTTTCCAGGAACCCTCTCAGGTTTCATGTCCTCCTGTGATTCACCGAGTGTCACTTAATTTTACTTATTTTTTTTCTTTTTCACACCCCGGCCGACTGTCCATCACAGTCATCATCCACCTCTCTGGGCCATCTACTTAATACTTCATTAAAAACTATGTTCAGCTCAGCTCCTGTCTCCCCGCCTGCCTCTCTTCGCTTGGGAACGAGACCTGTTTTCCCCTTTCACTTGCGATTCTCCCAGTGCCCAGGCTCGGTGGTCAGTCACTGGTCACCCACGGGGTCTCCCTTCGGAGCGGTGGCTGCTTCGAGGGCCACAACTCAGCGGTGTCTCTGTTTCTCAGCCTGCACTTCATCCGCGTTGGTCCTTTTCGTTATTGTCCCTTTTATCACTCTTAGATGTTGGGACATATGCGTTGATTAGAGTCCGTGGATGCCTTGAGAACAGAACCTCGAATATCTTTTTGAAACAAAAGCAAGAAATGGGAAAAAGGTGGGAGTAACCATTACCTTGTATGAGAGTCCCTTTTTTTTTTTTCCTTCTAAAATTAAATATCTGCTAAATTATTACCTAATGTTGACTTTGCTCTCACGGCTTCTGGCTTGGTGGACGGGATCTGGAGGGAGGAGCATTCTTGGTACAGTTACAGGGGCCTGCGGGGGACACTGAGGACAGGGCAGTGATGTGACAGACAGGCCGTCTGCCCTCACGGAGCTCATATTCTAGGGGAGAGACAGAGACAGAGACGACGAATAAACACAACGAAAGACTCACGATGCACTAATATCAGAGTGGGACAGAGAAATGACTAAAGGGCATATATTTCCAATCATATTAAAATTAAACTTTGCTTATTATCAGGCTCTGAGTGAGTCTGGTGCTCACTTCATATTCAACTGTGTTAACAGAACTAAATGTTTCGGTCCTACCGTGAATTCATAGCGCCGTTGTCTCTCCTAGTGGTTCTCGGTCATTTTAATGCATAGAAAATGATCCCAGAGACTTCTATGCTGGTGAGCACTCCTGTATCTGTTAGTGACAACACGAAGAAAGTAGCGCCAGTTTATTGAGTGCTTACTGTGTGCCAGCTAGCCTTCCAGGGGCTTGGGATCCATCAGTAAACAATATAAACCAAGTGCCTGGCTGCTCAGCACTTCCGTTTTCGCAGGGAGAGAGGCGGTCAAAAATAAATGTAGGGGCGCCTGAGTGGCTCGGTCCGTTGAGCGTCAGACTTGGGCTCAGGTCGTGATCTCTCCGTTTGTGAGTCTGAGCCCCACGTCGAGTTCTCTGCTATCAGCAAAGAGCCCACTCAGGATCCTCTGTCTCCTCCTCTCTCTGCCCCTCCCCTGCTCATGCTCTTGCTCTCCCTGTCTCTCAAAAATGAACATGCATTAGAAAAATAAGTGTAATAAATAAGGAAATTCTATGGTATGCTAGAAGGTTATAAAAGACACTGGGAAAAACAAACTAAGGTAAGCAGGACTGGAGAGTGGCAGGCGGGAGTTGTGCCCTGGTAACCAGGACAGGGAGGGTGGTGGCCGAGTCGACCTGTGCCCCTGGGGCATTTCCTTTTCCCAGCCCCTCAAGCCATCACGTGGGAACGTACATGAATAGAGTATATCTTTACAAAGATGACCTTGAATCAATATAATTATGAAAATGAATAATCCACAAACTAAAATACTTTATTATTTATAATTACATTTATATTATCGAATATACGTAATATTATATTATACCTCACCGCAGAGAGTGACACAGAAGTCCTATATTACTTGAAACAAAAGCCGCTGCCTAATACCAGCCAGGTGCCAAGCTGTCACACACATCCATGCGGAGTCTTTCCCACGGCGATATAGACGACGATTTTATCTTGATGCTATTTAACATGTTGCGGCTTTTTTTTTTCCCTCCCCCAAATAGAAAGTGCTCCACCACGGGGGCCATGACTTTTCCCAGATCTTCCTCAGGGCCTCGCCGAGCACTTCACGCAGAGTCATCCGTTGTTACTGATTATCTGAAATTGATGAAGTCACAGTGTAGGCGGCGTCGGCCCCACGTCTCAGCAGCCAGAGAGCGTGTGCCCAGGTGGCGTACGTGTCATACGAGACGGGAGTTCCGGTCAGACGTCGGACGCCAGGACAGCGTCATGGAATCTCCACGGGGCGTGTTGTTATCGCAGGCCTAGACTTCAGGCTGGCGGGGTAGGGTATTTGCCTCAACGGCTCCCCACCCGGGCTTCGTTGCTCACGTCCCCGGATGCAAACCGAGCGGTTCATGCTGGAGTGTGCTCATGGCGAGAAGTGTGTGCGGGTGGGGAATCTTCGACTTTCTAATGTAACGATCAAGGTCAAGTTTTTGCTTAGATTTCAGAAGGATATTTCTAGGTAGGTCGAGTTTCTAGTTAGGGCTAAGTCATCTTAGGCTTGAAAACCTCCACGTTCTTTTTCTGGCCCAGAATCTGAATTTGTTGTTTCATGCCAGGAGCAGAGTCTGGAGTTATAGCAGACATAAATCAAAAATGTTTCCAGGGTCCTATATATTACCCCGTGACCGGAGGAGAAGCCCGGTGGTATCCCGGAGCTCCGCGGAAGCTAGCGTGCAATGCCCGTCTTTGAGATGAACCGTCTGAGCCTGGATGGCTGACGGTGCAGAATGTGTAAAGAGATGGGTTTCAGATAAGTTAAAAGTCTCCTTTCCCACTATAGAGAAAAACGATAGTTTTGCTATTTCCACTTGATTGGCATTCCTAACAGCTGCTCACCTGTCAGTAGGCTTTGCCTGTAGATGTGAATGTCACGGCCTTGGAGAAAGAGCCACCCTAAGGTCCCTTGTGGAAGCAGAGAAGGGCTGTTTGGATCACATGAATTAATGAGGGAGCTGAGTAGCCACCTTCTCATATTTCTTATGACTGTCATGAGAAACGGACAGCCTGACTGTATTTTAATCACGTCGATATAAATGTTTCAATGCCAAGTAGACATAACTCAGGGCAGGTACTCTGTAATATTTCTGATACTGCAGCTAAAAAGAGAGAAGGATGATGAAAATGTTTTATCATCCCGGTGCTAACTGTGGAACAAAAAACCCAAACACAAGTCTTATTCTACTTTCTTATGTCTCTTTCCTCAGTTCTCCCCCGCCCCTGACAGTATCTCTTCTACCAGCTCCCCAAAATAAATATTACAGCTTGCGGGGGGCTCTCTGATTGTGCTCACCCCCACAAACTGGTTAAAGATCTTCCCTCAAAGCTGAATATAAATGGTCATGAACAGGGTTAAAAATGGCGAACTCCAGTGGCCCCCAAACCTTCACGCCCAAGGCATAGCTGGCTGTGTGTGTTATGGCAGAGAGTCAGAGAGAAACTTCCTTTACAGAAGCTACATATTTAATCTTTTTTCTTTTTTTTTTCTGATCGTGTGAGACCAGGACGGATACCATGTAGTTATCGGTTTTCAAAACCGAACCCCCCCCCAGCACCACGGCTGGTTAATGACAGGGTGTCTCATTGCCGTACGCGAGAGGCTGTTTCGGTTGCTGAAATTAATAGTTGCCCTAAGAATTATATCATAAAGATAATCCGTGTAGCATGTATCGGCCGGGCCGTTCTTTCTGCAACTTCCACCCCCTCCTGATAGTGGCCATTGTCACGGTCACTAGTGTGGTCTTTGGGGCCCAGGACCTTACTCTCCATCCTATGCCGTCCTCTAGATTGTCACCCACGGCAAAAGGATTGGAAAAGCAGTTTATTCTTTGTATGTGAGATGTAGATTTGACCTTGCGTCGGCCTTCTGCATCTTCTCTGATCTCACAAACCCTAGACACACGACTTTCAAGCAGCCCGGTAAAAAAAAAAAAAAAAATCTCCAACTGTGCTTTGGTTTTGAGTTTAAATCACAATATTCCAATCACTTGTTTGTTTTGCTGTGAAGATGCCTGGGGCATCCGGCCGCAGCTGAGAGGGCAGACTTGCCATTGTTAGTAATTAGAAGGAGCCGGGTAGTGATTCAAGGTGGCTCAGAATTCATACATTTTAAAAAAAAAGCTCACAAATGTGTTAGTGAGATGTAGTTGGCTGAATTCATTGTCGCTGTGTGGCTGTCTTTTTAACCTTGCTGCCCTGCTCATTACACATGCAGTCAGTCACCAAGGACCCTGGTTTCCTGCTGTGCTCCTGAAGCCTGGTAAAATGCATCAAATATTCACTGAATCTTCTGGTCTTCCTCGCTGTTGGCCACTGTCACTGAGATTTCAGTGATGTCCAGATAGCTATATATCGAAATACATTCCTAATACCTAGTACGTTCGCTACGGCTCAGTCGGCACAGAATGAATGCCCAATGATTTAGTAAATAAATACACGATTAAATGGAAGGATATTGTTTATAATATTTCAAAGAGAGCCACTTCATTTTACCAAAGAAATTCATCAAGAGAGAATTGCCTAATCGCGCGCACCCCGGGGGAAGGTCTCCGGGAGGCAAAATTCAATGGCGTCTTCTCATTGGGTTAGTTACCAAGAAAGCAGCGCAAGGTTGCGGCCCCGTGTCACCTTACCAAAGGTCCCCCTTCCAGGGGTATTTTCTTGACTCTAAAGAAGGTATTAACACTCATTAACAACTGGACTCTCTGAAAATAGACAGGGATGTTACCGCAGGGGGAGAAATCATTTTAGGAGTGTAACCAGGAAACACGGGTGGCGTAGCGAGTCAAGAGATGTCTCCCATTAAACAACGTGATCGGATAATTTGTAATCATCTCATTTAGTAACTTCATTCCACAAATGTCAGCGTTTAAGGTAGGCAAAGTAAAAATCACTGAAACTTTGAGGAGTTGTCTACATTTTCATTTGGGTAACGCCTATGTATTAAAATACATAGCTCTTCCATGAATAAAACTGGATCCAGGTTTCTTGATCGACTCTTTGCTTTGCCAGCATCATTCATCTGGCATTTACGTGTAGCTGGAGTGAGCCGAATTTCAGTGTAATGTAAGTGTGCACCCAACAGATAATTAATAGGTTTCCTGATGAGGCTTCCCTACTCTAACCCATACACATACTTTTGGTTTTTCGTAGTATTATCAGCCTCCTGAAGATGAACAATCAGAGTCGTAAACGGAAGTTCAAGCTAAAGTTACAGGGAAAGAAAGAAATGTCATAAAGAAAAGGAAAAAAAAAAGGGGGGGGGATATTTTTGGAATCAGGCAAATGGTCAGTCTGCCGTGATGCCGGCCCAGGTCCATTTCTCCCTCAAGTTTCCTGGTGAGCAACTCGAGCCTCATCAAGCCAGCATTTTCAATAAGATTCCCAGGAAACGTGCACGGAGAAATTTGGGGGAAATCAGCCACAGAGGTATTTTTATGTAAAACGATGCCTTGTAACTCAAGAAGAACAAATTTCTCTAAATGTGCCTAACAGCGAGTGTTTAGATAAATTAAAAAAAAAAAAACACAATATTTTTTAAGAGCCCCAGCTTTCTTTCTGATGAAATTCTTCCATCTTCCTTTCTAAGATGATAAGAGCAAAACGTTTTTCCCCCCTCCCTTGTGGTAGCGAGGTATAAATTTACATCGGAAGTTGATAAGACTTTCTGAAAGCCGTAGATTTGCATTTATAACTTCACAGAAAAGTTTTTAAAAGCTCAACATTTGAATAGTTTCGCATTAATTGGGAAGAGGGCTATTTAGTGAGCTCTAAGGGTGGGTTACGAGTTTTGATCTCCTGCCCTTTGGAAAATGAAGAGAATGTAATGATTTAAGCCGAATTCTAAAGCGCTCGCCACAGTCTGTCTCTTTACTTGCCTCCTGGTCAGTGTCATTTACAATGCATAATTAAACAAGTGTTGAGTTTCTTTCAAGGTGTGTGACAGGAGGTGGGATTTCCGAGGGGGCGCAGGTGTGAGGGACTGAAATCCTATGCAAACAGGGAGGCGAGTGCGTAACTTTGGGATGGTATAAAGCACCCGGCTTCAACCTAAATCCCATGTTCCCTCCGCACTTAAAAGTGTTCCGCAGGCTTATTTCATGCCACTGTTTCTTTTCTGGCCAACGGAGCTTTCTTCAGTGACCGGATGATTCATTCCTCAAATCCCAGAAATATGGGTTTTCCGTGACAGTCAGCATTTCTGGTTTCTGATCGTGACGTGAGTTCAGGAGCTGAACGCTGGTCAGAAGGAAACCCCGCAACCTCAGGCCAGTGTGACTTTTCTTGCCATACAGAGTTGGGCAAGTCACCTCTCCGAGCAACAGAAAACATAAAACGTTTCGAAACACAGATTCGCTTTTTCTGCAAACGAGGTCAGGGCTTTGTCCGTGAGTGTGAGAACTGGAGCCACTTGCCACCTCCCACTTACCATCCCGGACTGCGTTCAAGGTCACGGGGAACGCGAGCACGGTGAAAACGTATGTCGTCGACGGCACTCTCATCCAGGGTCGGCTGGACTCCTGTCTTGTGCGCCGCGTGGAAATGCAAGCACACGAGAAACCCTGTAAGCTCAGCCCCGAGCGCGTCTCTCACGCAGACAGACGAGGCTGTAGCAGCGGGTTCTGCGCTCCAGCGTAAATCAGGGAGCCGCAGGTGGACGTTTGCCCATTGGCTTGGATGCACGCGTGATACTGACCCATGGTGTGGGAGGGGGGTGGACGGTTGCTTAGATGGGCATGTAATTCTCTCCCCATTTCGCCTTCGAGTTTTGATTACATACATGATCATTCAAAGTAAAACTATGAACCCATGAGTATGAACAAGAAAATCTTTGAACAGCAACAATAGATGTCATTACGCTTAGGGTGTTCCATACGGGACAGTGGAGGAAGGTTATCCTGACCCCCATGACGAGTCAGGAGCAATGTCTCCCCAGGGCCTCCCAAGAGCCCAGCGTTGTCCCGCCTGAGACGGCAAGGATCCATTTACCTGCCCTGGCAGCAGCCTAAAGATGACACTTGTGAGAACTTTGTGTCCTTTATGCCCTGCCCATCCTCACGGAGGGTCAACACGGAGGTACCAGGACACAGGACACAGAAGAGAGAGGAAAGGGAACAGGGTGTTGAGTTGTGGTCATAGAGTGAGGCACACGGGACCAGGAGAGACAACAATTGTTACGCAGTCTGTGGACTGAGGTTTAAACGGAGTCAAATTAATTTTTTTAATGTTTTATTTTTGAGAGAAAAGAGAGCATGAGCGGGAGAGGGGCAGAGAGCAAAGGGGGACAGAGGATCCAAAGCGGGCTCTTCGGTGACAGCAGAGAGCCCAATGCGGGGCTCGAACTCACGAACCATGAGATCATGACCTGAGCAGAAGTAGGAAGCTCAACCGACTGAGCCACCCAGGCGCCCCTAAATTATTTTTTTAAGTAGGCGCCACACCCATCATGGGGCTCGAACCCATAACCCTGAGATCAAGAGTCCCATGATCTACCAGCCGAGCCAGCCAGGCGCCCCTAAACTGAGTTAAATTAGGTTGGACTTTTAAGCAACTGATAATAGTTGACAAATGACAGAATCTGATTGAGAGGACATTAAATCTAACCGAAAAGGGATTTCACAGAGCAGGTCTGAAAACGGTGGTGCGAGAGAAAGAAAAAGCACATTTTCATACGTAAACGTTTCAATTTAACCTCATAGTCAACACCTTTTCCTCGGTTATGTTGAATGAATGACTGGATGGCTGAATGAAGGAATTTGGTGCTTGTCACTGACTGCAGAGTAAAATGCATGTTTCTCTGCACTTAAAACAAAATCAAAGCCTCAGTGAGCAGATGCTAGGAGCTTTTATTTTCCAGGCAACAAAGAACCTGCCCCATGCCCTTTACCTCACAGCTCTGGGAGACTGTGGTCTCTCTCCCACGGGTCACGTCAGCCCCAACACATTGCAAATTGTCAGGAAAGCCAATCCACAGCTGCCGTGTTTTTTTTGTTGTTGTTGTTTTGTTTTTTCTTTTATTTCACTTAAATTGTCAAAGAAAATCTCTTTCAGCGAGCTGCTTGGTTTTTGAGAAAATTAACACTTTTCTATTGGCGTTTTCACTTGTCTTAAAAGTTTGAAGAATGCACATTCCAAAAAGAACAATTTCCCCCAAAGGGACAGCAGGATTGTGAAGAATAAAAATTTTCAAATTCCAATACTTGGTATTAGGATGGACACCGCCTAAGTTCCAAATGCCCAAACTTGACAATTGTGAACTAGAATATGTCTGCTTCCTCTGTACGACAATTTATTCCAAGAAAAGCAACCTGTATGTTGTTTGTTATTTCATGGCATAAGACATTTGCCCGCATCAGAGTTTCATTGTTTGAAAGAGACTCTTTTTTTTTTCTAATAAGAATATGAAATATCTCCTTTGGGGTCAGAGGCATGCATAAAGATCTATCATTTGCCTTGTAATGGGGCTTTCTGGTGACTCTACAGTTTTAAGTTGTCCCGCATGCCAGGATACTCCTTACTGAATGTTCTTGCAGTGTGCTCCACGAATACAGATGGAAATGATTACGGCGAGGATGGCTTCGCGAGATGATGTCACTCCAGAGGAAAAAACCTGAGCAAAGCGTGTTTTCCAGCAAAGCATGGCGGAAACTGCGGGGTAATCAAAGTGCAAATTCCAATTTATTTAAGCAATATTGTTCTTGCGCCTCCATTTCACAAAGCTGTCCTTTCTCATTAAATTTCCGAAAGAGAAGGAATGAATTTTCCCAGCATACATCTGAATGCTAGTTGACCTTTTTGGAGAGCCCCGCCTGGAACACAGGCATCCCAGCTACCTTTTCACACATGTGGTGAGAAGAGAAATTGCAGCTTGTAGGGAGTAAGCCCAATACATGCAAGCCTCGATGCCATGCAGCTAGGCTTTTATTTGATGTTGTTGTTGATGGCTCCATTAAGGGCTTGAGCAAGGTGTGTGTCTAAGGATTTCCATGTCTTCTGAATGGGACATCCCGGGGACTGGCTTTGGTCTGATGGTGCCTTTTGCTTTCTAGCAATAACCAAATGAATATAAATAGAATGGATCATATCTGTGTATTGGTGATGATTTGACAGAGTCAAATTTTATTTGATCGTTTATTCAGTTTATGGGGCACCTGTGTGGCTCAGTCTGTTAACTGTCCGACTCTTGATTTTTGGCTCAGGTCATGATCTCATGAACTGTGAGATCGAGCCCGGCATGGGGCTCTGCGCTGACAATGCAGAGCCTGCTTGGGATTCTGTCTCTCCCTCTCTCTTTGCCCCTCCCCCACTCCCACACTCTCTTACTCTCTCAAGATAATTAAACTTAAAAAATAGTTTATTGAGTTATTGTTTTATCAGGTGCTTTTTTAGGCGTCAGTGGTGTATCAGTTGACAGTCTACTGGCTGGACGGATTACAGAATCGAATACAACACAGTGCTTGCCTTTCAGATGCTCATAATTAGGAGGGGCCTTCTGATTAGTAGGCAGAAAATTACAGTGCAGTGTGGTCCGTTCTATGACGGAAGAAGGCCCAGGGTTCTGTCGGAGAACTTAGAAGGGACCCCAACCCGAATGGTCGGAGGAGGAAGCTTCCCAGAAATGGTGATATCTGCTATCTGATTTGAATCTTTAATGACCCATAGGGCAGGGGTGGGGGTGGGGGTGAAGTAAAAGGGTCTGAAAGCAAAGGGACTAGAGTTTTCCAATATACCCAACGCAAGGAAAAGCAGGGAAAATGGGGCACAGAGTCACTTTCCTGTGGCTGGAGAGGAGAGCAAGTGAGGATGGGGAAGACATCTAGTGGAAAGAAGAAAAGAGGGGTTTGCCCAGAGGGAGTCTCGTCTTCTATATTTTGTTAAAAATATGTGGATTTCATTGGAAAGTTTACGGTAGTTATGACAGAACTGCTCTCATCTCAGGCTGGAGGGGCCCTTGCTCTGCAGCCCATGCTTTTAGGAGGCTTTCATTTAATATTCACAGAGAAAGGAAAGAAGGAAGGGAGGGAGGGAGGGAGGGAGGAAGGAAGGAAGGAAGGTAGGGAGAAAGAAAAGAAAAGGAAAGGAAAGAAAAGAAAAAGAAAAAAGGAAAGGAAAGGAAAGGAAAGAAAAGAAAAGGAAAGGAAAGGAAAGGAAAGGAAAGGAAAGAAAACACAAGGCTGCCTCCGTATTTGGGTTCATGGTGGCCATGAACCATGGGTTGCCCAGTTTAGCATTTAATCCCCAACAAGCCTTCAGGACCCAGGAATGCAATGGGGTCCTAGATCTTTGAGGGTCTGTGGTTTGTGCTGCTGCAACATTGCAAAGAAACACTACCTCAGAAATGGAAAGAACTTGAGAGGGGAGAAATGGAAGTGATTTTCTTTGACAAACTTATGCCAATTGGCTAAAGCTTCTCAAATAATGTGTATGCAAGAATTCTTGCCTCACGAAGGGTAGTTTCAAACAGGACCAAGAAAGGATCCCTTTCCTTCTCCTTAAGTTCTAGTCTGTAGACAAAGAGGTGCACAGGAACCAGGGTGGTCTTCCAAAACTTTGCACATGAGGGCTAAGGAATATTTTACAGTGTTACATATTTATATCGCTTTTAAAAATTCTCTTTTTCCCTCTTTTGTTCTCCATATATATATACATATGGAGACACACACTCCCATACACACAGTAGGTACATAAAATATATACATAAAAACACAAAGTATGAAAATTTGACATTGTGAAAATTTGAATGGCTTTATTTCCATGAAAATATTAAATTCCTTCAAATTACGTAAAATTTCAGCTTTATTTTTAAATATTTTAATTTAATATTTTGATATACTTATTATAATTTGTCATTTGTCTTTTTAAATCTCAATGTTTTAGGAGAAAAGTCTCCGAAAATATGAAAAACGATATTCATTTTTCACTTGTACATGTAACTTACATCTTTAATGAATGAAAATATATTCAGCTTCTTTAATCTTGGAATATTTCTAATCTTTTAGATCGCTACAGTCACCAGAATCAAATCATGTAAAAATATTGATTAAAATAACATAATCTGTAACTTTAATAGAGGCATATTACCGAATATATAATAATCTATATTTTTGTGTGTTTTTATGACTCATTTTAACTCTAAAATCATCAAACTCTAAACAGGACACTTAAGCATGTACGATAATACTATTAGTTTTATTATTTCCCTGATTTCATTCATATAAAAAATGTTATTACATTTGTGGTGATTCTTTGTCAACGTAAAGGCATACATCTCCCAGGGGTATCTTCTGTTCATCAGTTTGTTAAAAGGGAATCATACTCTTACCGTATCTAGCTATCTTGTGTGTGAGAGTCCACCTGTGCTCTTGCGCCAAGCCCTTCTCAACTAAGGGAGGAGCGTGATCAACACCGCCCTTGAGAAAGCTCACTCCACTGGAGTCAATAAGGCCAATTAGGTGGCCAGTTAGGCCAACAAGGCCATCCTCTGGGTGGGTAGCGTTTCCACCTCTACCCTGAACTTAAGAGTCAACCTCATTCACTTCGTTCTCTGGAGAGGTGCTGAGCCCTGCCATTCTAGGTTTCCCGGCCAGCAAGTTCTTGGCTGCAGGCCTGCCCGGTTTCAGATCAGGCATTTTTGACAGCTCAGCCACAAGGGTGGATGGACTGAAAGTCTCCTGTCCTTAACTGAAAAGAAAGTTGAGAGATGACGGCGGCTGTCTTGGGTTACAAAACCCAAGACTCTGGCAAGAGGTAACGCCGGCCGTTAACCACAGGGACCATGCAAGCAAAGTAACAATGTTTTGAACCCACGGCAAAGCCATTGGCGGGAAAGCCCTCCAGACTTGAGTGACAAAATAAATGAGACTCTTTAGAGTACTTGAAACCTCTAGCCTGGCTACTACACCAGTGAGTCTGCAAGGTTTCCCTGGACCCACTCAAGTTGCGGCCTTCCAATCTGATCAACCACCTGGGCGCCTCAGGGGTGGCCCGTCCAGTGTCTTGTGACAAAGTCAGATGAGTGACAGAGAGAGAGGAGCCAGGGAGGTGTGAGATACTATTTCAAATATTCCGCCTAGGTTTATTTTATGGACAGAAAGCAATTATGAGAACAGAAACCAGAGTTCTTTTTTTTTTTTTTTTTCTGCCAAAGCATTTTTCATTTTGGCTTCCACCTAAAACTGAAGGGAAGTCTCCTGCCTACTGTCACACTGAAATAAGATGTAGAAGGAATCCTAAGTAAGAGCCAGGGATTCTAATTAAAGTCTTTCTTGGACTTATACATTTAGAAAGATTTTTCCTCTATTTTCATCTTAAAGAAAAATACAGAAGTTAAATTTGATGGTGATGCCTTGGTGACATCAAGTTTCTAAAATGGGAACCAAATTTTATTTAGAAAATACACTCAGTAATCTTCGAATACTTTTGCCTTTTATTATCATTGATAGGAGAATATATTTTGATGGGAATATTGAAGATTAGTAAGGGCTAAATGAAGTAGGAGATGAAATTGATTAGTCCTGATAAATTAAAGTTTATACATAAAAATGCATAATTTATGGATTTATGCATAAATTTACATATATGATAATACAGAGGCAGGAGTATTTTAATAAACTGTATAATTTCTGTTTTCAATTCGTACAGAGTTTATGAATTTCTCATCACATCAGTAGGACTTCTGAAATGGACTTATGTAATTACAACTAGATTTAAAATGATTTTAAAATCTATTACTGTGATTACTCTTATTAGCAGTTTAACTTGCCCCACTGTGTTTTATTCTATTTTATGCATGACATCTATCCCTTTCCCACAGGAGTGGCGTGTGGCAGCATCATCAACTCCAAAGACAGCTTCATACAAGATTAGCATCTTTGGCACGAGTGTCAGAGGCATGGAGATGAGGAAAATGTAATCATAATCACCCACTGCAAATTTCCTGGGCCAAAAATTCTACTTAAGTAACAACAACAAAAGGTGAACTTGGTTAAAGTGGTTGATGGCCGCTTCTCCTTTGCTCAATTTTTTTTTAAATTTTTTTAATGTTTATTTATTTTAGAGAGAGAGAGCATGAGCGGGTGGGGGAGGGGATGGGGGAAGAGAGAGAGAGAGAGAGAGGGAATCTGAAGCAGGCTCCAGGCTCTGTGCTGTGACCACAGAGCCCGATGCGGGGTTCGAACTCATGCGCAGTGGGATCATGAGCTGAGCTGAAGTCAGTCGCTTAACGGACGGAGCCACCCAGGCGCCCTTCCTTTGCTCCATTTTATTCAGATTGCTGCAGGTCATATCTGGGCGTGTTCTTATCATACAGTCGATTCCTGTTCTGGTTTCCGTCTGGGGTCTGCTCCTTACTACCACGTGAGACCTTAGTCAACGTACCTTTTCTTTTGCTCAGTGAGCTCATCCGTAAAGAATAGGGTGCTTGCCGGGATGTCGTCTATGTGAAATGATGCCTGTTGTACAGGTTCCGTGGCACCGCACGAGCGAAGCGCTTAGCACAGAGCCAGGCACGTCATCCGTTCACATTATATGCTGGCTCTTATTCCAGGACCTGCAAACCATATTTAACGAATACCTGAATGGCTGTGCTTTTCTTTTTATTTGTCCCTGGTTAACTGGCCACATTGGACATTTGTTTTGAACCATAATGAGGATTAAATATAAAGATAAAACAGTCATCCCTCATATTATAATTGTAAAGAATCATCTTTAATGAACTTCAATTATAAGCCCTAAGGCAAGAATATTCTTTATGAGGCCAAGGATAAAGAGAGCCAACACCACGAATAATTGCACCCCCTTTAAACATTATTCTCCCACACCCCAGGGCAAAATAAAATTGGTTAGTGTCAAGTAGCAGTTCTGTTATTTTGACCACCTCGAGCATCTCTGGCTGAGTTAGAAGAAAATGGTTATTTTACTAAATGAGTTTTCTTTTCTTCCTTCCTTCCTTCCTTCCTTCCTTCCTTCCTCCTTCCTCCCTCCCTCCCTCCCTCCCTCCCTCCCTCCCTTCCTTCCTTCCTTCCTTCCTTCCTTCCTTCCTTCCTTCCTTCCATCCTTCCATCTCTACACCCAACCTGGGGCTCAAACTCACAACCCTGAGATCAAGAGTCACATGCTTTTCCGACTGAGCCAGACGGGCGCCCCATAGATGAGTTTTGAATGCATCCCTCCAGCCTCTCTGTGGGATTTAGACTCAGGAGAAAGCTCCCTCTGACGTACAAGCCATCAGGACTTGGTGGCCAGCAGAACGGGACCACTCTCCGAGATGCTTGAAGGCAGTAAAAACCTAGAGAGTCCACCACGGGAGGGCACGTAGACATGAGCCACAGAATGGAAAACCCACAGGTTAGTGCTCTGGAATATTTATTTTGTCTACTTGTAAAATATTTAGTCTGGAACATTTAAACGGATACTTTATTGGTGTCCACGCTCGCCCAGCTTCACAGCAGCCGACCCCGCACGGAGCTTTGGGAAAGGTTCACGGCTAGCCGATTGTTTAGAAAGCTCCTGTGTGCAAAGCCAGATCTTTCTGTGAACGTAGATAAAAAGTGGATCAAGCCAAGTGTATGGAAAATGAGATAATGGGAGATTCAAAGAGCATTCCCACGGGGACCAGTCTCTCTGATGTCCAACGGAACTACATATTAATGAAGGATGGAAGACTCTCGCCGCTGATAAGCAGGCTGTCTCCTGGCAATTATCATACCTCCTGTTGCAAAATAGGTACTTTATTTGGACTTGATCCATTCCTTGGCTCGCTCGCTGTGAGGAAGCACAGCCTCGAATAATTGCAGGTGTATTAGCACATCAATTACCTAAAGACCTTGATTTTAGCAAGGAGTGGATTTTAATCAATCACCGCAAATGTTATCGAGAGATTAGTTGTCCCAGAGAATAAAATTAACTACAATTAGACTGTAATAACTTGCAAGTGCCACTAGCGTATATTTTCTAGTAGTTTTAGAACTAGTCCATTCGGCTGCTACCTGGCATAGGAAAAAAAAAAATGTGTTTAGACTTGCACAATAATAATTGGAATTAATGTTCCCTTTGAACTGCCTTCCTTGAAAGGAAGCAACTAAACGAAAAAAATAAATAACTCACCCTTGAATGTAGGAGAGATCTTACTAGACAAGTCAATTTGAGATAATGAAGAGAAACTACAGAGCTTGTTAAGGAAGGATCTCGTATCAATCCTGAAGTTCAGTCCTGTGTTCTTAAAGCATTGGGTAGAAGGAATGATGAGCGGTGAAACGAGAAAAAGCAATACATGTGAGGTAAGAAGTGACCAATATGGCTGATCTCGGAACACGTGAACAGTCTCTGAGGCACCCGGAAATACTTGGTGAGGGAACTTACTAAAATATCACACTCGCTGTATTCATGCTGAACGGGGGACTCTTGCAATCTCTGTAATAATACACTTCGAGACACTTTGGCACATACTGTACAAGATTCTGTGTGTGACACTTCGTTTATACTTCGCCTCTGGGGCCATTCCATTTCTATAATCAAGAATCCATCCTCCAAAGATGGCGCCTAACATTAGATGAAAAAGGCTAATTCCAAGGGTGGCTACCAAAAGCCCTTTAACTATCTATAGCTCAATCAACACCTGAGGATTTTGTAATCAGCATAATGAAGGTCAGACATGGGTTTGCTCAGTGAAATTAGTGACTCGTTATTTAGCATGATCGCTGGTAGAACTGTGTTCTGATTAGGTAAAATGAAAATTGTTCTGGGGATGTGAGCTGGCTAAAATATTTTAGTAATGTTGCTCATATCTGCGGGGATAGAATGCGGGAATTCAGGAAGGCCCAAAGCCAGTGTTCTTAGAAATGGCCCCTGCTCTGTGTTGACCGCACAGAGCCACTTTGGGATTCTCCCTCACCCTCTCTCTCTGCCTCTCCTTCTCAGTCTCTCTCTCTCTTAAAATAAATATACTTTTAAAAAATATTAAAGACCAAAATGCCCTATCCGGGAAGATTCCTTGGATGCCAGACCCCATTGCCAAAATAAAACCTAGCTGTTTAATCTATCTCTTTGTTTATGTGACATCATAGATATGAATTCGGTGTGCGTGTGTGTGCGCGCGCGCGCGCGCGCAGAAGGGATAGGACTGAGATAGCAAATGGAATTTTAAGAACGAGAGCAGCTAGCAGAGGAGGGCCAGGAGAAGAAGGGAATAGAATAAGGATGAAGTTTGTGTGCGCTCCTGAAAATTCCTTTCCCAGTGTGTACAATGGCGGAAGAGAATTTCATGGAGAACCATGTACTAGGACTCTTAGCCTGACCCATCTCCTGCCCTGACATAGCTTCCTGTGGGCCCAAAGCCTCATGAGCTAAAATCGGCCCTCGGGGTGGGGGAAGGAAGCAGACGGCTGGAGCCTTCAGAGCCCTGATGCTGGGCCACAGACTTTAAGGCTTCGGGCTGGCCACCTCGATGATCTGGGTCTAGTTTTAGTGGGGAAAGATGTCTCTGGTACCACATTCCTCGGATTCAGCTTTCTTACCCACAAATGTGTCTCGCCCAAATCAGGAAGTGCGTTCTACATCCTCGACAGCCCTAAAACAGGCGTGTCTATGTTTGCTAGGCCTTCCTGGGGAATAGTTGCTCTGTTGGTGTGTAAAACAGGGAGAGAAATGGCGAGTTCCCTTAAAGTCACGGAGAGGCCTCTCCCAGGTCTCGGTGGACCTGTCGGAGATGAGTCTTGTTGGTGTCTGGCCCCGGAAACCTCAGGGTGAGAAAGCAAAACCTGTGGGCATTGATTGGCCTGGTTTGAGTCCTAGCTATGCCCCTTATGGTTAAATGGACTTATATAAGTAATTTCCTCTCGTAGAGGCTCAGTTTCCACATCTATAAAATGGTAATAAGAAAAATAAAATGGTAATAATAATAATAATAATAATATCCCCTCCCTTTGGGGTGCCGTGAGGGTTAGCCACACCCCCAGGGTATGGAGCATATAGAGGTACTTACTGAATTCTTCCATGTCCGTCCCTCCTCTAGTCACATCGCTCCAGAAGCGTGAGAGCCTCTACAAGGATAAATTTGCTTTCTGTAAAGCCCGTGTGAAGAAATTCTCCTTTATTTTACATGTTAACTTTATTTCAAAGTGGAGAGAGAAGCTACAACTTGTTTTCGCTGAGATTGGAGTAAGGAAGGACCACATCCTCCGCGGGAGAGGTTGGTGACCTCGGGGCCCGAGGTGAGATTAAGCAGTGGAAAGAAGCGGCAGGAAAGCGGCTGCCTCATCTTCCGAGTACAGACATATTCTCTCGTTTACTGGTTCATTCAGGAAGCACTCCTTCTCACACTGCCATATCGAAAGCCCTGGAAAAAACAGAGGAAAGGAGCATAAGCAATTTGTGGAAGGCACCGTGGTCTTCCTCAAGTAACTCACTCTGAACCTGGAGAAACGCCAAAACATTATCAAATGTTTCCTTTGTTTCCTTCATTTCCCTACCTTTTTTTTTTTTTTTTTTTTTTTAAATTTTAGAGAGAGACAAACACAGAGCAAACAGGGGAGAGGGGCAGAGGGAGAGAGGGAATCTTAAGCAGGTTCACACTCAGTGCAGAGCCTGATGCGGGATTCGATCCACGAACGGTGAGGTCATGACCTGAGCCGAAACCAAGACTCGGTTATTCAACTGACTGAGCCCCCCAGTCCCCCCCGCTGCTCATTTCCCTACGTTTAAGTTCATCAGCAAGGCCATCATCCTCCACCCTCAGAAAATGAACCGAATCCATCACTTTGAGACCAAGCCGCCGTCACCTTGTTTGGACGACTCAAGGGCCTCCTAAAGCATGACGCTGCTATCACTCTTCCTCTTACAGAGTCCCTGCTTCACGCAACAGCCACAGTAATAGTTTTAATGTTTATTTATTTTTGAGAGACATAGAGGCACAGCATGAACAGGGGAAGGGCAGAGAGAGAAGGAGACACAGAATCGGAAGCAGGCTCCAGGCTCTGAGTCGTCAGCACAGAGCCCGACGCGGGGCTCGAACTCACAGACCGTGAGATCATGACCTGAGCTGAAGTCGGCCACTCAACCGACTGAGCCACCCAGGCGCCCCTAGTTTTAAAAACATAAATTAGATCAAGTCACTCTCCGGCTTAAAACCACCTGGGTGGGTCAGTCGGCTAAGCATTCGACTTCAGCTCAGGTCGTGATCGCACGGTTCATGACTTCGAGCCCCGCATCAGGCTCTGTGCTGACGGCTCGGAGCCTGGAGTCTGCTTCGGATTCTGTGTCTCCCTCTCTCTCTGCCCCTCCCCCTCTCATGCTCAGTCTGTCTCTCTCTCTCTGAAAAATAAATAAACATCAAAAAGAAACCAAACCACCTGACAGTCTCCCCTCCTATTTAGGCTAACAATTCAAATGCACTAAGGCGGCTTTCGGAGCCCAGGGCCAGGTTCTCGGACCCGCGCACCCTCTCTCTCATGTCGGGGTCTCCACATTGGCGATCCCCTCTGCCTGTCCTTGCTCTTCTCTCTGATACTCACATCAGTGGCTTTTTCGTCTTTAATGCCATTCGGTTCTCAGACCTTTCCCAGCTCTCGGATCATTCAGTGGAACTCCGTCCTATTTCTGATTCTCTGCTTTGCAAGGATATTCTTTGATTTTGCTTGTTTCCTCGATAGTTCCCACTTACGTAGAGGTTCCCGTGTGTCGCTCAGGATCGAAATCCTTAACGTGTTTTAACCAGACCCCCGTCTCGGGTGATATCTTGCACTTCCAGAGTTGCAACGAGCATCCGTGCACATGGCCGCAAAGGTGGGGGCCGCCTCTCCTCTTTTTCCACTATCGTGTTTTTAGACTTAGCGCAAGGCGTCGGGCAGAGGAAGGGCTCAGTTAGTATTTGTTGAATAAATGATTGGTGGCTTTTAATTTCCCCCTGGATTTTAGGGCCATTAATTGCCACGAGATGGTACTACAAGGATCCCAAAATTGTGTTAAAAATGCAGTTTCTCAGGGTACCTGGGTGGCTCAGTCGCTTAAACGCCCCACTCCTGATTTTGGCTCAGGTCGCGATCTCATGGTTCTTGGGATCCAGCCCCGCATTAGGCTCTGAGCAGACAGCACAGACGCCTTGGGATTCTCTCTTTCCCTCTCTCTCTGCCCTTTCCCTGCTTGTGCACACTCTTTCTCTCTCAAAATACATGAAAAGTTTCAACAAATGCAGTTTCTCACCTTCTCCCAAAACGACTTTTTCCTCCTGTGCTCTCTACAGCAGCAAGTGTGAACAGCCCCCGTACCCGTTGTGGCCCAAGCCGCAAACGTCGTCATGGGGACCTTGAGCAAATTTCTCCTCTGCCCCCTGCTATTGAAATAGTCTAAATTCTTTAAAATCGTCTGAACCCCCAAGGTCCCGTATGAGCTAGACGTGACTTCCTTAGCTGACTTCCTCTGCACTGTGTCCACACTCCCACACTACTCAGGTCGCATGCGATGACATTACCATAATAAGTGCCCGTTCACATGTCAGGTGCCATGTGTGACGCCCCCTCACATGGCAACACTGGTCTCTCCCATTTCATTCCACCCACCCACCATCACTGCCCCTGATCCACCCTGGCCCTGCCGACGACCCATACAAGCCTCTCCTGGGTAATTCCCATCTCCTTTTGAGACTCATTTCCCCTGGGAAATGAGCTTTCTCTCTTGCTTTTCAGGGCATGCCGAAACACGGCTCTGATTCAGGATGCCGGGAGCAGAGTCCCGAGAATATGTATTTTTTTAGAAAGCCCTCCAGGTGGTATCGATTCAGGACGATCATGAATCATCCTCACACACGTAGGTAGGCATTTATTTGTCTGTATTCTTCACTAAACTGTGAGCACCGTGAGGCAGGGAACATATCTGTCTTGCTCGCTTTCTAAGAAACATACAATCTAGTACTAAGAGCCCCTCGATAATTTTTTTCAAATAAATAAATGTGTAAGCTTTGTGACTTTTCCATGACTATCCAGGGCTCTGTAAGTGGAGAGTCGGTATAGAGAAGTATCTGGTATGTGAAATGTAGCTAAGTCGTTTTAGTAACCACGTCTCACACCAACCTATCATAATATTATTCAAATTTTTCCCATCGCTTTGATTTCATACCCAGGATTGTACACGAGACATCTGTTAGAGCTTAAATCCTGAGTGCTAATGGTTTTTGGTTTTCTTTATGTAGAAATGGAAAAAAAAAAATTGCCCAAAGTGAAAGCCAATATTAGCCTCCTTGACAGATCCCGTACCCTTGATCAGTATTTACCAAGAGCTTCTTTGGAGAATAATGTCGTATGATATGCGTTAAGAATAAGCTGTTAAGTATAAATGCCATTACCAAAGTCCAGGTAAATGTCAAGGTAAAGGTAAGTACGAGTGAATCAGATGGAAGTGTACACACATATGTACACACACACACACACACACACACACACACACACACACACTCGAGCTAGGATAGTATTGCCCATGAATGTTAACTAACATTTTTCCAAGTGTTATGCTGAAACTAATTTGAGGGTTTATCAATTGAAATATAAATGAAATGTTTTCCCCCTTCAGAACAATTCTTTTTTTTTAATAGTCCCTTGCGTTCTACTTGCCAAGTTTCTGCTAATCATCACAGTAGTGTGTTTTATTACCACCCTTCCCTCTTTGCCGCCATACAAATCATGAAAAATGTCTTCAGAGAGTTTGGAAAATCGTACTGGTCTTCATGTTTTTAAAATGCCATAACTAAATATGATTACCCTGGGGTATTTCTAATACTTCAAGAACTAGGTAGGACACAAAGAACTGCTCAGATAACTGACATGACTTTCTGCTTTGGTTTTGCCAAAAGGAAACCTATGTGTTGGCAACTCTTGTCTTCAAATTACATAGGGTGGTCAATTTCTTCATTAAAAGTACATTTTGGGGTGCCTGGGTGGCTCGTTTAGTTCCGCAGCTGGCTTACTCTTGATCTCAGCTCAGGTCATGATCTCACAGTCTTGGGATCAAGCCCCGTGTTGGGCTCCATGCTGAATAAGGGGCCTGCTTGGGATTCTCTCTCTCCCCATCTGCCCCTTCCTGCTCTCGCTCGCTCTCAAAACAAACAACCAAGCAAACAAACAAACTTTATAAAAGTGCATCTGTATCTGCTTATTATGTGGAATCATTGTAGCACATTTTAATAATTTTTTTAAAGCATAAAATACAGCCCTTCACGCCACGGGTGGAGGTGATCACGGCACGTAGCTGGTGTCTATTTACAGGAAGGGAAATGGACTTCCCTTCCAGCGATGTGCTCTGTTAACTGGTGGAAGCAATTGGGATGACTGTTTTGAGAAAACCAGAAGCTGCTTCTGTGCCCAAATGTAGAAATAATGGTGATTGATTAGTAAAGACTAACGGGGGCCCTGGAGGGAAAGTGTAGAGACCATGCCATGCATTTGCTATCCTTGATTTTGAATGATATACCCATGTGGGCAAGGATGTGTAGAATTCATTTTTTTTCTGAATGGGTAAGGCTAATTCTTGAGGAAATTATATATAGCGTATACTATATACAGTATAGTGAAGGTGCACAAAACGCTCTGAAGCCCGGAGTTGTGTGGCAAGCTATGCCATTCCGTGCTTGAGGAGAATTAAGCACATTTCATCGAATTTATAACGACTAAAAGTTGTGCCTTTATTCAGGATCACTTCTGCCAAGGGTGTGACCCTTTTTATTAAGTGCATCCTCTCTTTAAAAATAAGTATTCCCAGCGTGCCGGGGTGCCTCAGTCGGTCAGGCATCTGACTTCGGCTCAGGTCATGAGCTCATGATGGTTCATGAGTTCAAGCCCTACATTGGGCTCTCTGCTGTCAGCACGGAGCCAGCTTCAAATCCACTGTCTCCCTTTCTCTCTGCCCCTCCTCCCACCCTCAAATAAAAGACATTAAAAAACAAAACAAAACTGTTACCAATCACAGGCTACTAAGCATATGGGGCTCACCTCTTAATGACCACCTTTTAAAATCTGCTTACCATTCTTTGCTTACCATTTTGCCCAGAGAAGAGCAAGAATGAAGCATGAAATGGGGGAGAGGGGCCAGGAAGGAGGAGGAAGAAGGGGAGGAAGGAAATGAGACCGTGAAAGAGGGAGAGGAAATGAAAACGGGAACACGAAGAGGGAAAGGAGAACACACAGATTTGGAGACGAATCGCAACAGCAAATCCCAAGAGGAAAAGAAAACGAATCCTTAAAGGCAGTGGAAAGGCCCAGAACCCTCACCGACAGTCTCCTCTGGGGATGCTGACCGGGACACCGTGCTCCTGCCGTCCACAGGGACTTCTGCAGTTGGGCTCGGGAAGGCTAAGGGTAACAGGGCTCCCTCACCTCCACCCACCCCTGCGCCCGAGCTGTGGGAGGGAGCAGCCTGGAAGGTGCACAATGGGGTGCACCAAGCTGTGGGAGGGAGTAGCCGCAGGTGCACAATGGGGCAGCGGAAGTGGGTGGAGACGGAGGCAGTAGAGAGAATAGAAAGGCGACATGCTCAAGTCGCTTCTGTCTTCTGTCGTGGGCGGGGACCTGGTGACTGACCCAGAGGAAAGTCGGACACTGGAGGGAGGAAATGGCAGGAAGAGAAGGGCTGTGGGAATCTGAACTGCAGGAGGTTCTCGGTGCCTCCTCCTCCCCAGGCACGACGGAGCAGAGGAAGAAAGATGAGGGCCAGTCCCCTGCTTCACTGATGAGTTTGGGGAAAGCTGAGAATCCTTCAGCCGAAATAACCATTTGTGAATGGAAATGGCGGGGGCGGGGGGGAGTGCAGAAAATCATCTGTGCTGCATTTTTGGCACTTTGGCTGCTCTGCTGGGAAACTGTGTTCAGAACCTGTGGCTTTATTGAGATATTACATGGACTCCGAGTTCTACCCAAATAAGGAAGTCTATTAATTTTCACCTGGATGGAAGAGCCAGTGGCTTCAGCTTCGAGAGAGAGGTTCGTAGTTTGCAAGGACTGTGGACAGAAGACCAGCCTGGGGGCTAAGCTCCTCCTCGACAGCCTCCTGGGAGGGCTCAATCTCTGAGGCTTGAAGAGTAAACTAGGAAGGAGCCGATACCTGAATTCAAGGGAGCAGGCTGCCGTCCGGAGGGTCGCCTCTCTCGTAGCCCTTTCAGGCCACGACAACAACGTGCCGCAGCCCCGAGCGCTTACAAGTAACAGAGATTTATTTCTAACAGTTCCAGAGACTGAGACCAGAGTGCCAGCACGGTGTCGCGAGGACCCTCTCCCGGTCACCGCCTCTTGCATGCTTGCGTGGAGGGAGCGATGTGGGGGGAGCTGTCTGGAGCCTCTTTTTTTTTAGAAGTTTATTTTTATTTATTTGTTTAGAGAGAGAGTGTGAGCAGAGTAGGGGCGGAGAGAGAGGAAGAGAGAGAGAATCCCAAGCAGGCTCCACAGCCTCAGTGACGGGGAGAGGGGCGGGGCTAGAACACATGAACAGTGAGATCATGACCTGAGCCAAAGTCAGATGCTCAACCAACTGAGCCTCCCAGGTGCCCCCGGAGCCTCTTCTATAAGGAGTACCAATGCCATTCCCGAGAGTTCCACCTTCATAACACAAGGCCCTCCCTACTAATACCATCACCTGTGGGGGTTAGGCTCTCAGCCTATCCATTTTCGGGGAACACAAGCTTCCAGATCCCAGCAGCCTCAAAAAAGGAATGCTTTGAGGCGGCGATGACTACCGTGTTTGCCAAATGTTCACCAGTTCCTCTTTAGGCCGACTTCTCATACCTTTGATAGCGAAAATTGAAAATGGAAAGCATGCATTACCTTGCGTGGCAGCAGTATGAATGGGGGGAAGTATCTCACGGTGAGCTTAGCCTTTGAATATTTGCTCTGGTTTTTACTGACTCTAATCCATATGTAGTTGTTACGATGATTAGAGTACAGTATATCAATCCCCTGGTACACAGAGGACCTACAATAAATGTTAGCTCTCATCTTGTCTTTACCTGAAAGTTTAACCTTAATTTATCGGCTGACACGTATTGAGGCAAACTTTCACCAGGCGACTGTTTGGAGAGTTATCTGAAATTTTTTTTTACTATTTATTCTAATGAAATATTTTAGATGACTGTATTGTACCTTTGATCTTCTATAGTAAAACAACCTTCGTAATGGTAACACATACCATGGGATACGTAACTGCCATGTGAGATGTTTGAAATCGAGTTCCGTACTGGTATAGCAAGGCAGGAAGGAGGCGGTACGTTGGCTCAGATGAAGAGTCTTGTCCAGGAGTACGGCCAGGTCGAGAGAACCAGAGAGATCCCAAGGGGACACGGCTGCCAGGTGACGGAGCTGTGGCCTTTTGTGAAGAAATCCAACCACGGGCAGCCCGTGGGCGAGCAGGGACAAATTTGTGACACACGCATCCTGACCTCGCTCTGCGCCTGCCCTTTCTACCGGAGTCTCCCACCGCCTGAACTCGGCGAGAAGCCAGAGTGAACGTGGGCAAGGGAACAAAGGTTCTCTCACTGCGTGTGTGTGCGCATGCGCGTGTGTGCATCTATGTAAAATCAAAGTCGAAAGAGGCTCGCTCCTTCCAGGGTCTCCACCCTGAGTCCCCCCCAACCCTTCCCAGCGTAAGGTCGAGTGCTAAAACCACATTGTTTAGGTTTGGAAGACAAATGACTTGGGCAGTTAACTGTATCTGGGCAGAAGGTCAGAGCAGTGACTCATCACATAATTTTCAGCTTGTTTGCGCTGATAGGCTATCAGGGAAGTGACTGAGCTAGCCTGAAATGCAGTGTCTGGTTTTTTCGGAGGGAGATGGCGCCGAACTGCGATCAGATGTGAGTGGGTTACCATTGCCATCTGCTTCTCGGGAAAGGCTGACATAAATGCCCCAGCGAACGGGCCATCGATTATTTACCTCACGTCACCCAGTACTCATGGCACTAAAAGTATCACCACGGGGACCCCAGTTTGGCCTTTTAACTAACAACATTTTGGGGGAGGGATCTGTTGTGCTCTTGGAGAAGGACGGTATGTTCGACCAGATGAAAGCTCTCGGATGTCAGTGACATGGGATTCATCCCTGACCCATTGCCTCGTGCTGGGTGTTTCACCTGAGGGTGAACTCAAGGGGTAGCCAATGAGGAGACGACGTCCTAAGCGTGCCTCTCGCGTTCGTTTTCCAGGGCGAGCCCTGCCGCCGAGGATTTCAGGATAAGGAAGAGGCAAGTAGTATTTCGTATGTTCAAGTGAATCAGGAGCAAATATGCTATCTGTAATTAGCCAGCAGACGACCTAGTCGCTGCGTTTTCTTTGCAGAGATCCGGGTTTGTACAGGAAACGATCTCTGAGTTAGGGGGGGGGGATCAGAGATGATAATCTCCACCAAACCTAGGAAACAGAGCCAGGAAGCCCTCTGGGGCCTTTGGTCCGAAGTATGTAGGGCTGCGGAAGAGGCAAGCCATGAGCGTGGCTACAGATTTTGGCACCAAAGGATTTGTGTTCGATCATAGATGGACAGTGGTCAGTCCTATGCTATTTTTTGATAACTACATTTCTCTTTAGACGGGCTTTAGATGAGACCGTCCTCTATGTCAGATACTCCTTAGATCTCTACGAAAGCGATGGTAAAGTTATCAACCATAAACTTCCAAGAAATCCAAAGTCCTGGAAAATGTAAAGGAAAAGGCACTCACCCGGGTGTTATGGACATATGTTTCTATGTCAAGGGCCAGAGTGCTGCTTGTTTTAAAAAATATTTATTTTGAAGAGAGAGAGGAGGGGTGGAGAGAGAGGGGAATAGAAGATCTGAAGCAGGCTCTGCGCTGTCAGCAGAGACCCGACTCGGGTCTCAGACCCACGGCCCCGTGAGGTCATGAACTGAGCCGGTATCCAGAGTCAGATGCTTAACCCACTGAGCCACTGGGGCACCCCCCTACCCCCATTGTTAAATGCTTATTTTTGAGAGCAGAGTAGTCTCTTCAAGGCATAGGCATCATGTTTGTTTTGCTTAAAGCCCTGCAAATGTTTTCTCGTTTGGCTTAAACCGCGAGCCCCTTGGTCTGGCTTTGACGGCCTGGCGAGGCCTCGCCCCTGCCTGCCTTCCCACCTCAATTACTCCCGCCTCTCCTGCACTGGACTCCGGCCACGCGGAGCCCTCTGCTGTTCCTCGAATGTATCAACCTTGTTCTTACCTTGGGGTCTTGATATGTTTCGTCTGCTTTGCCTGGACAGATCTTATCTCAGCTCTTCTTTGGGCCCTCCATTGGCCTTTATCCTCCATCCTGATTCATGTTTTCTTCAGAGCACACACCATTAAGTGAGATTTTCTTATTTGTCTTCGCACGGATGGTCTGTCTTCCCTGTAGAACGTAATCGCCTTGAGGGCAAAGACTTTTCCAAGGAGAGCTTTGTAAGGCAGTAACAGTTGGCCCCAAAAAAGCTGTTTCTCCGTAAATAGCTATTGGGTGAATGAGTGCAGCTCCTCTGAATTGAAGCCCTGCATTCTGAATCCTCTTCGGTTTTATCTGTGGCCTCCAAATAAACATGACTTGGATTTTAACTGGAGTTTACCCTTTATAAAATACGATAATGTCAATTCTTGGGTTTCTCTGAGAGTCACACTCTTCCTAAGTGGCTTGGGATGCTTCATACAGGCTGTGTCAAAATCGTATCTGTAGCCACAGGAGAGCTATTAGATGAGCTGGCTCAAAGGTTCGGGTGTTTGAGTAGCAAACTTGAACCAGTGTCACTGAATGTAACTAAATGCCTCTTGAATGCACAAATGTGCCCTCTATGCTTGTATGGGAAAGGTCGTGTGCGTTGCAAAGTGCAAGGGCATTTATTAGTCAACGGTCTCATTCTCGTATTTGATTAGCTTTGCTTTCTGTGGGGGCTTGTTTTCATGGAGTAAATGTGTCGATCGTATTGACACACGTATTGTCTACGAAACCGCTACCTTTACTAATTTGAATGAATGAATTGGCCTTCCGTTTGCCCATCTGACTCTCATATTCCTGGGTAATGTGCTGAATCTCTAAGAGGCAAATCTCGGTCTCAGACATGGGCTTCCTTTAAAAACAAAACAAAGCAAAACAAAACAAAACATGGCGTCCCAGCGCTACCGTATGAGTAAAGAGCCAGTTGGCTTTTAAAAAGTGAACACGCCTGTCCACCACGCAGATCAAGAACCTCCTCATTCAACTCCAGAGGCAATTACAGATTAATTCTGCCTCTCTTTCACTTCGTCTAAGTGGAATAACGTAGTATTCACTCTTTTATGATGGGTCTTCTGCTCAATATTTATCCATATTTTCTGCATGTAGCAATCTTTGCTCTTTTCTCTTGGTATATAGTATTCCATTGTCCATTATCTCAACTCTTTTTATCCATTTATGTAGATACTGTTTGTATTCCCAGAGTTGTTTAACGAGGTGTGCTATGGGGTTTTAAAAATACTCTGTTAGAGTCCATATATACGCCTTTGTGTTGGGTATCCCCACAACTGGCATCAGTGGTTGTATGTGTGTTCACACTTACTAGGTACTGCCAAGAATTTATGGAAGTGATTGCATCAGGGTGTACCGTCTGTGAGTCTAATTTGCTCTCAATTATTTTAATTTTAGCCATTTTTGTGAGTGTTTAGAGTATCATATTTCGCACTTATTTTTCTTAAATGACACGATGTTGGGTATCTTTTGATGCATTCTTTGACCTTTTGGAAATTAGAAATAAATTACATGTGTTGACCGTTTCTGCCAATTAGGAAAAAGTCTCCATTTCTCAAGATGCTGTAAAGCCATCTGCTGGGAAAACTGTCACAAAAGCCTTACGTATCTACAATGACTTGAAGGCTCGTGACCATGTCTGGAGATGTCCGGTGCCCAATTTGATGCATGCAGGTGAACCGTAGTGCCTGATAGACACCACCGTGGACATTAAAGGTAAGTGAAAAACTCACCTCAGACATTTAAATAGGCCAAAGTGAAGCTGGACCCTGACCTTGTAGAAGATTCTCTGGGACCATAAGAATTTAAAGTGGAGCAGACCCTCAAGAGAGGAAGAGATCACTGTGCCACCGAGTTCTGTTAGGAAAGTCTCCTGTAAGACGATAGACTTGACTTAGAGAGTGTGCACCATGGGTGAGTTTCAAAGTATTTTACCATCTGTCTTTTCAGCCACTGACCCGTCATACAGATACAACCGTAACAGGCTTATAGCTTAATAGATGCATGTTAGTCCCGGGTAGCAGGATGCTAGGGACCAGCATGGACACAGAAGGTATTTGAAAAAAAAAATTTGCACACAAAAAAGAAGGTATGCTATGAGTCAACCCTTTCTTCATAGTTTTGCTTTGACCGGCCTCTAAGTTGAGTGTTAAGAAATCTGAATTCTGCTGTTAACCAGTATCGCTATTCTACTGTGATGTCATGCAAATCAATATGTAGCCCTATAAGCAAATTTGCTTGTATCTTTGAATTTAAGAATAATAGCATCTTCATTAATCCTCATTTGTTTCAGACAATATGGGCTTATATTTGAAAATCGATAAAGCCTGTTACCAACAGAAGATCTTGCTGTTGGATAATTCAATGGCTACTATTAAGCGTTTTGGGTTCTTTTTAGGTTTATGTAAGAACTGAGAAGCCCAGCACATATAAAAAGACTTTCACTAGGTGTACATTTAGATAGCTAAAACACCACCTAAAAGTCGTTCTGAATTCCAAACAGGCGCATAGTCGTATTTATAAAACTTAACCTTACCGAAATTAAAAAAAAATCTGTTTGTGATAAGTCTCATGACCTTTAGATTGCCTACTGCATTCAATTTTATTTTTAGTCCTTTCAATTATCATCCCTATACTCAGATATCGTACAGTGAATTAATTCTCGTGGGGGAGAGCTTCATCTTCTTTGTGGGGGGTATGAGTCATTCTTCCTTTTCTCTTATGCCCAGCGTTTCTCCCATCGTCATTTGGGTAATAATGAACTATTTAAGCATTTCTGAATATAGAGAGTAAGGCACGAGTTTGATGGTCATTTATTTGGAGTGAGGAAAATGATCTTATAATGTTGGCGATTATGCTAATTACTTCAATGGGGTGGATTCAGAATGTGAATAAAGAAAATGAAACATGAGAAGCTAATAATGTCGCTAAAACACACAAACAGCATCTATAAATGATTTGACTTCAGGCAGCATTAGAAACAAGAAGTTAAGTGAAATCACGTAGGATGCCGTTAGATTAAAATCTGATCAACTCTTCTGTTTTCTGTCGGTACCTTTATTATTTTCTACGATCCTTTGAATTTTGATATCAGTATCTTATATGCAATTTTGCTGCCTCTCTGCTTCAAAACTCGAATAAATCGTTGCCTTTCATACTGACTCTGTGCTGCAGACACTTCGGTCCTCTAGGGAAAATATTAGCATCTCTAGGTTAACTTGCTTTTATAATGGTTCTGGGAAACCCAAAGGGCACATATAAATAACTACATTTGAGAGCTTTCGGCAAAGTGGTGCATAGTTATAGGTAATCACTAAGATACAGTAAACTGAATTTCAATCGAGGCGGGCTAACAAACTGGAAAAAGAACATAGCTAATTTAAACAAGGTTTGATGGAGGAAAACCCGAAGTTGCTTAGTGCTACCCTTTCTTAAAGAGGATCGTACGTGTCATTTAATCACTGGTACCAATGCTCTGAATTTATTAAGCAACCACAGCCTTGCAAGATGTTATGGAATGCCAACGGAGATGCGGTAAAGGGGCTGGGGTTGACATTCTCCGTAAATGGCTAGGAAACTAAGGATTGCCGAAAGGTCTAAGTGAGAACAAGTCAGGTAGCCTGGAAAGGCAAAATGAGATGGGGTGCTCAGTCGGTTAAGCGGCCGACCTCAGCTCAGGTCATGATCTCACCGTCTGTGAGTTCGAGCCCTGCATCGGGTTCTGTGCTGATGGCTCGGAGCCTGGAGCCTGCTTCGGATTCTGTGTCTACCTCTCTCTCGGCCCGTCCCCTGCTCACACTCTGTCTCTCAAAAATAAATAAATGTTAAAAAATAAATTAAAAAAATAAAAAAGAGAATGGGGAGCTGTTCCATGGGTAGGAACCAGTAACAGAATATCAGTTTCTTTTCCTCACCATGTGTCTCAGAATAGGTATGTATATGGAATTCCCTTAATATTTTCAGACAAACTTTTGCGTGCTTATTTTGTTTCCTCCTTAACCACAGGCCTAGTTTCCAACGCCACACTGCGTAGTCACGCAGAGAAAAGAAAATACCTATGGTTGATCAGAAAAAGAATATTTGCGAGTTACATTCTTCTATTAATGATACTTGGATATTTATGAAAACTGTATAATGCTAGCTTAGAGACACTCTTCTGATTCAGCTGGGTATTCCTCCAGTATCACCATTCTGGATTTTAAACAAATGTCCCATGAATGGCATTCATTTATTCCATAAAAAGCAATTGAATGCGAAATGGCAGAAACTGCTATTGTCTAACCATTTCCTGTCTTGCCTACTGAATAAGCAAGTTTCTTAGTTTCACCTGACACTAAGCCACCCTGGGTGGACACGCAGCCACCCTGGACTCTATATTTCCTAGCTTCTCTTGGAAATGGCTTGGAGTACCCCATGGCTGGATCCTGGGCGCGGTTCGGCACAAGAGATGGGACGCCTCTGGGAAGGATGGGCACTTCCTGTTTCTCCTGTCCGCTGTGTGGGAGATCCTCCCATAAGAAACCACTCATGTACCGCCAGCATGTCAGAGAGAAATAAGCTTCAATAAAAGACAAATATAAAAGACCTTGCATCTTGAGGTCTCTTAATTTTGCCCGCTTTGCCTGTAAGTTGAATAATACAGCCTCTTTTAACAGGTATAACAGTAACTGAATTGGGGAGAGATTTATTGATTTCATGTTTTAGGGTAAAATGTTAGCACACATAATTTCCTATTTTTTATACATACCCCTACTGGCAAATTATTATTTTTAATACAATTTATTGTCAAATTGGCTTCCATACAACCCCCAGTGCTCATCCCAACAAGTGCCCTCCTCAATGCCCATCATCCACTTTCCCCTCTCCCCCACCCCCATCCACCCTCAGTTTGTTCTCTGTATTTAAGAGTCTCATGGTTTTCCTCCCTCCCACTCTGTTTGAAACTATTGTTTCCCCTTTCCCTCCCCCATGGTCTTCTGTTAAGTTTCTCAAGATCCGCATATGAGTGAAAACATATGGTATCTGTCTTTCTCTGACTTATTTCACTCAGCATACTACCCTCCAGTTCCATCCACCTTGTTGCAGATGGCAGGATTGCATTCTTTCTCGTTGCCAAGTAGGATTCCACTGTATATATACCCCACATCTTCTTTGTCTATTCATTAATTGATGGACACTTAGGCTCTTTCCATAATTTGGCTATTGTTGAAAGTGCTGCTGTAAACATTGGGTACATGTGGCAAATTATTTTAAAAATGACACTACTCAAAGCCAACCGTCCTAATATTATTGCAGTATCAACACACCCCCGACTGTAAATTCTCAGACTGTGTGCCTGCCCTCCTTGCTTTCGGTGGAACCCTCTTCCCACACATACCCGTGCTTACAATCACAGCACCTTGCTCATGGGAAAACTGTCACTAGAACGTTCATGCCGAATCTCAGGCATTATCAAGTTCATATAAAGTACAGTAAGGCTTAGATTTACCAAAATATTGATAACACTTTTATGCCTAATCATAGGGACATTTTTCCTTCAAAGACATTTTCTAAACCTGATAATCTTAACAAGCTTCCACAAATCAAAATCGCTTTTCTCCCAGATGCTCATATCCTGTGTTTCCCCCTTTTATCAGTGAGCACTCTGGCCCTCAGATGAGGTGATGTAACATTTTTTAAGAGAAATGATATATTCATAATCACCAAATATTAGCCTTACAAAGAAATAAGAACTCCATTGGTTTTTTTTTCATTTCGTAGATTCATTGAGATACAATGGACTTATAACATTATATGGGTTTAAGGTGTACAAATCATGATTTGCAGTATATTACCATAATAAGTGTCGTTAACACCCATCACTACACACAGTTAACAAGTTTTTTTTTTTATAATGAGAACTTTGAAGATCTACTCTCTTAGAAACTTTCATATATGCAAGACAGTGCTGTTAACTAAAGTCGTCATGTAGAACACTGTATCTTTAGAACCTGTCTTAGAACTAGAAGTTTGTACCTTTTCACAACCTCTACCCAATCCCCCTACTCCTTGCCTCCGCTGGCGACCACCAATCGGATCTCTTTTTTTATGGGTTTGGTTTTCCTAGATTCCGCTTTAAGCGAGATCATACAATATTTGCCGTTCTCTTTCTATTTAATTTCACACAGTCCTTCAGGGCTTATCCATGTTGTTGTAAATGGCAGGATTTTGTTCATTTTGATGGCTGTGTGGCATTCCACTGTGTGCATATACCACATCCTCTGTACTCATCTCTCCATCAATGGATACTTTGATGGTTTCCATGTCGTTGCTATTGTGAAGAATGCTATAAAGAGCATAGTGATTTCGTTTCCTTCAGATAGACATCCAGAGGGAGAATTAGTAGATCGTGTGGTAGTTCACTTTTAATTTTTTAAAGAGCTTTCATACTATTTTCCATAGTGGCTGTCTCAGTTTCCAGTTCCACCAGGCAGGGCGCAAGGGTTCCTTTTTCTGGCATAATCTTACTGCCACCTGTTATCTCTTATCTTCTTGATGATATTCTTCCCAACAGTTGTGGGGTGATCTGTCCTTGTGCTTGGAGTTGTATTTTCACGGTAATTAGTGATAGTGAGCAACTTTTCTTGTACTCGTTGACGATTTGAATATCGTCTTTGGGAAAATCCCTGTTCAGGTCCTTTTGTCTTTTTTCTAGTTGTGTTTTGTTTTGTTGGTGCTATCGAGTTGTATGAATTCCTTATATATGCTGATATTAACCCTTTATCAGTTGTGTGAATTGCAAATATTTTCTCCCATTTGTTAGGTTGCCTTTTTGTTTTGTAAATGCTTTCTTCTCCTGTGCAGAAGCTTTTTGGTTTGATGTAGAGTCCCCATCGTTTTTAATGATGTTGTTTATGCTTTAGGAGGCATTTCCAAAAAGTCATTGGCAAGACCCCTGTCAAGAAGTTTTTATCCTGCGTTTTCTTCTAAAGTTTTATGGTTTCAGGCCTTACATTTAAGTCTTTAATCTATTTTGAGTGAATTTTTGTGAATGGTGTAAGACGGGATATGATTTCATTCTTTACATGTGAATATTCAGTTTTCCCAGCCCCATTTATTGAAGAAACTATCTTTTCTCCATTAAGCATTATTGGCTCTCTCTTTAAATATTAGTTTATTGTACATGTATGGGTTAATTTCTGGGCTGTAGATTCTGTTCCAATGGTCTATGTTTCTGTTTTTATACCAATACAATTATTTTTGTGGTGACGATAGTTTTGTATATAGTTTGAAGTTAGGTGGTGTGATCCCTTCAGCTTTGTTCTTCTTGCTCAGGATTAGTTTGGCGATGTGGAGTCTTGTGGTTCCACATGAATTTTAGGATCATCGTAAAAAAACAAAACATTGGATTCTTGATAGAGATTTCACTGAGTCTATAGATGGCTTTGGGTAGTAGGGACATTTTAACAACATTACTTCTTCCAACCCAGTGAACACAGACCATCTTTCCTTTATTTGTGTCTTTGTCATTTTTTTTCATCGTTGTTTTACAGTTTTCACTGTAGAAATCGTTTACCCCCCTTGGTCGAATTGATTCCTAAGTATTTTATTGTTTTTTATAGAACTATAAATCAGACTTTCAAAAAAATGTCTTTTTCAGATAATTTGTTGTTAGTTTATAGATATGGTACTGTTCTGTGTTGATTTTGTGGGCTACAATTCGACTAAATTTGTTCATTAGACTCTAATAGTTTTTTTTTAAGTTTATTTATTTATTATAAGAGAGAGAGAGAGAGAGAGAGTGCAAGAGTGGAAGAGGGGCAGAGAGTGAGGGGGAGAGAGAGAATCCCAAGCAGGATGCGTGCTGTCAGCGCAGAGCCTCAACTTGAGGCTCAATCTCAAGAACCAGGAGATCATGACCTGAGCTGAAATCAAGAGTCAGAGGCTCAACTGACTGAGCCACCCAGGCACCCCTTGATTCTAATAGTTTTTAGGTGGAGTCTTTAGAATTTTCTCTATATGAAAATCATGTCCTTTGCAAACAGAGACAATTTTACTTCCTCTTTTCCAGTTTGGGTGTCTTTTCTTTTTCTGCACTGATGACTTTGGCTAGGCCTTCCAGTATGATGTTGAAAAGGAGTGGTGAGAGTGGGCACCATTATCTTTTTCCTGATCTTAGAGAAAAGTTTGCAAACTTTTACCTCCAGTATGTGAGCTGTAGGTGTCATAGAGAGCTTTTATTGTGTCGAGTCATATTTTTCCTATACCTCATATTTTTGAGTTTTTATTATGAATTTATGTCAAATATTTTCAAATTCTTTTTCTGTATCTGTTGAGATGACCATATGATTTTTGTAGTTCATTCTTTAGTTGTGATGTATCACATTTATTAATTTGCAGATGTTGAACCATCCTTGCATCCCAGGAATGATTCCTACTTGATCAATGTTTGATCCCTTTCATGTGCTGCTGACTTTGGTTTGCTAGTATTTTGTTCAGAATGTTGACTTTCATACTCATCAGGGCTATTGGCTGGTAGTTTTCCTTTCTTATAGTTTCCTTATCTGTCTTTGGTAAAATGACTTTGGAAGTGTTCCCTCCTCTTTAATCTTTTTTTTCTTTTTTTTTCTTTTGAAGAGTTTGAGAAGGACTGGCATTACTTCTGTTTTAAATGTTTGGTAAAATTCACCGGTGAAGTCCTCTGGTGCAGGGATTTTCTTTGTTGGGGGTTTTTGATTACTGATTCAATCTCATACTCATTACTGGTATGTTCGGATTTTCTGTTTCTTCCTGTTTCAGACTTTGGTGGGTTGTATATTTATAAGAATTTATTTATTTCTTCTAGGTTGTCCAATTTCCTGGTATGGAGTTGTTTATAGTAGTCTCTTGGTATCCTTCGTATATCTGTGGTGTCAGTTGTAATGTTTCCTCTTTCACTTATAATTTTGTTAATCTCTCTTTTTATGGTCAGTCCTGCTAAAGCGTTTTTCAGTTTTGTCTTTTCAAAGAAGCCATTCTTAGTTTTGCTTATCGTTTGTATCATTTTCCTATTTTTGATTTCATTTGTTTCTGCTTTACTTGTACTGTTTTCCTTCTTCTAACTTTGGGCTTAGTTTGTTTTTGTTTTTCTAGTGCCTTTAGGTGCTGTATTAGGTTGATTACTCGAGGTCTTTCTATATTCTTGTCATGTGCTTGTAGAGGTATATACCTTCCTTTTTGTACTGCTTTTGCTGCATCCCATAAATTGTGGTATATTGTCTTTCCACTTTCATTTGTCTTTTTAAAGATACTTTTTTCTTTCCCTTATATCTCTTCTTTGATCCATTGGTTGTTCAGGAGTGTAGTGCTTAATTTCCATGTATTTGTGAGTTTTCTAGTTTTTCTCCTGGTATTGATATCTAGTATCATACCATTATGGTAGAAACGACTCCTGGCATGAGTTCCATATTCTTAAATTTGCTAAGACTTGTTTTGTGGCCTAACGTATGATCTATCTTGGAAAATGTTCCATGTGCACTAGGGAAGTATGTGTATTCAGCTGTCGTTGGATGGAATGTTCATTACATATCTGATAGGTCCATTTAGTTTGTGTCCTTATTGATTCTTTTTTTGGGGGGGGATGATTTATTGATTTATCCAATGTTGAGATTGGGGTATTAAAGTCTCCTGGTTAGGATTTCTACTTGGGTGCTTCTGTGAATAGGAATTTAGCATGCTAGGATCTGAGTGCTGGCTGCATTAAGCCCTGTCCCTCCTGTTCATCACAATCTGACCTCCCATAGTTAAGCCCCACAGTCCTCCTGCCATCCCTCTGAAGCGAGATACAAATGGGATTCCCAGGATGTGATACACAATGCTAGGGGAACTGGATGTCCACTCTGGGATCTCTTCTTCCCACCGGGGAAAGCATAAGCCCGGGCAGCCATCTTTGTGTCACACTGTGTCAACCTGGGGGAGGGGCGATGTGGTCAGAGTGTAGCTGCTCCCCTCTCCTCTGGAATGCACTCCTTCTTCATCTCTCTGATCCAGAGGGGTGCTCAGCCTCACCCCTCTGTTCTAGGACTTTCACAATGGTGGGCTGTGAATAGTTGTGAGTTTGTCCTCTTAGGAGGAGGACTCAAGTCAGGAATTACCTTTGTTGCTTTTTAATGCCACCGGAACTCCATTAGTTTGTAAAGATGAAGCGTAGGATTCGGGTTGGTGTGGAGAGAAATCGAAAGACAGCGATTCAAGAGAAAAGATAAAATGAAGAGAAAAAAATTGATTTTTTAAAGAATCTATGTAATAATCTCAGACATTTTGAGTTAGAAAGGATGGTTTGTAGTGATACACTTCTTCTTTCTTTGTACTCCTGCAATAAGCAAGACGAGTTAAACAAGGGGGCCCACAACTGATGCATTATAGTTGCAGGACAGATATTTTCGGTCATCTCTAAGAGATCAGGGAAAATTCTCTTCCATCTTTTTATTTTAGTTTGTAAAAATTTATCGTTTTCCCTTAGACCCTTCACATATGCAAAAAAAAAGAAACCTGAAACTATAGCATGGATACCCTTTTTCTTACACAGTACCTTGGTCTCTAGAAACTAATTTTAGACTTTAGTACACATATACATGCATACATACATCCCAGACTAGTTCTCCTAAAATCTGGTGTATCCTGGTGGGACGTTAGCTTCTCTCTGCCTGACATGAAACACTGTTTTCTAGCATGTTTAACTATCTTTTGCTCCCATGAAACTATTTCCATTGATAAAGAAACACATATTTTACTCTGAGTTTGTTTCTTTTGTTTCTATTCTGGGTTTGTAAACCTTCTTATGTGTACCTGCTGCCTTCGATTTTTTTTAACTATTATTAACAGTCCCTTGCTTCACAGAAATGAAACATGGACACACGTGCATGCACACACGCATGCTCACACACACACACACACACACACACACACACACACACACAGAGGCAAGCGTATGCTGAGTTTACCTGTAAGAGCTTGGGTCTCCAAGTCCTCCGGCCTTCAGGAGCCCTGCCTCTGCCCAGTACTTCTCCTGCTGCCCTCTTGTACCTTGGTCAAACGACCACATGTCCTCAGCTGAAGGGGGAAACAAGGAAATCCGCCACATCGTGTCATATCCAAACATCTAAGAACATTGCTGAGTGGAGGCGATGGGAAGAGAACAAAATTGGGTCCTTTTGCTTCTGTTCCCTTTGTGTTAAAATCCAACAACCACTTGCTATCCTGTCAAACAAGGTCATCGAGGGATTACTTTTTACAAGCTCTAGGAGAGAAAGACCAACTCAGTGAGAGAAAAGGATCAACACTAGAGCTAGGTCCTGACTCCACGGCATTCAGGAACTGAGAGAAGATTAGTGAGACCTCATAGGAGCAAGGCCATATTCAAATGACCCTCGACTGCAGTAAGAGTCAACCGCCATCACCTACACGTGTGTGCCATCGTCTCGCAGCCATGAATGGTGTTTCCAACCCTGTTGCTCCTCAGTACAGTGTTTGTTAAATGGAAGAGTAAATGACTTGGATTCTAGACCCGCCTTTCTAGATAACCGATCATATGCTAATCGCCACATAACTTATCCTGTTACTCTGTTTAAACCAAAGAGGTCGATGAGGTCATCTCAAGTCTTAAGTTCACTGACATGGAATGTGGAATTTAATTGATATGGAAAGTAAGGTCTGGATAAGTTATTTACCCCGTGTGTATATTATTCCTTACCCACAGAGATGGGACTTGGTGTTTAATTTCTTTGCAGTGAATTTAGAGTTCATCTCTCTCCCTGTGGTTTACATGCTGTAAAACTTGAAACTTAAGATGGTTTTCCTCTCAGTACTTGATACTTTTTCCTTCTATTAATAAGTATTTAAAGTTCACTTTATTATTTTTAATGTTTATTTTACTTTTGAGAGAGAGAGAGGGAGGGACAGCGCACGAGCAGGGGAAGGGCAGGGAGAGAGGGAGAGACAGAATCCAAAGCAGTTTCCAAACTCTGAGCAGTCAGCACACAGCCTGATACAGGGCTCAAATTCACAAACCATGAGATAATGACCTGAGCCGAAGTTGGATGCTTAACTGACCAAACCATCCAAGCGCCCCTAAAAGCTCACTTTAAACCAATCTAGCACAATCAAATTTTGATGGAAAAAGTTAATAGAAAATAGCAAATCTATCCGAAAGCAATAACTTTTTGATTTTACAGTAGTTTTATTTATTATTGCTTTTCTCCTCTAGGTAGCTGACTCCCATATGGTGATTCCCCAAAATCCTGAGACAATCTGGGAAGAACCATGAGGGTCAAGAGACATTTCATGATCACGTAGGAATTTCTCAAACTATGGCAAATATGACAGCCTCGTAGAGATAGGCCTTAAGCAGTTTTTGTAAATACTGTTGGTCATCATGGTGGGTATTTATAAGCTAATTATAGGGGATTGAGAAACAGAACTTGTTCTAATATATTAGGAAAATATAATATCTGTACATAGAAGCAAACAGTTTGTAGGATGGCCTTGAAAATGATTTATCAGCTCGGAACGGTACTAATTGATCAGGTGACTAGAGAAGCATCCAGTTCCAAAAGTTTACTAGTGGAAAAACATATGGAAAAAATGCACTGACGGCTAGTGTTTTGCATTTCAAGTCCATTCAATAAAAATTAAGAACTTAAAAGTGTAATTATGTTTCAGATTAAGGTGGACCAGCTCTCTGTATTGGAACACTTAAAACACATCCACCAAGTCTTTGACAGTATTTGGATATATTTGGATCTATTTCCCTTGAGGTAGAATGTGGGTCACAAAGAATAATCTTTCATTTTTCAGATAGAAATATACTGATGCATAAATGTATCGGTTATAACGTATCAGTCTGCAGGGTATTATTTTTCTCATAACAGAAAATGGCAGAAGTAGGTAACCGTATTCTTCTGGTGTCAAACGGAACTGAGCAATCTTTTGCAATTACAATGCATAGACTCTCCCGGTCCTAGCACAGGAAGCATAACAATTTGCATATTTTAATTTAGAGGTGAGAGACCCCTGTCAAAGTAACAGCTTGGACCAGGCCAGCAAGGAGAAATCGAGAAGAGAGAAATAATTGAAAAGGCAGCTCCCAACAAAATGAAATTTGTCTCGTTGTCACTTAAGGTTGTCTTCTTGTCTTTCTGAGGGAGCAAGGTCAGCCTAAGAATGAAGGGAGGGCAGAGCGTGGTAGATCACTAAGGACCAAAGGATAATTTTTTTTAATAACAGTGGCAATTGCAATATATATTTATGAAGGGGAGACGAAAAGAATGCACACAGCTTTCCGGTTAAGAGTCGGCAGGTGTCCTTTGAGTCGAAATATTGCAGACATCCACGTGGCAGATCTAAAGTTTGTCCTCAAAGACACGCAGGTTACAGAAGAGATGAAGTCCTTAATGAAATAATTTAGTGTGACATATTGATATTGAAGTCTGGAAGGCAGAAAAGGATTTGCAACAAAATTAAGGGATGTCTCTCTTGAAACAGTGCCCCATTTCTTTCTCCAAGGGCTGCTATGAGATTTTCATGAGCAGAGGAACCTCTCTTATTCCTCTCTCCAAGTTTCTGCCAAAGCATAGATGCCAGTGTGAAGTTCAACATTTGCGACCACATGAGAATCTCATTGGAGTAATGTCCAGAGGAAAATCAAGTATGGTATGTTTCTTGGTTATGTTTTAGAAAGGTTTTAATCTCTTCGGTGTCATGTGTTTTCAGTTAAAATGTACATCAGTGAAAACCTCAGGCACCAGCAGTGAAGGGAATTAGGCCTGGAGAGTGTTAGTTTTAGATACAGGCAATGGAGGATGGCTAGGACTATTATCAGGGCATAAAAATAGCAGCCAAATTTCAACTCAGAGTGGGGATAAACATTGTCACAGCTATCTGGGAATATTAAAAAATGCTTTCTTTAGAAAATGAAGATACATATTTCATGTTCATGATATAGTTTCATCATTTACATAAAAAGCAAGGAAAAACACCCACAAAAAAAGCCACACTCTGTGGTTGGCAAGCTACGTTCTGTCCTAACACATTGGAGAGAAGCCATGCATCAAGATGGCTGACTTTGTCAGTGATTCCCAATGGGCGGGACTTTGTTTCTCAAAGTTTGCAGATGAGCAGGAGAGGGAGCATGAAATAGTTGAAAACTGACCCCCTGCACTCTCATCAAGAATCAAAGGTAGAGCATCCATCACTCTGTATTGAGGAATCAAACTATTGCATTAGAGTACTAGCTCTCTAGCTGTGCAACTTTGGACAAATCCATCAGAAACTCCGCATGTTAGTTTTCTCATCCTGAAACAATGCGTCGCTCTACCTCACAGTTTTCATGAAGCTGCACAGATGAATGTGCTATTTCAAACTGTTGAGTGTGTTGCAGATGTAAGTTTTTCTTATGAATCGACAGAAACGAATGCACATACTTGGCTTCTAGATACTTGCAGACCCGTTGGCTCGGTCATTTTTCCTGGAGTTAAGTCTCAACTACCTATATTTCCTCTTTGGTCTCAATCACATAAATAACGTTATCGCGGGCTTCTGCACACTTACCTGCCCAGGGCATCTCATGAGAAAGAGTGGACATGTCCTTACAAGTACACTTTCAATATACACAACAGCTGTTGCTCCAGATCTGTTTCCCAAATTTCTGTCCCCTACCCCACGCCCCCCCGGACCCAGTGATCTTTCTTCTTTGAAACATACTAAGAAAATGTATTTGTCACAAACCATGTCTAATAATGAGGTCATGTAAAACTCTTATAGCTGCTGGTAAGGTGCTGCTAAGTGCCAGTTTTGGAAAGAAAGTTTATAGAAGTTACTTGGCAATGCTGAGCCTTTCCATTAAAAAGAAAAAAAAAAACTAGAAAAGAAAAGAAAAGAAAGACCACACAACACTCGCTATGAAAAGATATTACATTTTCTCCAGAGAAGTAACACTTCCTCCTTTGTTTGGAGGTTCTCCAAAGACACTAAAGCATTTTTGCAGATTACTTTACCTAAAGTTTGTAAAAACTCACAAAATATCCGTGAAGTAATAAAATGGAAACTATTAGTATGCCAATCAGAGGCAGCTATAGAAACAGTAGTCCAAAGAAAATGTGACTTGTCTAAAACCTCCTGCAAAAAGCTGATGGGTCCAGAAATAGAATCCAGGCAGCTGACTCAAAACATTGGGCAACACTTCCTCTCTTCAGAATTATTATTGTTAAAAGCCTTCACACATAAACAACCTCCTGCTCCTTGAGGATGGATGAGATCATGCTAACAAGCTACCCATTCTTCCCATAAGAAATACTGCAGTCATGACCAGTGAGCTAATTCATAGAATGCTCACGGGCCACAGAGAACACACACGCACAAAGGCATGGATACATGCATACAAAAAAATCCCATTCTAGATTCAGTTTGTTTTTGGTTGTTTTCTTAAACCAAGCTTTAGTTGAAATTTTAATTTCAAGCTGTAGCCCGCGGTTTTTCCCTAAATTTCACACTCTGTCCTTTTCTGCTTCTACTTGTTCTACTCTCCCTAAATCATGTGAAAGAGAACTAGACCGTGATAGAATGGATTTCTAACAGATTTTATTATTTAGCTATTGTTACTTCCGCAAAGGCCATTCATTAAACTAACATGCGTTAGGGACATGATGTAGCGTTTGGAAGGATGGAAGTCATCAAATCTTGACCATGGAAAAGACATCTGATCATTTAAAGTTATCACATCAGGGGGCGCCTGGGTGGCTCAGTCAGTTAAGGGTCTGACTTCAGCTCAGGTCATGATCTCGCAGTTCGTGGGTTCACACCCAGCGTCAGGCTCTGTGCTGACAGCTCAGAGCCTGGATCCTGCTTCAGATTCTGAAGCCCCTCCCCCACTCACTCTCTGTTTCTCTTTGAAAATAAACATTAAGTTTTTTTTTTTTTAAACGTAAAGTTATCACATCAGAATTATAGTTGGTCTTAAAGATGTTGAAAAACAGTGAAGATTTTTAAGGAAAAACTGCTCACAAATAGCATCTTAATATAATATAGGGAATTTGTACGATTTATACATACTTTGTCCTACACAACCCTCTGAGATAAGACAATGGAAAAGCTAGTAGTAGTAAAGAGAAATTGGCTCTCCGAAAACCAGCTGAAGTTATAGTCAAAAGGTCCATTGTCCATGTGTATGGTTTAAAAAAGACCGTTGGCTCACACTGGGTCTTAGGCACATGAAGACAAACACAACTACCAGCTTCATCTTCCTTAAACATGGAGGAGGGCATTCTGGCTACATTGTTGGCAGTCAGCAGTTCCTGATTCCTGCCATCCTTCCATTGTAATGATCATGAAAACAGGAAAAGTGAGACTGTTTCACCAACAGTGGAAACTAGAAGTGCTGATGAAAAATGTGTCAGGCAAAGAAGTTAGAGCGTCAACTAGGGAAAGCTTAGGCTGGAGGCAGACTCACAGAGCCATGGGGGTCAATAAGCTGAGGGATTTCCATCTACCTCACCTCAAGGAGGCACAAGAGCAAACCTCTGTTTTGTGAAAGCTCCTCGATGCGGAAACACGTTGTTCTACCCTTTGGCCCCACTTCAGTCTTTAACACATCTTTGCCCAATATTCTTAGGCAAGTGAAGCACTACTGAGGACAACGTGGGGGCGGATAACCTTCTAGATCCAGATGTTGGAATATTTATTTCACCATTTAGAGATGAAGAAAGCTTGCTGTGCAGCTCATTAAATAAGAGCATGGGCTTTGGATTAAAAAAAGGCCTAATTATACATCCTGGTGCCACTATTGTCTAACTCTCCTATCTTAGAAAAGTTACTTGATCTCTAGAAGCCTCGTTATTTTCACCTTTATAGGGTATAATAATAGTACCTGCTTCATAAGATTTCTGGGTGAAAAAAATCATTGAGATAATATATGCAAAATGTTTAAATGGTGTTTGGCATATAGTTAAGTGTTCAATAAATACTCTTATTAATATATTAAACTAAAATGTAATCACAGAATTAAAATTATTAGAAACAATAAAGAGCTGTGTCAACATTACAGAAAATTGAGCTTTTAATAATAAATAAAATCTTGTCTTAGAACCGAGATGAAAAAAAAAAACAAAAACAAGGAAATGGAAACAATGATAGAAAAGATGATAGATATTAAAGTCATATCTTCAACATATGCTTACCTGGTATCA
This sequence comes from Paguma larvata, assembly GCA_030068075.1. Taxonomy (NCBI): domain Eukaryota; kingdom Metazoa; phylum Chordata; class Mammalia; order Carnivora; family Viverridae; genus Paguma; species Paguma larvata. The sequence goes on from CM057829.1 coordinate 21,669,517, forward strand.
TAATTAAAAAATAAAAGTAATAAATAAATTATAAGGGAAGCCAAATTTACTAAGCTGAATACTTTACCATGCAAAACAAATTATGTACCAGATAAGCAAATGGAGAAAAAAAGACATAGGTTTCTATAACATTGTTTACTTTTTTTGTATGTTTGTAGTTTCACCTTTCAAAGAAATTTTAATCCAGGCAGAGCATTAAAAAAAAAAAAAAAAAGGCCACAACAAATCAAACAACAAAAACCAGAATTGTTTCACAGTTGGTTTTTTTTTTTTTTTTCAGTAACACAAAATTCTAGAAACTTATCAAGCAGTGTCAGGGCCCACAATCTCAATTTTCAATTGCTGATAGACATCAGATGGGTATTGTGAAAGCGTCTTAAAGTAGTGCAGTTAAGTGCCCTGGTGAATTGAAGAGTGCAGGTGCGGATGGAGGGCAAAAGTGGCCACTCAACTACAGCTCCTTATTTCTATGTGACAACGGTACCCAGGGCGCCAACTGTACTAGCCTTTCAAGAAAAGCCAGAATTAATGACATTTTTAAGTGAAATCTCCCAATTTTTGAAAGTCATCAACAAATTCACTTCTCCGTTAATACCCTACAAGCCAAGAAAAACACATCAGCAGGCAGTATGGTCTCTAAACTAACTCTAGGTCAGAAGTTCATACAGCACAGAGCGATAACATAAGTGAAAAAAAAATAACGTTTCTAGCCAACGTTTTTGTTCACGTATAAGAGAAAAACAGATTTTCACATATTGATCATTCATTTTCATCTATTTCATATAGACCCCATTGTTTATCTTTCTACTTTGATTTCGTTATAAAATGGATTTCTTTTAGGCAACGTATAAATATATATTTTGTCTTCTCTATGTATTCTATTGATTGTATAAATGTATACAACATAATCCTTATCTTTTAACTGGGGTTTAGACCACTTAGATTTGATGTGATTATTGACAATCTATTATCCTGCCATTTGTTTTATGTTTGTCCCATTTTTCCTTTGTTTCTTTTTTTTTACTTTTCTGCCTTTCTTTTAACTGAGTATTGTTTATGATTTCATACTGTTGCTTTTGCTGGAGCACTCATTATAACTCTTTTAAATGTTATTTTAGTGCTCACTTATGGGTCTTTAAGTACACGTCTTAACTTACCAGAGTCCTCCTTGAGGTTATAGTACACAAATTCATGTATTCTGTAAGAAACTTAAAATGATGTATTTCCATTTTTTCTCTCTGAGGTTTTATGCTGTTGTAACTATATATTTTGCTTTGACATATGTTATAAACCATATTACCCATTGTTATTAATTTCACTTTAAATAGCAGATCCTTTTTTAAAGACATTTAAATCGTTTTCTTACAAAGCTTTTTATATACCTACATCGCTGTTATTCCGAAAGCTCTTTATTGCCTTCTGGTCTTGTATGTTTGAAAACTCTTTATTTAATATTTTTTTGAAAGATATTGTCAGTGGGTAAATAATTTTAGGTCGATAGGTTTTCTTTTCGTATTTCTAGTTTGCATTCTCTCCAATGAGAAATCTGCTAGGACGCTTCATTCTTTTATATGAAATGTACTTTGTTCTGCCTTGAGGATTTTCTTTATCACTGATTTTAAGCAATATAATTCTGATGTGACTTTGCAAAATCTTTTTCATATCACTTGCCCTGAGGTTTATTCAGTTATTTGGATCTTGGGATGTATGGGTTTCAGAAAATTCAGGAAAATTGTGCCTTTTATTTCTTCAAATATTCTCTCTGTACCCCTGACTTCCTGTCTTTCAGCAACCCCAGTCATGCATGTATTTGTCACAGGGCTCACTGATGCCGTAGACATTTTTTTTTAGCTTTTTATAAACTTCTACATTAAAAAAATTGTATTTATTGATATGTCTTCAAATTCGCTAATCTCTTCTTCTGCAATGTCTAATCAGCCGTGACTCCCATCCAGTGAATTTTTCATCTCAGATATTGTAGTCTTTATCGGTGTGAGTCCAATTTCGTTTTTTAAAAATCTGTCTTCAGTGGCCTTACTTAACACGTTCAGTCTTTCCTCTAGCATCTGAACATGCGGAAGACAGAATAGCCTTTGAAATGTTCTTGTTTACTAATTCTATCATTTGTGTAATTCCAATTCTCTTAAAATATTATTTTTGCTCCACTCACTTTCTCTCCTTGTAGCACTCAGTTGTTTATTTATCAAGAGTTGGTGAACTTTTCCTGTAAAAGACCAGAGAGTAGCTACTTTAGGGTTTGCAAGTCGTTGGATGTGTCAGAAGTACACAGCTCTGCCACAGTCATGAGGAAGCAGCCATAGACAATACATGAATGAATAGATGTGGCTTATGATAAATGTATCTTCTTGTTCTAGTGTTTCTCTTATGGGTAGATAACATCCCTCTTGACATTAGGTTATATTTGTCAAGTAACACGATTACTTTGTCAGTTCCCTCTTGGCTCATATATGCTGGATACACTTTTTTTTTTCTTTTCTTCTACACATTACTGAATCTTTGCTTTTTGCATGTATTATTAGAGTCTATACCTTTTAGTTCCTGTGTTTAACTCACTTTTTAAAAAAATGTTTATTAATTTTTGAGAGAGAGACAAACAGAGTACAAGCAGGGGAGGGGTAGGGAGAGAGGGAGACACAGAATCTGAAGTAGGCTTCAGGCTCTGAGCTGTCAACAGAGCCTGATGTGGGGCTTGAACTTATGGACCATGAGATCATGACCTGAGCTGAAGTTGGACACTTAACCAACTGAGCCACCCAGGCGCCCCAAACTCACTTTTAATGTGTATTTATTTTTGAGAGAGAGAAAGAGCACACAGGCAGGGTAGGGGCAGAGAGAGAGGGAGACACAGAATCTGAAGCAGGCTCCAGGGTCTCACAGAGCCTGATGCAGGGCTCGAACTCATGAACTGTGAGATCATGACCTGAACTGAAGTCAGAAGCTCAACTGACTGAGCCACCCAGGCGCCCCACTCACTTTTATAGATAACTGTAACTACTAAACAACTGCTGTTTTATTGATACTTATTTTTCATGTACATTTCACATTCTTTTTTCTTATCCTCTCTTTATACTTTCCTTTTTGATAGATTGTAATTTGCTCTGCTGTGTAAAATTTATACATGGCATCTTTTTTTCATTACTGTGGCAGTTTTCCTTCCCCAGTGACTCATGGTGATGATTATGTTCTTGTAGTAAATTTTCGAGGTTGTATTATGTAGACTCACACACATATTTATATGTATATATGTCTTAAGGATTTTATACATTTTTCTTCTGATCAAACAAGTAATGCATGTAACTTTCTGAAAGGACATTTTTCTTCACAGGACAAATTCCTTAATACGGTCTCGTTAGTCAGGTTTGCTACCTCATCAGATCGAATCATGTTGACCTTTCGTTCTGGGTTATTGTATTTATCCTTCTTCACTTGCTCTAGATTCAGTTGCTCTCAGGGTTTGCCAACAATAACTGTTAACCACAACAGTCGCTCATTCTACTGATCATATTTCTTCCATCGTATTCTGGATGGGTCCTTTTCTAATTTGATTACATCCTCTAGAATTGTTTTCCGTCAAGGTGTTACTTCCTTTCCTTTCTATTTAGCAGTATTTAGGTTTTCTCCTTTTCTTTTATAGTCTTAAATTTATGCTTTGTCTAGGTGTGAGTTTTTTCATTAACAGTCCATTTGCGGGGGGCGCCTGGATGGCTCAGTCAGTTAAGCATCCAACTCTTGACTTCATTTCAGGTCATAATCTCATGGTTCATGAGATCGAGCCACATGTCGGGCTCTGTGCTGATGGCGCGGAGTCTGCTTCGGATTCTCTCTGTCTCACTCTCTCTCTGCCCCCCTCCCTCTCTCTCAAAATAAATTAATTAAAAATAATTCTATTTGCTACTCAGTTGTCCTTCGAAATCCAAGATCTTTCATCTTTCTTTAATTCTGAGAAAAGCTCCAAAATTTTCATATGTTACATTCCCCCTGAGAACTTTGTCGTGGCTCATTTTTCTTCTCCTATATGGCTAATCTCATCTGGTATCTCCATAGTTGTCATACTATTTTTAGTTCTTACTCTGTCCTTTCCAATATTTTTGCTTTAGATGGTCTATGTTGCCCGGTTTGTGCTTTCTCTTTTAGACTAATCGTAGGCTTTGACAGCTTTTAAATTAATCATAGGCTTTGGCATCTAGTTGTTTTTGGTGAGTTCATGTTCTCCTGGTGTGTCGGCTACTGTTTCAGCAGGGCATCTGAAAAGAAAGATGATCCTGACTTTCTGGAAATGTGTTTGGGGCAAGGGCCCAAGGCCAGGCTCCAGTCTCTGTGAAGCGTGGGGACTTTACAAATAGAGGAGGGGGTAGGCCCTTGCGCGGGGTGTCCGGGCACCACAGAACTTCGTGGATTCCCAGACTGTTAACTGTCTCACAGGACTTTCCTCCTGTCCGTGATTCCTGCTTCATTTTTAATGGTAACGCAGCACCAGAAGGAGGCCGATTCTCGGGTTGATATTCACTGGGGGATGATCATTGAGGTGGAGGAGGGAGACCTGGGATGTTCAAGGGCAGCCGCTGGTCAGTCTTCATCTGGTTTTGGCAGCTGATCACTCAAGCAGGGGGCCTCTTTGCTGCCTCAGTATTATCTCAGGGACACCACTTTAGTGATCTCAGCTGCTGGGGACCGATTTCTGGTGAATGGGAAGGCGACGTGGTCCCCAGACTCATGAAAGAAAGTGCCAAATTTGAAAGGCTTTTCTCCACTTGGTCTTCCCAAGACCAAGATGGGCTTCTATCTTTGGAGCGCATCCACAGGAGGATACAAATCTCCTGGGAGGATGGGGCCCCCTGTCCTTTGCACATGCAGCAACTTCAGACCTCCTGCGGCCTTCTCGCGGCCTTCTGTTCGTGATTTTGGTCCACTTCTCAGAGATGTCTTCCTGCAGCAACACTCGGACAAAATAAACTTGAAGGGTGATTTGAGGAAGCTGAGCCAGCCGCTCAAGCTGGTTCACCACCTTGACAAGAACTGGAACCCTCCAAGTCGGTTGCTTGGTCAATTTTACGAGCGATTTGCATTCGTTTGCTTTCGTTGTTGCTGTTGTTTAAATAGTTTAAAACCCTTCTTCCAGCTTGGGTCTGTTGGCATAGTTTTCTTGCTCAAGGGCCCTTATATATTCCTCAATAGGTGCACAATCCGTTAGACATTGAAGAACTCTGTGCTGAAAAGTGGTGTCCATATCAATGAGAACGGAATTGGTTTAAATTCTTGTCTTGTAAAGTGACGGAAAGTGGGAGAGCTTGAGCTGAGATGGTTTCCTGTCACTGGATCTCATGTAAAATAGAGCTCTCCTGCCCGTAGTGAAACACACAAAGAACAAACTGTAGTGTGAAAGAAGTTGAATTACATTTTTGCCTGCACCCCTCAATTTCAATGCATTTTCAAAAATAGGCATCAAAATGCAAAAAAGAGAAAACAAATGAAAATGCAAAAATTACCACTTGCACAGAGTCCGTACAGTTTTAATTCGAAATGTTTCTAAGAACTCGTCTAAGACCGCATATATATATATATATATATTTTGTGTGTGTGTGAAGGGAGGTGAAATGGATAATTTGAATTACAAAAAAGCCTTGATAACCCCCCACACATCAATTTACCTGCGAACAAAAAGATTCACACTGAGAAAATGGGATTTAGGACTATTTGATAAATTACTACAGACTACTTGAATATTCCATTAGCAAAATAATAGCTCGTTGTGCAGAATGCAGTATAATTACAATAGTACTATCCTCCCTTGGGGGGTGGGAGGAAGGCAAATGTTAAAAAATGATAGCTATTTAACCAATGTTAGGGAAAAATGCCTCAAAACAGACCGAGAGGTTATAGGATTTCTGGAACTCAGTGAAATTTTTGTCGTTTCCACCAGCTTTAATTAGTTGACGGTGTTTCTGCCAGGCGAAGGTTATTTGCATTCCTGGACACTTATAAACGGTCGCACGCGCACCCCACGTGATCGTGATGATAGAATTGCGGTAGTCTCTGTTAAACTTGGCCGCACCCTCGCCCCCGGTTGTATTTGAGAAGTGACGGCATGCACATGCTCTCAGTACCAAGTGCAAACATTTTGGAAGATGATAATAGACCAAAGGTGGGCCAGAGGGAGTGTGATGGAGGAAGGCATGAAGGAGGAGATGAAGGAGAAAAGAGAAGGAGGAAAAGGAGCTGATGCATCGATGCCTAGTGTCGGGCATGGAAACATGGCATCTGCCACAGAACGGAAGTGCAAAATATTAAGTTAACAAAAGCCCCCCAAAGCTCATGTGTGGAATGCAGTGCCCTTTTCTTGCAACAAACCCAAAATGACATGAAGTGAATAAACAAAAATTCAAGAATTTAGCTTTACTTGTCAGGTCTTGGGTTGTTAACTGTGACATTCAGCAAACCACCCCGCCAAAGACAAACTGTGCTAATCAAGTCGTGTCATCTCTTAAAGTTAAAAAGTTGCTTAAGAAAATAAGGGGTATAATTATTAACTTCAGCTGGGAAAGTACAGATCCGAGTAAAAACAAGACTGGATTCAATGTGTGAGTTTTTTTCTTTTTGGCTTTTGTAAAGTGACGTATTTGCTCGTATCTTAAAATTTTCAAAGTATTTCAAGGCAAGAAGTGAGCGTTATGCCCAATGAGCAGGGTTATTCATACCTAAACTACATGGTTATTTTTAACATCACTCAGTTGAGGTAAAGTATATAATGGCCCCAAACTTCTCCACCTGAATTATATTTGAAAAGAAATGTAATTGGTTCAGTCTCCATGGTGTTGTAAAGATCACTACCAGCAAACACCATTTGCAGAGAAATTAAGAAAACAATAATCTAGGGGCGTCTGGGTGGCTGAATCAGTTGAGCCTCCAACCCTTGATTTTGCTCAGGTCATGATCCCAGGGCCGTGGGATGGTGCCCCTTATTGGGCTCCAAACTGGGCACGGAGCCTGCTTATGATTCTCTCTCTCCCTTTCTCTAGGCCCCTTTCCCCTGCTCACTCTCACTCTCCCTCTAAAAAGTAAAAGACAAAAATATCTACATATTCAGAGCAACAATATGGGAACAATTGTGCTTGTTAGCTTGGCTGTGGTATTTCATTCAAATATCCACACTGATAGGATGAAGCCAAGACCTTACCCAATGTATTCACTGCGGCACTGTGAAAGCCAGAAATAGATGGCCACTCAGTATCTCCTGAATAAATAATATAATACAGAATGTACGATTAACAGGTAAGACTGTATATGTATTTTCAATATGTAGCCACCTTCCCACTATTTGTACTAATGATAGCAATCAGTGGTGGGATAGTCCAACATCATGACTATTTAAATTCGGAAAGTCTATATGTTTAGGCACTAACGCTTTTACTTTCTAAAAGATGATTTTCTTGGACACTTTTAAAATATCCTCCTAGCTCTTCAATACACATTGGCAGTGCGAGGGGAAAGTGACTAGGAATATACTCAAAGAAATTAGAATACTTCGGGTAATCTATAAACAGAAAACCCAAAGTGCCAGTGCCTTATTTAGCATTCATCCCTGGAAACGTTATAAAGAAGTAGCACTTCGTGATATTTAGTCATTGTCCCCAAATACGTATTTTCTCATGTCCCTTGTAATTATTCTGGAAGGACCGGGTTCCAGGACCCGGTAACAAGGAGCAAGTACTCCTTGTCTCTCCGGTGGAAAGCCATCAGGAGACCCGAGTAGCAGGCAGAGGGCAGCTATTTGGGGACCCAGGTAAATATAGCAGCAAGAGGGCTGGAGATGAGCAGACTTCTCAAACCACGCGAGGCAGCAGCGAGTTCACCCTTTTTCTCCCTGGTATCCCCCCACCTGCCCCTAACACGGCCACAGCCCTGCAAGCCAGCTCTACAGCGCAGTCACAGTAAGCTCCAGGAGGAAAAGCCAGGCTTCAAGAAGCCACACTGGAACTTCTAACCCTGGGAAACACTGAGAAGCCCCACCTCCACCTGTGCCAGCGCCAGCCAATCAGGGGGCGGCAATGGGAGCTGCAGCTACGGAAACGTAGAGGAGACAAACCAACTCTAAACGAGGTGGGCACGGGCAGGCTTTCTCTCAGTCTCCTGCAGCGGCGGTTCCTGAGAGCTGGGCTAATCCCCGTTTCTAGTTCTCTCTCCATCCTCTGACTGCTGGGCCCAAGGCTGCATGTAGGCAGGATCATTTGTAGGAAGTCTTTCATCAGATTTGAGAACTTTCAGCCTGTAATTCCTTCAAAATTGTTTTTCCAGCCCCACACGTTTTTCTTTCTCCTTCTGGCATAAGATGATACAAGTCTTGGGCCATTTGCTATTATCCCACAGTTTCTGATGCTCTGTTGGTCTCTTCCTTCCTCCTTCCCTCCCTCCTTTCCTTCTTTCATTCTCCCTGCCCTCCCGTTTTTTCCCTTCCCTTCCCCTGCCCTCTTCTCCTTTCCTTTTCCTTCCTTTGTATCTTTCCTCCCCTCCCCTCCCTTCCTTTCCCGTCCCTTCCCTCTCTTCCTCTCCCTTCCTTTCCTTTTCATCTTTCCTTCCTTTCCCTCCCCTTCTCCTTCCCTTTCCATTCTCCCTCCCGTCCCTTCTTTCTTTGTTTCTATCCCCTTCTGTTCAAATTAAGTATGTGTTCATCAATCTTCACCTTTGCTCTTACATTCTTTGCCCCTTACATTCTGTCATTGAAACCAAACTATGAAATTTTTATTTCAGTTCTTATACTTTTCAGTTCTATAAATTCCATTTAAGTTTTTCTTTATGTCTTCTATTTCTTTGCTGGGATTTTCTATGTTTCCATTTGTGTCAAGGGTGTTTCTGTCACCCTTTCTGGTTGGAGAGTTTTGTGTAAGTGCTTTAAAGGTTCTGTCAGATCATTCCCAAATCATGTGTCACCTCACATGTCTCTTTCCTATGCCCGTTGGGGTGTCTCAGGTTCCGTGTGTGCTGAGAAATTTCAAGTTATGTTGTGGACATTTTGGATACCACCTTGCATCTCTGGCTCTAGTGGAAAGCCTAGAAAGTGTGTTGATATTTTCGTTCTGGCTGCGGTCAACTTGACTGGGTTCAAATCACGCATTTTGACCAGACTTCTTTGGGTTATGCTTCCAGTGTCCATTGGTTTTCAAATCTGTCTTGAGTGTCCTATATGCGTGTCCTACATGGGCCTTGGGGGGTGGGGGGGCCTATCCTGTCATTTATTTCTCACACTCTGTGTGTGCTGTTCACACTCCGAGCATTGCACATACAGCTCCGGGAAGCTAGGAGTTCATCCGCAACTGGAGGGAGCTTTCTCAAGCTCTCCCTCTCTGCTCTCTCCCCAGTACTTTCCTTCCACTCCCCTTTTTCAGTCCCCTGGCCATAAAGCTGGGGCTATAATACTTCCTGCTCGGCTGCACACTTCCCTTGGGGTCAAGGGAGGGGGAAGCAGCAAGTGGGGGGAAGGGAGGTAACTGGGGCTTCTCCCCTTATTATGATACCTGAGCTGCGTCGTTTGGAGGGGAAGGTTTTCTTTGCTCAAAGTCGAGGGCTCTGGCCGGGTCCACATGTTGCCATTGCCGCCACCGCTCCAGGATCGCTCTGCTGAGGCTCTAGAGAAGGAGCCAACAAAAGAGATAAGAGAAAAAAAATGAAATGGGACTTCCACACTCTTTGTGAGCATTAGGAGACCCTTTTAGCACTCCTCGAGCCAGAACCGGAATACTCGTCTGGATTTCTGTCTATGCCAAGGACCCCTTCTAGTTCTTGGGCCATCTTGAATCCAGGCCACGGAACTCCAGAGGGGAATAAGGTCGGTGAACCGTCGGTTAGGTGATACTTTAAACTCTAGTCTTACCCAATCCACTTGCTGCTATTTTTTTTTTTTTCAGAGTCCTCAAGTAACCACTTCATGCACCTTCTTTCCAGGTTTTAAAGCTGTGTTCCATGAGAGTTGGAGTGGAGAGTGCTTAGTCTGTCTTATCCAGAAATGAATGCATCTCTGTCTCCGTCTCTCTCTCTCCATCTTTCTATCTCCCTATCCATCTATCTGTCCCTATATTAGATTCGTTTAGATCTACACTCTGAAGCTATAAATGGTTGATCAACATTTTATTTTGTCAGTCCCATTAACTGGTTAGGTTAGAACTTCTTAACTCAAAAGCTAGTTTCGAGATTCCTTTCTAGAAGATATTCAAGAGTTTATGATGTGGTTTAGGAAACTGAGTTAGTTAATATGGTGCACAAGCATCGAGCTCTACTCTTCTTATCCTGCTGTAGGATAGACATTTAGGACTGTGATGAGTTTTGTTACTCTGAGTGAATTCGTATTTTAAGGGACCCGGCATCTGAACCATCTACCCACCAGAAACTTGAATCCCCTTGGTCATATCTTTGCTTAAGTGGCAGTCGTTCTATGATGAATTGAGAAATACTGCTTTCTGAGGCAGTCTGGTTTGATTGCTATGAAATTCTTCTCTAAATTGAGGCCAAATCAATTTTTCTACGTTTTCAACCCATATTTCATTTTTCTGTCTCTTGGGGTCTTAAGAGGGTTTAAAAAAAATCTATTTAATTTTTTCCCCAAATAGAAAGACCTTTTAAATATTTGAAGACAGCTAAGCTTTCCCCACCTAAATATTCCTGGTTTCTCTGAAAGCTTTTCATATAAGAATCTATGGCCCTGTTTCCCTGGGTGGTCTGCAGACCATCTGTTGCAGAATCTTCTGAGGTTCCTATTAAAAAATGCCGATCTTAGGGTTTCCCGTCAGATGTACCGAATCAGAATGTCACCTTGGAGAGCCGTCGCTCCGTGCTGTGGGAGTTGGGCCCCAGCTGGGCTCAGTGTCAGCCTGCTCTATACTCCTTTGAACTGACTTTCCTCTGCCCATCAAGTGCATACCAGTGGGGAACTCAAAAGTACTTTAAAAATGTTTCCAGAAATTGGCAAGGGCGTACGCCTTGGGATTCCATATTCTCTGATGGACAATACAATTTATAGCAAGTAAAGTCGTGAGAGCCCAGATCTCTGAGAATCAGACACACTGAACGTACAAGTTTAAGGCACCCTTTCTGGATCAAAAAGACTAATTCGGGAGAAAGAGGACTAGAGGCGTGGGGCTGGGTAAGGTGACTTTTTTGTTGTTAGATTACATCTGGGCTCAGGAGCTCATTTGTTCCTCTCTTTCTTTGCATCCTGATAGAAATCCTTTCGTATGAAATTCGATCGTCAGCCCCAAAGAAATGGCGGCTCACTGGGCGAAGTGGTTTCCAGTCCAGGTCCCCATTAGATTCAACTGAGAGTTTAAAACCAAAATCCCAGGACTGGACTCCACGTCTAGAGACTGTGATTGAGCTCATCTGGAATGAGGCCCAGATATGCATTTTGTGGAAGTGCTCCAGGTGATTCTAACACGCGGTGGAGGGTCAAGAGCTACTATCCTAAATAATTAAGATAGGGCTACCTTTCTGTAGCCGTGTATCGTCAAAAGCGTGTGGACGCTTCCAGCTAATTGCTAACAGAACCATGCAAAACTTGGGACTATTTGGAGATACAGCTCCACTGCTTTTAGAAAAAAAGAAATAATAATTCCAGTTTGAATCTCTAGAGAAGAGAGAGACATGTTTGTATTACCTGGGGGGAGGGGATGTCTTTACGGTAGGGAATAAACAAAAGGATATAAGTGCAGTCCAAAGTGAACCTTCTCCACCTTGCTGCGAATCAGTCGGATACAGTGAAACTCAGCCACTCATTTCTTAATAATTTGGTTTCACCAACCTGTTTAGCATTTAGACACTGCCACCCCTCACTATTCAGATTGACAACTTAAAACAAAGCAAAAACAGTGATTGTTTTTGGAGATGATCTCGGAGCGTGTCAAAGACAAATAGTTATTCCTCTACCCCTAGAGGTGTATCTGTAATTGGGATTGCGGGCTCCATCTCTTCGGCTTGTAATAAAACGAACATCTTTTTGTTTTTTTTTTTCATTTTTCACTCTCTGCATATTCATACACAGTAACTTTTCCCCCTTCTGAAAACAATACACTCTCGCAAAACCACACTATAATCAGACTTGACCTTCCGCCCCACCCACCCCCCCAAGATTCCACTTTTCAACTTTTACAGCTGTTGTGAGCTGTGCGCCAAATCAAAGCTGAGAGAAGCTTTGTAGTTTCTGAAATGTCCCCTTCTTTCCAGAAAGTGACTGAAAATCTTGGGATGTCTGAGCCGCTGCCAGACGGCGACAGATCTTGCAAGACCTGCCTCCCCTCTCATCTCTCAGGAACTCAGCCGATTGAAGGCCGCCACCTGTCCCCAGGCCGCTGGCGTTCCCTGTAATCAAGAAATCACCGCCCTGGGGAGAAAAATCTCTTTGTTTGTTCTGGCGAGTGCCCTAGGAGTTTGCGGTGTAACCAGACATGAGTAAACTTGAGCCAAACTCAATGCCAAGAGCAGGGGAGACGTATATCAAGGGTCAGCGCTCACTTTTCAGTTATCATCATACGGCTCTCCGGGGATATTTGAGCTACTGCTTCATGGTATGTAGTGCTATAAAGAAGATATTTTTCTCCTTCTCTGGAGTTTCAGGTTTTTATTGTCAAGAAGACCTTTTTAAAAAATTTTTATTTATTTTTGAGAGACAGAGAGAAAGGGAGAGAGAGAGCGAGCATGAGCAGAGGAGGGGCAGAGAGAGAGACACACACACACAGAATCCACAGCAGGCTCCAGGCTCCGAGCAGTCAACACAGAGCCCGACACGGGACTCGAACCCACAAACCGTGAGATCATGACTTGAGCCGAAGTCGGACACTCAACCGACTGAGCCACTCAGGCACCACCCCCTCCCCATTTTTTTTTTCAATTTTTAAAAGAAGTCCTTTTTAAAGGAAGGTATTCCAGTCCTAACAGTGACTTGTAGAGAGGGTTCGTGTGAGCGATCGGCAGTCTGCACACACCAGGACACCACCTAGCTTTGGCCAATTAGACGTTTCAGCCTCTGAATTTTAATCTGGAGCAGAAGAGAGGGAGACTGAAGACGCATTCACAGCTCTCGCCGCGAGCGGTGACAATGCGGTGTCTAGCCACATCAGCGTCCTGTGGTACCTGAGGCAGCGTCTCAGCTGGACATTTCTGCTACAAGACCATTGTTCTGCTTGCTTCTTTCCCACATTCCTTCACTTTCGATGTATCTCCTAAGGCTGATTTCCCATCTTCCCGCAGATTCTGTGAACCCATTATGTTTCCAATAAGGACATTTCTTTTTTGTTTTTTTAAACTTTTTTAATGTTTATTTTTGAGATAGAGAGACAGAGCACAAGCGGGGGAGGGGCAGAGAGAGAGGGAGACACAGAATCTGAAGCAGGCTTCAGGCTCCGAGCTGTCAGCACAGAGCCTGATGTGGGGCTCAAACTCACAGACCCGCGAGATCATAACCTGAGCCGAAGTCAGATACTTAACCGACTGAGCCACTCAGGCGCCCCAAGTACATTTCTTTTTACTTAAGTTGATTTATTTTGAAAGAGAGAGTGCATGTGCACCAGGGAAGGGGGAAGAGAGAGAGTCCCAACCAAGCTCCATGCCATGAGCACAGAGACTAACAAAAGGCTCAGTCAGACTCATGAACCTTGAGATCATGACCTGAGCCAACATCAAGAGTCGGATGCTTAACCATCTGATCCACCCAGGTGCCCCTCCAATAAATACATAAATGTATTTAAATAACCCAGGACCCGTTTCTATTGCCTGCAACCGAGGGTCGTACCTGAGACACAGGAGATGAGCAGTGGTGCACTCATCACGACGGGAAGTGATCATTTTTATTCCAAGCCTGGCAATATTTCCTGGGAAGATTTCTGCAGTTTTGCAATACAATGTATGAAATTAGAATCCAGAGCAGAAACATGAGATTAGAGGTAAACATCAGAAAACTCAACTGCGGAGTGCTGTAAAACGTTGATTAGGGTTGCTGAATTTCGAGATTGAATATTCTCTTCTGGAAGTCCTTAGAATGAAGTACAGGCTGATTGTTGTACCATGGGGTGGATGCAGTCCTGCTTTGAAGCAAGGGCCCGTTGGCATTCTTCACGCGTAACGGGTGTCAGAGACTCTCTGCGATTAGGTGTAATGCGAAAACTGTTGCCACTTCTTTGTGCTTCGATAGAGGATTGGAAGTATCTCCTTGCGATGGATGGAATCTGGGTCATGCATTCTCCACTATTGTGGGCTTGAGGAAAACAAGCAATAACCACTGGAACTTTTGGAACGTTCCAGCCCTTTTATCAATCACCTCGGTCACCTCGTTTCAAAGGATTCTTCTCTGGGGCACCTAGACTTTGAGGAACCCCAAAGGAAAGAAAATAAAAGCTTTTTTGTTGTGCAAGGCCGGCAGCAGGTGAATGGAGGGAGTGTGAGCACTCGTCTGGTTCGACGAGCTAGTTAAATGAGTCCGGGGAAAGCCCTTGGGAGTAAAGCCATTCTCTCTCTAGTTTTTCTTTGTAAAGGATAAAGATAGGGTTGAGTGAGCCCAGAAGCTTTTTCCTGTCTGGGGGGAATTAGAACAAAGATTTCCTTTAAAGACAGCGCGCTCAGTACTGTCTAGTGACAGACGAATCTCAAAAGACTCGGTCGCGATAAAACCCCAACATGTAGATTCTCGGTGGAACCACCGAGTCACTTCTCTAAACTTTTCTCTACTCGTCCTTTGTTCCCCTGACACCGAGTTTCCTGTTTCTGGCTCTCTTCTCTCCTCCTCATCCCATCGGGCCCTTTATCTAGAAGTATTATTAAACACACACACACACACACACACACACACACACACACACACACACACACACAAAATGAAACACCAAAGAACAAATCCCACAAAAGCCCTCCAAGTTGTTCCCCTTCTGGAAAGAAATAGAGCTGCGTGTTGTTGAACACCCATCCTTTCAGAGTAGAGCAGCACGGTATTGGAGTCGTCAAGAAAGTTCTTTTTGTGGACATTAGGCTTTCTGCCTTTCTTTTTCACCTTCTAAAGTCATTTTGTTTCCAAGAGACTAATATTTCCTTACAGGACAGGCATTCTGGGATGATTCATTAGTGATGGTGACTAGACCGCTCAAAATGCCTGCTGCTCTGGAAGGAGTAAATATGGCAAGAACGCCGCTGTACACTGTTGAGGTACGACTTTCCCTTCCCTGCAGTCGTTTCCTTAATTCCAGCCTTTTCCCAGCACCTGGGTGCATAGCTCCTCAAGGTTCGACACTCGCTGGGTATTTCTCTCTCTGTCCTGAGTTATGATGTTGACTTCCGATTATGACTCCTCTCTAAGATGTTTTACTCCTATGAAGATAATGTCGTACCACCTTATCTTCTCATACGTTACCGTGGAGTCTTATGCGCACAGGATCGGCTGCATAAATATATATGGAAAAACTGTTGAAAAAATACCTGACTAAGGTGGGCCGAATGACGTAAAACCCGGGGAACGACATGGCTTTTGTGTTCAGCCCTTAGATTCTCTGTTCCTGCCATTATTCACGTTTGTCCCTAGCGAAGATCTCTTCGATACCTAGAGAAGTGAGGACAAAGAACCGTTTCCCCAGCAAACGCCCCCAGGGCTGCTGTGTGTGGTTATATAAGCCGCACATTGCATAGGTTATAAGGAACCCGCCTCCGCGGCTGCCCTGATGACCCCATCTTACTACGTTTTCTTCCTGCCTTGAAGACAGTGCTCACTAAATAATATATGCGACAGAGATAGTCATGAGATCGCCGAACCAAAAGTAAGCGTGCGGACTTTGTCAATTATTCGACGATTTGGGGCAAGTTGGCTTCTATTTCCAGTCTCTTGACACAATGATTCCCCTCCGTTCATTTATGCTGCATGTAGTATTCAGATCTCTACCGTGTACCAGGTGGCTAGCGTAGCAGTAGCTGTGGGATACCCCCCCATTCTCTCGTCCTGCTTGCAAAACCTGAATTTGCTACTCTGCTTCCTATTTCCAGGTCTTTGGACATAGTGGGTTTGGGCCCTTCTGAAAACTAAAGTGGAATTCACATACAGTAAAATCCATCCCTTTTAGAGGAAAGTTATATGATACTTGAAGTCTGGGAAGTACCACCACGGTCACCCCTGCTCCCTTACTGCACAGTTTCTTTCTGCCCCTTTGAAGTTAGTGCCTCCTCTGATCCCATGGAAACTGGTGTTTTGTGTTCTCTCTCTATGGTTTTCCCTTTTCTAGCATGCCACACGAATGGAATCATGCATTATTAGTGTATTAAGCCTGCCTCCTTTCACTGAACATAATGCATCTGAGATTCAGTCAGATTATTATCATGTATCTGTGATTTGTTCCTTTTTTTTTTTTTTTTTTTTTTTTTTTTTTTTTTGCCAAGTGGTAAGGATGTACCGTGGTGTGTTTGTCTATGCATTCATTGTGGCAAGAGGTGGAGGGGGGTGACATGCAGGATGTTTCCAGTTTGGGAGATTATTTTTTTTAATGTTTATTTAAGAGAGAGACACAGAGACAAGTGCGAGTGGGGAAGGACCAGAGAGAAAGGGAGACACAGAATCTGAAGCAGGCTCCAGGCTCCGAGTTGTCAGCACAGAGCCTGACGTGGGGCTTAAACCCATGAACTGTGAGATCATGACCTGAGTCGAAGTCGGGTGCTTAATCAACTGAGCCACCAGGTGCCCCAAGAGATTATAAATGCTCATGGACAGATTTTTATGTAAACCTAATTTTAAAAATTTCCCTGGGGTGCATACCTAGGGGAAGATTGTATCATTCGTTCAATGGATATTTAACTTTACAGGAAACCGACAAGCTGGTTTTGATGGTACCTGTCCCATTTCACATTCCCACCAACAATGTATGAGGCATCTAGTTCCTCCCCATCCTCTCCAGTGGTTGGAATTCTAGTTCTTTGTTTTTAGTTTTTATTTTAGCCATGCTAGTTGTTATATAGTGGTAGAGTGGTCTAGTGGGGTTTTAATTTGCATTTCCTTAATGACTCATGATATTTGCACATAGTTGTATTTATTTTTCTGTACTCTGGTTTTTTTTTTTTTTTCTTCAAATTTCCATCTTATGTAGACTTTGACCACAGAGCACGTATCATCTTTTCTAAACACCTTCTCAGACTATTAGCTGGAGAGGTCAGTTCCCTCTCTCCATGGTTTCAGTGACAACAGCAACT
Source organism: Paguma larvata (assembly GCA_030068075.1). Classification (NCBI taxonomy): domain Eukaryota; kingdom Metazoa; phylum Chordata; class Mammalia; order Carnivora; family Viverridae; genus Paguma; species Paguma larvata. Next base: position 21,686,734 of record CM057829.1, read on the forward strand.
TGGCTTGGCTGGGGCGTTTCTCGTTTGCCTCTAAACTGTCCGGTTCAATACAAGGGTGGTGGTAGGGACTCTGTTCTCTTTGTGTTTGTATTTTGAGCACCTCTTTCAGAACCTGGTGTCGAGCTTGTATGAGACGAATTAGTGATGAGATATATGAACTCAGATAAACTGCGTTTCCTCATGTGTCCAACAGTAGGAGTAGACAGTATAATTACAATAACCCTGTCTGTCCAAATGCTCTAAGGATGCCACCACTTAGTCTCACTGCAAGAACAAGGTCTAGGAAACATGTTGAGGCTGCGGAGTGGGGGTACGCACTCCCCCCCCACTATGGGTATGTATGGTATGTATGTATATACATAGCAATGGATGATATCATAATAAACTATTAATAATATGTGTTGAGTGCATTTTAAGTGGCAGGAGCTATACCATGTCAGAGGTTTAGTACTTTATTTAATTTGTGCCTCGTAACAACCTTACAAAGATATTGCTTTTTGAAATGTTTATTATTTATTTTGAGAGAGAGAGAGAGAGAGAGCACGCACATGCATGTGAGCAGGGGAGGGGCAGAGAGAGGGAAGAGAGAGACTCCCAAACAGGCTCTGCACTGTCAGCACACATCCCGATTCGGGACTCTATTCCACAAACCGCGAGATCACGACTTGAGTCGAAATCGAGAGTCGGATACTTCCCTGAGCCACCCAGGTTCCGCTGAAGTCACCCAGGTTCCCCTAAAGTCGATATTATGAACTGATATTTTCATGTTGTAAATCAGGAAATGGGGTGCCAAAGTGATTGAAGTAACTTGTCCAAAGTCACCCAGCTGTAAAGCTCTGCAGCCGAGCTACGAACTCTGGTCTGTCACTCTCTAAACCCTTTGCTCTTCCCAGCTCGGCAGCACGGTCCCTAACCTGTGCCCGTGTGCTGTCCTGGATTCATGGCACTGCCTGTGTCCTGGTCTGTCCCTCTAACAATCGCAGCTGAAAGACCTCGGGAATAAGGGGTTTCTTGCCTTTAAGTAAAATGAAATAAAATGTTAGTGTTTTATAAATAACCACTTTAAACAGATACGAGGGGAATACAGAGATAATAGATGAAATTTAATGAGCTGTTGGGATATCTGAGGTCCTTGATCGCAGTTGAAAATAAGGTACCTCTGCTGAAAAATCAAAATGCTGTCTTCGAGACGGATAGATGAGGGGAATGAGCCAAGCTCGGCACCTGTTAAATGCCGACGTTTTATGTAAGCTATCTTGGGGGTGCAGTGGTTCTAACCCTCCCCTCCCTCAGCTCAAGATCCTGTTGCTTCCCCTAATTGCTTCTGTGGTATTTGGTAGTACCTCACAGTTTATTAAGGAAGAGAGAAACTGTGGTGATTTACCGTTAAACTTCCACTGTAATTACATTTCTACACACGTAGGCTCTTGTCAGCCTCGCGATTCAGCTCAATATTGCATACGTTAATGTTATTAGGATATTAACAACTATTAGATGCTAGGCAGAGCAATCTGTTTTTTCATTAAGCACTGAGTAACATTCAGGGATGCGCTATTGAGGATATCGACAAGAAGCCAAGCCCTGGGGCGCGGAGACAGGCCCTGCGTGAAAGCATTGCGCTGCCTCGCCCCAGTTGCGGAAGCATACGATGTCACCCCGTGTGTCTCCTGCGAGTGTCTGGCTCAACAGGCCTTGCAGGTTTCGAGTGCAGGGGAAACATGTCTGATGCACTGAAAAAAATTCAATAATTTTATCATAATATGATTTATGGGATACATCCTTGAGGCTAGAGGGATGCCATTCTATCACTCTATCAGGTGGTCCGAAGGTTTGCTTCCTTTTCTCATTTCTCCTTCTCTCTTTGGCTCAGAGACCATTCTTTTATAGTCTGCCATATGGATTTAGCAGTGATGACTTCTCCCCCAATATTTCTCACTCAGCATACAGAGCCGAACTCTGTTGAAAGGTAGTCTGGCCCGATCTTAAAAATCCTACCTTCATCAGCAGACTACATGGCGATGAACATGCTGGCAATGATTTCGTCAAATTCACAGGATGGTGGATGAAATGGGTGACGTGCCTGACGCCAGGATAGCAAATGTCTGTTTCAAGTTCTTCAAAGCAAAATGGAGTACGTTGCAAAATGGAGTTCTTTTCTGAAGAAAAGAAAGGGATGGGGGAATTGTTTGATTTTCTGAATGAGAACATTCTTCTAGTTAGGAGCGCCTGGGTGGCTCAGTCGATTAAGCCCACTCTTGATTTCGGCTCGGGTCATGATCTCACGGTTCATGAGATTAAGCCCCATGTGGGGCTCCGTGCTGACAGTGCGGGTTCTCTCTCCCTCTCTCTGTGCCCCCCCCCTTGTTCTCTCTCTCTTTCAAAAAATAAATAAATAAATAAAAAGAAAAAGAAATAAGTAAAAAGAAAAAGAAAAACATTATTTAAATAAATAAATTAAATAAATAAAAAGGAAAAGAAAAAAAATTATTTATTATTGACAAATATGAATTGTATATGTGGAAGGTATCCAACATCTTTTGGTATATTGACACATTGTGAAATGATTACACAATCAAACTAATTAATATATCCATCACCCCTCATAGTTACCTTTTTTTTTCTTGTGGTGAGAACAATTGGCATCCACTCTCTTAAAAAATTTCAAGGATTTAATACATTATTATTAACTGCAGCTACCAGGCCATACATCAGCTTTCCAGAATTTATTCATGTTATTAAGTGAAAATGTATACCCTTTGATCCATATTTCCCCTTCCACTCCCTCAGCCTTTTCTATTCCCTGTTACTGTAAGTTCCACTCCGTTTTTGTTTTTGTTTTTTTCTTTTTTCTTTAAAATATTCTACATAGGGAAAGCCTGGGTGGCTCAGTCGGTTAAGCGTCTGACTTAGGCTCAGGTCATGGTCTCACGGCTCATGAGTTCAAGCCCAGCATCAGGCTCTGTGTTCATACCTCAGAGCCTGGATCCTGCTTCAGATTCTGTGTCTCCCTCTCTGTCTGCCCCTCCCCAGCTCGCTCTGTCTCTGTCTCTCAAAAAATAAATGAACATTAAAAAATTTTAAAAGATTGCCCATATACATGAGGTAATTTGGTAGTTGTCGTTCTGTGTCTGGCTTATTGCACCAACACGACATCTTTCATATTCATTCATGCTGTTGCAAGTGGTGGGATTTGATGTGAACCCATTGTCAAATACATGGTTTGCAAATATTTCTTCCCATTCCATAGATTGCCTTTTTATTTTATTTATTAATTGCTTTGCTATGCAGAACATTTTTATTTAGAGTAGTGCAACTTTTTTGTTATTTGCTTCTGTTATCTATTAAAAAAAATCATTGCTGACATCAATATTAAAGAGTTCTTCTCTCTGTGTTTTCGTCTAGGAGTTTTTTGAGTTGATGATTGTGTATGGTATAATATAATTTAATTCTTTTGCATGTGGATATCCAGTTTTCCCCATACTATTTATTGAAGAGACTATTCTTTCCCCATTGTATATTCTTGGCACCTGTGTAAAAAATTAGTGGACTATATATGCATGGATTTCTTTTTTGGCTTTCCATTCTGTTCCATTTCTCTATGTGTCTTTTTTTTTCTTTCTTTTTTTTTTTTTTTTGCCAATACTATATGGTTTTGGTTCCTATAGCTTTGCAGTATAGTTTGAAGTTAGAAATTATGACTTTAGATGCGTCCAGCTTTATTATTCTTGTTCAAAGTTGCTTTAGGTATTTGATGTCTTTTCTGAGAAATGCCACTGGAATGTTGACCGACTTTGCATTGAATGTCTGAATCACTTTGGATAGAATGGATATTTTAACACTATAAATGCGTCTAATCTGTGGACACAAGATACCTGTCCATTTATTTGTGTCTTCTTTGATTTCTTTCATTAAGATTTTATAGTTTTCAGTGTACACATCTTTCACTTCTTGTTAAATTTATTTCTAATTATTTTATTCTTGTCTATGTCATTGTAAATGGGATTGTTTTATTTTTTTAATTTTATTTCCTTATTTTGAGAAAGAGAGAGAGTATGAGTGCACTGACATGTGTGGGGGAGGGGCAGAGAAAGAGAGGAAGAGAGAGAGAAACCCAAGGAGGCTCCATGCCCAGCACAGAACCTGATACAGAGCTCAATCCTGACCATGAGATCATGGCCTGACCTGAAATTGAGTTGGATGCTTCACCGACTGACCCACTCAGGGGCCCCAATGGGTTTGTTTTCTCAATGTCTTTTTTCAGAAGTTTGTTGTTGGGGTATAGGAATGCAAGTGATTGTTGTATGTTGACTTTATATCCTATAGCTTTTTCTATGTCTATTAATATAGAAATATTATATGATGCCTCCTCCCCCAATATTTCTCACTCAGCATACAGAGTCTAACTCTATTGAAAGAGTGTCTGGCCAGATCGTAAAAGTCCTACCTTAATCGACTACATGGTGATGAACAGTCTGGCAATTCTTTCGTCAGATTCACCGGATGGTGGATGAAATGGATGAGTGCCTGGGGCTAGGATAGCAAATGTCCTGTCCAGGTTCCTCAAAGCAAAATGGAGTACGTTGCAAAATGGAGTTCTTTTCTGAAGAAAAGAAAGGGATGGGTGAATTGTTTGGTTTTCTGAATGAAAACATTCTTCTCTATATCCTATAACATTTTTATATTTACTAATTGTAGCAGTTTTTGATAAAGTCTTTACAGTTTTCTATATATAAGATTATGTCACCTACAAATAGAGATGATTTTTCTTTTTCCTTTCTAATTTGGATGTGCTTTTTTTTTTCCTTGCCTAATTACTCTGGTTGGGACTTTTAGTACTTTACCTAATACAAGTGACAAGAGCAGGCACTCTTGTCTTGTTTCTTATCTTAGAGGAAAAGCTTTCAACTTTTCTACATTGAGTATGATATGGGCTTGTTATATATGACTTTTATTATATTGAGGGATGTTCTTCCTATACGTTAATTTATTAAGAGATTTTTTTATCATAAAAGGTTGTTGAATTTTGTCAAAGGCTTATTTTTGTATCAAGATGATTATATGATTTATATTTTCCTTTTTTTAATGTGTTATATCACATTTATTGATTAGCATACATTGAATCATCCTTGTATCCCAGGGATAAATTCAATTCGATCATGTTGTACATATTTTTAATGTGCCATTGAATTCAGTTTGCTGGTATTTTGTTGAATATTTTTGAATCTGTGTTCATCAGGAATATTGGCCTATAATTTTCTTTTCTTGTAGTGTCTGTCTGGTTTTGGTACTCAGGGTAATGCTGGCCTTGTAGAGTGAGTTTGGAAGTGTTCCTTCCTCTTCAATTTTTTGGAAGAGTTAGAGTAGGATTGGTATTAATTCTTCTTTAAATGGTTGGTAGAATTCTCCAGTGTAACCATCTAGTCCTGGATTTTTCTTCGTTGGGAGGGTTTTTTATTACTGATTTTTATCTTCTTACTATTATTGCTCTGTTCAAGTTTTCTATCTCTTTTGATTCAGTCTTAGTAGGTTGTGTCTTTCTAAGAATTTATCTGTTTCTTCTAGGTTATCAAATTTGTTGGTGTGTAATCATAATAGGGTCATGATCCTTTGTGTTTTTGTGGCATAAGTTATATAGAGTCTCCTCGTTCATTTCTGATTTGATTTGAATCTTCTTTTGTTCTCTTAGTTAGTCTAGCTAAATATTTGTTAATTTTGTTTATCTTTAAAAAAATGCTCTTCATTTCACTGATTTTTTTCCATGGTCATTCTAGTCTCTATTTCATTTATTTCTGTTCTAATCTTTATTTCCGTCCTTAAACTAACTTTGAACTTAGATCATTCTTTTTTTTTTTTTCCTAGCTCTTGGTGGTATAAAGATAGATTGTTTATTTTAGGTCTTTCTTTTTCTTATTGTACATATCTATCATTATAAACTTCCCTCTCAGAACTGTTTCTGCAATAGCCCATTAGTTTTGAGTGTTGTATTTCCATTATTGTTTGTCTCAAGGCATTTAAAATTTTTGATTTCTCCTTTGTCCGCCTAGTTGTTCAGAAGCATGTTGTTCAGTCTCCCCATGCGTGTGAATTTTCCAGACTTCCTCCTGTAGGGCTGTCAGTGGCAAGAGCTGCAGGGGTTCATGGTGACCGTGCCAGCCATTGTTTTCCTCAGCGGTGAGAGCTGTTGGGGTCCTCCGTGGAGCAGTCTGCTCGGTACTGGGACAAAGTCTTCAGCGATAAAAGCTTTTAGGATCCATGGTGTTTACCAGGGCTGTTGAGGACCTCAGTGGTGAAGGCCCCTGGGAATTGTGGTCGCTCCCACCACGTGGCAGCTCTTGGTAGTGCCTGTCCCTTCTCATCCTAGTCATCTCTAGATGTTTCAGCTGCACCTCTGGGTGGGGTGAGACCAAAGTGGGTCCTCCATGCAGTACCCCAAAAAGCTGAGGAAGCTTGCTGCTCATCCCACTCTCCTTTTCCTGGTGAAGAACACTGTCTCAGGCTGGGGAGTTCTGTCTTGGCGCTGAGTGGTGCAGGCCTAGGGGATAGGGTGATGCCGGCAAAATAAGACCATTTCTCCTCTTCTCTTTGTACAGTTATTCTCAAGCCCTTTGCTTCACTGTGTTACTGAAGCTTTGCAAGTGGATTCCTGAGATCTTCCAGGGCTGTTTGTGTTGGTGAATAGCCACCTACTTGTTGTTCTTTGTGAGGGATGAAGGATGGAGGGAGTCTCCTCTTCTACCACCTTGGTGATATCTCTCTCTCTCTCTCTCTCTCTCTCTCTCCCTTTCTTAAATGTTTATTTATTTTTGAGAGAGAGAGACAGAGCGTGAGCAGGGAGGGGCAGACAGAGAGGGAGACAGAGAATCCCAAGCACACTCCATGCCATCAGCACAGAGCCTAACCTGAGGCTCGAACCCACGAACCATGTGATCATGATCTGAGCCGAAATCAAGAGTCAGACGCTGAACCAACTGAGCCACCCAGGTACCCTGATGTCACTCTCTTAAAAAAATTTTTTTGATTGTTTATTAGCTATATTATGTCCCAAGGCAGTAATGGCCCTTTAAAAATGTAAGTTCTATGTAAGGCTATTCAAAAGGAAGTGTAATAGTATTTCTGGAAAGAAACAAAGCAAAATGAACCTATGAGAAATTGTTTATACGTTACATGAAATGTCATAATTTGATAGGCTGGCTTTGAAAGCAACAGCTCTGGTTACCACTTGGGCAAGGTTTATGTGTTATATGAATATTTGCTTTATTACTAGGCTTCTTTCAGAATGTATCGACAAAGTATTGGATTTTATATAACCTTACACATTTCTTCGGAATCAGAAGGGTCTATTACCTACTTAGAGTACTTTTAAGTACTGTTTTAAATTCGTTGTAAGTTAAGGAGTAAAGTATAGCTTATGTCATGTAATAACAAGATATTACATGTGGTGGAGAGAAAATCGCCCACTTCACGAATTCCTTACTTTGCTGTGTCCCAAAGAAAGAGAGCCTGTGTGTATGGACAGCATATCTCAATCTGGTTTTTTTCTTTTTGGACTTATTTTGTAATGACACTCTAACAAATGCAAAGTATTATTTTTAAAGCAACTGGTTATCGAAATTTTTCTCAGAAACATTTTCTAGAGAGAGAGAAGAGCGGAATTTGAATTTTAGGAAAGCCGTCTCTTCCCCGTCGAGCCGTTCCTTAGTCCTCCTCCCATTTCTTCTCTTTCCCCAACCGCACACAGGAATTGCCACTTTGGCCAGATTCCAAAACATAAATTGGGCCCGTTTTGTAGTGGGGGATAGCTCTGCGCAAAGTGGTCCACACGAATGTCATCTTGTCTTGCCTCCCTGTCATCTCTCTTGCCTCCATGTGGTAAGCAGACATTCTTGCCTCTGATGTTCTTCTTTCTTGATCCCTTGTCTACATGGTAAAAGCCACAGAGTCTGGCCTGACTCTTTGGGGGGGATGACGCGCCACCTTTATCTTATAAAACTGCTTTCATGTATTGGATTTCTCGTGAATTCGGCCTCAGCAACTTGCTTGTGATGAGAACTTAAAAGCCAGGGAAGGGCCTCTCCTTCTGTCAAGCATTCCACCCCAGGCTTACTAGGAGCTTCAGTGGGACTTATGGACAGTTGGATAATTACAATATTATGGTGACTGAACTTCTCAGTTGTCACTGTCTCTTGTGTGTATAGCTCTGTGCGAAGTCTCGTCAGATAGGGAAGAAGAACCCATAGCAGCTTGGGAGGCCTTCCTCTAGCTCATGGATATAAACCAGTATAATAATGAACTTCACCTTGACTCCTAATACTTTGGTATTTGCCTATTTATGGGTGGATTAAGTTTGGCGATTGACTTTCAGACCTCCATAAAGGTGGTAAAAATATACAACCTCTTCCCAGGTTTGGCCACAGATGACTCGAAGCAGAGCGACATGAGTAGGTGCTATTTGTATTCTGTTTTTTGAAGCACGTGTGCATATATGTCCCCCCAACAACATCGTAAACACTTTGAGGAGAAAAAGGGCGTTCTTGTGGGACACCATCACAATGCACAGCACACCGTACTGCTCAATAAATGTTCGTTGAAAAGAACTGTTGTTAATGTCAGTCGTTGAAAAGGCTAGTTTTCTGCTTATAGTTTTGTTATATTTTTCTCCATTTTTGACATTTTAGGAAAACGGTATTCGTAGTTATTTACAGGTCTTACTTTTGACCTTTTCGTCTGAATTAAAACTAAGCGTAGATCGTTGGTGCGTTTGATTCAGAAATTATAATTACGTGGTCGTTAATAGGAAGAAAGGCCGGAAATAGCAAAACACCAGTCTTATGTTTTATTTCTAGTGCAGACTGTCAGTCAGCTAGTCTGATCTGCCAGCGTACCCAGTTCAGCTGCATTGTTAAATAAACACATGTAAAATTAAATTTGCTGAATTAAAGAGTTATGTAGCAATTTTGTTTTGTGTACAATTTCAGAGAGGCTGAACTTGCTCAGCAACGTATATAGCAAATGCTGCCGGGCTGTTTTGGTTAAAGAATGTAATGCAAGAGGGTAATACTGTCTTTTCCATTTGTGTATACTTTTTTATTTTTAGAGTTTCTGAGTTCTCCATTGCTGTTGAACAGCGGGAGACAAGTGGTTTTCTTTATTCTGGTGTGCTTAGACATGACCGATAAAAGCTATGGTAGAGGGCAGTTACTTGCAACATTAAATTTTTATACAGAACTTGCCTTTATGAAATTTTATATTAGAAAAGCTGATAATAAGAAAAACAGTTCTATTCTAAGGCACATATGACTCCATCAAATAAGATGGGTACAGCAAAGAGAGAAAGCACATTGAATAATATTTGACTTGGCAAACTGTATATTTAGATTTTTTTCTATACTGGAATATTACAGGGAAGGTGCTGAAAATTGTGTCCTTTGAATATTGAAAGTTGAATCTTTTTTGTGACACCCATTCAGATCTCAGAACGTGGCTATCCTACCCCATAATGGAAATTCTCAAGATTATTTTGCTGGCAGAATTTCAGAAAGTAATGGGCCTTTTTTTTTCCAGAATATCTTAAAATATTATTATAATTTCACTATGCTATATACAGTCAGAACCATAAAGACTTACATACAGGGCAGTGAAGGAGCCGGTGAACCCTAAGCCATACTTTCAAAAGTATCACACTGTGAGTAGGAACTCATATCTGGGTACGAAGAGGAGTTCAAATGCCAGCGTCACTGATTGCTCGTAAGAAAGTAGCCTGTACCTTCTCCAGCAGAAATGGCCAACTGTCCACCAGGGATTTGTGCTCTGCATCCATTGTAGGAACATACTGCAGGGCAGAGGCTTCTACGTTATGGTCTCAATTTTTCATTTCTCTTAGCTTCTAGACGAAGCCGTAAGACCGATTCTCATGGATAGAAGGTACGTAGGAATGAAGAGTTTCATTTCCAGGGTGCTATGATTTTCCTCTTCCACAGTGACTTTGTAAGCCAAGTATTGATGAGAGTGGAGTTGTAATAATACAAATCTTGAGTCTTAAATCACTGCAAGGAAGACTATCCACTTAGCACTCTCACTGGACTGTTGTATAGGAGGGAAATGTCTCTTGTTCTAGCTACTAAGATTTCAGAATGTATCTTTTCTAGCAACCAGTATGGCCTTAACTACTGCGGTCACGAAACTTCAGTTTTCCTCACAGATAAAATGAGAGGGAAGTTATTTAAAGTTCTTGCATACAGTGATTATCAGGGTGGCTCCTTCGGGGGCTCCGTCGGTGAAGCGTCTGACTCTTGATTTCAGGTCAGGTCAGGATCTCACAGTTCATGAGTTGGAGCCCTGTGTCTGGCTCCATGCTGACATTGAGGAGCCTGCTTGGGATTGTCTCTCTCCCTCTCTCTGTCCCTCCCTTAGCCTCTCAAGAATAAATAAGTAAATTTAAGGAGTTGGCTTTTGTTACGAGGGTTTACTGTTGCTATTTTTATTGATCTGTGTAAGTGTTTTAAGCGGCAGCGTTTCCTAGATAGAGGACAAGCAGTGATAGACACCAAAGATTACGCATATATGTATGTGGAAAACGATTAACATTGAGAGTATAGCCAATAATGTCATTTTTCCCCTCGGGGTAGGGAAAAGGTTTCCATTATTTTACTTTGCTGAATGCAGTTTGCCATGGGAAACATTACCTTGAAATTAGGTCGAGCAGCCAGTGTAGCTTGCTCTGTACATAAAAAGAGGAGACCAGAGCATACCGCCTCTGTCTTTTCCACTTCACGTCTCTTATTTTAAGAAATTCATCTTCGAGTGCCTGTTATTTCCAGGCATTACACTGGTTGATTTTACAGGTCCTTAAAAGTGGGAGGGATGATACGGGGGCACTCCCGTTACTCGTTGGTAACGTTTGTAGGTGACTGTACTGGGAAATCAGCCCCGGGCACTAGCGAACATGAAGGCAAACGGTAGTGCACAGATAGGGAAGTAGACCCGTGACGGAATGGCCCAGCTGACACGACCGCTCATACGAGAGATGCAAAAGGACTGAGAACACCAGGCTCAAAACTTGTGTAAAGTGCACAAATTCCTATTGATTCCTGTGCCACAGTCTCAAGACTTCTGAATTTCATTATTCGAATAGTCTCCTTTTGAAAGCATTTCTGACTCCTTGGAGACAAGTGATGACTTTTCCTGACCAAACGAAACCAAACCAAACCAAACCAATCAAAACAAAAAAACAAAAAACAAAAAACAACAACAACAAAAAAACAGGAACAAGGGATGTTCCTCTCTTCAAATTCCATTCCACAGAGACCGTCTACCCTTTAGTTTACAAAATACATCTATGTGTTAATTTTTGCATAAAGTCTTCTCCAGGTTTGTGCATCTATTGTCTGTTGCTATATTATGCCATTTTATTTGGCCATAGTGTAGTGTGATATTAAGATGGCTATACACAGAGCAGTTGTGACGATGAAGTTGAATAAACAGCTATAAGTAAAAGTTATTAGAAATGTACTTTCTCTACCTTTATTTTTATCCAAGGTAGAAGTGTTTTTGGAAATAATAGCGGAAGGTAAGATATCAAATTCTATGGAAAAACAACATATAATAGTTGTCCTCCTATGTCATATGTGTTCTCTGTCATTCCGGTGGGTACTCAGATAGCCTTATAATCAAGACTAAGTATTCACAAGTTTTTTTTTTTTTTCAATTCAAAGTGTGGTGTTGATGCATCCAACAAAATCTGACCCCGTGTTTACTTTCAGAGTTCACATAGGCTTGCAGCGTGAGAAACTGAGTTGGGGTCATTAACGTTGTGGACACATCGTCTTGGTAACGTGCTGCCTGCCTTTGAGTCGGGTAGCTTCCATTGGCGGAGCAGTTCTAGCCTGTGAGAATCTTCTCTGAGCTGCTCTGCTCCTGCCAGTTAATTTCAGAGTGAAGAACTTGAAGACCTCCGGCAAGGCTGAGGACCCTTGATCCAAATGGTCGTCGTAACCTCACGAACACATCTGGCCCAGATAGTACCAACACTGCAGAAGCGTCAAGAAACCCAAGAAAAATCTGTGATAATGTAGTTACCTTATATTTGAAGGTTTGGTTTGTTTACATATTCTTCCCTTGTAGTGTTTTTGTCTTATTCATTCTTGTCTTAATAGATGACCAGTGGGAAAAAACACATGATTTTCTACACCAGGAGAAAGGGAGATAGAGATGTACATAGATGTATACAAATGTGTATCTATATTTACCCCTATCTCTACCTAAAATCATCTATCAATCTATTATCTATCTATCTATCATCTATCTTTCTACTCACCCAACTATCATCTTTTTATTATCATCTATCAATCTATTATCTATCTATCTATGTATCTATATATGATCTATGTATCTATGTATCTATCTATCCGTCTAGCCATCCTTCCATGCATCTATCATCTATTATCATCTATCGATCCATCAATCAATCTGTTATCTATCTACCTACCTACTAATCTGTCATCTATCTGTCTGTCATCTATGTCTGTCTGTTTATCATCATCTATCAATCTATTATCTATCTATGTATCTATATATGATCTATGTATCTATGTATCTATCTATCCATCTAGCCATCCTTCCATGCATCTATCATCTATTATCATCTATCGATCCATCAATCAATCTGTTGTCTATCTACCTACCTACTAATCTGTCATCTATCTGTCTGTCATCTATGTCTGTCTGTTTGTTTATCATCATCTATCAATCTATTATCTATCTATCTATCTGTCTGTCAACTATTTGTCTATCTGTCTATCTATTTATCAATCATCTATCTATTTATCCATCTAGAGAAGAGAAAGAGAGAATTAAATATCCCATGCCATTTTAGGTTTTCATACAAATTCTTTAGATGATCAAAATATCTTTTAAATTTAACTTAGAGAAGCAACATAAAAATGTGTAACGTAGCAGAGCTTCTAAAAAGAATCTAAAGTCCTGAAGGCTATTTTTAACTGTGCCATTTCCTATTTCTGCTGCTCTGAAAGAGTTACTTTTTCACTTTGGTCTTCAGTTTCTTTACCGGCAAGATGAAAAGAATAACTTTTTTATCGTGTTTAAGCACAGTTGCTGTAACTCAATAAATACACAAAATGTAAATATAACAATATAATTATATCATTTATGCTAGGTTTACATGTTAAATTGAATAAGTTCAGTAAAAACAAATCTTAATTTTATCCACCAGCATTTTTTCTTTTTACTGATTTTATCAGCTAATTAAATAAATGGTCTCTGCGTCTCCCATGTGCATCTGGTTGTTATCCCACAGATACAGTTTGCAAAATTTAAGTCGTCACCGTGACTACCTTGACAATAGTCACAGATCCTTTTTCTTGATGAAAGATATAAATATTTCTGCAACCAAAATGCTTCTATCATTCCTGATTTTATCAGGCGTTTAAAACAGTTTAAAAATCTCCAGTGCTTTGGAAAAATCCTGTGTCTTCAGAAAACTGGGGAAACCTCGAAGAAACTTGTTGTGGTAATACTTTACTGATTTTCTCCTCTGAAAGACGGGTGATGGTGATATAAATGGTTTGAGGAACAGTCTTTCCTTCAGATAATCCTGAAATCTCTACCTTTTCTGTTACGAGTGTTCAAAGTACGAGGCACTTCGGCACGTTTTCTTGAAGTCTACAAATGAGTCTTTGATCTCATCTGTAAATATGCTCTCTGTTTCTTTCTGGGCTCTTCCAGTGTGAAGATGTAAGGCAAAGGGTTGTTTCAAAAATGTGTTTAGAAACATTTGCCCCAATTCAGAGCACAGAAATCGTTGCGCTTGGGGGAAATCTTTTCCCATAGCTCGCTTCGTCCAGAAGTTCTTGGCTGGAGATCCTTGCTCCCCTACAGCTGATTCACAAGTCCAGGGTGCAAATACTGCTCTAACAAGGGAAGTGCACCCTGGTGCTGGTCTGAATAAGAGACTCATTCCTCCTCTTGATGAGCTCATGTCTATGCCGTCAGTGTTTTGTTTCAGACACTTAATAAAACTTAAACTTTTCTCTAATTCTTCTATAGCCAAGTTCTTCGATTTGCCCATCACTGCTAAACAGTCTCCCCTGCCCCCCAAAGAAACGATGATGGCTCTCTTCTACTTCTACTCATTTTTGGTGGTCTAGCCCGTTCCCCATGATATCGGCAGAAGAAAGCGAATCGTAGAGTTTTGCAGGTTTCACCTGGCTCGGCTGTATGGGTGAGATTAAGGAGGGCAGGGAAGTGCAAAGCTCTTGGTTTTACCACATCGCTTTTGTGAAATGGACCTTTTCCCATCTCACTATGGAAAAATGGTATGATGGGCCTGCTTCACGCTCCTCGCGGAAGCTGGCAAGAAAACGGTTGACGCTTTTGCCTTGACATCAAGGTATATCATCAGGAAGCTATTTCACTGTGGTAATGGGATGAAGGAGGGGACAGATGCTGTGCTGGCAACAGGACAGGAGCCAAGGCCGCTCCTCCATGCCCCGTCCCCTGACTGCTCCCCAAGCCCTTCTGGGCTGCACCCCCAAACACTGCAGCTCACTGCCACGGAAACCCAAGTAGAGCAACACTCGGTGTTCAGTGGCAGGCTTCTGGTCGTAAATGGAACAAACTGGAAGGACTTTGATAGTTATCGCAGAACTGAGATTTCCTTACTCGGGGTTCACCTGCCTAAACACCCACATGGAAAACATACATGTCAGGGTTTAATAATTCATTTGGAACCTCGTTTTTCATCTCAAAACTTGACTTTTTCCCCTAAGTACCCCCATGCCACATCATTTGCGTTCCTGTCTGTTTTGGATTTTACACTTCACTGTTTTAAGGAATGGCTAAAAAGCAAAATAGTTTCACTATTGGTAACTCTCAATGAGCCATCATTAAACAGTTACAGGTGCTTCTTGAGTCCTCGGCTCCATGAAGGGCGACGGTCAACAAGATGAGAGTGCCCTTTCCTCCCAGTGTAGCAACTTGATATAGTACAGACCAGAGGACTTTCCATCCTATGACTTGTGACAAAGTGCTGGCAAAATCTGGTCTATAGCCCATTTGAAGGGAAACTCACCTTTTCTGTAAACAAACAAACAAAAAATCAGATATATATATCCCTGATCTCATTTCTTCTGGATAAAATATGAATAGCTAAAGAGACAAGTTAACCAGACCTAATAAATAATTTTTTTTGGTAACATACTTTACTTCATCCAATTATTTGAATTCAGATAAGCTTACAGGAAAAGAACAAACATAACTATAGAGTTGGAAGTTAGGCATTGCTGCTGGTTGCAAACAAGCTCAAAGCCTAGGAAATTTGGCAGGACTGGTAAGCTGGACGCTGTGTACGCGCCAAGGTTGATAAGAGCAGTCCATCCATTCGGCACTATGTCCACATCTTTGGGACCTAGAGTCTGGCAAGTAGGAGAAGGATTTTATCTTGTTGGAAGATACGAGCTGGACACTCAACCCAAATGATATTGTGGAAGCCAAAGGGTGAAAGAGTTCTAGAAATTTTGTCATTCTCCCTTTGCTTTTAGCTGGACTCTACTACATGACTGTGTGTACTTATTATTGTAAGACATTTTTTTAAAGAGTAGCAAGAATTACAAAGACGCTGTTAAGAGGATACTACTAATGATACTTTAATAACTGTGTCCATATTTATATTACTAAAAAAATTGGTGAGAAGGCTTGGCCAAACTTTCTGTCAATTGCCCAAGTAAGTTAGACCGTTTCAATTATTGGCTTTTTGATGCTTTGGTAGCTGAATGCATTTGGATTTCTCTACCGTACTTCTGAACTTTTGTGGCTATGTTCTGATCTGCATTTTTCTTGCTGTTTTTCTCTCAGTATCGTCAGTGCGTTTATACTGTTGCTCATGTTTTACTTGGTCCTCTTAACTTCTAGTGGTGGGGATGAACTTGGAATTAAATCGGTTGAATTTATTTAAATAAGTGTCTGAATGTATTTAAATAACCACACTTTCTCTGAAAACAAAAGCATCGGTACCCATACACTTGCTTGAAATGGCAGTTAAGCGATGGCTGAGCGGCTCAGTCAGTTAAGCGTCCAACTTCGGCTCAGGTCATGACCTAGCAGTCTGTGAGTTCGAGCCCTGCATCGGGCCCTGTGCTGACAGCTTGGAGCCTGGAGTCTTCCTCGCTCTCTGCCCCTCCCCCACTCACACTCTGTCTCTCTCTGTCCCTTAAAAATGAATAAATGTTAAAAATTTTTTTAAATGGCAGTTGAAATTAGATGATATTTTAAGACATCTTCACATGACATTTATTATATGGTAAGTTTAGTTCTCAGTTTTGTACAAACGTTAACTCTGTTACTCTGTGTAACAACCAAGTTATTACCTCGAAAGTATTATTTTTATCCCTGATTTCCAGATGAGGGGATTTACTCATGCATTGGGTAAAGAGCTTGTCCATGGTCAGCTGGGATCCAGGATGTTAGCCCGATCAGGGCGGCTCCGGACAACCTTCTGTCACCCACTACACCAATGCTGCCAGTCTAGTTCTGCGGACCAAGATGGTAATTACAAAAACAAAACAAGGAAAAAACTTAACAGTTTAGCCAAATAGACTTAAGTGAAGAGGTAGCCAGCTGGATTTAAATCAGGTCAGCAAAAATGTCTTGGAGACATAACGCACACCAGGCCGGATACCTCCTTTGCTCTAACTTCGGTGCGAAGTTAGGTCTGGAAGAAGTAGCTGGCCAGGAATGGAAGAGGTGAAATGATCACGATTAAAACTATATTTGCATTTACTCAATTGGCTACACTTCGTGGATGAGAGACTGATACGGCAAGATGCATGGATCTATTCTTGCTGAAGTGTCATTTTGGAGTCTTTTAGAGCCAGGACCACCCTAATTTTGATTCTTGTCAGATTAGGAACTGAGGCTTTAAAAAAATTTTGAGATCCCAAAGCAGTAAAAAAGCAATCTCAAATGTTTTAGTCTCAGGGACCTATTTACACACTGAAGAATTATTGAGAACCCTCCAAAACTTCTATTCATGT
This sequence comes from Paguma larvata, assembly GCA_030068075.1. NCBI lineage: Eukaryota > Metazoa > Chordata > Mammalia > Carnivora > Viverridae > Paguma > Paguma larvata. The sequence goes on from CM057829.1 coordinate 21,703,779, forward strand.
GGCCTATATCTGTCAAGGATATATAACAGAAATTAAAATAGAGAAAATTTTCAATATTTAGTCATTAAATTAGTTAAAACTAACAATAATAATCCTATTACATTTTGACATAATTGCATATTATTATAAAAATATCCTTTTCAACACAAAACATTAGAATGACGTGGTTTTAGATTTTTAAAAAATTTCTTTCTTGTCTTGATTAATAGACAATAGTTGAATTCTTAGATTTGCTTCTCTCTTCAGCTCACTGTGTTCTTGTACATTATGTACTCTCTGGAAAACTTCATCGGCCAGTTGTGAAAGAGTGAGAATGAAACCACAAAAATAACATCTTAATTTGTTATGAAATTAGCTCTGACCTCAGCGACCCCTCATGGAACCCCAGGGGGTTCCCTGACCGTGCTTTGAGAACCACTGCTTATAGAATTAGTCTGCCAACATAATCATTTGTTATGCTCTATGTTTTAGCCTCTTTTCCTCTAATGTTATCTGAATGTGAACATTAGCAGTTCAATGTATTGCTTATCTGTAATTTAAAATAAAAGGACTAGGTGATTCCTTTCTAGCATTGGTATAGTTTATATATTTTTAAATATCTCTGAATAAAACCTAAATTTAAAAAAATGAGGATGAATGGTAGTGTCAGTACTCCAACACTTGAGAGGCTACAGTAAGGTGGGTAGTACACACAACTGAATTGAATAACAGATTAATTGAGATAGATAGGCAGAAGGACCAATACACAGGTAGATGATAGACAGATAGATAGATATGTAGATAAAGAGAAATAAATACTTGAATATATATATATATAAAATTATATCTAGGCATTTATGAATATATATATAATTTTATCTAGGCATTTATGTTCGGCTTGCAAAACATTTATTTTTTTATTAAAGATTTTATTTTTTAATAATCTTTATACCCATCATGGGGCTTGAACTCACCACCCCAAAATCAAGAGTTGCACCTTCATCAGACTGAGCCAGCCAGATGCCCTTGGACTCCTTTCTGAAATGGACTGCATACATGGATGTGTTGATTAAATCAGCAATGCCAACACAACTCATAAAATTAAAATCGCTCTCTAGGTTGGAATAGCCAATAAAATATAAGATATTTATAATTCTTGTAATAATTTTAAACATGTTGACTGTTAATACTCATTGGCCAGCTTATGTGGGCCCACAGATAGAATCAATGTTTCTAAATTGCCGAAATTAGTAACTGTTGTGGGGTGTTTAGGTTTTCCTGAGGTCAAATAGACATGGGTTTTTATTTTTATTTATTTTTATTTTACTTTTTTTAAACATTTATTTATTTTTGAGAGACAGAAAGAAACAGAGTGAGAGTTGGGAAGGGGCGGAGAGGGAGGGAGACAAAGAATCTGAAGCAGGGTCCTGGCTCTGAGGTGTCAGCACAGAGCCCGGTGGGCTCAAACCCATGGACCGCGAGATCATGACCTGAGCCGAAGTCAGACACTTAACCAACTGAGCCACCCAGGCGCCCCTAGATGTGGGTTTTTAAGTTTTACACAGGTTTATACACTGCCTTTGAAATACTTTAAGTCTTTTCCTTTTTAGTACCCAAATCTGACAAATACAGAGCCTTTTCAATAAATATTATGATTTAGCATTAAAGAGAATAATTCATTTTTATTGTTTCACAAGAGTAGTTGACAGTTTTCAAATTGTCATGTTGGAGGAAAGCACAATCCAACAGTTTTATTTGAGGACAGGGAAGAGAAAATTTTTGCCCCCAGGATGGGAAACATTTTAGAAAGAAAGAAAGAAAGAAAAAAACCCAGCAAATAAGAGTGAGTGTGCATGAGTGTGCCCTGCCCTTTCCAAAAAGAGTCGACACTGTAATGATGTTCACACTGGCGTTTCCTGCTCCAACGAAGAGGTTTCTCACTGAAATATGTAAGGCATATTGTATATGTACATGTGTATATATGAACTACATAAGGCATATATAGGACAGAGAAACAAAGTCTGGACTCTCCCCTGTAATGGAGAGTGCCCTGCACCCTGGCCTGGAGGAAAGCTTAGTGGTAGCCGCCAGCCATCCACATACAACTGTAGCGTTCTGTTTCTCGGCTACTAAGGGAACTTCATAACCTCCTCCCACACTTGGAGGCAAGGAGCGTCTTCTGTCCTAGGCATCTTCCTTCGGCAGCTCCGGGAAGGTTTGTTATCCAATCCCAGAAGATGTTCTGGAGGATGGCAAAGACTTAAGAACGACTTAAAATGCACACACTCACTTTGAGTAACCCGCGACAAACTAGGGTGAATCCATGCACTCAGAATCAAGTTGTCGCTTCCTTCTTCTCTCTTGATAAGGTGCGTTTATTCTGTGTTTTTTTTTAGACAGTAGTCTAAGTTTGTTGTGTTTTGTAATTAGTTGCAGGTTGAAGTTTGTAGAGATAGCCCATTTTCTAGTCAATCCCTAAAATACAATATTCCGCAATTAAGGCAAATGTGCTCCAAATTAGGCGTTAACTGTACACTGTTGATGAGTTGGAACACGACGTGAGCTGCATTCATTTATTCTGGTCAATAAGTAGCAATTGCTGAAGCTGAAGCCAAATCTATCATAAAGCAAACCACAGCAATTGTTAGGGTGGTCAATATGAAGAAGCCATAGTGGGGTTTATTTCACAGGTAATATACACATATAACCAAAAAAGTAATAAAGAACTCTACCGTACATCGGAGCACAATACATAAATCTCAATTTGCAGCATAGCCTGGGAACAATTGATGCTTACCTGGGGTATTTGGAGTTAGACTTGTACAGGAACGTTCTGTTCTGACAGGGCACTATCTTTGAAGCTAATACACAAAGTAGCTTCTTTTTTTTTTTTTAACGTTTATTTATTTGTGAGAGAGACATAGAGACAGAGCGTGAACAGAGGAAGGGCAGAGAGAGAGGGAGACACAGAATCCGAAGCAGGCTCCAGGCTCTGAGCTGTCAGCACAGAGCCCGACACGGGGCTCGAACTCACGTGACCTGAGCTGATTTGTAACATCTCGGTTAAGTGCATACATATAATATTAAAAAACAAAGATTTTTACTAATCAAAGAAGAAGTGTAAAGATGATTACTTTCTACTCTAATCAACAGTGTCACAAAATCTCAAAGTTCTTCAAAGAAGACCACCACCAATTCTTGATGCTCTGGTATGGAAATTGTATCATTTCCTATCCAGAACGGTGATCAGTTTTCCAAGGCAGTAACTTCCTGTCCAAGAAGTTCCATCCTTTTGTATCATTTGTTCTAACGTTTAAATTTTTTCTCCATTCCTTCTAGTCAATTGCTTTCAGTTACAATTTGAAGAACTCACTTTCAAATACTTGAGTTTCTCCAAATAAAATGACGCCATGATACAGAGTATTAGCTTGTCTTTTACATGCTTTAGATCCTGAACTTATCGTCGAGTAGGGGAGATGAGGGAAAAGTTAAGTCCATAAAGAGTGGGAAGCAGGAGCTTAAATTGTAACAGCTTTTGGATGTGACCGAGAGCTTGGAGGATAATGGGCTGGAGAAAAATTCTTTTGGAAGGTAATGACTGGAGACAAATTTCTGGGTCAAATGCAGTGATCGTGGTGAATAAATGTTCCAATTTCAGATTTGAAAAGAAATCATTGTTTCACAGACTGGAAGGTGAGGCAAACAGGAAAAGTGAAGTATGTTCCTTCTGTAGGTTGCAGGACGTGGTGCAAATATTCAATTAGAATTTCTGAAATGCGAGACAAATCAGTCTCACGAATGGGAACCATGATTTTGTTCTTGAACCTGTACTGTTCGCAGAGTCCTAGGAGAAAGCACTTCTGTAAGGTATCTCATGATACATCGTCCCCTATTTTGAAAGAAAGGAAAAGTACCTTTCTACCGTGAATATACCCTTTGTGGTGTGTGTTATGTTAGGACTTGACAAGGCTACACAATGATTCTTTCTTCTATCACAGCCTCTTTAGCATCGGTTAATTCCATTGTTTGAGGATTAGGAAACAGGTTTCTACGTTTCCAGGCTTTTTGATGTTTCTCGACGTTTCATGTAACTTTAATGGAATACCTTGACGAAGCAATCCACTGCGGCCTTGCTCTGACACTCACTTGCCCTTCAAGGCCAAGACTGAGGGCACTTGGCTCCTTCGTGCACACACTTCCTTCAGTGACGAACTTCCCAGGTCGGGCAGGTATTTTGTTTACTTGAAATTGACTCAAGACTTGATGTTGAGGAAGAAGTGGGTTGCAGATTAAGTCAAACCTGGATCCCAGAAACTCGTCGTTTGAACTTGAAGATTTATAAGTATTCAAGAGGAGAGTAGCTTTGCCCAGGGCCTTCTGAACTTAGAGACTGATGGGACCTGACTCTTGAGAAAAACCTCGAATTAGAGAAACACAGTTTTGTTAAATCAGTTGCATGGGGCATTTGCTCACCCGCTTCGGCCACATGGAAGCTCCCATGGTAGAGGAGGGATAATATGGGCCCCGGAATTAAAGACTCACAGTCGGATTCTCACTCTACCAAATAGCTGCCGAGATTGGTTTCTTATATTCTCTGAGTCCAAGACCCTTATCTCTAAAGTCTAAAATAATAATATCTGCCTCACAGGCTTGTTAGTGATACGCATTGGCATAATGCATGTCAACTACATGGATTAATGTAATTTAATTTGGGCTAAGGGATTAAGTTTTTGGAGCTGCTCTGTGTTCCTCCTCTGACTGGCTCTATTATAATTATAATAAAATATTACTAATATTTTATTAATGTTTCAGTAAATTTTTCGTAAAAGGAGAACAAGCTCTTAGATAAAATGGAACATACTCGGGGGAACTATTCAGTAGCCAAACAAGAGAAGATAGGATGTCGTCCATGGTTTTAGGCTGTGGGCAAGCCCTGAAGAAGCTTGTTTGGGACCCTGACATGTTCTCATACACACCCAGATACTTTCCTTAACCTTCCGCATCCACCCATCATTTAGTTTTGATGTAAGTATATCTAAGTGCTGAACTCTGGCACTTCCAACACAACGAATTTTTAAATATGGAACTTAATCCGCAGGCTGTTCATACAGAAAGGGAAGTTTCCTGAAAACTTTGCCTAAAGGGACAGTGTATTGGAATCTTTCAAAAGTTTAATAGTAAAAATGGTCTTGTATGTTTGCATAAAGCTCCGGGAAGGAGGCAGGAAAGAAGACCTTTAGCCAAACAGTAGACCGTTCGCTTCAATTGATTTGCATTTCAGATGAATAATTGGCAAAAATGGTCCCTGATAAAAAGCAAAGTTAGGCTTTACTAGGTAGAACAACAGAGAAATTTCATTCCTTCTTCTTACATAGGGAAACCATTTTGTCTACGTTAAGATGATATTCTTTCTTAGCAGTGAAGGGAAAAGGTTAGGTGATAGGATTTTGTTTCTCTTTTTCCCCTTTAGAAATGAGAAATGTTCACCAAAGAAGAGAAGGCAGTTGTCTCAGTGAGGGGGGCAATGATGCTTCTTTACCCCCAAAGGTGACTGACTACAGGGTCTTCCCTATTTGTCCAGGACATGCAGCCTGTGGGAACTGAGTTCCAAACTCTGCCCACAGACTTAGGAGGCCACATTTGAGTTTGAACAGAGTCTGTGACTTTCTTTTCCAAATTCCGCGCCTGGGTCACATTGTCTCAACATCGTCCTCTGCAGTACCTACCAGTAATGTCTACCTCCGTAACAACATGCAACAGTTCTTAAGATGGATTGAGCTTTCCAGCTGGGTAACCACTCCCTCCATTTCATCGTGGAACCAGAAATCTCAGGACTCTTATCATGTGAGCCCTGATGCTGCAACTGCTCCCCTTAGGGCCAATTAGCAAAAACAACCTCTTTCCATCAAGCCAAGTCTTCGCAAAGGTATTTCGACTGTCTTACCACCTCCTATATCATATCAGAGAGGCCAAAATGAAATTAGAATTAGGATTGTTTTCAACTAAGGTCTCAGGATTTAGTAACCACACCTCTTCCTTTCAGTTATCCTTGTTAAAGAACAAAATTCAATCGAGTATATCTTCAAGATCTTATTGGCTTTAGCCAATGATCTCTGAATCGGCAGCGTCCAATGCAGCAGGTAGAAGGGAGCTTGAGGAGTTTTACCAAATGAAAGACTGTTATAGCAGAGGGGAGTCAGAACAAGGAAGTTGTAGTGGGTGAAAAAGGAGATTGTTCATGGCAAGATTACTTTTCCCTCGGGAGTGGCCTATCAGGAGGGTGACCTAACTAGTGCTGATCGAGTGATTGCTGACGGACTGGTGTAAGAGTCCATTGCTGGAAGTTCTAAGAGTGTAACTAGGTCTCGGTTTGGTGGTGTGCAGCTTCGAATGAGCAACTTCATTTCGGGCCTGTTGTCTTGTTTTTAACACCCATCTTTTAAACGAGTGAAGCCAGATTCTCCTTTCTCGATCATGGTGTGAATTAAATGGCATGTCTCTCAACCTTTAAGCTACTGTGAACGGATCAGCTGCAGACTTAGAACAGAGATTCTTAGCGAAAGCACTGAGGGGCGCCTGGGTGGCTCAGTCGGTTAAGTGGCTGACTCTTGATTGTGGCTCAGGTCATGATCTCACAGTTTGTGAGCTTGAGCCCCACTTTGGGAGTGAGCCTGCTTGGGATTCTCTCTCTTCTCCTCTCTCTTTGCCCCTCCCCTGCTCATTCTCTCTCTCAAAACAAACCAAAAAAACAAACAAACAAACAAACGAACTTAAAAAATGATGAAATTAATGAAGACCTTTGGTATGTGCCTCTTTGGAAATGTAGAAAGTATTTAAGGGATTTTTTAAATATGTAGATAAATGTTTTACTATTCAGGTTTCTTATAGGAAGTAAAATTGGCCACTCATTGATAGTGAACACAGGTACTATAAACAACAACAATGTACCTCTGGCATATTTCACGGTTCAGACACGAAAAGAAAGAGCCACCAATCTCCTTGCAGTAAAACAAAGTTATTTTCCCCCTTGGCATGCATGGCTAGTGTCTATTAGCTACCTCGTATGTTAAGGAAAGAAAATGTTATGTCCTTCTTTGTCGAAGGTATCTGAAGTGTTTTTGAATACATGTGAAATATCAAAATGCTTCCATCTTTTTTGTTTACTTTTCTCAACACTACACAAGCAACAGTGACCTTGGCCATTAAAAAAGAAAAAGAAAAGTCTATCCACTCCGTCTCTAATGATACTTACAATTAGTCGTGTGTATTTAAAGCTCTGTTAATAATCTAGAAGCGGAGGGCGAACTCAGTAATTTAGTTCTTTGGTTTCAGGCATGATCAAGAGTAGTGTTTTTGTTTCTCCTGTCTTATGCCAAAATATTATATGTGAGAAATGCTGATGGGAATGGATTGTTGCTGTATATGTATGTAAACATACCTGTATATGTGTTTATATGTACGTTACTTGGGAGTTTTCCTGGGCTGTGTCATTAGGAGAATTTCACATAGAAAAAGCAAGGATATCCCACCAGAATGTCAGTGGGGTACACAGCCAAAGAAAGAGGGCAGAGAGCCCACTTTGGTACACCTGCAGTAGATGGTGCACGTGGGGCTTATCTTCTCCTCCGAGCCAGAAAGCCTGGCTAATGTGCCCCCCGCTGTGTGTCAGAGCAAGGCAAAATTGGAAATTAATCACCCAGTGCTACCAAAGCAGATCGCTGAGTGCCTTTGACAGCCTCCTCTCTGTATTTCTAGATGGCTGAGAATCAAGTAGTTGCACATCAAAATATGAGGTTTTTTTTCTCCTCGCTTGTTGGCGCAGGTTCCTTATCCGTCATCATTCCGTGTCTTCAAAGCCCTGAGAGATGCCGCCGTCGTCGGGCAACAAAGGATGCCATGCACGGCGGCTCAGAACTTGAGTTGTTACAACAGATGCTGTTTTATGTTTTGCCAAAGAATGGCCCCTTTTATTTCCGTCATGAATGCGGCCTTTCATTCCGTCTCTAAATGTTTTCCAGTATTAAACCTAACCCTTATCTATCATTCTCTTTGGATGATAGGCCGCCCCTCCGCCTTTGGAGGCAGCATGGCCGTCACCATGTAAATACGGATTTGCAAAAGAAATGGAAACTTCGTGTTCCTTACTTTCCAGCTCCCGCTGATTTCTTGGTAGGGGTGGTGGGGCTGCATTTCAAGGTCAGAGTAGCCGAGCCAAGCTATTCCAAACATAAGAAAACATGCTGACGTGGAAATGAACAATTTTACCCTGCGAAACCTCTCTGCTCACGGGTGTAGGAAGTTTAGAAAAGATTGCTGGTTGGGAAAAGCCGTTAGGGAAACAGAGCGAGCCAGCCAGCCCAAGATTATTTATTCCTATGTTTGTTTCTTAAAACAGAACACAGAAGGGCTGAGGAAGGCAGAACTAACGTAATTTATAGGAAGGGAGGCCCTTCTGCAAAGCAGTGAATGGAATTCGCTCTCTCCGGGGGTGTAATCGAGGGGGACTCCCCAGACACCTGAGGTTCTCCAGGCAGAGGCTGTACCAGTGTCTTCACTGCCTCTGTGGTTTTCGTCCTGATGAGAAGGATTCAGAATTATTCATGAAAGTTGCTTGGATGAAATTTTGAAGGTGGTTCTACTCCTGCTCACAAATTGAATGGTGCAGCAGTATTGTCCTCGAATCCTGATTTTCCACAGTGTACCAGCACTTTCTTCTCTCGGGGCATGCGGGGGCTCACCGGACTTCCAAACCGGGACTCCTCCCACTGAAGGCCCCGGGAGCACTCGGGGTTTGTTTGCTCGGTCCATCTGCTTGTTTTGCGGCTTTATTTTGCCTTTTCGGTGCCACGCCACCGTACTGGTGATACAGGGCGTAGGGGAAGGAGGGGAGAACACTCACTCTGGGAGGTTCACAGATTACAGGCAATGCTCCGGGTACGAACATAGCAGGGAAGATGGGAAAAATGCAAAGACAGGAAAGATGAAGTACTCTAGAGATTTTCACAGATTTCAGTGACCGACGTCCAGTCCTTTCTGTTTCCCTCTTCCTGTCCCTGGTGGGAATTATCAACACAGCGGCCATCGACATGCTGGGGATACACAGGAGAGGGATCTCTGAAGAAAGCACGAAGCCACTAGCCTGTGTATAGGCTGGGTATGCTTTGGACCCATGCTCAGTTACTATTTTTGATTAAGAGCCTGGAAACCACCATCTGGGCAATCGGGCTCCTGCATTAACTCGCGATGTTGGCTAAACCCACCGGCAGCTGGCTGAGTACTATTTAAACTGGGTACTAAGATAGGAGTAGATCCTGACAGGCGGTAGTTAAGGGACACTCGTCTATTCTACCCGTGTCAATGGTAATGATACTGTAATTCTCTCCAAAATATGGTCCTTCTCCTGTGTTTTGACAGGCGGGTTGTTATTCCCAGGGTCTGTATTATTAGCGATACATAGACTAGGTTCTGATATACATATATGCATATGCATGTGTTTAAATGGTTGTATATATTTATGGAAGAATTCATGAAAGTCAGTCATCCCTATTTATCATGTACACTCACAAGAAGCACTTTCTTGCGCGATGGAGAAAAATGTGGGAGACATTTGAAGAACAGTAAGCCCAGGAGAAGTTGATTCATTTATTTTCCAGAACCTGACTTTGCGTTTCTACCAAATAATTCGTAGGGACCAGGCAGAATCTAAATAATTTCTAGGTCTTTAGTTCTGTGATTCCAACCTTCTAAACAGAAAATGAAAACAGCGTCGCAGACACATGGACCGGATTAGCGGTTAAGAGCGTAAGCTTTGGTGTCAGGTTTACTTTAAACACAACTGCAATTTCTGCCTTAGAAGAGTTCTGTGACCCTGTGGAATTTATTAAACCACTTTGGACTTCAGTATCTGTCACTGTAAAATGGGAAATTGTATTAGTAGCCTAACCCTATAGAGTTGCTGTATGCATTGACTGGGAGAGGCAAGTAAAGCATTTTGCAGGAGAATGACTATTATAAAAATGTTAGCGGCTATTATTGTGATAATTATGAAAGTAGCAGAGACTGAAAAAAGTAAGTCAGCAAAATGGAGGGAAGTTGATTTCTTTGCACTGTCTGGTCTGAAAAGTGTTGTCTGGATAGATTTTCCCCATCCTGGGGAAAGTGAGGTCATGCATTTCTTTGTAAAGTATACAAGGAATTGAGGAGATATTTGGGTTGAATCACTGAATTTCTATTAGCCCTGATTATTCCCACAAATGACTCTTGGTTTTAGGTAAGGAAACGTGCATTATTTTAATATGTTCATTAGCAGTGTTGGGGTGTGTGTGTGTGTGTGTGTGTGTGTGTGTGTGTGTGTGTGTAAATCATCTTGGTATTTATGTGTCCATGAGAAAAAGCCAGGGGCTATGGGTGCCTGCCAAGGCAGGAGTTTGGGTTCAAATATAGGCTCTAATAACATCATTGTGTTATCATTTAAACTTGGCAGTCTCAGTTTACTTCTTGGTACAGTTAGCGCTTTGGCTATTAAATTGTCTCCGTTCTAACACTGTCCTGGGATTCTATGATTCCTTGTCAGAAAATGGTCCCATGAATGAAAATGAAGGATGAACCTCATTCTCGTCTGGTCCAGTGTTTCTCGACTTAGAACTTCTCAAATTAGAATTGGAAATCTCCAAAAGTCCAGACAAGTTCGACTCAGTCAGCAACCTCACCACCTTCTAGCCACCAACGTTCTGATCAAAGCAGTGGTGTCCCTCCAGCCACCCCCTGCAGTCCCAAACCCAAAAGAAGTACACTAGGAACGAACCACGTGTCAGGTGCTGTGCTCGATACTAGAAAACTAAGACAGAAAAGATACATCATCCCAGTGAGCAAGACACTTAATATTTTATGTATTTTTAAATGCCAGGAGAGCATGCAGGAAAAGCACTAAGCATTCCTGGCAGGGGCTGATAACTTTCCACATAGATGTCCTCGTCACGTAGATGTCCTTGTCGATGAGGTGATGACAATGGCATGATGGGGTGGTAGACATTCCCAAGCCTGGGGAGCAACATTTGCAAAGACACAAAGCGATGGCAAGTGTGGATGCACTCAGAGAGCAGCAAGGACTTCATTACTGTGGAAGGGAATTGAACACATCGGCCGAGGACAGACTTGCTGTCAGGTGGTCTGAGTTCGAGTACCGGTTCTGTCACCTAGTGGGGTGAAATGCTCAAAAGATTGTTTAACCCATCTGCTTCCATTTCTTCATCTGTAAAATGAGAATGATAAGGCATGGTGAGGATATATTTTTGGAACATACTCTGTAAATGGCTCTTTTTATTAGCACGAAGCAGAGAGGTTAGCGAGACGATAGAGAACGGACAAACTGGAGTGGAAGACAGCAACCTGACCATGGTGAAGGCCGTTCTGCACACGCTTTGCCAAAAAGGGCGTTTTATATGATGCTGATGGGGAGTCATCACGTGATTTACACTGGAGAGTCTGGTGGCCATTTTCATAGCATAGAAAAGGCAGATACGGAAAAGGGCAAATTGGAGGAAAAGAATCATTTTCTACAGAAAAATTGAGTTGTGAAATATGCCAACGTTCTGCCTAGGTGACTGGGTGAATTGTGGCCATCGACACCTGAGGAGGAGGTACAAGTTGCTGGGAAATGTGGTCAGTTTTGTTGAGCTGGACGGCGGCCGCGAGACCTCAGCTGGAGATGTTTAGTGAAGGCTCAAATACCGAACAGTGTCTCAGAAGGAAGTCTGGAATGATGCTGTCCAACAGAAGCCTGATGGAAGCTTCTCTAGTAGCCACTCCAAAGAAGAATGTAAAGAAATAGTTGACATTGATCTTAATGATACATTTAATTCAAGACAACGGCTCTAAAATGTTATTTTAGAGCAATATGATCAATGCAAAATTATTAACAAGACATGCTATTTTTTTAAATTTTTGTGAAGTCCGAAACTCAGTGTATACTTTATGCTGAGCACACCTCAAGGCATACTGCTAGTGCTCAGTGGCCACAATGTGGGTCACCCCTGCCATGGGCACAGTGCACTTTTAGAACACGGTAATGGATTGAATTTATCCAACAATTTCTAGTTGAGAGATTCCAGGCACTGTGATAGGAGCTGAGAATTCAGAGGTGAACAACACAGACACAGTTTCTTCTTCATTAAACTTTCGAGTTATTAGAGGACCGGGCTTCCGTTAGCCTGAAAGTTCTCTTTGTGCACAGTAGATAAAGGCATGGCCTCTGGGCAGAGTTGTCCCATTCCCCGGATCACAGGGTGCAGAAGACATTTCTCTGCCTCTTCACCTCTTTTGCTCGGAACCTCTGCATAGAAAAGAGTGCACCAGGACACCAGTGGGGACTCTGCAGGGAAAACAGATACTTCCAAGTCATTGAAAGAAAACGGGCTGAGTATTGTAATGGAGGAAATTTTTGTAAGGGGGTCTTGGTTGTGCAAAAGTCAGAGAAGCCCACCTGAGGCTGAACGGTGACCAGAAATAAGACCAATGGAAAGATGAGAGGGTACTTCTCAGGGTGGCTTGTGGAATGAGGAGAAGTTCAGATCATGTGTGGGAGTAAAAGGGTGATGGGAGATGAGATTGGGGAGTCCGGGAGCCCCTCTAAAGGGTGGGTAAGAGGAGCAAGGAGCAGGCAGAGTTCTGGGCGCCAGTACCGTCAGTGGTCGCCTCAAGGAGTTGAGTAGCAGGAGCATTCGAAAATACACAACAAAAACCAAAGACAGCGAATGTCATAAAAGGCACTGAGAGAAAGAGAAACTATGGTCTGTGAAAGGTAACCAGCGTGATCTCAGGCGCAGAGGGGAAGTCAAGGAAAAGGAGGGCTTTAGGATAACTGTTGACTCAGAAATGGAGGCGGCTCTGAGGACTCTGGTGAGCACAGTGACGAGAGCCCAAGTGGCGATGCTGGAAGAGTGAACGGAGCATGAAAACCAGAAGATACTTTAAAGAAGGCTGGCCATTGGGAAGTGAATCAAGAAGATAATGCCATTAGAAGAAGAAAAGTTGTTTGCTGTCTCCTTTTGTTTTTGTCCTGCCTCATAGGACGCCAGCCTGTCTCCAAAACATCTGTTTCCTTCATTCGCTCTCCAACACTACTGCACCAAAGCAGAGAAATAACCTATGGAAAAGATTAATTTTGCATTCATTCGGTAAATACTGTTGAGCACTACTTCGGGCCAGGAGCAACGCAACAGCTACAGTGAAACAGTGGCTTTATTGAGAATTGATTATGTGTCAATCTCTCTTCCCACGTTTTGATGGGTATCACCTCATTCGCCCTCCCCCAAATCCTCATTGGGTACAAACCATTGTCCCGTCTTACCAATGAGAAAAACTGAGACTCGGAGAAATTGAGTTGCTACCTGAGGCACGTGGTTACGTCAGCGGGGTGTGCTGGGTCTGGACCACCCGCTCATAACCATCATGGGACCTGCCGACATAAGACAGTCCGAGGATTTGGTCCCTTATCACTTCTTGTTGCAACTTTGGTCAGAACTCTTCTCTTGAAATTCTTCCCTAATTAACCCAAGCATCCCAGGGCACTGAATCTACTTTTGTCACTATTCTTCCTTCGAGTCGCTTACGTCGTTTTCATTGGGTAGTGCCGTGTAGTGTTCCAAGTTCACTTGGACGTGGGTCTCGTACCAAATCTTTATCGTCACTGGTTCAGCACCTGGCAGCTGTCAGAACCCTTCCAACTCTGAAATTTTCTAACTTTCTATGTTTTTATTTTATCATTTTAATGGGAGGATCACATAGGGTTAGTTTCTCTACTGAGACAGTCTTGACGTGCGAATCATGGCCAGGTGCAGCGTCCTCTCTCCTGCGGCTCTCTCTTTAGGATCCTCTCTTTTCTCTCTCTGTCTAGTTCCGACAGTGCTGATGAGATGACCAAAGGTACGTGGCCTGATGCCAACTGTCATAGAAAACATGAGCCAGGTATCACCAGTGTTTCACAGAGACCTACATTCCAAAGGATCTCATCAGAGCATAAGAGCTCTTCCGGATAATTAGTAATTGGTCCTCACAGCACCCCTGGGAAGTGCCTGGGTACGCAGCAAAGATACACAGAGCGTAAATGAGCTTCTCCGGAGTGCAAGACAATTTCCTCCTCAGTGAAATGGGGACAATTATAGTGATCCACCTTACAGGGGTGTCAATTATTCACAATCTAAAAGCCCTGGGAATTATAACCTGCACTAGGAATAGTACACATGGCACACTTGTATCGGACTTAATTGGCATTCTCCTCTCCCGTACCCTGCTATCTGCAAATCACGCCACAATGACACCCCTGGGTTTACCTTGGGTCCTGGTTATTGACATGGAGCCCGTCTCTCTGCATCAAAGATCTGCCTGGATCACACCAGAGGATAGAAGAACAAACCCATCACGTGTTGATGAGCCCATGACAAGCGACCTAAATGGAATTCTGACAGGCCTTCCCAGCCTTGTACATAAACATAATTAATCAACACAGAATGCACACTCAATAAGTTACAAGTCAAGCAGAGCCCAAAGTACGAGGAGGCTAAAGGGAAAAGCCAACAGATCTTGTCGGAGGATAGGAATCGTAAAAGCCCACCCGAATGGAGAAGGCACAGATGGAATATTCCATGTCAGCTCCCCTGAACAAGCGCCTCCCATAACCCACCCGCCTTGGGGCCCTGTTCGTTTGGACCTTTTTTGTCTCCCTCCTCTTCCCCATCCTCGGCCCCCACCGCTGCGGTGTCACTCTTCTGTCTCTCCGATGAGTTGCAATGGTGAGCCCAGGGTGAGGACTCTATCCTATATGTTATTTTGATTCAATTAAATCTGAAACACAGTTACAAAAACAAAACCATTTCTGCTTCAGTGCTCTTCACCTGTGGTAACTGCTGATGCATTTCGTTGTTGGCTCGTTTACGCTTGGACCCCTTCCATTTTCTTTGTTTGCACATTTCTTTATACACCTCCTCATTTCATGCAGCGGTTCTGATTTTACTTGTTCTCGCACAGACTAGTGAATCGTCCTCTCCAGAGGTCACCGCAGGAGTGACTCTAACAATACGTGTAAATAAGTTTTAGGTAAGAGAAATCTTCCATATTTTACACTGACCACATGAACCCCCAGCTCCCCTAAAGAGATGTGGGGCAGAGCGGGCACCTGGGTGGCTCAGTCGGTTGAGCGTCTGACTTCGGCTCAGGTCATGATCTTGCGGTTCGTGGGTTCGAGCCCTGAGTTGGGCTCTGTGCTGACAGCTCAGATTCTGGGTCTCCCTGTCTCTCTGCCCCTCCCCGGTTCGTACTCTACCTCTCTCTCTAAAAAAAATAAATAAACATTAAAAGAGAGAGAGAGAGAGAAAGAGAGAGAGAGATACAGGGCAGGGATGCAGTCCAGCAGTTGTAGAAGGGTCCCCAAAGTTATGATCATCAGATACAGAGTCAGAAGCAAGTGAAAACTGATAAACTATCTGAAGAAATGTCTCTCAACATATAAGCTAAATCAACTCTTGCTAGAAAATACCAGCACCTAATGCTTTTTATCCCCCAAAATATGCAGTGATATACTCTCAACTTGGACTTTTTTGAGGGTGGAGAAGAGCCAATGCTGTCACCTCGATGATTTCCAGAGAAGTTGAAAGAACTGAAACAGATCATGTCTTGCTATCAAAAAGGAGGCAGAGAGAGAGGGCCAGGGAAACTAGAGCCAACAGGTCTTGAAACAATTGCACAAACTCCTCAAACTTAAGTTGCTAGAAAGTTCCATGGTTGTTTTTAGCCGAACACTTGTCCCACGATAGTAAACCTAACCCTTGGTTGATTGCCTGCATCAAGGAGAAACTGGTTCAGTGACCGAGGTGGAAATTTTTATATTTGCCTTAGAAAGAGCAGGAGTGACTATACACATTTTAATTCTAAAGCTGCACTGCATAATAATAATAATGAACAATAATCGTAATAAAGCCCTAAAAATACAAAGCATTTTTATAAATACAACAAGAAATGATTTCCAGGACTGTCTTTCCAAATGCAACAGTGCAAGAGCGTGGCTAGAAAGTCATCCATTTTGGAGCTAAACAGAGATGCTTCATCTCAATTCCTTTGCATTAAGTGAGAAAATAGAGCATGCCAACCCCAGAAATCAACACGAACTCTGTTTCGTGAGCTTAAGAAACATTTTCAGGAGCTCAGACCGTTGACATCGAACAAGAGGAAATTTAAAAAATTCCACCCAGAGCTCACAGTGGTGTCCACAGTGGGCGTGGAGACAGACAAGCATGCGGTCGGGAATAGTCAGGCTCAGAGTGAGCCTGTCAATGCCGATTTCAAAACACTCTGTCATGCTGTTAGGAAAAGCCTCATTATGAAGAAAAACTCTGCATTGGGGTGGTGGATAAAAACAAACACAGTATCTAACCTTTATTGGTTAATGCTTTCTTGATATTTTGTGCAACACTTTAAAGACAAGGTATTGTAGGAGATGTGAGAATTTAGAAACCAAGAAATATATTGACTTATACAACAGAAATGCATAACAAATTTGTATAAGCACCAAGCTATGATACATTTTTGTGCCTGAGTTGTCCAATTTAGGTCTTTACATATTTTAAGGTTACTGTCAGTCCTCCATATCACTTCTGTGCTGTATAAATCTGGTGAACGAAGGGCCCAGGGCATTCATATATTATTTATTCATTTACTTGCAAGATTTGTCTAGCATACAGTCTCCAAATAGCTAACAGCATTTTGCTGGGGTACGCTACACTTGCAGTGTTTAGCATTAGGACGTTTGGAAACAAGCAAGGAAGTAAGAAATTACTTCACCTCTTTGTCTACAAGACAAAACAACATGGATTTAATTTAATGAATTTCAATTAGGAAAAAAAGATGAAGGGATAAGAGAATTTAAACGTTTTCTAAAGTTTATTTTCAAGAGAGAGAGATAGAGAGAGAGAGAGAGAGAGAACAAGAGAACAAGCAGGGGAGGGACAGAGAGAGAGAGGGAGAGAGGAATCCCAAGCAGGTTCTGCGCTGCCAGCATAGAGCTTGACGTGGGGCTCGATCTCACAAACCATGAGATCATGACCTGAGCTGAAACCAAGAGTCAGATGCTTCACTGACTGAGCCACCCAGGCGCCCCATAATTTAAACATTTCTAATTCCTGTTCTGAAGCATGATATTTCTATGTCCCTAAAGATACCAAGATGATATTAATATTGGATGTAACAGCCTAATAAGACACTATCCTTGGCTGGACTCGATGCCGACCACATTTCAAGGAAGGGTTAGTCAGGTGATAAAATGTTTCTAGGCCTACACACAGCAACAGGAGAAAATTTCTGATTCATTCATCCATCCTTTCATTCATTCTGATGAGCAGTCTCCAAAGATTTGTTTCTGGTCCCCCGAGAGCTCTGTTTCTTACAGTTGCCTGTATCCACCTATTCCCTCCAGTGCCTCTCTGTGTGATTTTTAAAGTAAATATCTCAGGATTTTAAATACATCAAAGTCTCAATAAGGTAGTCCTATAGAATGTCACATGTGGGTTGAAGGATGAGATTTTGGGGGCCCAGAGAGAGAAAACAGGACGGTCAATGTCCTATCAGGTAGCTGCAGATTGGAGGTAGAACCCTAACATCTCATTCTTATGGAGCTTCCTCCAGCCAAAGCTTCTTGTATGCGTTAGGGAACAAACACGGATTCAGCGTTGTCAGGTAAAGTCAGCGTTGTCAGGTAAAGTCAGTGCTAACATCCAAGGTCAGTGCTAGGGGTTTGTGCGTATCCCATAGAACTGTTTGAGTTGAAATAGCTCCTGCAGGGGCAGGAGGCCCCATATCCCACTTGGACCTTTCCTGTAAAATGAGCGGGAAATAGAAGTTTGGTTCCAAGGTGTTTCCTGTGCAGATAAAAACCTGGTCACCGAGTCACTGGGCTTTAAGCACCATGTTAAAGAGAGCTGGAAGTTGGGGTCGTGTGCTTAAAGAATAATTGGAAATACTTGAAGCTCTCTGCCCCAGAGGATCTCACAGGCCTTTCCAGCCTTACCTCTGTGGAGATGGCTCGTAGGACACTGCCAATGCCTTGGAAGGACTTCACACCACGTCTCGTCAATGACAGCTTGCGTTCACAGGACCTCCCTGTGATAGCAGCCAAGTGATCTGGCCAGGATTTTTGTTCCTGAACTCATTCTTTGCTGATAAAGTTGTACCCATTCTGTTGCCAGTTTCTGCACCCTAAAATTCTCCCAGGATCCCACGGCTGGCTCTGGCTCTCACTCAGTGCTGCTCGATTTGAACTGCTACGTGGGACCCTGGAACCCCGACCGAGCTTTGTATATCTCTACCTGTTCTTCCCCGAAACTTGGGCCTCCAACTAAATTAGTAAGGTTGTCTAATTTTGTTCCAAGGTTGCATGTACTCAAACCACAAAGCGATGTTTTCTCTCTACATTTATTAAATGAAAGGTTTTGTGTCCAAAGAATTGTTCTGAGGAAGATTATTTCCTATCGCCCATTCCTTCCCCCTGATATATCTCTTCCGCAACACAAAACACATGGCAGCCACGCGTAAGGAAGCTGACTGAGTCTTGGAAGGGTAGCTCCGACCCTGTCACCAACTATTGGCTTGCATTTAGGCAAATCTTTAAAATCTTTTTGAGTTGCAGCGTCCTCACAACAAACTGAAGAACATCTATCCACCATGGGAGCAATATATGTAATAAGAGAGTTTGGAAAAATATTTTACGGGGCTATCTACGAGCAGACCGGTGCAAGTATAGAGCAGCGTGGAGGTTAAGCGCGTCATTGCCGCTCGTTTGGTCCTTCCTTTCTCCTCTTCTCTGTTTTGGCTTTTGTTGAGATATCTTAGTCATGTGACTTGCTTCACTGAGTGAACTGCCACTGTGTCTCAGGAACCGTGATAGGTCCTGGGATTCTGAAGCTTAATAACACAGGTCCCTCCCTTTAAATAGCTGGTGACCCCCTAGAAGAGACACGGCAGATGAGAGATTACCTGTTGAAGACCCCAACGAAGATACCTGTATGAGCTTTCGTCTTCATCAAAGGCTTCCTGGATGACGTGATATTTCACAGGAGGGGTGCAGGAAAAAAAAAAAAAAAAGCCGGGGACGGCCAGGTGAAGAAGCGAGGAAACCTACCTCCATCGAAAGTGGATCCTGCGTGCGGAAGCTCAGGGGTAAGATAGCTTTAAGGGTTGGGAATCGGAACTGGCTCCGTGTTGCTGCAGCACGACATGAGGGGTGGAGAGCGCGCGCAGCCTACGAGGCTAGAATGGCGTTCGGGGCCCTTTCCAGTCACAGTACAAATCTTGGTCTTTGTCCGAGGCTTGAGCAAACAGTACTCTGTAGTTGCTCACCGCGGCTGTCTCAAGAGAAACCCAGTTGGTGCCGTGGATGTGTGCAGACGTGCTGGGCTTGGGGACCAGTTGCTATATCATAGTTTCCATTTTGAGATTATCCGGATTTGTAGCCTCCCGCCCCCATATATATACATACATTAACTGGTGGGGCCACATCCTTCAACATGACTTAAGTGTTAATCCATCTCAAAATGGGAGTAATTTGAGTTGCTAAAAATCAGTAGATGTTCAGCAGTCTGATCTGAATGAGTGATGGGATTAAAATCCAAATGAGGAAATGGAACCTCACACTCTAAAACCACAAGCACAATGGCCATTAAATTGGATGCAGTTTTGTCGTCATTATGTCATGGACGAAACAGGTACAGCAACCAAGATTGTCATTTCATGGTATTTATTTTAAAAGACCTGAAGGAGGAGCTTCTGGGTGGCTCAGTTGGTTAAGCATCAGACTTGATTTTGGCTTAGGTCATGATCCCCATGGTTGCGGGGTCAAGCCCTGTCTTGGGCTCAGCGCTGACTGTGGAGCCTGCTTGAGAGTCTCTCTCTTTTCCTCTGTCCCTCCCACCCCCACCCCTGCTCACACGCTCTCTTTAAAATAGAAATAAGTAAGTACATAAATAAAATAAAGGCCTGTGGTTTTTATTAAAAATTTCCAGTCCCTGTTTCTGTAACATGTCAGTCATGTTAACAGTGTTTTATGAACCCAGGCAATAAAGATTCCTGATGTGCTCGGTACTTACAGACACTCCGTCTCCTCCTCAACCCCGCCCCCTCCCTCTGCCTCCTTCTTTTGCTCTTCGTTGCAAGTAATCATTTCTTCTTTTTTTCTTTTCCCATGCAACCTTTGGCACTGATCTCGTCAGGCCTTCAGAAATCATTTCAAAGCCTCTTCTTGCTTATTTTTGGAGACAGAGTTTCACCCCAGGGGAATTAATTTCCTGACCTCTCCTGGTTCCTAATAACTAGCACACCCACTCAAACCCACATCTATGCAATTATGGTTTACCCATAATCTTTGGAAATTAGTTAAAATTACTTAAAAATATTTCTCTTCTATTTACATGGGAATAACAACCCAGGTTCACTTCCTCGCGTTTCCTCCTCCAGGTTAAACTGAACAATTTCTTGTGCTTCGTGCTCGAGGAGACTTGAAATAGATAATTTGAAGACTTTCCTACCCAGCTACCCCTGTGGAAGTACATAACGATTATTCTTTTGAGATCGGTACCCCTGTAGTTAGAAGAATCTTTCACTTCTCAGTAAAGCAATTAGTAGTAACATTAAATCCGAAGGTCCTTTTTGTTTTTCTTTTTTAATAACAAGAGTTTTTACCATGCTCTCTCTGTTTGAAACTATACTCAGAGTTCTGCAATTTATGTTTTAGCTTCCATAATGTTGGCGAGATATTAATATATGCATGAAGAGTTGCCGTGAACATAATTACAGTGGCAAAGTGATAAACAGAGAGCTATTTTGCCTGGTAATATTATGTATTTAACAGGTTTATTTGTTCAACAGTTTTAACTTTAATTATGTTTTGCCATTTGGGAGTTTTAGACATGTAGCCATCATAGCCCTTCTCTGGCTATTAGTCTAAGAAGATTGCATTCATTATAAAAATAATCCGTATTTGTTTATTTAATTTTTTTTCCTTAATGCCTTACAAGTAAACTAAAAAATGACAACTTTCTTTGCTGCTGGTATCACGTGCCTCATTTGGATGCTAAACACATCGTTTTCCGTCCCTACGTGTGGCAGGGGAAGGTGCTGAATAGGGCTTTGGCCCCAGGCCTGCTGGGTCTCAGGAGCTGTGCTGGGTTCTCTCTCACAGACTTGGAGTTCCGTGTTAGGTGTCCCCCCACACGCCGGCTCCAGAGCCTTCTGAGACTCTCCAGTGCTTTGGGCAGCACACAAACAAAAAATAAACAGGCAGCATGTCCCGAAGCTGAAAAATGGGTACAGAGGGCCAGTCTTCCTACCGGCCAGGGCAGGCCTGCGCTCCACCAAGAGTCTCTCTGCAGTTCACCCTTTCAGGCAGTGAAGAGGGGATCGGAGGACACCCCAGCAAGGTGAGTTTGTAAGAATGTAATGGGCTCACATTCGGTCACCGAAGTTTCGAGAAACGGGCCGGTTTCTCTTTTGGCAAATTGACTATTACACGTTGGGCTCATTACGTCACGCAGAGTGCCGTGTCCGCTTCAGGACCCAAAGCCTTTTTCCTCCCCGAGATTGTTCAGGCGCCTCCCTCCGCCGCCCTCTTTTGGCTGAGACAAATGATTTCTGCAGTGAAGTCTTTCGATAAAAGCGGATTTTTTCCCACATATCTGGTCTAATGGCACATTTTATTTGGCCTGCATCGTGTTGTTTCTGGAGGTACAACATGCATGCAGTCAAGGGCACAGATCTCGGGTGTACGGTGTGACAAATCACACTCAGGACGCGGCACGTCAGGGTGCCCCACGAGCCTCTCTCATGTCTCCCTCCCGGGGCTCTACCTTCTCCCCTGGTAACTCACACAGAGGTATTTATTTATGTTTTGATAAAAAGCAGACTTAAGGTAAAAAAAAAAAAAAGACAGTGACAACTTCCCGATAGCGTATTGGTATTAATTTTGTTATTTTGGCGTCAAGTGTTTAAGTCCACTTGTTCATCCCTGATCAACACAGCTGCAAAGCACCAGGTACAAGAAGAGACACAAGTTCTTCCTCATTTGCTCATCAAACAAACATTCAGGGTCATACGTAGAATGTGTGAGTTGCAGGAAATAGATTAAAAAACAAAAAAATAAAAAAAAAAACACCGAAAACAAAAAAACAAAACAAACGCACCACAGACCCTGCCCTGTAGGGTTTTGTAGTTATGACCCTTTGCCTGTTATTTTAGCCATGGTTGCAAATGTGTGTATGTGTGTCACATACACAATACACACATGCACACTTAGACATGCTCCCACGCACACATTCAAAGGTTTTGTTTATTTTTTTCCTTTTCTCCTCATACGTAAAACTACTAAAAAAAAGAAAAAAGGAAGATTAACGACGTGGTCATTATGTTGGATGAGCCAGATCAGTGGCTTCCGCGAGGTTAAAAGCTTCCTATAAAAGCCACCGAGTCTGCAAGCATTCTTCCGCTCCTGGTAGATTTGCTCTGGTATCTTGGGTATGCACCTGGTTGGCTTATGACTGCCTTCTACCTCTTCAGTTTGGTACCTCCTTTGGGCCACACGCTTGGTTCTTGCTGACCTGTTTCCTGGAGTGAGTTTCCATTTTTCTCTTGGCCCAAGCTCTGAAGCCGATGTACCATCTCCTTAGACAACTCTGGCTGCGGGCACCCAGGTCTTGGTTACACCTCACTGCTACCTCAACAAAAGTAGAGTTCCAGTTGTGGGCCCTTGCTGTCACAAATTTCTCTTGGCATAAATATTTGCATTTATAATAAATTTTCCAGGTCTCTTGATTTCACCAGAAAATCCAACATTTTCTTTGTAAATTCTCTTTCCTTGGAAATTTCCATGGAATTCTCTTGAAGAATTTCTTTATGACTTACCAGGTTGGTAAGTCAAAGATTCATTTTTCGGTCTTGAATCGAGTTTTTTCTTTTAATACCCTTGAAGTAGGATGCTTTATGGTAGAACTCCTGTCATAAGAACATGGACCTTGGGGCACCTGGGTGGCTCAGTTGGTTGATCCTCTGACTTCGGCTCAGGTCATGATCTCGCAGCTCATGAGTTCGAGCCCTGCATCGGGCTCTGTGCTGACAGCTCAGACCGTGGAGCCTACTTCAGATTCTGTGTCGCCCTCTCTTTCTGCCCCTCCCCTGCACTCTTGAGCGCGCGCGCTCTCTCTTTCTCTCTCTAAATAAATAAAGTAAAAAGAAAAGAAAGAACATGGACCTTTAATGAGGTCAACAATCCCCAATTACGCGCGCACGTGCGCGCGCGCACACACACACACACACACTCCTAGGCTTATATACACATAATGGCTTTACAGCTTTTGCAATAGTTGTTTAGCTATTAATTATTCTTCCACTTTTAAAGTGGAGCTAGGACCCTACCGTGAACTTGTCAAGCTTTTTCCCTTTACAACTTTGGCTTCAGTTTGAAAGGAAATGTAACCGATGAAGCCATTGCTGTGTATCACGAGTTATGGGTATCTGGCATGGATTAAAAGGAAAGAAACATATCATAGGAATATACGTAGGTTATGTATATACTTACATATATATGGAGGAAAAACATCAGTCTGGACTCAGAGAGTTGAAATACCATAGCTTTGTTATTCTTTTCCTTGTTTGTGCCAGTTTGAATTATTTGGTTCTATTTTTTGTGCCTCTCTGCAATTAGTGGGGTATTTAGTTACGACGTAGAAGAAATTGAAGCTGAGTTCATATAACTAAGCTCGTTCCATCCTATAGAGATAGAAAGAGTAATCCAATGGAAACAATTTCTTCTCCTTATTCTTGTGCTTTCTTTGAGCTTTGAGGGCGTGAGGTACTTGTGCCTGTGGTGTAATCTTAGATTCTTGGTACTCTGGAGGGTAGTCCACAGCTGAGCCTACAAAATGACGACTTCGTTCTTGGCGGCACTCTGTCATTGCTCATGTCATAGCTCTTCAGATGCATCATATAAAGGGTACACCTTGTGGTGTGTAAAAATACACCATGATAATCACTTATTCATCTCACCTCTGAGCGGTTTTTTGGAAAATAGATATTCTCTGAGAAACAGAATAGAATTTCAAATCTTAGCAAACTCATAGACAATGATTATTTAAGGAAAACCACGTTTTGGTGAAAAGTCCCTTGTTGCTTAATTTTGTCACGTGTAGAATTTGCTTCTGGCATTGGGTTGGTATTTTGCAGAACATACTAGAGCCATAAATATTGCCCTTTGTGTGTCCTCAAAATCTTTTAGAAGCTGGATGCGTTCGGGAGCCCGGGTGGCCCAGTCGGTTAAGCATCCACCTTCTGCTCAGGTCATGATCCCGCCTCACGGTCTGTGGGTTCGAGCCCCAAATGCGGCTTCCTGCTGTCAGTGCAGAGCCTGCTTCAGATCCTCTTCTGCCCCTCCCCAGCTTGCATGCACTTTCTCTCTCTCAAAAATAAATAAACATTACATAAAAATATAAGCAGGGTGTGCTTCTCTCAGAAATGTATTTTGGACTCATAATTTCAAATTGCTGATGGATACACATATAAGCTGGTCTTTGACCATGTCTCCTACATAATTTAGTTCTTTGAGCAATTTTTATTCTACAAATTTATGACTTCTTCATAGTTTTCATTCGTTCAGTGCTCTGATATACCAGATATGGTGATCTAAGAATAAGCTGATGTTTTCCTCTGACGTTTGCTAGAGTCGAATCAGAGTGAATTGTTGCTCAGTCTTCCCCTTTCAATATGCGTATGTACTTACAGTTTTCAGTAAGTTAACATGTTCCTTTAAAAATTTAACTAGAACTCTCTTTTGAGCATTTCTGACATATTAGGTGAGAATAGCGTCAGTTTAAATTTCGTTTTCCTTTAAAGGGCACCTGGGTGACTCAGTCAGTTAAACATTTGACTCTTGATTTCCGAAGTCATGGTCTCACCATCATGATCTCATGGTCATGAGATCAAGCCCTGCACTGGGCTCTGCATGGGGCGTGGAGCCTGCTTAAGATTCTCTCTCTCCTTCCGCCTCTGCCCCTCCCCTGCTTGTGCGTGCAGGTGCTCGCTCCCTCTCAAAGGAAAAAAAAAAAAGCTTAAGAATAAGTAAGTAAATAAATAAATTGTTTTCCTTTTAAGGTCATGCGTGGCCGCTTAAAATAAGAAACACGTATGTACGATTGGCATTTTTCTTTAAAATCAAAATTAGTAAGCACGCGCATGTGCAGAACTGGAAAGAAAAGGAGCAAAAATGCATACATTTCTCCTCAAGGTATTCATTGATATTACCGGCACATGAAGCACAACTCAAAACAAGCCCATTTTGCCCATCACACGCTCCCATCGGTGACTTCCCATGAAAGCTGCCGCTCGGTCCTCTGATTAGATACAGGATCAGTGAAGGACCGTGCCTGTGACCCACCACTGGCCACAGAACACCGAAGTCAAAGTAGGTAAACGGAGGCAGTCAAGGGATGTGTTCCCCAATTTTATACTCTCTGTGAATGAATGCTCTTTGCTCTCATGAAAGAAAACTGCCTCGTGTGTGCTGTGTGTTAATGATGAAACATAAATTCAGGGGCGCCTGGGTGGTTCAGTCAGTTGAGTGTCCAGGTTTGGCTCCAGTCACGATCTCGCAGTTTGTGAGTTTGAGCCCCTCATCAGACTCTCTGCTGGCAGCACAGAGCCCGCGTTGGATCCTCTGCCCCCTCTCTCTCTGCCCCTCTCCCCCTTGCTCTCTCTCTCTCTCAAAAATAAATAAAAACAATTTTATAAAGAAATGTAAATCCATAAAATCAAGAAAAGCTTGCAGGAAACAATAGAGTCATCATTTTTGTGTTTTGCACCATTGGCCCTCTGTAATGTCTATTTCTGGGTATGACACGCACGCAGAAAGACTGTCTCTCCAATTCCTTAAAAGGCTGCAGAGAGTATGCGATTCATGACCAATAATGACCAAACAAAAAATGGTTAGTTTTGTGCTCAAGTTTTAGCTTTTTAACTAAATACGGCTGAGTTTGCCCTAAATGGTTTTGCACGGTCGTGGTTAAAATTAGAAAGAGCATGAAAGGGATTTCAGTGGATTCCTACAAAATAATGTCAATATAAGTCCCTCCCACTGATGACTAAGTGATATTGTAAGCAGAAAGTGTATTTATACTATCAAAACTAAAAATATTACCCAACAAATTTTTGCCGGGTAAATTTGGATAGTTGGCTGACTTCAAAGTTGGGTCTCAAGGAGGAGAAAAGTTACATCCTTCAGAACAAATAACCCAGGTTCATGCCTGTGAATAAAACAAAGTTTGTTGACTCAAAGTTATTGAGCTTATAATAAGCTAATAATGAAAACCTGGCTGTATCTAGAATTTAGCAGCTCTTAATAATAGAGTTATTATTAACGTGTTAATAAATGGTATATATTTATTCATACATTTTGTCTGAAACACAATTACCAGCCTCATTATTCTTAGATAAAACAATTCATTGTCTGGATTTTGAGAAAGCTACATGGCATTGTCCAGAATTAAATAAAGATTTTGAAAATCATAAGCAGAGTCTACGAAAAGTCATCCCTGTAACAAACTGAAAAGCGTATCCACGCTCCATAAGTTACTCTGTGCTCTGAAGTTCCAAAACTCAACACGAACTTATATTGCAGAATCAACACATGGTTTCCTTGTAGAAATTACTTTCAATTTTTGAGTAACCTACATAAAGTATCATATTCTCAGGAATGTATATTTTTAAAAAGATAAACAGTCGCTGGCTTCACTGTTTTCAATTATTCCTGTGACTGCTTGGAAGTTCACCCGTACGGTTTTCCACGTTACCACGTGATGTTTAGACATTAAGTTATTGGAATAATTCTATGAGAAAGCGTAGACAGCTGGACTTTTGAGAGGAGTCACTAAGGGATTTATCAAGTAGATAAAAGGCAAAGATGGCCCTCTGAACTTCCACACAATCCCAACCCACTCCTGTCTCTTTTGTGGGGCTGAGGACCCTTAGGGAACCTGGGGGCAGTGGCTTGTGTCCAGAGTTATTGGTTCGTGTAGCCCCTTTCAACCTGAGTTGTCAGTCTGGAGGTCAGTGTTCAGGAAGTGGTCGTTATATGAAAGACATACAAGAGGTGTTGTATTTGGGGTCTGGTCGCGGGTTATCAGGATGTCAAACCACCATCCCAAATCCCCGGCCCTGCAGAGTGAGGGATGTTGGCGACAGCACAGCCAGGTGGAAGTGGTCTCTGGAAGCAAGAGCCTGAGCTCAAGTCCCCATTCTATCCCTCCTAGGTTCCCCAACTTTGAGCAAGGCATTCAACCACTCCAAATCTTGTTTTATTCATGTTTAAAACAGGGATAGTAATGGGCTTGTCTCTTAGGGTGACCATAGAAATGAAATAAAATTTACACTTATAAATGTTTAGCTGTCTGTATTTTATAGAATAAGGATGCAGTAAGTGGTAGCTATTATATTAGAGCTACCTGTTACGTTTTCCTGCATAGAGTATAGAAAGCCCTTATGTGTTTATTCAGAAGTATGAATGTCCAAAGCTTAGCATGACATGATTTTACGTAATTAGCAGATGCCGGCACATTTATTAGGGAGGGATCGGCCAATAAATAACATGCAATTGACCTTTGGAAAGATCTTTTGAAAATCACCCGTGGCTGTGCTTTAGAGAAACATAACCAACAACATAGCTACCATCATAGGTAAAGTCATGCCATTAGGTATTAAGGGAAGAGCGCTGCTGGAATTGAGCCTCTAAGTATAACTTCGATAATACACACGCTAGAGGACTCCCTGTGCTTACGTGATTAAGCGAAGGGTGTTATTATATCAATGCTCAACGGAATCTAGGAGAGTAAGGAGTGAGAAACTCAAATTGTCTGAGAAGCTTACCCAAAGATAACATAGACTGACTTTCTGATATATTGGACCTAATTCTCTTTTACGTGGGGTCATCCCATCACTTTTTCAACCTCGGCACTGAGGAATTTGACTCATGCATATAATGGCCCCCTTTCAGGCAGTATGTATAATGCGATCGTCTTGGGATCTTTCTGCGTACCTCGTGTTGTCCTAGAGAAGGTCTTGAACTACTCCCAATTTTTGAATATTCTTTCATATTCATAAGGCATAGTATTTTTTTTTCGAGAAACTTGGTAGCTAGAATATGAAAACTTTCGCCAATGAAAGAACCAAGGATCTAAAAGATCTGCTCAGATTTATAAAACCAGTCATCGTAAACCAAGACTCACCGCTGCTGAACCACTGCCTTCGTTTTTATTCCGTTCGCTTTGGTCCTACAGACCGCGTTGGACAAATCGGAACATGCCTGTATTTCTATCCAGCCCGTAAGTGTTTCAAAATCTCACGTCGAGTAGATTTACCTGTTTGTTTCCCCATATTTCTTATTAAAGCAATTTTTGACTATGACCATAATTGAAAACGTGTAAGTATTGAAGTAGGACCACATGCTGTTTTCACCCAACTTAAAGCAGGAAATGTTGGCAAGGATAGAAAATCCTTCTGGGACGGTTTCCCATTGGCTTCCAAAGGGAGTAGATAAGCAGTGTATGAATACCCAAACATTTGGGTGTTGTTTTTTTTTTTTTCATCTTCACTAAATCCTTACACAAACTTAAAAAATCCTGTCCACCCCTCATTTATCTACACAATATATTTGGAAACAATGAAGGAAAATCAATGAGGCATTGAGTTGGCAGGAGCGTGGAACCTGAATTCAGTGCTTGGCTTTGAAAAATAGGGCCGAAGCGGCACTGCTGAGACACCCCGCTGAGAGGGGAAGCCCGTGGAGAGCCAGGAGAACTCGCTGCTCTGGGTGTCCGTGAAACTGGTGGTACTCGGGTCTATGGATGCAAATCCAGAGCGACGTACATTCGTTACTCATCCAGAGCTCAGTCATCTGAGCTGATAAAATGGATGCCACACAAGCATAAAGGAGCTATAGTCCGAGATTTGCTGTAGGTACTGCATAATATGTGCGTGCCTGCCAATGCTATTTGGGATGATTAGCAGACCCCTAACAGCAGACACGTGAAATAAATACAGTGACGGTATAAAATCTGTGGTAGGCATTTACTGAATTCACAAATATTCTGAGACAAAGGGGGGAGGGGAATGTCGCCATTCAATTCAAATACAAGAAGTTTTCTATTTATACCATCTCTCTGTTCATTAGATGAAATGCACATTTTTAGGTATCTGGATCTTTTTTTTAATGAGGTTTTTAATGATTAACTTTATGATAGCTCGACCTTTGTCTTTTTTTTTTTCAGTTTATTTATTTATTTTTAGAGAGAGAGAGAGAGAGAGAGCATGTGTGTCGGGAAGAGGGGTAGAGAGAGAGGGAGAGAGAGAATTTCAAGCAGGCTCCAAGCTGTCAGCACAGAGCCTAATAAAAGGCAAGATTTCCCTGAACCATGCGATCATGACCTGAGCTGAAGTCAGGAGTTGGATGCTGAACCGACTGAGCCGCCCAGGTGCCATTAGCTGCCTGGATCTCAAAGAAGGAAGAGATTCTACAGCCTTAGATTGTGCTTCACAGAAAGACAACAGGCCAGCCTAGTTCTAGACTAAATAGACTAGAGGTTTGCTTCTGTTCCCTGAATGCAAGAATTCTGTCTACAAATCCATCCAAAAACAAAATCTATTTGTTTCTTAAGTTAGCCACATAGTAATCTCCTGAATATTCAGGTCTAAAATTTTTGTCAGTCATATTTCTCAATCGACACCTTTATGCCTGCATTTAATTTTCCTGGTAAAAATGATACATTGGCCTTGCAATAAGAATCGTAATATTACCTGGTGCCCCCGGGTGGCTCAGTTAGTTGAATATCACACTCTTGATTTTAGCTCAGGTCACGATCCCAGCGTCGTGGGATTGAGTCCTGCCTCTGGCTCCATGCTGAGAGTGGAGCCTGTAAGATTCTCTCTCTCTCTCTCTCTCTCTCTCTCTCTCTCTCTCTTTCTCTCTGCCCTCTCCCCAACTCTTTTTAAGGAAGTTAAAAAAAAGATCGTAATATTACAGATTTTGGAGTAACAGACTGGATACTGACATATTTGGTTATTTGTTACCAAACTGATTCTGAAGGTACAAATACTGTTTATTTCACTTCGTACTCTTTTGAACTTTACTATAGTTATTTATGTTCTATATTACCAATAGTACAAGTTTTTGGGTAATTGTTTTGCTAGTACTTTTCCGACCTCAAGCAGACCTATTAGATGCAGAGAACTGTAAAGGTAGCTCTCTGAATTGCTTTACGATGAAATGAATTAATGGCAAGACGGTTAAACAGCAAACATTTTTAAAAGTACCGGCGAAATAAGACACCCGTAGTATTTCTTAGGCGTTGGAATGCCTGTATTTGTAGCTCTCTGTTTTCTTACACACTCATGGAAAACGAAATGGGATTTCCCTAGTTTTATAAGTAGAAGGATGTATTCTATTAATTTACCTAACCATCATTTATTGAGGACATGCCGTTGCCAGTATATGAAACAGAGAGAGCCCGTGCTATCTTGGAGACAGCAGTGGGAAAGAGAGAAAGGAATGTGTCACCGGCACAATGATTTCACATCCAGACAAGCTCTCTGAAGAAAGGAGAACAGAGTAATGTGCTAGAGTTTAATGCGGTAAAGGGGAAACTTTTAGAAAGGGGAATGTGAGAAAAGCTCTGAGGTTATTGAATATAACCTGAGACAAGAATGAGGAGGGGCGCCCGGCTGGCTCAGTCGGTGAAGCGTCCGACTTCGGCTCAGGTCATGATCTCAGGTTTCCTGAGTTCGAGCCCCGTGTCGGGCTCTGTGCTGACAGCTCAGAGCCTGGAGCCTGCTTCGGATTCTGTGTCTCCCTCTGTCTCTGCCCCTTCTCTGCTCGTGCTCTGTCTCTCTCTGTCTCTCAAAAATGAATAAACATTAAGAAAAAAAAAAGAATGAGGAAAAGCCAACATACGAAGATGCTAGAATTAGCACCATGAAAGCTGAAATCGGAATGTACCTCGCAGGTATAAAATGCAGGGACCCATCAATAAAACACCTTGCCCCGAGCTGAGTTTTTCCGTGAATCACAACGGCAACCTTCCCTACACTGACTTAGCGGAGTTCCGCCCTGCCCAAGTCCTAGAGGACAGGTCTGTGTGATGGCCAAGCATTTGGTCTGCCTTCTGGAAGGGATGATGGGAGACGAGGTTCTCTGTGAGATTGTGCAGGGGCTGTGGGGGTGAGTACCCGAGCTCCTTTCTCTTTGCCCTGGGTACACTGTGCTAGCTCACATTTATCTGTTTCCTCGGCAGTTGGGCATTGCCATGTGCCTCACTCAGACCAAGAGGGTGTGGATGAAGCCGAGTAGGGTCCACACAGTTTCCTTCCTCTTTCCCCAGGTGTTCGCAGAATTCAGATAACTGTGAGGACCTAAGGGGGTGGGTCCACACGGTAGACAGTGCCTGAATCACTACACAGCCACGTGCGAGACGATCGGCTCTTTGGGAAGACTACTTTTGGACAAAATATGAGTAAGCCATCCACTTCTCTTTTGTGAAGTCACCACATGTCTTAAAGCAGCTGGTGTTGTGCCGACACACCTAACACACCTACGACCTCTCCTTCTGTAGGTACACCCTCTATTCTCACTCCCATTCTGACTACATACCCTGTCATATGACCTCCAAATTACTTTCTGCTGCCCAAACGTCTGCATCTCCCCAATTCAGAATTAATGACTAGCAGATCTCAGAGGCTGGGAGTCCACAAAATGGGAGGCCGTCAACGAGTGTCCACCAGTTCAGGGTAGGAGAAGAGAGTGGGGGCAGAAATCCACAAGCGTGATGCTTTGTTCCCTGCATGGCTGAATGCAGACTTGGGGCCAGCTTCCAGGAAAGCTTCCAGAAACTCAAGTGCCAGGCTCCTCCCTAGTTTAGGCATGCCTAATTCAGCACCTTGAGAATGAGAGACGATGCAAGGTTCATCTTGCTCAAATTGAAATCTTCCCAATGTAAAAATGAATTATCTTTAATTTTTAAAAAGTCATACTTTCCTCCCCCTTCATTTTTAATTTTTTAAATGTTTTTATTTGTTTTTGAAAGAGAGACACAGAGCGAGTGTGAGAGAGGTAAAGAGAGAGAGGGGAGAGAGAGACACAGAATCGGAAGCAGGCTCCAGGCTCAGCTGTCAGCACAGAGCCCGATGCACGACTCAAATTCACAAGCCATGAGATCATGACCTGAGCCGAAGTCGCTCAACCAACTGAGCCATCCAGGCGCCCCTCCTCCCCCTTCTTACACATAGACCCTCCCTTTCAGACAAGGCTCTCTTCTTCGTTTCTTAGTGTCCTTCCATCTGTCCTCAAGTGACAAGTGATTTAGTGCTTACCATAAAAGTCATTACAACTTCCGTGGTGAATGGTGGGAAATTACATTGAGAGTGGTAACAAACAATCTTTAAGAACCAAATAAGGGGAGAGAGACTGAACATTCAGGTCGCAGACTCAGAGGGAAGCATTAGAGAAGGACTTCGTCTTCCTGACCGGTTTGCATGGCGCAGAGAAGGAAAGCCGGTTTTTCTTTGAAGACCCTCCCCTTCTCATCTCCTGGGTTGGGTGTCTGAAAGACTTTGGAGGCACCAAGTGCAAGTTGTCACTCTTCAGTGGATAGGTTAAAAATCCACGGCTGACAATGTTGGGGGGAAATAATGGGCTTTAAAGCCAAGCAGGTCAGACTAAGTCTGCCACTCCGTATTTCCACAGGCAGATCTCATTTTTCTCAGTGGTGATAATACAGTTCACTGCACAGGGTTGTTGTGACGTAAGCTATAAAGGGATTGGCAAAAAATAATCACAATGGTCATTAAAATACCAAGGAAATAAATAAGATGATGAAATCTATTGAGCGCTTGGGTGTGCCAAGCCCTGCTTTCATTACTGAATGTGCCCTCTCTCAAGTATCCTTGATTATGAACTCTACTATTGTCTCCCTTTCACAAAGGAAGAAATAAAGGAACAAAGGTTCAGTAACTTGCCTGAGGTGGCATTCTAAATGGGTATAAGTTCCTGCTACCTTCCTGGAAATGGATACTGTTTTTGTGACTCCGTCCGGTCCCCTCTCCTTTGACCTTAAATACGCTGTTTGCCTGGAGTTTAGACTGAGTTTAGACCGAAGAATTTGGGTGCCCAATCTCTGTCCGTCAAGAAGAATCAAATAAAAACAGTCATTTTTAGTACATTTAGTCTGTCGGGAAAGAAAAAGGATATGAAAGTAGTCAAAGAAAACCTAAATAAATGGAGAGACATACTGTGTTCATGGACTGGAATAACTCCGCATGGTAGCGATGTCAGTTCTCCCCAGCAGGATTTATAGAGTGAAGCTAATTTCTATCAATATCCCTGCAAGATGGTTTTGGACATAGACAAGCTTATTCTTAAACTTTATATGGAAAGACACAGTACCGAGGAAGGTGAAATTATTTTGAAAAAGAAGAATAAAGTGGGAAGGGTCACTGTGTCTTACTCTGTAGCTACAATAACAAGACAATATAGACTGGCAGAGGGATAGACCCACGCATCAATGGAACAAACTAGAGAACCCAAAAATAGACCTACAAAAAATGTACACAGCTGATTTCTGACAACAGTCTAAAAGACAGTCAATGGAGTAAATCTAGCTCTTCCTACAAATAGCGTGGGAGCAATTGGACATCCAGAAGAAAAAAAAAGAACCACCTGAGCCTAAATCTCACATCTTTAAACAATTAACTTATGTGGACAACAGGCTGAAATTTAACATGTAAAACTATAAAACTTTGAGGAAAAAAATAGGAGAAAGTCTTTGAGAACTAAAGCCAGGCACAGAGTTGTTAGACTCCATGAAAGGAAACAAACCGATAAATTGGTTTGAAATTGAAATTGAAATTGAAAAACATGGGGCGCCTGGCTGGCTCAGTCAGTGGAGCATGTGACTCTTGATCTCAGGGTTGTGAGTTCAAGCCCCACATTGGGTATAGAGACTATTTAAAAATAAAATCTTAAAAAAATGGAAGTGAAACACAAAATAAAGCAAAACTTTTGCATCGTAAATGACCCCATGAAGAGGATGGAAAGGCAAGCTACAGACAGGGAGAAAATGTTTGCAGAACACAAATCTGATAAATGAAGAATGTCTACAATATATTAAAAACTCTCCAAACTGAACAGTAAAGCAAATGGTCGAAT
Organism: Paguma larvata; assembly: GCA_030068075.1. NCBI lineage: Eukaryota > Metazoa > Chordata > Mammalia > Carnivora > Viverridae > Paguma > Paguma larvata. Next base: position 21,738,028 of record CM057829.1, read on the forward strand.
TAGAAAACACATACAAGATGTGGATAGACTATGTCACTTGCAATGTATGGTTGGCAACAGAGCACATGAAAAGGTGTTCGATGTCATTAGCCATTAGGGAAATGCAAACGAACACCACAATGAAAGATTCCTATGCACTCATCAGAATGGCTACGATTGAAAAAAGAAAAGTGAAAACAGCAAAAACTGGTGAAGATATGGAGACACCGGACCTCTCGTGCATTGCTGATGGGAACGTAAAATGGTACCATCACTGAAAAGACTATGAACGTTCCTTACAAAACCGTATGCATAACTACCGTCTGACCTGGCATCTGCACTCCTGAGCAGTAATTAAACTTGTGTTCACGTAAAAACTTGTCCACAAATGTTGAGTGGCTCTATTTATAATAACCTTAAACTGGAAACAACACGAAGGTCCTGCCAGGGGCAAATGGTTTAACAAAATGAGACACATTCTTGCCATGGACTACTCCTTAGCAATAAAAAAGAATGAAATATTGAAACCCATGAAAATTTAGGTGGATTTCAAGGGAATCATTCTGGGTGAAAAAAGGCCAATCTCAAAACGTTTACACGTCTAAAAAATGATTCTACTTTTACGTTACTCTCAAAATGACAAAACAATACACAGAATATAATAGTGGCGGCCAGTTGTTAGGTCGGGAGGATAGTGTATCAATATAAACAGATGAGAGCAGGATTGATCTTCATGGTAAAAGAACAGTCCGTATCTTGACTTTGGTGGTGGCTACATGGATCTACATCCGTGAGAAGATTGCATAGAGGTACACACACACACATATGCACACACACACGTGGGGTACCACTTGAAATCTGAATAACATCTCCAGATTGAACAGCGTCTATATCCTGGTTTTGATATTGTACTATAGCTATGGAAGAAACTACTATTAAGCAGTTGAGTGCTGTGTACATGAGACCCTTCTGTACTGTTTTTGCAGCTTCCTGTGAATCAATGGTTATTTCAAAATAAACAGTTAATATGTAATTTTTAAATAGAAAAAAATACTAGCATATAGAAATAAATCCTACAATAGATATACAGTTCATAACAAAAATTATAAAACTTTAATAATGCTCAAAAGGGGATGCCAGAAAAAAAGAGGATATACTGTGTTTTAAGAGGGGAAGTTCCAGTGTCATCGTAAAGAAGAGAATCTTCCTACAATTAATCCATACATTCAATGCCATTTCATTAGATTGTTAATGAGCCTTCTCATGGAACTCAATTTATTGAAAAATTCTCGCGGAACGTGTAAAGTTATTACATTTATTATAAAGACTGTGGGGCACCTGGATGGTTCAGTTAGTTAAGCATCTGACTTCAGTGCAGGTCATGATCTCATGGTTTGTGGGTTCGAGCACCATGTCAGGCTCTACACTGACAGCTCAGAGCCTTGAGCCTGCTTTGGATTCTGTGTCTTCCTCTCTCTCTGCCCTTGCCCTGCTTACCTTCTGTCTGTCTGTCTCCCCTCTCCCTCAAAAATAAATAAACATTAAAAAAATTTTAAATAAAGACTGTAATATCTAGATTTTTATGATGAGGATTCCACAACACGTACATTAAATTATTATGTTGTACACCTAAGAATACTATAATGCTATATGTCAGTTGTATTTCAGTTGAAAAAGAGTTATTAAGCAGCTATAATCATTACAAGCATAGTTCAGGCATAGAAAAAATATTAATAGAATAGAATAGAGAAAGTAGAAAAAGAGCATAGAAACACAAGTAGTATTATTAAGTATTGGGGAAAAGAGAGACTATTGAATACATGCTGTTAGGCCAACTGCTTGTTCACAGGTAAAAGATAAAAATGAAATCTCTCTCATACACTATTCATTAGTGAAGTTCAATGACCAACTATGAAAAATGAAACTATGAAAACTGTTACAAAAGCAATAAAAAGCCAAAAACAAACCCAAATCCTTCATGATATTTGAGAAGAAATTTCTTAAAGAAAACATGAATAGCACAACACACGGAGGTAAAGATTGATATATTTGATTACATTAGAATTTAAAATTTCTATTTGGCAAAAGGCACATGATACAAAGCACAAATGGGTGTGAATATTGCCATGCACAGGAACAAACAAACAACAGGGGGTTAGTGCCCTGGATTGGTAAATGAATCCTACAAATTCAAAGAAAACTCGATAGAAAAAATAGCAATTAATGATAGAGGAAATCAAAATTACCAAATGAACATTTGGAAAGATACTCAACTTTTCTATCCATCAGGGAAGTACAAGCAAACAAATGAAAATAATGGCATATTATTATAAATTGGCCAAACAGATACTACATATGGCAACACCATGTTTTAGTGAGGATAGCAGGAATAAAGGATTCCTATACAAAGGGCTGCAAATTTGCTTAATTTCTGCGGGTGTCAATCATCTAATTTTTTTTGGAGTAGCGCCACCTGTGATTGTACCATTCATGGCAACACTGCCCAAACATCGCTCTAGATACCTGAAATCAGTACCACCATTTTGAAAAGCAATATGGTTATATTAAAAAAGATCAAGATCACATACCCCAAATGACTCAATCATTCTATGCCTGGATATTTTCCTTCTTGAAAGTCCAGCACATGCTCACAGGAAGTCGTAACGTCATGGTTATTACATTGCTGGTTCTAAAAGCCAACAAACAAAAGATCTAAACAAACAAAAGAGAGAGAATACTTGATCTAGATTTATAACTATAATCATCCACAATCTCAAAAACGTATCATTAAAAAGAGCAGTTACCTGCAAAAAGATACATGTAAGACATCAAATGCGTGTCAAGTTAAAGACTCAGAATCATCTGGGTAGGTAGATGATAGATGGATAGATAGATTGACAGACCGAAGGGTACGTAGTATGTTCACAGGAATGTAGATGGGAGTGATATGCACCGATGTCAAAATAATCGTCTAGAGAAGAAGAGTTAGAAAATGGGAGGGAGTAAGGTTTGAGCTGGTACTCCGATGTCTTCTTTTAAATGATCCAACGAAATAAGATAAAACAGGTTGACATCCGTTTAGTCTCAGGGGTAGATACACAGATATCTATTACTTTATATTTGTGTATTTAAAATATTTAATACTTCCAAATAATTCTGAAAGAAAGAAGAAAAAGCAGGTGAGCAAGAAAGAGGTAACCGACTGGTAGAGATTTTAGAAGTAATAAACCTGTACCTTCCCCGCAGCTGTTTTGTTTTATTTTTCCGTCTCCTGAAGCAGCAATCTGGAGAATGAAATGTTCATGGGGGGATGGTGGAGGTGACAAGTCTTCTAAGTGACAGATTGGGAGGACGCGACAGGTCCCAAACAAGCCTCCTTAGTTGTGCGTGCACCCCAGGGTCAGGACGGCTGGGATGTTGCCGGGATTTTTAACAGAAGTCAGCTTGGCAGAATTGTAAAAGCAGTTCCCTCTGGTTGGTAAACATATTCAGGAGCGCTCGCACCTGCCTGCTCAGGCTTTCCCTCACGGGCTCCTGAAGGTCAGCGGGACGGGCAAGTACAGCCCGTCTCCTCACACCCTTGACAGCTTGGAAAAACATGCCAAGTGTGGCCATCAACATCTCCTTCAAACCACCGCTGAGTTTGACACAATGAAAGATTTTTTTTCCTTCTCCTCAGCAGTTACTCATGGAAAAAAAAATCCTATATAAGATGATGACATTCCCAAATATTTCCAGACTATTTATGAACTTGCATCCGAGCTGCCTCTATTCTTTTCTTTTTCTTCTTCTCTTTTTTCTTTTCTTCTCTTTTTTCTTTTCTTTCCTCTTCTCTTCTTTCTTTTCTTTTCTTCTCTTTTTTCTCTTCTCTTCTCTTTTTTCTTTTCTTTAATTCTGTTTCTCTTTCCAGACTTGCTTTCATTGTCTGCTCCCCTGTCCAAACAGCAAACAGAAACTTTATCTGGCTCGTAGAACAATTTCTTCTTAAACACGTGAACACTTTTAGCTCCGTCCCTATGTCTGTCAGATTAGGAAGACCTTTGGAATCAACTGAGCCTCTGTTGTTCCACCTATAAAACGGATTACAAAATCGATTGTTAGGTCAATGAGGGTTAAACCGAATGACTTAGGACTGCATAGAGAACTTAGTGTCTATCTGCTATTGTTAGCGATGGTGATTGCATCACTAATGGTCAGGAACAGCAAGAAAAAAACTAACACTGTAAACAAAGGAGTGGGAATAGGATACGAGAAATTTTGATAGGAAAAGCAATGGTCCCTTGACAAAACAATGTTCTAGATAATATATTTTAGGGGCGCCTGCGTGGCGCAATCAGTTAAGTGTCTGACTTTGGCTCAGGTCATGCTCTCACGATTCATGAGTTCAAGCCACGTGTTGCTCTGTGTTGACAGTGTGGGCTTGCTTGGGTGGGATTCTCTTTCTCCCTCTCTCTCTGACCCTGCCCCGCTTGCAATTTCTCTCTCTCTCAAAATAAACTAAAAAAAAAAATTTTTTTAAAGTATCTGAGAAGCTTGAATCTAAAGAAAATCATCAAGGTGATGGTTGAAGCATGGTCTCCAGAACCAGACCACCTGGCCTCAAATGTCTGTTATACCATCTTGAACAATTTAGTCCATTACTGTGTGCCTCAGTTTCTTCCTAGGGTTGTTGTATCAACTCATCAAGTGAGATGAGATCAACCCTTGTATCAACTCATGATACATGAATGAGTGAAAAGATGAAAATCCTTAGAGTAGTGCCTGACACGTCTATATATTGTGATGGTCTTTTTTTTTTAAGTTTATTTTTAAGAGAGAGAGAGAGAGAGAGAGAGACGGAGAGACAGAGTGAGAATGGGGGAGGGGCAGAGAGAGAGGGAGACCCAGAATCCAAAGCAGGCTCCAGGCTCCGAGCTGTCAGCACAGAGCCCGACGCGGGGCTTGAACTCAAGATCCCCAAGATCATGACCTGAGCCGAATCTGGACGATTAGCCCACTGAGCCACTCAGGCGCCCTTGTGACGGTCTTTTCGACGTGTCCCCTTGGCCAGGCTACGCTTGCCAGTATTTCAAACTGACACGAATCTAGGTGCTGCTGGGAAGGTCTTTGGGAGACACCATCAAAGTCCATAATCCACTGATTTTACGTGAGAGAGCTAATCCTAGAAAATCCGCTGGGCTCAAGTCCATCAGTTGAAAGCTTTAAAAGCAGGACTGAAGCTTTCCTGAAGAAAAAGAAATCAAATCCTCCCATGGAACGTCCATTTCTGCTCATGTCCAGGTGCCCTAGCCTGCCTTCCTTGGTGGCGTGCCCCAGCGGGAGGGGGCTGTCAGACTCAAGTAGCCAGCCCCACAGTGGCATATGCCAATTCCCGGCAGGAAATCTCTCCTAGACCCGTCTAATGGTTCTACTTTTCTGACTGAACCCTTCCTGATACATGTGCACAGCGCTGTAAAATAAAGCACTACAGAATAAGTCACGATTATTTTAGGTTTGAGGTTTACCTGTGTTGACAGAAGAGAACATAGGACCCAAAGTTTAGTTAGGGAAAGGAAAGTTTAGTTAGGGAAAGAAAAGGACGTCGAACAACATTTGAAGGACGGGTAATTCCCAGATACTGATAACGAGATTCCTAAATTCTCATGCCATCACAAGACCCAGGAGTAGACCCCTGCCACCCTCGGTCGGTCCCCGCCTCTCCGCATCCCCTTTCTCACAACCGAGGCCCCCTGGGGATGATGGCTGTCCCTCACAGCACCCTCGGGAGTATTTTTGTGCCTTGAGAAAGAGCGATGCCTTTTTCCTCAAACTACAAAGCGTCCATCCCCCCCCCGCCCCCGCATTTAACAGAACTGTGAAGACCTTAAGATTTCTCAGAAGAAATCCCATCTTGCCTCCTCGTACAAAGACTCGATTATGACTGGGGCAGGGATGGCACGGGAGCCTGGTTGTTGGGGGGCCTCTCTGTCAGAGTACGTCTGACTACATGAAATTTGAAAAAGAATGATCCTTTAATTCATCAGGGCGTTCGAGAGCAGGCAGTCCGTAGGAAACGGAGATCCTTCTGGAATGGGGCTGCTGTCCAGGCTGGTGAAACGCGAGAGAGTGGGAGCTCGATTTGACAGCCGCTTTAATTTCACTTTGTTCTGTGTGTGTGTGGGGTGGGGGTGCGTGCGTGTGTGTCCACACGTGTGCGCGTTTGCATATAAGCCTGTGTGTGGCAATAGAATTCTGTCCTCTGTCAATGGTCACTCTCTTTCCTTCCACAAATGGTCACTCTCTTTCCTTCCATGTGATGTTCTTTAAACTCTCTGGCATTTCTTCATATTTGCATATTTTCCCTACTCAGTGCAGTTGTTGATAACTGACTCGATAGAGGCATCCCTGAAGGCAAGAGGAGAGACCAGGCACACTCAGGCCTGCACTTGTATTTGTGCAAATGGTTTAATGAGCTCTGTAAATATTTTCTCTTTCGCGCCTCTACAGCAAAACCTTGGGTTGTGAGTAACGTGTTCTGCGAGCGTTCCACAAGACAAGCAAACGTTTCTCATAAATTTTAACTTGATAAACGAGCGATGTTTTGCAACACGAGTCGTACCTGACGCTGAATGTCACATGATCACGACTGAGCCAAAGGTTCTTGAAATTTTCTTCGATATACAAGTGCTTTGGATCACAAGTGTGTTTCCGGGATGAAGTATGATCGCAAACCAAGCTTTTGCTGTATTTCGTTTACGTTATTAGACTAGTTTTTGAATAAAGAGATTGAATTACAATGAAGCGTCGTTTTCAGCAACCCTAGGCCAGATGGTGAAACCAGCCGGCCCGTTCTGGGAATCTGTCCTCTGCACATCTTCTCACCTCCCCAACTGTCTCAACCATGAAGACTTCACCCCAGGATATCATCAGAGATGATCGCTTACAAGCCATTTGTGCAATACTGTGAACTAATCACTATCCATTGGGGGGAATCCATTTTTAAATCTTCCCTTCGACTGTATAGAGTTTTCATACTTTAGGCTAAACATGTGGTAGAAGGAGGTGGTAGGAAGGGAGGTCTTTTTTTTTTAATGTTCATTTATTTTTGAGAGAGAGAGAGAGAGAGAGAGGAAGAAGCAGAGAGAAAGAGAGAGACACAGAATCCAAAGCAGGCTCAGGCTCTGAGCTGTCAGCACAGAGCCCAGGATAGAGCTCGAACTCACAAACAGTGAGATCACGACCCGCGCTGAAGTCTGACACTTAACCGACTGAGCCCTGTGCCGTGCGGGCGCCCCAGGAAGTCTTTAATTTTCAAGCAGGAGAGAGTACTGACCGCACAGTTGGAAGGTCTTGGTTCAAGTCATGACCAAATAAATGTGTGCCTCTAAGTAAGACATTTCATACCCTGAACTTGAGGTCCATGATCTATGAAAGGGGTCGTATCACCTGCTTAGCAGAGTTGTTTTCAAATCTTAAACTGATCATTTACTTAGATGTTCTTTAAGTTGAAAGCCGTCTGCAAATGCAGAGACCTGATTTGTCCCTCTGTAAATGCACTGTCTTCTCCCCTCAACCCCCCAGGCGAGGCATCTGGCCAAGAGCACCCTGTCCAAAGGGCTAAAAATCATAGGATCTGATACATTTTGAATCCTCACTAAGTGCCAGGCACTGTCCTGAATGCTTAAGCTGAATAATCTGTTTTCTCAACATGACAGTGTTATCAGGTAGGCACTGCTGGTGTCATCATCACCCCCATTTTGCACAGAGGGAAACTGAGGCCCAGGAAGATGAAGTAACTTGCCCATGTTTACGCGGCCACATGCGGTGGGCTGGAATTTGAATCCAGATGACCTGACTTGAGAGCAGAGTTATCACAAGTCCACTCCACCACAGCGAGTGTAAGACCCTGCGTCATGAATGGAATCAGACTACTTCCCTCTTTTGTAGGAAATTAAAAATCGAAAGAGGATAGATAAACGAAGTGGAGGAGAAAAAACCCTTTGGGGCACGTGTTGGGCGTCGGCGAGGTGAATAAAACCAGAGACGCCGAAGATGATGAAGAAGAGCCGTAAGGGGCCAAGGAGGCAGTGCGTAGTCACGAAGCCTTAAATCATCCACCCGTGGGTGAACGTTCAGTCCGGCCCCGCGTGTCCCCTGCTGGAGAAAAGCAGCTAGATCGTAGCCGCTCGTCAGGCTAACTGGCAAGTTACAGCTCCTGGCCAGATGGACTTGCCCTGTGTCTTTTGGAAAGTGCAAGTGTGTGTTGGCCCTGGGCGCCTCCCATCTGCCGAACCCCCTGGCTCCTGTCCCTGCAGTGCTTGCAGAGACAGCATCCGCTGGGCAGGCCGGTGCGGCAGAGAGCCGGACGAGTGAACGCTGCGGACCCAGGGTTCAGGTAGGGAGGCCCTTCTGTCCCACTCGCGCAACGCCCTAAGATCATTGACAGCCTGTTCCTACCCTTCGCTCTCACTGAATGTTTTACATGGATTTCACAAGCCATGTGATAATTTGGTCCTGAGCCCCTCTGTTCTGTGACCCCGGAGACAGCATACGAGTTAGTGTACCTGGAGGTTTCCTGGAAGACTGTTTTCTACACGGCACCCCAAATTTCACCATAGTCAATAATTTCAAACTCTTGTACCAAAAAGCATCTACCAAGTTACAAATAAGCGGTGAAAATCCTATTTAATTTTTTTATACCCCTCCCTTTCTGTAGCCATTCGCTGACAGTGAAAATGAAGCTGGTAATGATAATGATGACCTTGAAGTTGATGACCTTGAAGATGGCGTTTCATATTTATCATATAAGTGATATTGCAGGACGGTGCTGAGCTGTTTGCATGTAGTATCTCATTTAATCCTTGCAACAATTCTCATTATTATCCTGATTTTGAATTTCAGAACCGGTCAGTGGTGAAGGAGAACTTAATATAGTTATGTAGCATTTTTTTCAATGTTATTTATTTATTTATTTTGAGAGAGAATGTGCAAGCAGGGGAGGGGCAGAGGGAGAGGGAGAGCGAGACCCCACGCAGGCTCTGCACTGTCAGCGCAGAGCCCGACACGGGGGCCCCATCCCGCAAACCGAGGTCATGACCTGAGCCGAAATCAAGAGTTGGACGCTCCACCGACTGAGCCACCCAGGTGCCCCCTAGAGTTAAGTAGTGTTAATAATTAAGTCATATCATTATTAAATTGCTGAGCAAGAATTCAAACGAAAGTCCGATTCTTGAGTCGTCCATTTTACCATTGGTGAGTGGTAGTCACAGACCTAATGCCCCCAGATCACACGCACACTTGAAGGAGAAGGTAGAAAAGGGAACAGCCCTGAGAACCCGCAAATTGAAACACCCAGGCTTTGATAATCAAAAGTTGACAGCATGGACGTACTTATTTGAACATTTGAAAAGAAAATACGCATACCCATGAAAGCCTGGAAAGAAAATAAAGCATAAATAGCTATTTGAAAGCACTTCCCCCAAATGGGTACACCTCACATACTAAATGCTGAAAGCAGTAACTTCCATAGAGTAACATGAGGGGCCAGGAAAAAAAAGCCTTTCAAATTTTATTTGTGCAGTTTTGTGTTCTTGGAATTTATATGCCCATATAATTTGATGTCATTTTTAAAACAATAGACAGGAGGAAAGAAGTATGGTTTACATCCTCAAATATGGCGCTGGTGGCAAATTTACTGTGATATTAATGAAGCCTCAGCTTCGGGGCTCCTTCCCGGAGCCTGGACTTAATTTTGTATTTGTCAATTTGTGTAAGTTTCTGGCACCACGAAATCAGGAACTGCCCCGTGAGGAACGCCTGGTAATAGGGAAAGAGCAAAATAACAAAAGATTAAGTGAAGTATCGTGTTTAACGTCGCCATCGATGGTGCTGTGAGACAAAGGGCCAGCATGCTTAGAAGCGATTTTAAATAATTTTGTATAACCTTTGAGGTCACTTAAAGATAATGCGGGTTTTAAAAATTTAAGTAATTCAAAGTAAAATGTACAAGGCAGCACATTTCCTGTTCTTTGTTTCCTTTCTCTGTGCCTTTTTAATTCCTCTTTCCTCCAAGTGTGTCTGCTTTTTCACGGAAGGTTGAGGAGATGGCAAGGCAATTTCAGCAGGGAATTTTATGCAGATGCAGTATTTATGACGGCAGTCCTGGGGAGAGCCTGTGATTAATGATCACATATAACCTGGTTCAATATATATATTTTTAAAGTAGTCTTCCTTATTGGCAGTAAGGCACTACAAAGGGGACTATCCGCGGCAGGACACAGACCAATGGGTCAGTTGGGTATTGTTTATAACCTTTAAGATCAATGGTTTTGAAGGTCATGTGTGGCACACATTTATTTAGCTTGCCAGCAGCAAGTCTATTTCCTGGATATGTTAACAAAACTGCTAACGTTCACTATTTTCTGTACCTGGCCCTGGATGCTATTTATTTTTCCAAACGATGATCGCAAGACACATTCGCCATGCCCCTTAGATCGGGGAACATTCGGCTACCACATTCCTCTGACTCTGCTCTTCCTCTCTGGAAATTAGCCAAGAAGTCACGTCATCGGGAGGATAATCATATACCCGGAGCAGCAGCAGGGACCACCGTCAAAGTAGGAAGCTCACCCCAGTGAGGTTATTAGGGAAGTGTGTTAGAGTCACACCACCTCTCGACATCGTTTTGTTTTGCAGCCTGTGTTTTCCAGAACCTTCTGCTGCAGGGTGTTTCAACCACCTGGAGAGGCCCTAAGCCGGTGATTCTAATCCCTGGCCACAGTTGAGAAATACCCTGGGAAAGCTTTTAGAAAATACCGTGCCAGTCACTCAGTTGGTGGAGCCAAAGCATCGGTATTTTTAAAAAGCTTTCTAGAAGGTTCAGAGGTGCAGCAAGGTTGAAGTTACTGCTCTAGACCCTGAGGGACCAGTTCCGTTACTCTGCTTTATGCAAGATCAGCAGGGTGTTCCGCTCTTGGGGTGCCCTTCTGTCTTCCCCTGCCTTCACTCTGCCCTCCAGGTCCCCTCTATGCTTTCTTTCATTTGCTCGCTCATCCATTCAAAACCCACGTACCAGGTACGTACGAAGTGTCTGACACTGGGCTAACATGGCGGCGCCAAACGTAATAATAATGGAAACAAAGGCCCTGCCTTCGAAGAGTCAGGGTTTAGCAGATAGATAATAGGCCTCCAATCATCCGTTTGCCTAGGACTACGGGCTTAGGTCCCCTGAACGTGGGACTTTCAAGACTAAAATCAGAAAAGTCCTGGAAGGTAGAGCAATGACATTTCAAAACAAAACAAAACAAAACAAAAAACAAACGAAATATATATATATATTTATAAATGTATATATATATATTATTATATATATGTATATATAAATATATATATTTGTATGTATATAATATATACATGTATATATATTATATATACGTATATAATATATATATTTGTATATACATACATTTGTATTTATATACAAATGTATATGTAAATGTATATATATGTATATATACATTTATATATAATATATATATACATTTATACATTTATTTATATACACCCGGCGTATATATATATATATACGTACATACATACATATATATGTATATATATGTATATATACATTTATATATAATATATATATACATTTATATATATAATATATATATTTATATATACATATATATACATATATATGTATGTATGTACGTATATATATATATACGCCGGGTGGCTCAGTTGGTTAAGTCTGACTCTTTATTTCAGCTCAGATCATGATCTCCGGGTTCCTGAGATCAAGTCTTGCATGGGGCCCTGTGCTGACAGCGCAGAGCCTACTTGGGATTCTCTCTGTCTCTCTCTTCCCCTACCTCTCTAAATAAACATAAATATATATATGTATATATATACACGATTACATATATATTTTATATATATATATAATATATTATATAAATCGTACAGCCCTAGTAGAGGGCGAGTTCTCATTTTAAACTTCCAGCTCACCTAATGGAGAGACAGCAACTCCCAGGAAAGACGTGTACCCCCTTTCCCTGCCCCCCACCGCGTAAAAAGATCTGTGTCAGCTGAAATGTAATGGGGCTCATTTATTTATTTTTTATTTTATTTTTTATTAATTAAGTTTTAAAATTTTTATTCATTTTTGAGAGAGAGAGACAGAGCACAAGCAGAGGAGGGGCAGAGAGAGAGGAGGACACAGAATCCGAAGCAGGCTCCAGGCTCCGGGCTGTCAGCACAGAGCCTGACATGGGGCTCAAACCCACACACCAGGAGATTAAGACCGGAGCCAAAGTCGGAAACTTAACCGACTGTGCCACCCAGGCCCCCTAGTGGGGTTCATTCTCCTGGGAACAGGCACATCAAATGAGCTACTGTGTCTGTGTCATACAGAGGTATAAACTCAGTGCAATAGCTGCTTGTTAACATTTTTTTTTTTTTTTTGCTGTCAGCAATTCCCATGTGGTCAAACTTCAGGAATTTGCCCTGCGCAGGGGAATCACCCCAACCCAGGATATTATTCCGATAATGGTGAATTACAGAATGGCATGCCAACACGAAGTAACAGCTACCAACTACCGAGGCGTATCTAGGAAAACTTGGGAGAAATTCAGAAAACGGTCTTTCTGGCTCCTTGTCAAGCACTGGCTGTTTGTAATTCATGACATTTTAAATTAAAACTTGGCCAAGGAACGCACCGGATAATTGGTGATTATTTCAGATTTGGGGTCTATCTCTAGCATGTCGATTTTCATTGCAACTGCTGGTTCCTCTCAGGCTACCTGGGTAGGGGCACGCAGAAGAAGCTGGAACCCTGAGAAGGTAAATGATCTTCTGGGGAAGGCAGGTAATGTTATGAAGCGGGTCTTTGTGGTCGTTGGCTAACCAGCTCTCATCCTTTGTATGGCTTCCGAGGTCTTGACTCTGGTCCGTGACTCTTTCAGCAGGCAGCCTCTTGACCTCCCCTCGGAACACGGGCCAAACTGTATGTTGCTTTCGCCAGCAGAAAAATGACGCTGGGTGGGTTCCAGAGCTTAGGCCTCAGGATGCCTGGTGGCTTCTGCCTCATCTGTCCACCCCTGTGGCTGAGCTGTCAAAAGTGCCTGGTCTGAGAATGGACAGGCCTCAAGAACTTGCCGGCCGGGAAACCTAGAATGGCAGGGCTCAGCACCTCTGCAGAGATATGCTAAGGAACGAAGTGAATGAGGTTGACTCTGAAGTTCAGGCTGTGGGGCACCTGGCGGCTCAGTGAGTTAAGCATCCCATACTTGGTTTTGGCTCAGGTCATGATCTCACGGTTTGTGAGATCGAGCCCTGCATCAGGCTCTGCATGGTGTGGAGCCTGCTTGGGGTTCTCTGTCTCCCTCTCTCTCTGCTGCGCTCTCTCTCTCTCTCTCAATCTCTCTCTGTCTAAAAATCAATAAAATAAACTTAAAAAAAATAAAGAAAAGAAATTCAGGGTACAGGTGGAAACATTATCCACTCAGAGGAAGACCAGCCTCCTAACTGGTCTTATTGTCTCCAGCGGAGTGAGCTTTGTCAGGCGTGGTGCTGATCACGCTGCTCCCTTCGTTTCAATGTTTCAATAACCAGGGCTTAGGGCAAGAGTGTGGTGAAACTGCATGGAAATACAGCTAAAACAGTAAAGTAGAAATCACTTTTAACCAAACCAATGAGCAGAAGCTATCCTGTGAGGTATGTGCCTTTATGATGACACAATATCACCTACAACATGTAAAGTCATGGTTTTTTCATGTGAATGAAGTCAGAGAAATAGTAAAACAACTAAGTCATATTACTGGTGCATGTCTGGGTATTTCAACACAGTCCGATTACGTCAGGATGAGTAAGAGAATAGAGACACGCAAAACATATAGCTTAGGGGCGCCTGGGTGGCTCAGCCGGTTTAGCATCCGACTTTGGCTCAGGTCATGATCTTATAGTTTGTGAGTTCAAGCCCCGCATCGGGCTCTGTGCTGATAGCTTAGAGGCTGGAGCCTGCTTCGGATTCTGTGTCTCCCTCCTCTTTCTGCCCCTCCCGGACTCGTGCTCTCTCTCCTCAAAATAAACATTAAAAAAATTAAAAAAACATATAGCTTATTATATATTTATTCTGTAATATTCATCTTAGCAAAATCACTAATTACATTTTCTAATCAAGACTTTCACATAATGTAGATTGTAGTGGTAGTAAAGGATTGATCTAAAGAATTGAAATCTTAAAAGTACACAAAATTAATTTTGGATATATTTTTACCCACGATATATGGTAAAGTAAATGTAAAAAATGAAAATCATTTTTCATATGTCTTTTCAAAAAAGGCTTTTGTCCAGAGGCACCTGGGTGGCCCAGTAGGTTAAGTGTCTGATTTTGGCTCAGGTCATAATCTCACGGTTCGTGAGTTCAAGCCCCGCATTGGGCTCTGTGCTGATGTCTCAGAGCCTGGACCCTTCTTTGGGCTCTGTGTCTCCCTCTCTCTCCGCCTCTCCCGTGCTTGCACTCTCTCTCAAAAATAAACATTAAAAAAAAAAAAAGGTTTTTGTCCAAAAAGGTCAAAGTTATCTATAAAATTAAAAGGCAAAGGCCAAATTATAATGAAAGAATATCAAAATGAGGCATTTTACAACAAAACCTTTAGCCTCAGGGGCCAGTTTTGCCCCCTGGGTATTGCAGGAGGAGAAACCACCAGGAGAAAAAGCGAATCACAGAGTCGAAAGCCCCAATCCTGTTAGACACTGGGAGGGAGGTCCAGACCACCCAGTGAGCACACGTGTGCCCAGGTGAACCCAAGCTCCAGTGCACCCGTCAGCTGAGTACCCCCTCCTGAGAGAGCCCCGGAGAGCTGAGCCAAAGCAGCATCTGGCCAATACACAGAATCCTGAGAAATAATAGCTCATTATTAGAAATCTGAGACAGATTTCTTCCAAATATGGAAGGAAAACAGAAAAAGAGGGGCTCGCCCGGGGTAATACCGTCACTTCCTGCAGGAGCTTTGGTTGTAAACAAAGTCTCCCTAAATTCTTTTCCCTTCCGGCTCTTTCTTAGAAAACTGCAGGGAATCTTCAGGAAACTGAGGAAAACTGAAATTAGATCTGGATTCTTGCCTTGACCCGTATCTGTCGGGTGAAGTCAATCCTCAAGTTTAGATGCCATGACACCTGTAGGTCGGCAAAACACGAGGCGCAGAGCTTTTATTGGCACCGAGTTAATGTGGGAGCGAATATATGTCGACTGAACGAAATAAGGTAGCACGGAAGAGCGCTCGGCAGAACCTCTGGCACTAACTTACGATTCTTTCGTTTTTCATCTGCACACAGAGACTTGACCAAAAATTAGAACTCATTGTATCCAGTGAAACCATGTGCTTCTGCTTCTATAAAACTTAGTATCTGAGGCATCATTAATCAAACGTATCAAATTGACCGACTCAGATTTGTTGAGCTCGCACCGTGTGTGTGTGGAGCCCTGTGTCGGGTGTCGTATCCCATTTTCCAGCAGAAAAACCAGGGCGGGTGGCCTGCCGGCGACTGGCTCAGATTTCTAGAACGACGTGGACGTTCCTCTCCGGTGGTAACGGTGGACGAATGAAGACCCTGGATTAACTGTTGTGCACCCTTGAGGGTGTCTGAATTATTGCTCATCCATATATCAAATGAAACATTCCTGCCATATAGGTTTTGCCCAGAAACATACTTATACTATCATCTCCCGTTTCAAAAAGAAGTAAAGAAGGGAAGCTACTTTTTATTCTTTTGTTCACTCGCTTCAGTTGTCTGAATACTTCTTTATTGTGTACATCTATTATTTTTATTGAAAAATACGAATTCACAAAAGGACATGTGCTCAGAAGTTAATATATTTAAGACAACACGTGTTTACCTTTTTAGTCATTGTTGCGTGAACATCCATTTATGTTCTTTAACATGCTTTCATTGTTGCGTGGGTCTGCTCAGGCTGCCATACGAAATACCACAGACTGGGTTGCTTAGACCACAGAAATATAGTCTCTGCAGGTAGAAAGTACAAGGTCAAGGCGTAGACAGGTTTGATTTCTCCTGAGGCTTCTCTCTTTGGCTCGCAGATGGCCACCTTCTCACTGTTGTCCTCTCGTGGTCTTTTTGCTGTGTATGTGCATCCCTGGTGTCTCTCTTTGTGTCCAAATTCCCTCCTATCAGGACACTAGTCAGATTGGATGAGGGTCCGCCAGATGACTTCATTTGACCTTGATAACCTCTTCGAAGGTCCTATCTCTAAATACAGTCCTGTTGGGAAGTACTGAGCGTGAAGCCTTTAACATAGGAATTTGGGGAGGGAGGCACAATTCAGCCCGTAGTAACAATTCTCACTCTCCTATTCATAGCTTCAGAATACATAAATCCCTTTATGTTATTAGTCAAGGGCATTTTAGGAATTCCTCTTTCCATTATTTTATGCCTACCTTTTCGATTATAAAAATAATTAACATTTAACATGTATTTAATGCTTACTACCTGTCCAGCTGGCACTAATTATTTTATTTGAATTCCAGCATTTAAGCTGCATAGCAACTCTACGACCTAGATACTGCTTTCATTCCCGTTGCACTGGTGAGGAAACTGAGGTTTGGAGTTGTTCGTGGGCCTGCCAAGTTCATGACCAGTACTTGTCGGTGCAGTGGGTGTTACGGAATTTCTTGGGAAGGGACAGGCGGATACTTCCCGGATTTCAAACTCCTAGAATGGGAGCTCCCTTGATTCATCTTTCTAGCATTTTAGTTCAGTGCCTGGCAAATCGTTGGTACTCAGGACATCCTGAGTGACGCCGGTTGGTTTAAATCATTGTTATTGCCTTTCGAAAAATAAGGAGACGACAGGTTGTATCTTTGCCATTTATTCAACGTAACATCTCAGAGCTAACCTGCTCGCGTGGCGCGTATCAGGAAACATTTTGTTGAGCTTGAAAGCGGGGTGTTTCATACGCGTTCGAATCGAGCCACGTTAAGAGATTGAAGGGTTTGCCGAAGGCCACCCAGTCAACTGGTGACAGATAAAAAATTAGAACTTTATTCCATTTCTCACTCAGTTACTTCACTCCCATACCTCACGGCTCCATGTAAGAGTAAAATGAGGGGCACCTGGGTGGCTCCGGTGATTGAGCAACCGACTTCAGTTCAGGTCATGATCTTGTAGTTCGTGGTTTCAAGCCCCATGTCGGGCTCTGGGCTGACAGCTCAGAGCCTGCTTTGGAGTCTGTGTTTCCCTCTTTCTCTGCCATTCTCCCACTCCCACTCTGTCTCTCTCCCTCTCTCTCAAAAATAAACATTAAAAAAAAAAAAAAGAATAAAATGAGCTGGTAACGTTTGTAGGAAAAACAGGGAAACGCATATTACATCTTCTTCTAAAAATACTTGTTAGGGGCGCCTGGGTGGCTCAGTTGGTTGGGCGACCTTGATTTCTGCTCAGGTCATTGATTGTGTAGTTCATGGGATGGGACCCTGTCCGCCTCTGTGCTGAGAGCAGGGAGCCTACTGGATTCTCTCTGTCTTCCTCTCTCTGCTCATGCTCACTTGCTCTCTCCCTCAAAATAAATATAAAAAAAAAAAAATACTGTTCGAGTTCTCTGAAAAAGAGAACCCCACTCAAGGCTTTTTTTTTTTCCCCCCTGGCAATCAGATATTTATTTAATAAATCAGAGCCAGTTTGCTATGAAGGGAACTTAGTGCTATTTTCAGAATAGCCACAGCAGTATTTTAAAATTTATAATGAAGGGGAGCCCGGGTGGCTCAGTCGGTTGAGCCTCTCACTCCTGGTCTCTGCTCAGGTTGTGGTCTTGCGGTTTTGCAAGTTCGAGCCCCGTGTCACGCACCTCGCTGATGGCACAGAGTCTGCTTGGGATTCCATGTCTCCTTCTTTCTCTCCCTCCCTCCTAGTGCTCTCACACTCGCTCGCTCTCTCGCTCGCTCGCTCTCTCTCAAAATGAGTAAATAAACTTTAAAAAAACATTAATATTGGGGTACCCGGGTGGCTCAGTCGGTCGAGCATCTGTCTCAGCTCAGCTCAGTTCGTGGTCTCACAGTTCACGAATTCCAGCCCAGTGTCAGGCTCTGTGCTGCTTGAGAGTCTCTCTCTCTCTCCCCCTGCCGCTCTTCCCTGCTTTCGCACTCTCTCTCTCTAAGAAGAAAAAAAAAGAATAAAACGATATTAAAATTTATAATAAAAAAACTGCCTCTGTTGGGTACGCAACTAATATCCCATGTATCTGCAGACTTTAAGATCGCGAGTGCACCTGGGCTTTGCTGGTTGTCTCCCCGCACCGTCTCCCCATCGTCCTTCCGCATTGCGGAAGGTTTCAGCTTTAGCTCTGGATTGAAAGCTCCGGGGTCTCAGGGAGTTTTCCATTAGAATTCAATTCGCTGCCGCTTCCTCCTCCAGCGATCTGGAGACCACTGTGACTAAATGGGGAGCACCCCGCTTTCTCAAAGCCCAGAATGATGAAACCCTAAGCTCTTCACATGGATCCCAGTTTTTCCACTCAGAAATCAAATTGGATCGTGTACTCTGTGCCCCTTTTATCGTCGCCAATTCTGCGTTAACTTAATAGGCCCTCCTTGACTTTCCGTCTTGTAAAAATAGGATAGAGGCTGTTGAGTGGTAATTTCTTAAACAGAGAGGTGTTTCACCTTGTTCCAAATAGGTGTTTTCAATGGCCACACCTGCTCGTAATACACATATTCGCATCTTTTTATACATACATGTAAAACGGACTGGTTCTGCCGTCGACTTCATATATTTTTTAAAGAAATAATTTTACCTTTTTTTTTTTTTTTTTAACCATTTAATTTGCTTCTCCAGAGACAGTTTAGTCTGAATTCTTTCAGAGGTAATCTGGGGAAACACATTCCAGTTTGGAAAGAAGCTTCAGGGTCTGTGCTGAAGGAGTTTATAATTGGGATTCTTTTTGTTTCTACCAACAGACTAAGGAAGGCGATAGAAAAAACTGTAAACAAACAAGGCCCATGCCACGCGCTCAATGGTTCAAGTGTAATTCTGTTTCAATATAGATGCCTTAAGTTCAGTTCTGGATGGGATCAGACCCGCGAAAGGCAGGGACTCCGCGAACTCATTACAATCAAATGGGGACTTGAATTCTCTTGTCTAATGTCATAATAAGCAATTACGAGCATCTTCTTAGGCATTCAAATAGGGTAATGGCGAAACCCTAGAGAGACATTATATGCTGGCAGACTCCGGCTGATGCGATGCACATATGCTTGATGGAGCCCTAAAGGCTGGAAGGGTAGCTAGATGCCAGGGTGGATTGCCCTCAGTATTTAGGGTAGACACTACCTTCAATTATGACTTGTGTTTTATAAGCTGAGCGGTTATAATAATATGCGTGTTCATTCTGGAGAAGTCTCTGTGGCAACAGAACCAACAGCCTTTCCCATCTATTTCCCATTTTCATGAGAGAATAGCACACGAAACTTGTTTAACTTCACGTTTCTCTGATGGCTGAGTCTGGGAAGATACAAGTTACTGCGGCGTGCTGCCATTTCATTAAGCGAAATGTGCTTTCGTCCACCCCGGGAAAGGTAGCAGGTTTTGCATCATTGAGGGGACTATTTGAAGAGATAATTAGATAAGTAAATACTTGCCGACCTGGGCCAAGACGTTGAGTGGAGCCTCCTTTATTGGAAATTTCCCCTGCAAACAAATTTTTACCGAATTGTCGTCTTCTTGTGAGCTGAGTCCTCACGGCAATGTGAGATGGTCTCACTCTTTTTTCCACAAGTTAGGAAAGGGGTTTCAACCAGATGACTCTTAAGGGATATTCCTGCTCAAAATGTGGGATTCGGCGAAATAGCGCAAAGACGACATTAATACATTTTGCAGAACTATCTAAGTTGGCTATCTTTAGAAAAGGGTACTTTCCATAAGGACCCAGGCTACGTGGTACAAGTAAGCTAGAAATCTGGGCCAAATTAAATAGTTCTAAAACAAGTATCAGTATTAGAGAAAAAAAAAAAAACTTAGAAAAAAAACTTAATGTAAAGAAAAGCATGGAGAAATGGGAACGTTTTGCAGAAATTGTTAATATCATTTTCATGGGTCCTTATCTACTTCCAAAAATAAGGTGTGGAACACACAGTGAAAATTAAACCACTGTCGACCCTCTGGAGGAATAGACTGGGCCGTGAACTTCTGACTTAAAGACGTTACATCTGTTCATTTTCCCTCCAGCAAGATCAGTGTCGTTATTTTGTTCTTCTTAGCCAGTCAGCCTGCTGCACGGCCCGTCTGATCCACGGTGGCAGCGTCGGTCACGGAAATAGTCGGCAGCCTGGTGTGGACATCCAGGCAAAGAGCTGGATGGCCTCCCAAATAGTCTCTTCGATGCAGACAAACCATAAAGGGGTTCTTTTTGGCTCTTTTTAACCATCAAAGTGAGTTATTTCAAGCCTGTCTTACCTTGAAATGGCTGTTTGTAATTTTGCAAGTTACAAACGCGATGCTTTCTTCCGGGTAACATAAGTTGTGGATAAGATAAAGGGGCTAGCACCCACTCTTAACAGAGTGACATTCTTCTGTTTACCAAAATCAGATGTAGGAATTTTCATAGCACGTTGACAGAAAGATGAATACAAATGTGTAAGCCGGGGCGCCTGGGTGGCTCAGTTGGTTAAGCGGCCGACTTCGGCTCAGGTCATGATCTCACAGTCTGTGAGTTCGAGCCCCGCGTCGGGCTCTGTGCTGACGGCTCAGAGCCTGGAGCCTGCCTCAGATTCTGTGTCTCCCTCTCTCTGCCCTTCCCCAGCTCATTCTCTGTCTCTATGTCTCTCAAAAATAAATAAATGTTAAAAAATTTAAAAAAAAAAATGTGTAAGCCGCCTGAACCCATGACAATTACCCACCGAAATTATTTTTGAATGGAAGAAAAATTGGTTGGCTTCCCTTCCAAAGTGGCGCATAATTCACAGTAATATTTATTTACACAATTTGGCCTAAGGGTTGGGTGGAGGGATTAAAAATAAACGAATCAACAACAAACAATCAAGTAATGACAGGAGATTTGACATAGTTGAAGAGTTGCCTGGAGTTCAAAGAGCCGGCTTCACTCACTGGTTTTCATAATCCTGATTCTCTCCGTGATGACTCTTGCTCTCTGTTTCTATCTGACATCGAGCGCTGGTAACTCCAAGAGAGAAGCACAAAACAATGCTCCCAAGTGAGAGAAAGACATTTTTTTCCTGCTTTTAGCAATGTGACCTTAGGTATTGATTTATAGCCCGCCGCAGCACCCCAGAGCAAGAGGGAACGTTGGTAATTAAGTCAGTATCTGCACTTTCTAAAATAGTGCTGACTTGCCACAAAGAGAGACCCTTTATTTTTCCTCTCTGTCTCCCGGCGAATGCAGATGCAGGCACTGACCTCTGACCTTTCTCCAAACTCTCTGGCTGCAGCTGTTATTTTTCTTTCTCTGGGCCTTTAGCTGCTGATGGACCGGTGAGATTCATTAAATTGTGTATGTGCAATTTTCTTTAAAGCAAACATGAAACACTTTATACCCCAAGACTTACTTATAAAAGTATCTTTATGGAGCTCAGAATGAAAGTAAAGGCTTTCATTCGGGCGCCTACCAGGGATTTGCCAGATAAGTACCGAGGCCGATTGACTAAAACAAGAAGACGCAGAAGAATTATTTTTTGAAGAATTTTATATTAAACATAGAACTTTCCAGTGTAAAGCTCCCAAGATTGTAAAGCGAATTGAGTCAGAAATCTCGCCTTTTTTTTTTTTTTTATATTCCATTAGAGTCATTACTGAAATAGGGCCACAAAAGGTAATAGCAATAAAATCAAATACCTTGGGGTGTGTATGCAAATTATATGCTAATATATGATAATCTGAGTACCATGTTCAGTAGCCATAAAAAATACTAAATGCAGCTAATTAAAGGTGGGTAAGTTGCTGTGTTTTATACTTCACAGCGATATGAGAAAGGTAGTATATTATGATAATGATAGCATTGCTTGCCTTGGGGAATGCAACCAACATTTTAACAGGATTTCTTTTTCTGGCATATTTGTCCATTTCGCTGAATGTAATCACTTTTTCTCTTTTCTACCCCAGGTTGTAGATCCACGGAAGTTAGCGCAGAACTAAATAACAAATTAAGTCTTTAGCCAGAAGGAAGGCAAACGGTCTTCTCCCTAGAAAAGGGAAGTGTCATGCCTACTTAGCAAGCCTTTTACAATGAGTGCCCCCCATTGGGGTAGTGAGGTTCGGCAGTCAGCCATATTGAAAATTTGGGTAACCAGAGCCAAGAATTCTCAACATAGCTGGGATGTGCAAAGAACTATTTCTGCCAGAAATGTAAGCTCAATATAGAGGACTCTTTCATATAGTAACCTCACATCATGCAATATATATCTCCTTTTTTAATCCTAAAAAATTCTAAGAAAATAATAAACAAAAACTACAAAGAGATTTATAAGACAGCATAAAGTCGATGTGAGATCGACTTGCCTAAAAACATACCTGGTGTTCCCTAATATAACTAAAAAAAAAGTTATATATGTATATTTAATGTCGATAGTAATTTAATCTCTAAAAAGCTTTTTTTTCTGTCTATAATACAAAATATATACTATACCAGGCTGAAAATTACTCAAGTTAGGCAAAAAATTCACCTTGAATCAATTTACCAACTGGTGATGTTTATGCTGTTGATGTTTTCTGGGCAGCCGGGTGGAGATTTAAGTGTTCTGCAGTAAGATCAATTGATAGTTTATGAATTCACCATTTATCATGTATCAGTACTTCAGACAAAATGAAATGTGAAAACAAACAAACAAATAACCCAAACCAACCTGACAAAAAACCCCAGTGACTTGGTTATCGGGTGGGCTAGTGGGTCTCAAAGTTTAGAAAGCATTAGAGTCATATGGGGAACTTGTTAAACCTGAATACTAGATGCAAGCCCCAGAATTTCCAGTGAGTAGGTCTGGGGCGGGGCCTGAGAATGTTCATCGCTAACGTGTTACTGGGTGATACTGCTGGCCCAGGGCTCACACTTCAATTACCAATGCTGCAGGCTAAGGAAGGCTAGTTGTGTAGCCAACAACAGTTAAAAGTGTGCATTCGCTCACTTCGAAGACCTTCCAGGCCATTCCAACAATGAATGCGAGAGTCCTTGCTCAGGCGGAGGGCACTCTGTTTCATCCACCATTGTACAGAGTGGTTTCATCTTCAACCACATTTGGGAGATCGTGACCCAAGTTTTGTGAACTACTTAAAATTTTAAATTGCCCTGACTTATTTGACGACAGTTATGTTTGCCGGGAATCCTTTAGTTGCAAGACTCATAAACCCAATTTAAGATAATGTAAGAAAAAGAGGAGCTTTGACTCTAAGAACATGACTGATGACAAAATTAAGACTGCATAGGGTTACAAGTTAGAGCCTCCCATGGACTTCAGAGTCTGGAGGGGGCATCAGGGTCTCTAACTAGTGACTGGATACATCCAGCAATTTCCATATCTTGTTGATTATCTTTATTTTTCTCTGTGGAGTAGAGAATAAGGCTGGGAGTACACCAGTAATGTCTTCCCATATCTACTATTACTTTCCTCCATTCTGGTGGACCCTTCGGGGAATCCCAGTGGGTTGACTCTGCCATGCTGGTCTCAGGGCCTAGTGAGTGCAGCATGAGAGTGCACATGACAAATAAAAGTCATATTTAAAGCTCCGCCTGGTTCACCTCAATCAGGTGAAGAAGTTCCAGCTTGAGGAGATGGAGTGTATCTGTTTTAAGGTGAATATATCTTCTTAAGAAGTCCTCACTGAGGAAAAGAAAGCAAATTTGAATCAAGAGTGATTCATCATTCTCCACCAGGGTAGGAGATCCAGGTAACCATCAATGACAGTGGTACCTTGAGGAATGACACGTGATCAGGAACATTCCAGAAACTAGGGGGCTGCTTCTTGTTTCTCTAGAAGAGATGGGGCCTGGAAAAGCAGTAGTGCCTTTGGGGTGTATGTCTCCATTAGGACACACGTCAGCGTATTCTTGGAAATCTGAGAGGGTCGCTGACTCTCCATTCTGAGGCGATTATATCTTCTGAATAGAGATTTAGGAGACAGGCGTTCACCGCGAACCTGTCTCAAATCGACTCTGTGGCAAGCGCTACTTATATTAGTTTCATTTGGCTGCTGTGACAAATTCACCCAAACCTAGTGGCTTCAAACGACACGAATTTATTACCTTAGAAGTCCAATGCAGGTCTCAGTGGTTAACATCAAGCTGTCGGTAGGGCTGTGCTCCTCTCTGGAAGTTGCAGGAGAGGATCCATGTCGTTGCCTTTTCTGGCTGCTGGAATCGCCCCTGGACATCTGTACTTCATCCCTTTCCTCCCTCCATCTTCCGGGATGACAAGGGCAGGCCGAGTCAGCCTCGCACGCATCACTCTGACCTTGTCTCCAGGTTCTCTCTTCCACTTTTAGGACTCTTGTGATGACCACACCAGATAATCCAGGAAAACCTGACTTCTCTTAAAGCCAGAGCATTAGCAAACTGAATTCCTCTTTGCCACAAAGGACAACATATTCACAGGTTCTAGCAATTAGGACACGGATAGCTTTGGGGAAGGGCGGCATTACTCTGCCTACCACACTGGTGCAGGCATATGGGGCGTAGATTCAGAGACGATCAAGCCCTGATCCTACCTTCAGTGATTCGATAGCCTATGCCAAGAGATAAAAGTGCAAATAAATCCTTATCGTACAGTTTGATAAGTAGTATAATAGAGGAATCTGCAGGGCCCATTGATGGCATAGCACGTTCAGTTTTGTCAGATCATAAAAATATTTAAGAGACATGGGGGGATTCACTTGAGTTTTGAAAAATGGGATGAAAAGTTCTGCAGAGATAGCAGGTAGGTGGAGATTCAAGGCAAGGATGAAAGCGCATTGTACCCTCTTATAAGAGTAGGGGGTGCTGGGTAGTTGCAACAGTGAGCAGAAGCAAGTACTTGCTTATGGTAAGAACTTGAATTTTATCCTGTGTGCAGTGAGAAGTCACCTATGGATTCGGAGCCCTGTAGATATGATATCCGATGTGGGTGTTAGGTAGATTTTATATTGACAGTATAGAGGAGGGTTTTGGAGGAATTCATCTGGAATTGGACACATCACTAGGGAGATGGATGCAGTCATCTAGGAAAGTGGATGTTACAGGCATTCGGTGAACTCAGTGGTGGAGATGATGGGGAGGGGGATGGATGAAAAGAAATGCCAGAGCATGGCTGGAAGGATTTGCTGAGGTTTGAATGCAGAAAGTCGAGGGAAGAGGACTCCTGGAAGTCATGGAATCACTCCTGGTTTCTGCCTGGGGTAACTGGGTAGACTGTGGCACCAAGAACCAGGATAAGAATTACGAGGGAATGAGCAATGATGGAGAAAAAGAGTATTCCTTCCACCTTGAGTAGGTTGACTTAAGTGCTTGTGGGAGGATGTGGAAGATCCTTCTTTACAGCAATTAAAGTGCAAAGAGCTGGGATATTCAGTTGATTTTTCAGTTTCAAATAAACCCTCCGAATTGTAATCTTAGCTTCGTTAGCTGAAGAAGTTCTCTCAGAAGGAGATGGGGTATATGGAAGGGGCTAATGGCCGAGGGGATCGGGAGACGTGGCACAGAACAATGTGAATAATGGCAAGAAGGAAAAAGCCAATGAATTTACAAAAATGTTAAGAGTGACTAAAAGCACTCTGTAACGTGTATGTAGAGTGGAGGGAAGACAAGCGAAGGGCATGGGCTATCATCACGAAGAACCAGAGCTTCCAGTGATTTTCCTGTGTCTTCAAAGACCGAAGAATGGCCTTTGACTTGTACATGGGTATGTGGATCCAAAGGTAGATGAGAGAGAAATTTGAAGAATGTCTTTTCGCTCTAAAGGAGTTCTTGTCTTCATTCAGGCTTAGATTATTCCAGAATAGTGAATTAATTGGCAGATGCTGTCCAAGAGGCATTATTCATAAACTCCCAGAACAGTTCTCCGAAAAACTGGTGGAGGGCCCGGAGACAAGCACCTAAGTGATAAGGGCATATGGGTGGGAGAGTCCAGGCTGGTAACCTTCTGTTTGATTCTTGAAAAATCCTAGAATGAGCTACTCTGTCAAGTTGTCTGTGTCTGGACAACAGTCCCATGAAGGAGTGAACAGAAATGCATCATCGGGAAGTCACTGCACGTTTATTTCATTTATATCATTATTGTCGAGAGCACCCAAAGTTTGGAGAAAGCTAATTCCCGGGGGCAGAATCAAAATAGGATGGATATTTTGTTTGGGAATTGTAGACCCAGATAAGATAAAATATACAGGGACAGATGACAGAAAGTCCTGCGTTTAGGTTTAAAAAATCAAACAAACAGGGCAAATGGGAGAATGTTGAGGATCCAACCTTACAGCAGTTAAAGTGACCAGATTTGCAGACTTGGTGGATGTTATGTTTCAAAGAAATAGCCACAGGACACCTGGCTGGCTCAGCCAGTGGAGTGTGGGACTCTTGGTCTCAGGGTTATAGGTTCGAGCCCCACATTGGGTGGAGAAATTACTTAAAAATAAAGTCTTTTTTTTTAAAAAAAAGAAACAAAAGTAAATACCCAAAGGTCTGAGTTGGTTTGCCTTCAGAAACACGGATCACCTCAGACAAGGAAGAAAATAACTTTCCCTAGACTGGCAAAGATCTCAATTTGAGCATTCAGTTGTCTTCTGGGCGGGTACTCTATTTTAAAGGGACAAAAACTAAAAGAAAGGAAACTCTCAGGAACTGGAAATTATGCCAAACGAGCAGAAGTTGAAGGAGCTAATTACAGTGTTTAGGCCCTGAGAAGACATGTTATGTCTTCAAATATTTGGAGAAATGATGAGATTAGGCTTCTAATTTTCCTTAGCTTGAGAAGCTGAAATTAGTGCAATGAGGTACGATTAAACTCAATATTGAAATAACTTTTAAAAATTAGATCTTCTAAGTTTCATCTAGTACTCTGTCCATAAAATTTTTTTTAATTAAAAAAACGATATCTTCTAAAGAAATGATTGAGCTCGCCAACGAGACATGTGCTTCTTCTCCACAGTGATCCTCAGACACAGACCAAGTGACCAATTATCAGGGACGTTGGGAAAGAATTTCCAGCATCTGCTGTGAGTTAGAAATGTATCAGTTTTTCCCTATCTTAATGAAGATTCTCTTTATTAAAAAGAAAATTCCATGGGTCTTCATATACTAATACTTCTACCGGTTCCTTGAGAAGGTATATGTAGTAACACAAAAACATTTATTTGGGTCCAGAACTATTGCCACGTAGAGACATATTGAAATGGCTCCAAAGTGTCTTTATATTTTGCAAAACTTAAATTCTCAAGACGCATTTATCCCACAGACAACGCTTCCTGCTCTTTTGGATTCTTAACTCCCGTGAATAACTTCACGTCCTCTCATGTTTCCATGGTTCAGGTTGAGACTGAACAAGATAATAAAAATATGATTCATGAGGCGCCTGGGTGGCTCGGTTGGTTGAGCGTCGACTCTTGGTTTTGGCTCAGGTCATGATCCTAGGGTTGTGAGATCAAGCCCCATGTCAGGCTCTGTGCTGAGCAAAGAGTCTGCTTAAGATCCTCCGTCTTCCTCTGACCTTCTCCCACACTTGTGCTCAAGTGTGCTCTTTCTCTCAAAAAAAAAAAAAATGATTCGGGGCATCTGTGTGGCTCAGTTGGTTAAGCATCCGACTTCAGCTCAGGTCATGATCGTATGGTTGGTGAGTTTGAACCCTGCAGTAGGCTCCATGCTGGTGGAGCAGAGCCTGCTTGGGATTCTCTCTCTCTCCCTCTCTCCCTACCTCTCCCCAACTCAGGCCATCTCTGTCTCTCTCAAAATAAATAATTTTAAAATAATATATGATTCAATGTGCCTGCTTAGGGTCCAAGAATTCACATTTTTAACAGATGCTGAGGGGATGTTAATGCTGCCACTTTGCAGATCATAGTCTGAGCAGCAACAAAGTATCTCCCAGGTTCAAATTTTGTCTTATCATGAATTTTCTCCTAGATCCAAATCCAGACTCGGTCCTCTTCCCTGTGGATACTTGATAGCGTAGTTCCCTGGCTTTCTCTGAATCCTGGCTTTACCGCTTACTCAAGCAGAGGGATCTTGAAGGAAATTCACTGGTTTCTGCTTCCTTCATGAGGTTGTTGTATAAGATTAAACGAAATATTGTATGTAAAGTGCTTAGCATGGTACTTGATATACAGCATTCATTCTACATTTTGGTTGCCGATCGTTTTGATGGCGATGAGTGTAAATGTGATGGTAAGAAATTGAGTGGAATGAGAATACAGGCATGTCTTCTCAAATGCTGTATGCGTTCCTTTAAAAATTGCACATTAAAAATAATAGGGTTTAGAGATATAGAATCATTCAATGCATTTTTTGTAATCAAAGTAGAAGGAAGGAAGGAAGGAGGGAGGGGAGAGGGAGGAAGGGAGGGAAAGAGGGAGGGAGGAAGGAAGGAAGGAAGGAAGGAAAGAAAGAAGGAAGGAAGGAGGGTGGGAAAGGAGGAATGGGGAGGGGAGGGAAGGAAGGAGATGGGAAGGAAGGAAGAAGAGAAAGAAAGGGAAGAAAGAGAGGAAAGGAGGGCGGGAGGCAGGAAGGGAAAAAAGAAGGAAGGAAGGAAGCAGGGTGGGAAGGAAGAAAGAAGGAAAAGAATTTGTATCTGGGGAGTTAATTCCGATGGCCCAGGCAGATGCCTCAGCATTGCTGAAAGTTGCCTCCACGGATGTTAAAAGTAAGCAGAAGAGAGTTCTATAGCAATTCTGGCAGCACTTTGGTTAGAGTGGTGTGGGTGGGCAACGGGAGTGCAGAGCGGTCTGGTGAGGCTCCCATTAGGATGGGCCAGGGGGGTGGGCAGTGCAGGGTGACTGGAGTGAAGAGCCCCACAAGACTGGCTGTACCTTCGAAATACCATCAAGTACAGTTGAATCAGCTCTTGCTAGGGCACCCGGGTGGCTCAGTCAGTTAAGCGTCTGACTTCGGCTCAGGTCATGATCTCACGGTTTGTGGGTTCGAGCCCTGCATCAGGCTCTGTGCTGACAGCTCAGAGCCTGGAGCCTGCTTTGGATCCTGTGTCTCCCTCTCTTCTGCTCCTCCCCCACTTGCGCTCTGTCTCTGTCTCTCAAAAACGAATAAACGTTAAAAAATTAAAAAAAAAAAAAGAATCAGCTCTTGCTGAGATGGAAGCAACTGAACCGATTTTTCCCCCTCTCTCCCTGAAAAATCATAATTGTAATTTATACCCATCTTCGCCTTGGCGGTGGGGAAGGCAGGGGTCACATACAAGCCCAACTGACATCATTCCGATCACAACACTGTGTTTCAGAACTGGTAACTAATGTTAGTTACCGAAACCTGCACTGCAGTGGAACAAAACATACAGAGTTTTAATTTGAAAAATGTCTAAAAAATTTTTTTAAGTCTACATTTCATCTGGAAGGTGCTGAGAAGACACATTTCCTATAACCCTGTTGGATTCTCTAGTTTCTGGGGGACTAGAAGACACCCTAGGGAGAACACCTCCTATAAACACCAACAAATGCATCACCATTGCAGAGGCTCTTGGTGAAACACCTCCCTCGCCTTCCCTTCCCATTTCACTCCCTTCACTGGTGAGCGCAAAGCTCCACTATGAAGCATGTTCTCCCAGTTCCAAGTCATTCCTAACCCCCCTCTCCTCAACCCACGCCGCTGCACCCCAGAACGTCCGGACATGACCAGCATACACTGGGCGAGCCAACATCATCAAAGGGAATGGAGAGGCTCAGGTGCTACTTGGGGGTTGACGACCTCATTCCTTTTGGGAAGGAAAGGATTTAAAAAAAAAATTCAAAAAGAGGCTGCAGCTCCCAGCCTGGAATCTGGGCTCCCCAAGAGCTTCCCGGTTCCCCCTTGTCTCACCAGCAGCCCGCAGTGGGGCTCGAGGCAGATTCCTCCTCCCCTTGCTTTATTCTAAATCCTTTTCAGAAGCTCCCAGAGAACACAGATGACAGCTTCCATCCGGTGACCTTACTCGCTACTGGCATTCCCAGGAAGGAGACTCAAAGCCGGACCAGCCTTGGCCGCTTTTTAAATTCTCATTTAAGGGACGCCTGGGTGGCTCAGTTGGTTAAGTGGCCCACTTCGGCTCAGGTCATGATCTCACGGTCTGTGAGAATTCTCATTTAAATTCAGATTCCCCATAATAATGCTAATAATAGGCAGGAGACTGCTGGAGAGCAAGGAAGGGACAGGGAGAGGCCTGGCATGTGTGCACGAGGCCCTCGGCTCAAAGGGGACCCCAGAGGTGGCGGGGAAAGAGTGGGAATTCCTGGAGAAGCCGGCGAGTGCCCTTGTCCGTCCATCGAGCCCAGGGCTTCCGACACCTGCTGCGTGTCAAGGAAGGTCCCCGGAAACCGTGCAAATCAGAACAACGTAGCTAGACAGTTCTAAATATCAGGCTGTCTTCGAAGATGGCTGGAAAATGTGCAGCCCTATCTTTCGTTAAAAGTACGGATAAAGGTCCTGATGTGGTGAGCAGTGTGTGCAGGAGGAGGTGTCCTGTGCAGTGTACATTTCCTGGGTTTTCCTAAACTCCCTCCTCAGGTTAGTCTGTCCCACCTCTCACCCCTTCGCCTCCTCCGGATTCACGCTCAAACCTCCCCCGCTCCCTGTCCTTGATAATGTGAGGTATTTAATTGAGGTATTTATTTGAGGTATGAGAGACATAGGAAGATATTTTTAATTTCTAAGCACTGGCAACAGACTCACACTGTTCCAAGGAGCTGCATAGGAGATAAGAAACCTTTTTCAGCTCTTCAAAGCACCTTTGACCCCAGGGAAAGGGCCCATCTGCCATCTGCTTTGTTGTACAATTTGGGTACTCCTGCCTTTTTTTTTTTTTTTTTAAGTTTATTTATTTTGAGAAAGACAGCAAGTGGGGGAAGGGCAAACAGAGGGAGAGAGAATCCCAAGCAGGCTCCGCACTGTCAGGGTGAAGCCAGATGTGGGAGTTGAACCCATGAACTGTGAGATCACTACCTGATTTGAGATCGAGAGTTGGACGCTTCACGGACTGAGTCCCCCGGGTGCCCCTGGGCGCTCCTGCTTTTATATTGAGCACCCTCCCTCCCCCCCCTGCCCCCGCCCCCCCCCCCCGCCAATCCATTCTGCTCTACATTTAGTGAATTTTGGTAAGTCTGTGTTGGCACTATTGAGGCTTTTCAGCTAACTTCTCAGATGTGGTGACCTGTTCTCTGGGCTTAGTGGGCTCTGGCCTCAGGACTCTGCTCTTTGCTGGACTCATCGATCTCTCCTTCGAGAAGGGAGGGAGGCTTGTCCCCTTCCATCCGTCATGCTCGACATTTAGGGGACTACTATAGGATTTGTGTTCTCAGCCCCGAATCCGATTTCTCCAGAAGAGCTGGCAGGACACCAACTAACAATGAGTTAATGTTATCATTCATCTTCAGGACGCACCTGGGACGCGTTATGCTTTTCTAAGTTGCAACTCATGTCACCCAAGATCCATATCTGAAGAAATAGATATGATGCGGAGACCGCAGGGGAAGATGATTCGACAAACTATTATTTCCTGAAACTATTGTTTGCTTCCTGTCTCTCTTCCCTCTGCCTGAGATGACCTTCCTTCTGATCACTAATTACCTCTTAATTAGTTCTTGTGCTGTCAGGCCCAGGCCTTTCGCGTTGCCACCGGAGGCTAATGTCAAAAATGTCAGGCTACAAGACCGATCTGGCCGCTCTCCTGTCTGGTGTTTAAAATAGTTCACTGTCTATCCAGCGATTATGTCGGCATTTTCTAAAACAAAACCAAAAACAAAAATGGCGGGGAATCAGAGCGAAACTTCAGCAAATGAGTGAACCGTTGACCGCCTATACAAAAACGGACGGAGTGCACATCCCTCCTGGAGACCCCATATGCATTCATAATTCGGAGCGGTGATGGTTCTGCAGGACCCTACAGTGAGGAAGCACGTTCAATCCAGAATTTTCTCCACATGGTCAATCACAGAATTCCTTTTCAAGTTTTCCCTACTAAACATCGATAGTACTCGTTTCCATGGAAGCCCTAGGGTAACACTTTCTAGGATGAAAACCAAGCTGCTTAACTTCCTAGTACGGGGCGCATTGTGACGTGCTGTTTCCTGTCTGCCTGCCCAGCCCGACTTTCTGCCCCCGGGTGCCTTCCCCTTTTATCTTCCACCTGAGCACGGATGCAGGGGCGCTTCCTCTGTGCTCTGGCACATGCTCATTCCTCTGCCCAGAGTTTTTCCTCCCCTCGTCTGCCTGGCAAACCCGCCCTCCCCTCTCTGTTTCTCCCCCTTCTGCTTCTGCACAACAGAAGCCTCCCCCACCTGGGGCGTTCTTTCCTGACTCTTGCTCATTAGAAGGACTCGCTGCTCCTTAGGTCTACCACCACGCCTGTGCCCCCATTCACCCTTTGCTTGAGTTCGTCTACTGGTTTATAATTGCATTTGTGGGTCCGGTGTATTCAAATGGCTGCGTGTGCATGGATGAGGAAGGTCACCTCCGTGTATGCGGTGAGTTTTTAGCTTAATGCCGGGAACACGGTAGGACCTTGAAAAATGTTTGTAAAACAGATGAATGCCCACGCGTCGTACAGTGGTAACCACCTGGGATTCTGAACTTCTATTCATTAGGATATCTTTGAGAACCCATGTACATCAAGAAATAAGAGCAAAAATATTGTTGTAGGGAGATGATAATTCATGAGGTGTGTGCATCTAAGTCTGCGTATATACCTGCAGATACATGCGTAAGACATAAATAGATAGCTTTATGCATGTGGGGGACACACAAGCACACACCTTTGCCCTCACCGACATCATTTTCTCCAGTCATAAAACACAGCGATTTCACGTCAACATACCTCGTTTTGTTGCCCTTGGCTTTATTATGCTTTGCAGGCTTTGTGTTTTTGACACGTCGAAGGTTCGTTCATCCGACAAGTCCATTGGCACCATTTCTCCAACAGCATCTGCTCCCTTCGTGCCTCCGTGTCATATTCTGGGAAGTCTCACAATGGTTCAGTCTTTCTTAACGACCGGGACATTTGTCATGGTGATCGGTGACTTCGATGTTCCTACTGTAACTGTTCTGGGGCACTGTGAACGACACTCATATAAGGCAGCAAAATTAATTGATACGTGTTGTGTGTGTTCTGACTGCCTCACAAACCAGCCACTCCCCATCACTCTCCTCAGGCCTCCCTACTCCCTGTGACGTACCCAATATTGCAGTGAGGCCAATGATAACTACAATGGCGTCCAAGCGTTCAAGTGAAGGAAGGGTTGTGCATCTCACTTTAAATCAAAAGCTGGGGTGCCTGGGTGGCTCAGTGGGTTAAGCATCTGACTCTTGATTTAAAGTCATGCATTCGAGCCCCCTGCGCATTGGGATTTTCTCTCTCTCTTCTTCTTTCTCTGCCCCTCCCTCACTTTCCCTCTCTCTCAAAATAAATTAATAAATAAATAATCTTAAAAATAGTTAAGAAAGGCTGGAACTGATTAAGCTCCATGAGGAAGGCATGTCGAAAGCCAAAATAGACCCAAATCTCAGCCCCTTGTACCAAACAGTTGGCCAAGTTATGGATGAAAAGGAAAAGTTCTTGAAGGAAATGAAAAGTGTTATTTCCATGAACACATGAGTGATAAGAAAGCAAAACATCTTATTGCTCTTATGGAGAGAGTTTGAGTGGTCTGGATAGAAGATCAAACCAGCCACAACATTCCCTTAAGCCAAAACCTCACGCAGAACAAGGCCCTGGCTCCGTTCAGTTCCACGAAGGCCGAGAGAAGTGAGGAAGCTTCAGAAGGAAAGTCTGAAGCCAATAGAGTTTGTGTCATGAAGTTTAAAGAAAGAAACCATCTCCATAACCCGAAAATGCAAGATAAACAGTAAAGGCTGATGCAGAAGTTTCAGCAAGTTATGGATATGATCTAAGATCTAGCTAATGAAGGTGGCTACACTAAACAACTGAGTTTTGGTGCAGACGAAACAGTCTTCTATTGGAAGAAGATACCATCCGGGACTTGCAGAGCTGGAGAGAAGTCAATGCTTCTCTTGTCAAAGGGCAAGCTGACTCTCTTGTTAGCGGCTAATGCAGCTTCTGACTTGAAGTTGCTGTTGGTGCTCAGTTACCACTCCAAAAATTGGAGGACCCTCAAGAACAATACTGGATCTACTCTGCCTGTGCTCTATAAATGGAACAACAGAGCCGCGATGACCAGCACATCTGTTTACAACATGGTTGACTGAATATTTTAAGCCCAATGCTGAGTACTGCTCAGAAAAAGAGAAGATTCTTTTCAAAATATCACTGCTCATTGACAGTGCACCTGGTCACCCAAGAGCTCTGATGGAGGTGGACAATGGACAGTGCACCTGGTCACCCAAGAGCTCTGATGGAGGTGGACAATGAGATGAACGTTGTTGTCATGCCCACTGATATAACATGCATTCTGCAGCCCATGGATCAAGGAGTCATTTTGACCCTCAAGTCTTGTGGTTTAAGAAATTCATTTTGTAAGGCTATAGAGAGTGATTCCTCTGATGCCTCTGGGCGGGGTCCATCAAAAACCTTCTGTAAAAGATTAACCGTTTTAGATGTCATTAAGAATATTTGCGATTCATGGGAAGAGGTCAAAATATCAACATGAACGGGAGTTTGGAAGAAGTTGATTCCAGCCCTCGTGGATGACTTTGAGGGGTTCATGACTCCAGTGGGGGAGCCTGGCTCCATTGACCATCTGCGTTGTCAGTGCAGATGTGGGGGAAATGGCAAGAGAACTAGAGTTCAAAGTGGAGCCTGCAGATGTAACTGAATGGCTACAATCTCATGATCGAACTCGAACAGACATTGCTTCTTATGGACGAGCAAAGAAAGTGGTTTCTTGAGATGGAATCTACTCCCAGTGAAGATGCTGTTAGGATTGTTGAAATGACAACAAAGGGTTTAGAATAGTATGTCAACTTAGTCGATCCAGCAGAAGCAGGGTTTGTGAAGATGGACTCCAATTTTGAAATAAATTCTACTGTGGGTAGAATGCGATCAAACAGCACTGCATGCTACCTTTGTAATCATTTGTGAAAGGAAGGTTCAACCGCTATGGCAAATTTTATTGTTGTTGTATTTCACAAAGTCACCGTGGGTGACACCTGGGCACCTGGGTGGCTCAGTCAGTTGAGTATCTGAATGAGCCCAAGGTCGTGGGAGCAAGCCTTGAATCAGGCTCCGTGCTGAGCATGGACCTGCTTAAGATTCTCTCTCTCTCCCTCCTCACCTCTCCCCTGCTCAAGCTCTCTCTCTCTTAAAAAAAAAAACAAAACAAAACAAAACAAAAAAACAGTTGCCAAGGCCCCTCCAACCTTCTTCAGCAACCACCATCTGGTCAGTCAGCAGCTGTCAATGTGGAGGCAAGACCATCCGCCAGCAAGCTCAGATGACGGTTAGCAGTTGTTAGCAATAAAGCGCTTTTTGTTTTTAATGTTTATTTATTTTTGAGAGAAAGAGACATTGTGAAAAGTGGTGGAGAGGCAGAGAAAGAGACACGCACACACACACAGAATCCAAAGCAGGCTCCAGGCTCTGCCTGAAGTACAGAGCCTGACGCAGGCTTGAACTCACAAGCAGTGAGATCATGACCCGAGCCGACGTCGGACGCTTAACTGACTGAGCCACCCAGACACTCCAGCATTTTTAAATTAGCATAATGCTTTTGCACACTTAGACTGTAGAGTGTAAACATAGCTTTTATATGCACTGGGAAACCAAAAATTTCATTCGACTCACTTTATTGCAATATTCACTTTATTGTGGCGGTCTGGAGCTGAACCCACAGTATCTCTGAGTTTGTCCGCACTAAATAAATAGATGAGAATGAATGCAATAAAACACATGCATACTTGTGACGGAATAGACTCAAGCGTGCTGCTGGTCATTCTCCAAATCAGGTCTGCACCCTTTCATGGCCGGCTCTGTGCCCGACGCTGACTCCAGGCCTCACTGCCCATTACAGCACCAGCTGCGAATGGGAGGATGCGAGAGGGAAGGCGGGGCTGGTTTTCCTTGTTCCCTCCCGCTTTGCCATCAGGAGGACAGCTCCTTACTGGGCCCAGGTGACCCGTCCTCCCCACAGGCCCAGGAATGGGAACAGCTTCTCCTATTGCTAGCTTCTGGAAGTCTCCCCAACCCTCTCTTCCCCATCAATGCCACGGCTGGAGAACTGAGCCTCCAGCGCAGCCTCCTCCTCTGCACCATTTGGGACGAAGTGTCTCCAGTTGCAATCTTGTCCCACAGCTCCTCTCGTGTGTAGGCAAGTTAGGTGTTTTTTGTGTGTATACAAATTATGTGAGCATAGCTGTCCATTCTTATTTTTTTAATATTTTACAATTTTACACATTGCTTCATTTTTAGATTATCCTCCATTGCTGACATCCTAACTCAAAAGTAACTCATATCTGCATTATGGGGTCTGTGTTTGTGTGTGTGTGTGTGTGTGTGTGTGTGTGTGTGTGTGCTTATTTTGGGACACCTGATCTTGGGCTTGTGAGTTTGAGCCCCACGTTGAGTGTAGAGATTACTGTTTTTATTTTTAATAAAGTTTAATAAATATATCATATATCTTATTTACTAAGAAAATTACTAAAATATTTAAAATTACTACAATTGTATATTTATTAATAAAATTAATAGATTTTACTTATTATTTTTAAAAATAAAATCTTAAAAATGACTTTTAACTGTATGAAAGTTAAACACAGGTAAAAAACAAATATCTCAAACCAAATGAGAAAAAAAGTTTAAAAAAAATTTTTTTAATGTTTTTTATTTATTGTTGAGACACAGAGAGAGACAGAGCATGAGCATGGGAGGGGCAGAGAGGGGAGAGACACAGAATCTGAAGCAGGCTCCAGGCTCTGAGCTGTCAGCACAGAGCCCGATGTGGGGCTCGAACTCACAAACCGCAAGATCAGGACCTGAGCCGGAGTAGAACGTTTAACCAACTGAGCCACCCAGGCGCTCTGAAAAAAAGTTTTAAAAAAGTAACAAAAAATGAGTCGCAAAATTTAAGCTCTCCTAAATTAGTCTGTGAATTCTATTAATCTAATAGAAAAATTGTGAAGTTGGAATGAGTACTTCTGCTCCTTAGGGTTTTCCCCATTTAAAAAAAAAATCAAAATTTATTCAGGTAAATATTAAGTTTCTTGTTCAGACTTCTAAGACATGCTCATATATTTCAAGGTGGCATATAAAAATGCTCGTGCCATACAAAAATGGTCTTTATTATTTTAAATGTCAGTATCCGTGCCAAATTTTAATGATAGTTAAAGTAATAGTGGACTTTTTATTTAAATCAAAATACAATACTTACATTATCTGATTCTAAAGGGTCCAATGATGTGAAAATAATGTATTCATAAGAATTACATTAAATGAACCTTTCTTTGAAAAGCACTATCCTAAAATTTTAATGTTATATCTACTTGAATAAGAACAAACGTAGCATCAATTAAATAACAGTAACTACATGAAAAAGAGATCTGAGAAAATTTTACTGTAAAGACAGAAAACACCTGTGGATGTTGTGCCGTGGCTGTGGGTGGCCAGGACCCGGCTGCTGTGGGCTGAGTCGCACCTGCAGGTGACCCTGGATCCCAGACCCTCCTCCTTTCCTGGGGGGCCTGGTGGCCCAGGGGACCCCCTGACACTTGCGGGCCTCGGTGGGCTGTGAGTGGAGCAGCAGGAACAAAGGAACCACTTGGGAGAGGCTGGAAGCTGGACTCGGCGTTGGCCAGCGTCTGCCTGCGGGGATCACTGTCTTCTCTCGGCTCCTTGAGGTTTTTCCCAGTCAACACAGCTGCCGTCCCGCTTCCTTGAGCTCTTTCCTCAAAGGATTTATTTGGAAGAGGATTTATTTATTTTGAAAGAGAGAGAAGAGAGTGGGGGAGGGGCAGAGAGGGAGGGAGAGAGAGATTCCCAAGCAGGCTCCACACTGTCCACGCAGAGCCCAATGCAGGGCTCCATCTCATGAACCAGGAGATCATGACCTGAGCTGAAACCGAGAGTTCGACACTCAACCGAGTGAGCCATCCAGGTACCCCAAGGATCTCTTTGGATAGAAGGAAGTGTTTCTCTCCATTCTTTGCCCGTGTCTTCAGCCGTCTTCCTATGAGCCTGGGAACCTGATTTGTGCAGTTCATGTTTCTACGTGTGTTGGGAGGTTTCTTCTCGATTTCCGAGGAGCGTGTTTCCTCCTCAAACAATTTTCTCTGACGCTGCATGATGTGTTCTTGATGTAATCCAGGTAGTATTTGAAGCTTCAGCTTCCGCTGCTGAATCTCACTTTCAAGCTGTGAATTTTCACACTGCAAAGATGAAGCCTCGGCTTGGAGGCTTGTTATTGTCCTGTGAGCTCTTCATTCATCTGCTTTTCTTCCCACAGTTGTCTAGTTCTTGATTTCCCTCTTCAGTACTCTGAAGGGACACACTGAGGTCAGCATCATCAATGGCACTCTTCGATCAACCACTGACCGATGGATGGGGTGATTGCCATCTTCTCTTGTGCCTGACTTCCCCTCTCTCTAAGGAGATCAGAGAAGGGGGAAGGGCTTCAGCAGGTTGTCAGCCTTTGGTATTGACTGGCTGAGTTTCTCCTGCGAGACCTGCTCCAGCCCTTCTCTCGCCTCCTCCTTTCCCTGGACCCTCTGCTTCCATCTTGCAACTTGTTGTTCAGGTGGTTCTGGACTTTCACTCAAGTCATCCATTATTTCCTCCTGAAGCTGTCCTCCATCCTTCTCTGATGCCTCGAAGGTGGGTTTTTCATCAGTTGCTTGGGAAAGTTTCAGAGGCTGGCTCTTCTGTGCCTTTTTCAGGAAGTTGAGGGTGTCTTGAAGTGACGTCCTGCTCAGCTTTGTTTTCATTGCCAACGAGCACCAGGTTTGTAACATGCAAGGCACTGGCAGAAGTGCAAAGGGCTGATTGCAGCTTGGAGCCCCCCACTCTGGGCCCACCTGGCCCTACAGCAAGCCTAGGGGGTCAAAGCAGGGCCAGGCCATGTCCCTTTTTTTCCACAAGAGCAAGTTAGGGCAGAGCGGTGGGGCCCTCTCCCTGTCCCTGGGTGAGGCTCATTTTCCTGATTTAAAGTTTCCTTCTGCTGCAGGAAGTCTGGTGCTGCCCACAAGATCCTGGGAGATCCCACCCTTCTGAGGCTCCTTCTCTCCTTTGTGTGGGGTCAGTGTGGGCAGGCGGGGGCGCTGGGCCGATGGATGTCCCCAAAGGTATTAACTAAGAGCCTGGATTCCAACCCTAACAACTCAGGAGCAATCAATCACAACCGGCAGGTCTTATGATTTCATGGACTTTCTGGAGAGCCAGTTTGTCCCTGTTCACCCCAAGTGTTCCTGGAAGGAGTGACTCTGCTCCAGAGTGACAGAGTGACCGGGTTCCTTCTCTCATGTGGCCCTCCATCTTCAGCCCGGGCCTCCCAAGATGGCCTCGGGAGGGTCCCCAGTCCATCGAGTTACTTTCAGAAGTGGGCCTATGGGGAGCGGGCAGATCCTTCTTTGGGCTCAGTGTACCACCTTTTATTTCATTAAACCACGTCTCGCTCTCTGGTGTCTCTCGGGCAGACCCCACTCAGAGCCTCCTTCTCCACCCCCCAGGACTCTGTCACGAGCAGCTTGTCCCCAGTCCCTTTACTGAGAGGGACACAGGACAGCTGTCAACTGAGCCCTCTGTGGGGGTCCTGAGGGGCTCTATGGGGCCAGAGAACAGAGGCTCTGACCAGACCTGAGGGTGCCGGGAGGAGGAGGTGGCCAAACGCCCACCATGAGAGTGGCTTCCTTCCTTGTTTTTACCTGGACTATTTTGTAAGAGCATCGTTAGGTTTAGAGAAAAACTGAGCAGAAAGTCCAAAGAAGTCACACCCACACAGGATTATGAGGGGAGACGGGGAGAGGAACGTCACCCAGGGTGCTGAAGCACATCAACCATTTGAGAAATAACACCTTGGGAGTTTTCATCTTCACACACAACCTTGGCTTCTAGGGTCTCATCCAAACGACACACCCACAGCATCCTGCACAGACTTCCATTTATCTACGCGGGCGCAGCCCACCCCACTAGAAATCGAACGTGGCTCTGGATATCGATCCGGTCACATGGGCACCGGCGAGGCTCCCTTTGTGTGAAATTTACAGAAGAGCCTGTTAAAGAGAGTTCTGACCAGCAGAAACACCTCCGAGGCTGTCACTTCCCCGCGTGGGGCTGGTAGGAAAGGATCCGTGGCCACTTCAACCCTGGGGAGGGGGCGGCCCTTCCGGGGGGATGCCTCCAAGGACTCCCGCGCTGGGTGTGCTGAGCTCTGCTGTTCTCCACGCCCCTTCCTCCCGACAACCCTCACTGTCATGCGACCCCGTCAGTCGTGACCTTCGCAGGCTGCGGCGATGGCCTGTGTTCCTGCTGCTCTGGCTCCCTGGCCTTGAGCTACAGTGAACTCACTGAGCACGAGATCGCCTTTTGAAAAAAAAAAGTCGTACTGAAAGAAGTGTTGTTTGCTCTCTGGCCCTCAAACACCAAGGCACTGTTGTGCTCCTTAAAATTGTAAATTATGTCTGTTTAAGAAAATGTCAGTGTTTTTTAAAACAGAATAACAGTGCTGGAAAAGACTTGGCTGCGCTATTTGTTACCAGTGTTTCATGCAAGAAAAATGATACATTCATCATTATGAGTGCCGTCAAGGGGCTTAATGACTCGGGCACAATGCCGCTTCAGTTCTTGTAAGTAACATGATGGATTTTTTTTTTTTCTCCTCAGCAAGTTATCTGAGTAATGCGAGCGCTCCTAAACTGAGATCCAAGGAGACTTGGTCAATAATGTACTATACTTAACAACAATTAAAACGTAAGACACATCTCGTATAATTAAATTGATTTTTTTTTCTTTTTTCTGCCAGAAACAAGACCGTTTCAGGTAACGATTGCTTTGGCTGTCGAAAATTGTATTTTTATGGAGGTGGGGGAGGAGGAGATCTGTTGTTGCATGCAGACACCGTTTCTTGTGTCTTCAAAAATCCAATTCTTAAATAGGCCAATAGGGTGATTTTTGAGTAGAGAAGGGTAAATAGCTGCGGATAATCTGTGCCATCAAGAAAGCAGCCCTGTGCTGGGAAACATGTTATTTAGGGACATAGCATTTCAGCCCAGCAAGTGGCCTTAGACGCGCAGGAAGGCAGGGAGAAAGGTGTTCCCAAAGGGACCAGGGCTCTGATTTTGACGTGTACGCCGGCCGGTTGGGATCCTGGTAACGTAGCCCTGCGTTCGGCGGTGTAACGCAAGCAGAAAATGGTCACGTGTTTCTGTGTCTAAAATATGCTAAGGTCTGTAAAACAAGGGGCTTCACTTTTTCCATTAAAAATTGCCTTTTAAGGGTAAATGTAACACCACCACACCTCCCCGCCCCCCCCAAAAGCACATAGCTCCTTTCTGACCCCTGGATAACTCTACGAAATTGGGATATTTACCTGAACTCTCCTTACTTGGCCTCCAATCGTGTTCAACAGCTGTTGGAATGAAGACAAAGGGATTTGCCTGACTTTCTAGTAATAACCTTGATTTTTTTTTT
Organism: Paguma larvata; assembly: GCA_030068075.1. Lineage (NCBI taxonomy): Eukaryota > Metazoa > Chordata > Mammalia > Carnivora > Viverridae > Paguma > Paguma larvata. The sequence continues at coordinate 21,779,736 of CM057829.1, forward strand.
CTTCCCCCTGGTGGCTTGGAAGCATTATTTAGTAAATGGAGTGAGCTTTACCTGTTCCAGCAATGGGTGTGACTGTTTTTCTATTAAGTATTACTGGGTTTAATGGGGCTAGAAGTATTAAAAGAAACCCTAGCTAGTCACATGAAAATTTCAAAAGAAAGGGAGATTGTTATTTTCTTCTTTCTTTCTTTCTTTCTTTTCTTTCTTTTCTTTTTCTCTTTCTTTCTTTCTTTTTCTCTTTCTTTCTTTCTTTCTTTTTCTCTTTCTTTCTTTCTTTTTCTCTTTCTTTCTTTCTTTCTTTCTTTCTTTCTTTCTTTCTTTCTTCCCTTCCTTCCTTCCTTCCTTCCTTCCTTCCTTCCTTCCTTCCTTCCTTCCTTCCTTCCTCCCTGTCTTTTCTTTTCTTCCTTCCTTCCTTCCTTCCTTCCTTTTTTCCTTCCTTCCTTCCTTCCTTCCTTCCTTCCTTCCTTCCTTCCTTCCTTTCTTTTCTTTTTTTAAGCTGTACTAGCCAGAGCAGACAAGGGTTCTGTGCAAGCGCGTGGGAGGGACATCCCTGCTGTGAAATATGCTGGAATGTTCCCCAAGCCATTCTCCGTGAGGATCAAGATGTTTCTTTTCTCAGACTCCATTTTCACGGCAGAGGCCTTTTCAAAATTGCTGCCTCCGTGACCGGTGATCAGATTCCATGTGTTGCCCCCATGGGAGGTCATGCCTGTGACCAGCCAGGCTCATGGTCTGGGCAGAAGCACTGACAGGCATGCCCCGTTTGCCACCATGTGGGGATTGAGTTCCATCTCGTTCCAGTATGGAGAAGTGTCTGATGGGTGAGGGCGCCGGAGAAGACTTGTCCTTGCTGGCTGGGTCAGTGTGTGTCTCTGCGCCTCACTCTTGTCCTGGAGCCTCCGCTTGTGCTATCGCTTGGCCCCACGCAGATGATGGAGGTGGCGTAGTAGATAGAAACAGGAACATGGAGGGGCGCCTGGGGGGCTCAGTGGGTGAAGCATCCGACTTCGGCTCAGGTCATGATCTCACAGTTCCTGGGTTCAAGCCCTACGTCAGCCCTAGGCTGAGAGTGCAGAGCTTGCTTGGGATTCTCTGTCTCCCCCTTTATCTGCCCCTCCTTCGCTCATGCTTGTGCTCTCTCTCTCTCTCAAAAATAAATACACATTTAAAAAAATTAATAAACAGGACCACGGTGGAGCACCAACTGTGCACCGAAGCCAATTTCTTACCCTCTGAAGGTCTCCACACTCTGTGAGATGAAAGTCATGACACCGTGTAACCTTAGCGGAACAACACGCATAAGGAAAGGGGTGGAATTAATACAAGAAAATCATGGAAGTGGTTTTATAAGGGTGGTGGGATTTAGGTCAATTTGTTTTTCTGGTTGGATTTTCCATAATTTCCTCTACATGCATGTTATGCACACGTGAACACACAAGTAAGAATAACAACAACAGAGGGCCTTTGGGCAGGTCTTTCGCTATGGATGATTCGGTATTTAGTGTGACCTTTCAGGTGAATCAATAATCTTTAATTTATAAAAATAAAATACATAAAAATAAAATACACATACTCTATCATCCGACTTCATGGGTTGTTTTGAAATTCAAATGAAATGATCAAGCAATGGTACGTACTATCTGACAACCTATTTTATGGCTAGTAGATATTATTCTGGGAATCGAATTATCTTAAAATGATGATGAATATCGCAGTCCCTTTATTCTATTAAGAATATACTTTACGCACCTGTCGTGACTCTATCAGCTAGTTAATAATGTCCTCATTACACGAGCAAGGAATCCATGAGGTTAGAGAGCCCAGCGGCCAGTCCAGAGTCACACCAATAGACGCAAGATCCAAGCCAGGTTCTCTGTCTCCTGAGCCCATGATCTGACTCTCATTGCTTATGGACGCACTCAGGGCAAAGAACTAGAATTTGTTTCTTGGGTTTGTTTTTTTTTTAACTCTGTTGTTTAAAGTTTATTTATTTTTGAGAGAGGCAGAGACTGAGTGAGTGGGAGAGGGACAGAGAGAGAGAGGGAGAGAGAGAATCCCAAGCAGGCTCCATGCTGTCAGCACAGAGCCCACTACGGGGCTCGAACTCACGACACCCTGAGATCATGACCTGAACTGAAATCAAGAGTTGGTTGTTTAATCGACTGAGCCACACAGGCACCTCTGGAATTTGTTTTAATTTGATACCTGCCTAATTATTTTAATTATATGGCCATCTGAAAAATATAGTTTATCTCAAATATATATATCAAAAAATTAATATATAATAATACATTTATTTAGAAAAATATATTTTGCAGCTTTTGGAAATGGGAATATTTCCATTTCATTACAGAACTTTTAATTTTTAAATATCTATTCATGTTGCCGTGTTACAGTAAATTGAATGGTGAACAAAAATAACCAACGTCCTGATTATAATAAGATTCCAAAGCTCAGTGATAAAGTATCCATAGTAATAATTTAAAGCAGTGCTTAGGTCTTTGATATTTCACAACAACCCCCAAAATGTGAAATTACTTTGAGTATCAAATTTGAAATGTGAAGATGAACTCTTTTAGAAGTTGCTTTTAGTAATTAACAGGGTTTTTTTTTTTAATAACGACAAAAAAGTACAAAGGTTTTTTGTCACTTTAATTACTACCATAGTTTTTTTAGAATTTCATGTTTTCCACACAAGCCCATCATTTTCTATCTTTAAAATTTGCTTTAGATCGATGAGATCTTTTTTGTTTCTTTCATTATCAATAGATCCTGCATTAAAAAACCACCACTTTATCGTAGCTTTTAATTAATTACAAAACGATAACTTTGCTGTTATTGACTTTACTCTTACAGAACAATGAGAGCAAGTATAAAACGTTTTAAGTAAATTGCTTTTATAGGATTTTTATCTTCAAAATTGACCGTGACTCCATGGTTTGGTGTGATTAATAAAACCTTATTAGTTTCAACTTTCAATCAAATCAACTATACTTGGTGAATTTGTTCTATGTTGGAACCAAAAGTGTGTTGGTAATAGCACAAAGCAGATTTTAGGAACAATAATAAAGTCTGGTAAAAGTACTAAATAAGGAAGTGCAGTCTTCTACCTTATCAATGTTAGAACTTGAAAATGTTTAAGCCAAAAGCCATAAAGTAAACAAGCAAACAGAAAGAAAAGGAAAGAGGTATGTAGATAAGCAGTACGATGTACTAGAAAGGACGCCTGGTCCGAGTCAGGGGATATACCTTCCCACCTCAGCTTTAGAATTCCTGTGTGGATTTGTGCGAACTTTCCCCAGGGTCTTAGTGCCCTTCATCTGTCAATGGAATGGATTAGGCCAAAATGGTTTTTAATGATTCTGTACCTAATACTAATAGAAGATTATAATATGTCCTTTCTGATTTTTTCATCATTATTAGTTTTTAATGTTTACCTATTTTGAGAGAGAGAGAGAGAGGGAGAGAGAGAGAGAGGGGGAGAGAGAGAGAGAGAGAGAGAGTGCTTTTGGGGAGGGGGCAGGAGGGAGATCCCAAGCAGTCTCTGCACTGTCATCACAGAGCCCGATGCAGGGCTTGATGTCACGAACCAAGAGCGCATGGCCTGAGCCAAAATCAAGGGTCAGTTGCTTAAACCACTGAGCCAGCCAGATGCCCCTCATCTGTCCTTTGTGAAAAAGCTATACAAGCTCTACTGTCATGTTTTGTATTTTCCTGTTCCATAGGAGATTCACTTTGGGGTAGGGGGAGTATTCTATGTTCAAAAAATCTCTCTTTCTCTCTCTCTGTCCCCTTGTATCTATCATCTATCTATCTATCTATCTATCTATCTATCTATCATCTATCTATCTATCTTCATCATCATCATCATCTATCCTCTGTTTCTCTCTAAACAATCACTGAGATAGTTGGCCTGCTCTATTATATGATTGAGGTGGTCTTCAGTATAGAGAAATTCACATGACCTAGAACAATGTATAGAATAAAATAGTGATCTTGGGGGACTGAGAATCCAGCCGGCTCTACACCGCAGCCAGATCCACCTAAAGCAAGTCAGATTTCAAGAACTGGATCGTTCATAGTCGGATTCTCTGAACATCCATCTTGCCCAATTTGGCCCTGGATTTGACCCACCCACCTGGTACTTTCCACCTTCCAACACCCTGAACATACTCACGCTTACATCTGTAATGTAACTGGGACAATGCTTCTGTCCTAATGTAGGTTTGATTGCTCACTGCCCTTAAGTTTTATGTTTCTGGAAACTCTTTTCCAGGATATTTCCTTCTCTGGACTTGGGTTTTTTGGCCCGTTCTAACACTAAAGCATTTGTCTGCCTTCAGCATGGGAAGCTCTATGGTCCTTGAAAACGTTTCTTTGGGCGGGAAAAGCTTGCACACCCTAGCACTTTTGGCACACATTAAGACAACAAGCATTTGTCCACAGCAGGTGGGATTATCACAGTGGGGCGGAGTCTTAGTTTGCCTAACTGTGGAAAAGGGAGGAAAAGGAAAAGGAAGCAAGTGAAAGACCACAGGAGGGGAAGATGGGAAATTGCCAAATCCATCAATAACACAAATGTCCTCATGTTTGCAGAAGAGTTTGAGTTTCTGTCATCAAGGAGCTTTAAAAATATTTGTAAAGACAGAACGTAGTCTGGAAAGGTCAAGTGATTACACAGGTATGAAGCAGTTTGCTCTTGAAATTGATGGATCATGGAGTGCTGTGAGAGTTCATAACTTTGAAGTCCTCTTTGTTGGATGATGGGTGTCTCGATGGACACCCAAACATAAAAACCAAAAAGATTACCTTGAGCCAACATCCTTGTCGCATCCTTATTTTTATGGAAACTCGTGGGAAAATATCAAGATCTCAAATGCTCCGATTCTGGTTAAAAGGATGGAATGACTCACATTGGAAAGACAGCTATCCCGGTCAGTGGGTGGGAATACATTCTAGAGGTTTTGGTCATGAAGACAGGCAGAGAGAAGTTACCTTAATCAAGGTCATTGGCCGCAGCAGGACCTGACCTGGCTGGTGGCGCCAGATTCAACCCACTCCCATTTCTGCAGCTCCGGTTTGTTTGTTGTTAATAAAAATAATCACTCTGCACACATTTATATTCAAATAGAGACTCAGAAGTCAATAAATGAAATCTATTCACTCAGTCGAGAAAAGCAATCCAATTTTTCCCAGTGTGTGCACGTTTGTGGTTTGCTAATATTTTGTGTGTGTGTGTGTGTGTGTGTGTTTGGGAAATACATATGCTATAGCTTCAAGGGTGGAAAATTTTACACACTTCTGTAGTGAGGAAGTTTAATTGTAACCCTTCTGCATATGTTTTTGGAGAAAATCTATTTTCTAAAAAAATGCATATTACCATAGCACCTAGGAATACAAATAAAATACTATATTTAAATATCCTGCTGCAGCCTTTCCAGATAAGAATATCAGGTCACTGGTTCTTTCTGTTCCTCATCTTGGGGCGCTGCTAATTCTACATAAACACATCCTAGAAAACAGCGAAGGGAATATGCCTTCCAAATACATTCCACTTCTCTGCATGCTAGAATATATTTAAAACAGATTATATTTTCCCTCTGTGTTTCAGTTTTCACAGTTAATAAGACAGGCATTTTCATGGCTGGCTTGCTGTTTTCATGGGTAGCAAATATCCTGATTAGTATTCCAGATACCAGGTTTACCAAATTTTATCCAGAATAGAAAGCGCCGTAAACACGAAAGATTTTATTTCTTGCCGTCTATATTGAAAACATCAAAATAATTCTAATCACAAAAAAAATGGTTCTAATCAGATCATTAAATATGTCATGATTGCTTTGGTAGCTGGCGTTTCTAAAGAAACGTCTTGTGAACTAATTTGTCTTGAAGGATTTTCGTGCCAAGTAGAAACGGGTGAGATTTGAAAAAAATAATAATAATCTCCTAGCAGTAATCGCATATTCAAAACTGTAAAATAAAACCTCGCTTCTCGCCAGAGAGAAGGCAAGCAGGAGGTTGCTAACATTGACTCAGTGTTAAGAGTTTCAGTTCTTGTGATCTGAATTTCTTTGCTGTTTTATCACACACGATCCACCTTTTCAACCCCCCACTGAGTGTAAATAGTTGTGTTAGCCACTGGTGAGTTTTTCTGATTATTCTTGTGAATTTAACAGAATCGGTCTGGTTTTAGTACAAAATCTACTTACCTTCCCAACTTCTATCTTCCTGGGGAAAATGAAACCAGTGTTTCCAAAAGAGACGAAACTCAACCATCTCCCTCTACCATTTCCTCAATTTGTTTCATTCTGAGTCTTAGGATATTAAGGATGACACCATCCTAAATAAGATAAATAAAGTCCAGTAAAGTGATTGATTGGAAGGAAAACGTGGATGCCCCGTGGTGGGGGGTGGGCGGGGGACGGTAGTAGAGATGGACATTTCCAAGGGAAGCGATGACCCAACAACATGGTGGTCGTGCGAATTGCTGTCACATCTTCTGGAGATCAGCCGAAAACTACGAAATGAGTTTTCTTTTTAATTTTAAATATTCTGCAGAAAACTGTGGGGATAATATCACTGTTACATGGGCTTAAAAGGTCACTGGTAAGCCTGGGAATTCTATTAGTTAGTTGAACATTAGTATCTTGAGTCAGATGCACAGTTTGCGAGCGCCTGCATCAAAAATACTGTCCTGCACCGACACTGACAGCATGGGTGCCACCAGTAAGCCGTTGTCCGGTCTCATACATTACTCTTTCCCTACTGAGAATTTTCCAGAAAGGGATATATTTAATTCAGTCCAGCATACAATAAGTAATATGGTCCTCTCTTTTCTGATACTCACACTCACAGATACATTTGATAGGAGACGTGAGGATACGCAGCTGAGGGGCCAGCTCGCACCGCCCAGTGAGTATTCGATGACAGGTACAGGTTCAGCAGTCTTGGTGGGTATGGTTCCCATCTGGACTCTTCTCTCAGGCTGGTTTACAGTTGGAAGACCAAAACTGCTGCGGAATTTACTTATGCCTATAATTTCATGCCTATAATTTTGGTGTGGAGCAGAGCAGAGAATCAGCATGATGGGCCCACCTTTTATTTCCCAGAAAGGTGAATAACTGGAAGAGAAGGTAAATTGCCTTCAGGAAGGACATGCGCATTTTTGGTTGTTATTTTTGTTCTCAGCTTTCAATGGTTTTCAGATTTGTTGAGATATAATTGCCGATAAGATCGTAAGACATTTAAAGGGTACATGTGATGACTCGATATACATGCTTTTTCTGAAAGGATTCCCACATCCCACCCCTGAACTAATAACACCTTCATCACCTCTACATCTTTATCTTTGTTTTGTTTTTGTTTGTGTTTTTGTAAACAAAACATTTCCGTTTTCCTCTCTTAGCAAATTTCAATGATACGATGCGTATTATCGACTACAGTCACCATGTTTTACAGTAGATCCTCAGAACTTATTCTTTTTTTTTATCTTTATTTATTTTTGAGAGAGAGAGAGAAAGAGAGAGCCAATGTGAGTGGGGGAGGCACAGAGAGAGAAGGAGACACAGAATCCGAAGCAGGCTCCAGGCTCCGAGCTGTCAGCACAGAGCCCGACTCGGGGCCTGAACTCATAAACCGCAAGATCATGACCTGAGCCGAAGTCGGACTCATAACTGACTGAGCCACCCAGGCGCCCCAGAACTTATTCTTAAAACTGAAAGCGTATACCCTTCACCTTCCCCCTTGCCCTCGCCCCCAGCCCCTGGCAACCATCATTCTACTCTTTATCGCTCTGAGTTCCACTTTATTTCTTTTCTTTTCCTTTTTAGATTCCGCATATAAGTGATGCCATGAAGCATTTGTTTTGCTCTGACTTATTTCACTTAATATAATGCCTTCCATTTTTATCCACTTTGCAACAAATGACATGACTTCCTTCTTTTTTAAGGAAATGTACATTTTTTAAAAATGTTTATTTATTTATTTTGGGAGGGGGGAGAATCCCAAGCAGGGTCCACGCTCAGCTCGTTTTCCGTCTCATGACTGTGAGGTCACGACCTGAGCCGAAATCAAGTGTCGGTCACTTAACTGACTGAGTCACCCAGGCACCGGAGGAAATGTACATTTTTTTAAATGGCAGGTGTCAGTTTGGACCCAACGGGCCCCCAGAGCGCCTTCAGAAAACAACTACTCTGTTCTCGTAGGCAGAATCAGGTCTATTACCTACAGGTTTTCCTTCTCATATTACATAAAAGACAAAAGGAAGAAGAAAGAACGAGCAAACAAAAAAAAAAAAGAAAGAAAGAAAGAGGGAGGATGGAAGGAAGGAAAATGGAAGAAAGAAAAAAGGGAGGGAGAAAAACAGACTATTTTAAAAATACTCTACTTTCTGAAAGTTATCCAAGTAAGTAAATTACAAAAGTGACATAAATGTCCAGATCTCAGTCCATTTATGTAAATTAGCATTCAGTTCTTTGTCAGTTCCTTGGTCAGTTTGGCACTCGTTCCTTCCGCCAGGCATGGCTAAGCACTACTAGGAGTGGGACAGAAAAGACCGTGCCATACAAGGCAGTGGTTTCAAACTACAAGAGAGACACTACCCTTAGCTTGCTTGAAACTATTGAACTCTCAGTGAAATGGCTTCCACGTAGTGCCCGTCCAACTTCTATTATCCATCCAGCTCTCCTGATGTTTCAGGGACTGATAGATTATGCCTTCTGTATTGAACATGGTCAACTGGTTCAATGTGTCAGGCTTTGGCTTCAAAGCCGCCCAAGACAGGGCAGAGTGTGAAAGAGAGTAGTCAGAGGCAGAGAGAAAAGCAGACAGAAATAGAGTCTCCACAGAGCTCCAGTTATTTTCTGCAAGCAACTGGCCCTCAGAAAACAGCTACCAGCCTCGGTCAGATGTTAAGCATGTGATGTGGCCAGACCACAGCTGGCACCCCGCACAGAGCATGGCGCATCTCCACCGCACAGGTGTTCTGGCCCCGGGGGCCCAGGAACCAACGATCCGATTCTCCGAAGGGATTATGCAATCGCACACTTGCCTCTCAGTGAAAACAGGACGCTTATGCAAACACGGGATCCACTGTCCTTAGCTTTGGCTGCTCTCCTTACCTCCCATCCTCCGGTTTGGAAACAAGAGAAGCCTGATGCAGGCAACGCAGGGCTAGCGAGTCTTGGTTTTCTACTTGTTAAAATTGGCACCCCTCGTATCCACATAGTGACTACACCCCTCTGAAATGATGCATGAAATGGGAAAGAATGGAAACATTTGCTCTGAATGCCCAGGACACAGAAGTTCCAGACGTAAACTCACACAACGAATGGTATTAAGCGTCCACTCAGCTTCAGCCCGAGTTAGGCGGACTGCGGTAGGTCACGCCAATAGACAGTCTCAGCAGAATGGGGACTAGTTCCTCTCCTTGGATGCTGCATAATCTGAATCTTCTTAAGCCCTGCCCTTCTTCCAACGCACCCAACCTGGGCCTACTCATCTGTAACCCACATTGCTTCCTGGTTGGTTGCTTTTGCTGGAGGCCCTCCCCAAATATCCAGTCTTCCATTTGTGTGTATGTACCCTTCTCTTCCTTCTATCTTCGTGCTCAAACTTTCTTAACACTTAGTGGCTGCTCAGGAAGCTTGCAGAGGAGAGGCAGGGTGGGAATGGGGCCCTGGAACTGATTATTTATTGCAAATGCACACTGACCCAGTAGGAAGAGCCACCAAGTGTTACCTATCTTGTGTACCAGTCTATGTATTCTAAGGAAAGAAAAACATCATGACATCAGGTCACCCCAGTTATGACTCTCAACCAGTCGCCTCCCGAGACATACTTGGGAAAGATCACTGTCTTTCACATTGCGTGCTCGCGTGACTGTGTATGCCCAGAAAGCAGGGACTGGGTTACCCCAGATGTCTGTCTCTGTTTTCGTTTCTGTCTCTCCCACTGAAAGAAAAAGATTGAAATGTAAGTGTAGGAGACGTATTAGAAGTATAACTTTGAAATTTATTTGAAATGAAGTAAAATAAATACCTACACTTCATTTTAAAGGCCATGTACCTCGGATAATTTGCTGTTCAGATGTATAGATGGGGAGATTGGTTAGAATCACCCCTGCTTATCTTCCTTTGTGAATTGCTACTTGGCTTTTGAGAATTTCTGGGGTTTCCAGGAAAAGGAAGGGACTTGAGACCAGCATACTGGCAGAGAATTCTGGCTGTGGCCCCTATAGCTGTACAAACTGTCAAAATCTGTTAATCTTTTGAAGTCTCTTTTTTTTTCCCCCCTAAGGGCAGATTGGAATAAAGCCCCTTTGAGAATTTTGTAAATCATATGAGATGGAGTGTGTCCAGGACCTTTTAAAATTAAGCAATTGCACCAAGAGAAGGTTATTGTCTGCTCTATGGTGCTGGCCCCTACTTCCATTCGAGGTGGTTGGACTGTAAGAATTGGTTTGAACTTCTCCAAGGTTCACCATATTGGTACACAACCGAAGATTTGCGGAGCAAGAGTCTAACCTCAACATAAAGAGCCCATTCCACTCTGGATCGGAGCATGAAGTCTGCAGCAAGTCTGTGTGAGTTCAGAGCCTGCCTTTTTCTTTGACTTCGTGTCCCTGTTTGTTAACATGGATGATAATGCTGCCGACAGCACACGGTTGGCATGGGGACTCGGGGCTGGAGAATGGTGCTTGGCACATGTAATGTGCTCCGTGAGCATTTGCTGAGATAAAATAATCCGTGCTCAAGGCTTTCGTGGCCACGACTGCTCTCGTTAGTACCTTAGTCAAGTATCTCGGGCTACGAATGTCATTTGATCTCAGAACTTTTGCACAGAGATCAGCGCTACAAATTTCTTTTGGGTTCCAGTAAGATATTTGAAGCCTTTTTTATTTTTGCCTCTTCCTCAACCCACTTCCCACGATTCGTTTTTATTGGCGATCAAACGCGCTGCTCTAATGGCATGGAGAATTTAATCAATTAACGGAATTCAATAGGCCATTTCCAGTTGCAATATTTTGAGAGGTTAATTCTGCAGACACCTGAACACTTTGGAGGATCGTGGAGCCGACTGAGGCCCTGGCGCCTGTGTTAATCTCATTGGACCAAACAGAGAATGATCAGTATAGTAGTATAATCTTTTTCCTCCCGAATGTTCTTGGACAAGATGCTAGTCCCCTGCCAACTGAGTGTCTTCGTCTTAAATTTACATGTCCAAGTTGTTTTCAAAAATCATTTTGCAGAAGAAAGTTGTTCGTGGCTCTGGCGTTATTTATCATGTATGCTCACTTCTTTCTTTACCATCGTCTACCTCTTTGCGAGGAATAAACAACTGTGTGTGATAAAAATACTTACATTCAAACTTGAAGTATTATAAAAACAACAACAACAAAGGCAACAATAGCGACAACAGAAGAGTGGAAAGAAATAGAAAAAAGCACGTGTGTGCAGAAACAAGGATAATTGTTAACTATCAGCCATGTTCATATTATAGAGGGTGATTTGTTCTAACATTCATGGAACACTGCTAGCAAAATGGATTTTTTAGTAACACGTTAAATATCATGTTAAAAAGTATGAGTTAACTAAACCATATTTAGAGTTAACTAGTTGGTTATGCTTTAACGTTTTCCACACATGATGCAAATGCGATTTAATATGTTTCTTTTGCCCTGGAATTCTCAAACTTCTGTCAGCATCAGTATTGCCCGGAAGGCTTGAGAAACATAGATGTGTGCACCTGTCCCCAGAACTTCTGATTCAGTAGATTTGGGTTTCTGCCCAAGAATCTGTGTTTGGAAACAGGTTCCTGGCTATGCTGATGCTGCCGGTGTGGGGACCGCACTTTAAGAACCACCGTCGCCTCGTTCCCTTGTAACATAGGGAACTGAATTTTATTGTGGCAAACGGATTACTTATGCGGCCCCTGAAAATCACATCTCCCAGGGCTCACTCCCTTCGCGTGTGACTGGCCTTAAATGAGGGAACGAGACAGAAATGCTTTTGTGCCATTTCTGGACCTGAGCCCGGCGGCCTGTACTTTTTGTGCTTGTGGAAATCAGCCCCTGTGTAAGAAGCCTGACTTCCCTGAGAACCTCACATTTGGGAATGGTCGAGATAAGCACATGGAGAGCTAATATGGAAAAGAACAGAGGAACCCAGCCGGCAGAGAGACCGAAGGTCCCAGGCAGACAGCCTTGGCTGGGCTCCCCGCAGCCAGCCAGCACCAACTTATCTTGGGAGTGAGGGCGTTTTAAACCTGCTGGTCATCAACCAGCTCAAGGTAAGGCTGAAAAACAGCCAAGTCAACTGATGATTGCAAGAGGTCATAAGCTATTAGTAAGTTTTGGGGTGATTTTCTTAAGGCAGCAACAGAAAATGGAAAAACAAACAAACAGACAAATCGGTACCTGCAAATGGAATGTCCCCATAACAGAAAGCTTAATCACACATTACTAATTGGTTTTGGGATTAGGTGGCAGGCGGAACTCTGGAGGGCCTCCAGGAGACTTTTCCTACAGACCGGGCAAATGGAAAGAAGTTGTCTTGGCGACAGGGGGGGAAGGGGCTGGCAGAGAAGTGAGCGTGGACCTCTGTCTGCAGTCAGGCAGGTGGTAAGGAAGATACTTAATCAGGTCGTGGACCTGCCGGTGGAGATTTCCAAGCAGGATTTGAAAGCGCCGACGTACTTCTTCAGATGGGGGTGAAAGGCGTGAGCTGCATTAGCGAGGAAAGTTTGGTTGTCGGGCAAAATTAAAAAGAAATATGAAGAAGCCAGGATTTGCTTCAGGTAGAAAGTCGTTTCTCCTTCACACCTTTTCCACCTGTTAAATAATTCTCAAAATAATGAGTGATCGTCAGGCAAGGATCAAATCAGGTCATCGTAAGTAACACGTGGTATCTGGGGTAGGGTCGGGTCTTAAGACCATTTATTATTTTCTTGGAAAGACTTAAGGTCATGTTTCCTACACCTTCTCTGGTAGACAGTAGGGTTTCTGAGAATCTTAAAGATGTACCACATCGAGCCCCTCAGCTAAAGGACATCTAAGAATATAGGACATTGCGTCATGGCCAAAATTACAGAGAAGTGTTTTTTGGAGAGATTTGTTTTTGTGGCATTTATCTGTTTTGTAAGGGGATGAACTACAATGAGATTCATTGGAAATCCACAAGACTTTTAAGGCAATTGTATTAATAGCAGGACTTTCCATTTTGATTAAAACAGACAGACACAGTTCCAAATAACAGAGGCCTTTAGACCCTCCGGTATCTATTAGCAGCAAGTAGGTGGAGAAAGCTACTCATCTACAAATATTGGTTATTTATTATGGAAAAGGAAGGACAGGTCCGAGGGTGGAGCCAGTAGTCATGGGGAGACCACCCCAGGCCCTAACCAAGGAACTGTTTATGTTTACCCTAATAGATTTCAGAATTTCTTTGACCAATGATTACCATGTGACTTCCGCATTCCTTGTCTTTGAATGGGAGTTTGTATTACAATTTTCCTGTTCCTGGTGTACAGTTGTATGTTGGGAGATGAGGGAGCGAAAGTCTACCTCATATGCTCACAGATCTTCACATCAAGTGCAACCATGCCTGATGAACCTCACCTGCACCTAAATTTAGGTGGTGAGTATTTGAACTTCAAGCATGAGACCATGCTGTAATGGGATGGGGTTTCGTGAGTCACAGGAAGGAGTAGGTACACTTTGCATGGGAAAGGACATGAGTCACTGAGGGCCAGAGGGCAGAGGAACCAATGGAGGAAGGGGCCAGTTGGGGATGAGTGAAGGCCCTCACTGGCGGCCTCTGCACTTCAAACCGACAGCTGGCTTCGGCTTGCCAGACAACTGAGTGAGCCATTGGGGAAGTACTTCCCTTAGTCCCAGCTGAGTCACCCCAACGGACACCATGTCAAAGACAACTCAGCACAAATTGCAGAATTTTAAGCACATAAATCAGAGTTGTTGTTGTTGTTTTAAAGTTTATTCATTTTGAGAGAGAGTGTGTGTGTGCGTTTGAGTGGGAGAGGGGCAGAGAGAGAGAGAGAGAGAGAGAATCCCAAGCAGGCTCTTTGCTGCCAGTGCAGAGCCCAACATGGGGCTCAGTCTCGTAAACTGTGAGATCATGACCTGAGCTGAAATCAAGAGTTGGACACTTAGCTGACTGAGCCACCCAGGGACCCCTAAATCAGTGCTATTTTAACCTGTAAGATTTAGGGTGGTTTCATATGCGGCAAGCTATTCGAAATGTTGTACCTTTAGAGCAAAGACAGATTACGGTTCACCCTAAAAACTACTACACCACCCCTTTTCTGTTTCCATCTATATCGTAGGTGATTTTGCCTTCTGGGGTTTCTATTCTCTTTTGTGCATTTATGAGGTTTTTATCTAGACGATATAGGCAATTTTTTTCATATTTTCACCCCCCACCCTTCTCCTTTTTGCTCATTGTTTGTATTAACCGTTAATGGGCACATTTACACTCATTCATTAACTTTTTTCTGCTTCTACATACTGTATCTAAGATTTGACTAAAAAATCTTCTCCTCACAGAAGCCAGCTAAACCCAACTGAGAAGTGCTGGAATCTGTCTGCTATGGTGGGGATGCCAAACTTCTGAGCCTCTGCGTTCTCTCTGCTTATTCTCCGAGACTTGAGGGATGCGTGGACGACTCCCAGGAGTGACTGTGGGGCCTACAGGATACGGCTGGCCTCTCTCCTCCCTTCTCCAGTTCTGACAACTCAGAGTTTGTGTTGCCTTTCTTATTTTATTTTCAAGTCTACTAAACTTCCAGTTTTCTTTTTCAAGGACTAAGTTAACATTCTTCCTGCCTTCTAAAATATGGCTCTATTTTATCATTTTATCTTCTGATGATAAATCTGAGTAAATATTGAACGTGAGGTATACTTGTAGCCTTTCGCCTTCCCGGACTCTACTTAATTCAGTATTGTTCATTCCTTTGTACCTTCATTCATGTATCTCCATCCTCCCATTCACCTGTTTCCTATACTTATCCTTTCTGAATAGCTCTATGCTCAATATTGAAACAAACATAAAAATAGAGAGTAATGTCCCAGCTGTAATGGATATTTTTAAAAAAATCTAGTTGGCTTCAAAAGATCTAGGAGAAATAGATTATTCTTGAACTTTATCATCTTAAATTTTCTAGTTACTAAAAAGGTTAAAAAAACTAACTAGCAGAAAGGAAAACAGCATTCTTGACACATTGTAGAGTTCTTTGTAAGTTTGTTTAGTGCTCAGTGAATGAACACATGTGATGGTAAATGAAATATTATCTCGGTGTTCACCCTACACTCAAGGAGATGAAGCGAGTTCAGGGATATTTTGATTTCTAGATTGGAATGAGTTCCACTGAGTTGAAGTCATGTTTGTCTTTCTCCTGGTTTCCCTTAGGGGTTTTGTGGATTAGAAAATCATTCCCCTTTACCTAGGAGTTTCCAAGAAGAGAGGCAACATGAAAAAGTATCTTTACTGAGGAAGAGAATAGCAAAGAATCTCCAGATAATCACGTGATCTCATCGTTTCCAAGGCCTCACCATTAAAGAGTTCTTTCCCCTCGAATTGCACTAACTTGTCTCTTAGAGACTGTCCATCTAGGAGACTGAGTGGAGGCTAGGGATCTGGATAAAGACAGCATCACAATCAGAGGGGACCATGGGTATTATCGGTTGTGAAAAATAAATTCTATTTGACTTTTTGAAATGTAAAAGAAGTCAAGGCCGTAGAAACAGTTTGGCATATACCGCTATGAAACAACCCTAAAACTCTTTCCCTGAAAACAACCACCCTTTTGCCTTTTCCCATCATGGCACAAGGGAATGGATGGTTCGTTAGGGGTGTAGTCGTGTATGACTCAAAATGGCCCAACTGGAGGCCTATGTCTGGGACTTCCATCATCTCTTTCAGCTGGGGAAGCTGTTTTCCTGCGGTCGCCTCAGGGCTTCTGCTTCTCCGATGCATTCTGCACGTGGTCTCCCCACGTGGTCTCCCCAGCAGCGTGGCCATCCTTCTCACAGGGAAGCTGGGCTCCCAGGAAACGCAAAACCCAGAGCTGTCAGGCCTTCTCCAGCCTCAGGCTTGGAACCGGGACAACATGGCTTCCATTGTTCTGTCGTTGGATACAGGTTTCAGGGCCGGCCCAGATTTAAGGAGCAGGCAGGACACAAGGGTGCGAATACCGGAAGTTGTGGCCTCTCCCGGCACTCCAGTGTCCCGGACTACAAAGTGCCGTCCTCGGTGCTCATCGACGGAAGTAACAAACCTAAACACGAAGCTTGCAGAACACTCCTGTGGCTCGCGCAAAATGTACGGACGGCAGGAAAGGAAGATGGCTGCGTGATGACTGCTGCTCGGCTCCCAAGGACGGGCGAAGCGGGAAAAGAGTGCCCCCGGAGGAAGGAAGACTCTTCCCGTTGTCATCTTGAACATTCATTGTTTTGACTGAACTCATCCCTTTCAGTATCACAGAACAGAATGAATTTTATCACAACTGCCGTGAATTACGCTTTAGAAAATTCAGACTCCGCACGTAGAAATCACCTCCGTGTCAGCAGCGCGTGCCTTCCTGCAAATTTCTTCTTCTGGATGCTGATTTCTGGCAAAGATTTATAAAGCGAAAGGAAACCAAAGGGGCCTGCTATCCTAACTGAACCTTAGCTATTGTAGCTGAGGGCCACAGCCTCGCAGAGAAAGACAGAGCTCCACAGCCATCTCGGACATGGGAACACCACTGCTGATGCTTCTGTTATCCTGTTTTCTTTTGTATTATGCCGGGTCCTACCCAAAAATGAATTAAAGGGCGGCCGTCACGATGACAGCTTCAAATACTCTTTTCTGCATTCCATCTTTGAGGTTCAGTTGTGTCCTTTAAAAAGGAAGGAGACTGTTTAATCATCTCCCTATCTGATTAATTTAGATTATCTCATTGTATGATATTAGAAGAATGACAGGGCAATATATATGGTATATTTAATGGTCTGCTGCCCCAGGACTAACTCAGTTTTGCAATATTGGAAGAGGTAGCAAGGACCATTTTGGGGAGAAAGACAATCGTAGGGGGATCTTCTTCTTTACTGGAGAATCGATTGTTTTCTTGGGTTTGAATTTTATTTTCTGTATTGTTTTAATTTTTCAAATCTGTGCCCAGCCTCCCCTGCAGTGGATTTTTCTTTCTTTTCTTTTTTTTTTTTTTTTTAGGTTCTCTCTAATTATAATCCACATTTCTGTTTTTCTGTCACACAGAATGGTATGTATTCAATGTACGTTTTTATGTCGCCCCGGCTCAGTGCGGGAGAGGAAATATTTGAATAGCAACTGATGTCGTGTGTGCTTTTCACCCCAGGAGACTCCTTTCAGGAAAAAGCAGTAGGATGCCCCAGGATGCCTTTGAGTCTCTCTGTCGTATGCACACGGCTTTTACATGTGGCTTCATTCTAATCCTTGGGGATGAGAGTTGAGCCGTAAACATGTGTTCCTTGTTTACGTGATACAAAAGGGGCCAGGAGAAGAGAAATGAAAGAAGAAGAGAGTAGAAATAAGATTAAATGTCCTTGCTTCTGTGGTGTGAAGAAGTCAGATGTGCCACCATAGCTGAGAGCCACACGCGTGTGCGCCCGTGCGCGTGTGAGGCGTCGGGGACTGGCCACCACTTCACTGGATCATAATCCCGTTCTCAGAAAAGCTTACTGGCAAGAACGCTGGTTCCACTTTGATGCTTTAATAGGCTAATTCTTTTGAGTTTGTGGCACTGGCGTGTAGGGAGATACATCCGTGCAGTCACTAATTATTAAAGGGAACGTATCTGATTATGCTTCTGTACTGACAAGGTCACTGCGTTACTTGCCTGAAATCCACAAAAGAAGTCCAAACCACCTTCCCAGCCCCCACCCCCCTTAGCGCCACTTTTCTGCTCGGCTCTGAATAATCCGAAGCCCTACTCCGCTGGCAGCCAGATGTGAACAACCACCGCCTGACACAGGGTACAAATAACACCTACTCCAGCCATTACGCTTACATTGGAGCTCTGCCCTTGGTGGGGGCTGGAGACTGCTCTGGCTTTTGTAACTTGCGGGCGAACGGCGGTAGGCACCGAGTGACAAGGAGGCCGGGGCATTTAGCTTGCAAGCTGGAAGCAGATCTAGACTTCTCCCCAAGGAGACTGGTGCTTTCGAACGTGGCATGAGGTCACAGGTCATGGTTCAACGTGAAGGACCAAGTGGAGTAATGTCCCTGCTCAGGCAGACCCAGTTAAACAAAATGAAAGAGAATAGCAACTACAGGGAAGAAGGGGGCAAGCCAAGCCGGAGGCCTAAATGGCCATTTGTTCTCATTCTTCGAAACTTTCAAGAGGCTTCGAACGATCCAAGGCTCGAGCTGTTTATAGTTCATGGTGTTGGAGCAAATGGAGTCCTCATATCTAACCTTGAATCAGCCGGAGACACAGAGTAGAACGGAGGGGTCTGCACTGGAAGAGCCCTGGGCCCTCGGCAAGCCGCCGTGTTTGATGATCACGCTGGGATTCTACCCAGACCTCAGCTTGCCCTCCCAGAATGTAACTAACGCCTCTTTTTTTTTTTTTAAATGTGTTTTATTTATTCTTAAGAGATATACAGACAGAGCGTGAGCAGGAGGAGGGCAGAGAGAGAGGGAGATACAGAATCCGAAGCAGGCTCTAGGCTCTGATGAGCCATCAGCACAGAGCCTGACGTGGGGCTTGAACTCACAGACCATGAGATCATGACCTGAGCTGAAGTCGGCCACTTAACCAACTGAGCCACCCAGGCACCCCCTAACGCCTCTTTGTAATTCCGTAGTATTGATCGTTTTTGCGTTTTGCTGCATGAGTCTCTCTCTCTCTCTCTCTCTCTCTCTCTCTCTCTCTTTTGAAAGTTAAGGCTGCCATCATTCCTTCCTCCTGGATGTCTAGTATTTGTTGTGAAGAATAACAGCATGTGCCATCTGCAGAGAAGGCCCCTGCTGAGTTCATGTGCAAGTCCAAGGCGCTCGAGCTATAAGAGTCAGGAAAACAGGTAGTCTTCCTTACTGCTTGATTCTTGAATGATTTGTTTTTTTTTTTTTTTTTTTTAAATTTTTTTTAACGTTTATTTATTTTTGAGAGACATAGAGACAGAGCATGAGCAGGGAAAGGGCAGAGAGAGAGACACACAGAATGTGAAGCAGGCTCCAGGCTCTGAGCTCTCAGCAGAGAGCCTGACGCGGGGCTCGAACTCACAGACTGTGAGATCATGACCTGAGCCGAAGTCGGCCGCTTAACCAACTGAGCCACCCAGGCGCCCCTTGAATGATTTGTTTTATTTACTTTCGTGTTTTCCTGAAATGTTGCTTTCGACCAAAGTGAGATGCTTTTCTCTTTCTTTCTTTCTTTCTTTCTTTCTTTCTTTCTTTCTTTCTCTCTTTCTTTCTTTCTTTTTTTAATGTTTATTTATTTTTGAGAGAGAGAGACAGAGCATGAGCGAGGGAGGGGCAGAGAGAGAGAGGGAGACACAGAATGTGAAGCAGGCTCCAGGCTCTGAGCTGTCAGCACAGAGCCCGACATGGGGCTCGAACTCACAAGCTATGAGATCATGACCTGAGCTGAAGTCAGACCCTTAAGTGACTGAGCCACCTGGGCGCCCTGAAATGGGCTTCTGTTTCTAATCTTCATAGTGAATCGATTCCCTCAGAAGAGAGACATAAAACTATTGCATGGCAAACACACTCTGTGAATCATGATCAACAGTAGTGACGTTCATGGTTGGATGATGACAAGAACAAAGCCAAGAGGGGTGCGATCTGTTCTTCAAAAAGAGACCCCGGTTACTCAAGAAGGCATAACACGCATAGACATTTTCCTCCATTAGGGGTCACTTAGTGGAGCAATGGGAGTTCCCATTAATTGCTGCTGGGAATGCAAGATGGGTCCGTCATTTGGGAAAATAGTTCGGCAGTTTCTTACAACTGGACCCATTTTTATCGTAGGACCCAGGAATCACGCTCCTTGGTGTTTACCCAAAGGAGTTGAAAATGTATGACCCCACTAACAGCTCGACTCAATTCCTAAAACTTGGAGGGAGCCCAGATGTCCTTCCGTAGGTGAACAGATAAATAAACTGTGATCCATCCACACGATGGGATATTATTCAGTGCTAAAAAGACATGAACAATCAAACCAAGAAAAGACATGGAGGGATCTTAAATGTATTTTACTAAGCGAAACAAGCCAGTTTGAAAAAGCTACCTATTGTCTCATGTATCCATGACATTCTGGAAGAGACAAAACTATGGAGACAGTAAAAAGATCCGGGATTCCCAGAGCTGGTGGATGGGGTGGGGAGAAAGAGGAAGAGGTAGCATGGGGGAGTTTCAGGGCAGTGAAAATACTCTGTACTACCTTATAATGATGAATACACGTCATCGCACATGGGTCCAAATCCATGCAATGGACAAAACCAAGAGAGAATTACAACCTACTCTGTGGACTTTGGGTGCTCACAATGTATCGATGTTGGTTCATCAATTATGACAAACATACCACGCTGGTGCAGGCTGTGGCTGCTGGGGGAGGCCGTGAATGCCCAGGGAAGGGAATCCATGGGAAATCTCTGTACCTTCTCCTCATTTTGTTATAAAACTAACACTGCTCTAAAAAAAAATAAAACCTTTTTTTTTCTTTCTTTAAAGAATCATTTAGCAGTGAGAGGTGAGACTTGGAGAAGAAAAAAAAAACAAAACACTGTCACCTCTATTAAATAGAAACAAGAAAAATCTTAATGTCGGCTCTGTTTCTGTTGAGTCTTTGTTGCTGTCTGACTCTGTTCTGGCGCTGGTGAAGCCGGAGTAGAAGGAACCCACCGGGGTCACTGACATTTCAGCCGCCTTGGCTCTAAAACCCATGAACACACTTGCCCTCGCTTGTCTGGTCTGCGAGGAACACCGCCTCTTACAAGTCAGCTTCGTCAGAAGCACACTAGAACTCCCCTGAAAATAGTATTTATGTACTGAAACGTTTAAGGAAAGTTACTAAACGAAGAGCAAACGATTTAAAAATTCATCACATACAATGTTAATATTGAGAATGTTGACCAAAATATATATGCACGCATGTTACAAACTATAAAAGATAATCTGCTTAATTTCTTTTTTCTTTTCTGTGGAAAGGGGAGGAGTATGCTTTAAAATGTTAGTCTAGGGGCGCCTGGGTGGCTCAGTCGCTTTAGCGCCCGACTCTGGACTTTGGCTCAGATCATGATCTCACAGTTTGTGGGTTCTAGTGGTCTAGAAGCCAGAAAAGAACGTCACCTCTTAAATATGCATCCCGCTTTTATCCTTCTGAAGAAAATAAGATCTGTGGAGCAGAGTGGAGTCTGTTTAGTCTTTGCGTTGTGTGACGTAACTTCCGAACAGATGTATATCGTCTTCGGGTTGAGGGAGTCATCGATTCTAAAGGTCTGCTCTTGTCTTCCTCATTTTCTAGCTAAACTTCTATAAGCTCCTTAGCCTCTCTATGCCTCAGTTTTCTTATCTGTAAAAGAAAGGTGAGAATAGAATTTACCTCAGAAGTCTGATTTGAGAATAAAACAGAATAATGTGGATGAATTACTGAGAGCAGTGTCATTCTTTCATAAAAAATAAGTATTTTCTGTTTTTCTACTAGGGGTCCCTTTCAGTGTTATTAAAATAATTAGATATTTTAGGGGTATGAAACTACTAGTTCCTAGGCTACAGTTTTCTCAAATCTATAAAATAAAGAGATACGTAAACATAGAACAACATTAAACTATAACAAAAAGTTGATGAAAGTTCTCTGGACTCAGACTTGTCTGCGTGTTTTTTTTTGTTTTGTTTTGTTTTTCTTTAGTTGGATCTTAGGTTTGGTGTTGAACTGCTTCACTTCGTTATTGAATTTTGTTACAATTTAATATAAATTGTATATCAAAATGCACAGATTCGAAATGAAGAGCGTCATGAATTTTTACACGTTGTACAAACATCTTTCTTTTTTTTAATGTTTATTTATTTTTGAGAGAGACCGAGCCTAAGCAGGGGAGGGGCAGAAAGAGAGGGAGACACAGAATCCAAAGCAGGCTCCAGGCTCTGAGCCGTCAGCACAAGAGCCCAACACAGGGCTCGAACCCATGAACTGTGAGAGCATGCCCTGAGCTGAAGTCAGATGCCCAACCAACTGAGCCACCCAGGGGCCCCTGTACAAACCTCTTTCAACCCCCACAGTGTAGGAGATAGAACATTTCTGGCACTTGAGGAGGCTCCCGCCCCACCATGCAGTCGGTATGGGAGGGGAGCCATTATTCTGTTTTCCTTCTTTTTGAATATTACATAAAAGAGATGCATAGAATGTATGTTTTTGTACTTCTTTCCCTATCATTATGTCTGTGAGGTTTACCTACATTATCACGTGTATCTTTCTTTCATTCTTTTTTTTATGGACGTAGAGGATTCTGTTCTAATTTTATACCACAATTTATTCACTCATGTTACTGTTGATGAATATTTGTGTTTTGTTTTTTTTTTTTTTTCCAGTGAGAGGCAACTATCGTATATATAATTTGGAGGACGAAAGCACTGGTCACCGGTGTATACATACTCAGCGGTGAAGTTGCATGTCATAGAGCATGTGGATTCGGTAGGTGCCATCAAATATTTTTTTAAAGTCATCATGCAGTTAACAGTCCCACCAACAATTCAAGAGAGTTTTCATTCTCCTCAACCCTGTATATTCTTTGTTTTTAATTGAGAGACAGAGAGAGAGAGAAGAGAGAAAGGGAGGGAGGAACAGGGAGAGAGAGAGAGTCAACTGGGGAGAAGGGCAGAGGGAGAGAGAGAGAGTATCTCAAGCAGACTCCACACTCAGCAGGGAGCCTGACCCAGGGGTTGAACCCATGACTCTGGGATCGTGACCTGAGCCAAAATTAAGAGTTGCAAGCTCAACCGACTGAGCCACCCAGGCGCCCCCACCCCTTTTATACTTATTCGTGGTCATTCTGCAGGTTGTTAGTGATATCGTACCCTAATATGTGGGGCATTTTCTCCATTTGTTTATTGCCCTAGTATTTTCATAAATATAAGATTTGGAAGATGATTTTTGAAAGTGGCTCAAGAAGTTTAGGCATAATGTCAGTTTCTTGGCAGTGAAAAAGAAGGTAAACATTGCCTATGCTGTCTCAATGAATTAATTTAACAGTAGATATTTTTAATGGATGGTAAAGTTTATATATTTATTTTCTATTCCCTCTTCTCTTCCTATACCTTTTTTTAAATTAAAAAAAAAAGTTAAGTTTGTTTATTTTTAAGAGAGAGAGAAAAAGAGACAAAACACAAGTGGGGAGGGGCAGAGAAAGAGGGAGACACAAAATCCAAAGCAGGCTCCAGGCTCTGAGCTGTCAGCACAGAGCCTGACGCGGGGCTTGAACTCACGAACCCACGAATTGTGGGATCATGACCTGAGCTGAAGTTGGACACTTAACCAACCAAGCCACCCAGGTGGCTCTCTTCCTATACTTTGATATGCACTGATTTTCCTTTAACCCCCACATAAGTCAGAAAGTGTTTTTCCAGATTTATGGAGAGTAATGGCCACTGCTATGGCTTCTTGATGACATTCTTTTAACCTGTTAATGGTCTAACATTATGTGGGATAGCCTTCTGGTGTTTGCCTTCTGGTGTTTGAATTTGTACAATAAAACACTATGACTTACATTATAACTTACAAAACTGTAAACTTATTTCCATTTTGAAAAAAATAAAAAATCCATCCCTTCCTTCTGGCCAAAGGAGGAACCAGATCTTTGCCTTCTCAAATTGTAGCATGAGAGGAATCAATAACCTACTTGCATTCTTACTTATTTTCAAAGGCCTTTCAGATCCCAGGTTTAAATTAATAAATAGTCTTATCCCTACTCCTGAAGAATCAAATGTTTACACTCTTAAGTCTCAGAAATTCTTCCTAATCTAGGATTTTCTTTTTACAAAAGGATGTTCTCATATTTATACTCAGTCTCATTGACTGGATCAGCCCGTTTAAGACAAAAGACACTGGCTGCAAAATATTAACCTGAGAGGAAAATCATTTTCTTAACCTCAGAAACAAGTTTATGTAGAGCCTTAGTTGGGAGTGTTTAAGTTGGCTGATGGTGTTACTGACTTTACTACTGGGTAAGAAGTTTCCTACTTTCTTATTGTCTCTTCCTCTCTCCTTAGTCAGCCCTGCTACCCAAAACAAAACCCTCAAACAAAAAGGAAATTAAAAACTTCACTGGAAAAAATAAGTGGGCATTTATATATTAAAAAAAAAGATTAAAATATACCTTAAATATTAACCACAGTCCTTCTGGTATGGTTCTAAAGAATGAAGGTGAAGCCAATTGGAAATATAAACTCAACATCTGGAGTTTATGCTATAAACATTTTACACAAAGCTCGGTACATAGTAGATACTCAAAAAACTTTTTTTTGGTTTATTCTAAATTTTCCCTGTCCAGATACTTTTTTTTAAATTTTTTTAACATTTATTTATTTTTGAGAGACATAGAGACAGAGTATGAGCAGGGGAAGGGCAGAGAGCGAGAGAGGGAGATACAGAATTCGAAACAGGCTCCAGGCTCTGAGCCGCCAGCACAGAGCCCTGACGCGGGACTCGAACTCACAGACCGTGAGATCATGACCTGAACCGAAGTCGGATGCCCAACCGACTGAGCCACCCAGACGCCCCAATATTCTTTTATTTTTGAAGGAGAGAGAGACAGAGTGTGAGTGGCCAAGGGACAGAGAGAGAGGGAGACACAGAATCCGAAACAGGCTCCAGGCTCTGAGCCGCCAGCACAGAGCCCAACTCGGGGCTCGAACTCACAGACCGCGAGATCATGACCTAAGCCGAAGTCAGACGCCCAACCAACTGAGTCATCCAGTCGCCCCAGATACTTTTAAATATCAGTGTTGTCTCACTAGGCTTGTTTATCTTGTGTCTAAGCACAAAAGTTTGTTCATCTTTAGTATTAATTCCTTTTACAACAAAACTAAAAAGATCTTCCCTGAAATATCATAATAAGCCATTTCATCTTCTGAAATGTACCAGCTCCGTATCAGTTTTTTAAAATGTCTTCATTAAAGATGAATACATCATCCACAAGTGTCACCAGGAGCGAATACATTAGCTTCTGAGCTCTCTTGGAAAATGTCAAATGACATGGCGTTAAGTCCAGCAAGCCCTTATTATACAATTTCTAAATTTACCTTTGTTTATGTTTGTCTGTGTGATATAATGTTCAGTGGTTGAGGTGTGCCTATAATTTTAAATCCGTGTTTTGCCATACATTTGAGTAGGTTCACGCAGTTAAGTTGAGAGAAAGTTCATGGATTTGATATAAATGTACTATCTCGTGTTTGGCAATGATAATTACATATTTGGATAGACAAGAGGACTGGCTGCCAGCTCTCCACAGGGATAGCAATTTCTGATGTTTTTTCCCAAGACTGTTTATTTTGCCCTTAAAGTAACTTTATTAAGTTAAAAAGTCACAATAAATCTCTATTTTAGAGTCCAATAGACTCAGTCCCTTTTTGGAGCAATGATGTTTTCTAAGGTAGTTTGGAATAATTTAGATTGATTGCCTTCAATCTAATGTCATTTGAAAAGATAGAACCAGATTTTCATGTATACAGAGTGGGTAGCTGGGAACCAATCAATCAGTCAATCAATCAAACAAACAAGTAAACGCTGACCTAGAGGTCAGGAAGAATGTGGGTGAGACAGTGACCACAGTTTCGGTTGGAATTGCTGCTCAAATTGCTGGGAAAGATATTTCTAGACTGTTATTTTGGATATACGTGGGTGGCTATTCTGAGATTTACGGATAGGCTGGACAGGATGTGACTGGGTGTGACAAAGATGTGGCTTCTCTGAAAAAGGAACCAAACCAGGAAAGGGAATGACAGAAATGGATGAGAGTCCTTTTGATGAGCATTCCTGTATCCCTGTTAATTTAAAGTGTTAATCTATGAAAGTGTGTATATACTGGAAAGGAAATATGATTTCCACCCCTCTTTCTTGTTCAACCTTCATTTTCATTATATACAGTGATGGGCTATGGTACGTTCTTGTATCTTGTATCTTGAAGATACACCTCTCCAAGCCAGCAAGTGCACAGGTATGGCCTCAGGCTACAGAAACCAGAAGGTGGGAACAGAAGAGGAAGAAACACTTAGAAGGAAATGCAGTTGGAAGGAGAATCACGAGAGCTCACATCTTACCAGCTCTGATATGACTGAAGGCTTAGAATGAAGTCTTGAGTGTATTTGGTAATTGATGACTGAAAATGAGAGCAAACCAGCCGAGAAATGAAACATAGAGAATATACCTCCCTGCTCCCCAAATCCACACGGTACTTCTAATTTTTACTTTTGTGCATGTTACAGTGGTTTTAGACATCCACCTGGAAATATTTTCTGTTTCATTTACCCAATTGAACAGATGATTGTTGAATATCTTGATCTGAGAAAGTTTCACATTCCTCGAGTGGAGTTGCTGGGTGGCAAGATAGAAATTAAAGTGGACAGATCCTCAGTGGCCAGGCCATGGAAGGGCTGCCTTTTCCTGCTGAACACTTGAGACTTATTCTCTAGGATGTAAAAAATAGTATACACCATGTGAATCCAGCAAAAAAAAAAAAAAAATTGCATTTCAATACTGTACTCAGTGCTCACCTTACTTTTGCTTTATGCGATTAGAGTCTCGGTTCCCGAATTTCTCTGAACATTTGGAATTCTCTGGGGGATCTTTTGCATATTTCAAAACCCAGACCATGTCTCAAACCAATTAAATCACAGTCTCTGGGAGTGTATGTTGGGGAACATTGGTTTAGGAATAAAGAAAATAATGAATATTACTCGGATCAGATTGAATTGACTTGAGATGGGTTGGGCCAATTCATTTAGTTGTTTTACATATTTTTTTTTCTTTCCTGACTTTTTACTTCCTAATTTTTAAGCAATGGCGAATTGGCGGGAGGAAACAGGGTCAGGACCGCTCGCACAAATAGAAATCTATTCAGTTGTGTTTCTGCATAGGCACTTTGTATCCTGTTAGTAGAATTAAGTGCTTGAAGTAAGGCATGGACGACACGGCATCTTTGGACCTAGAAATTACTCTTTATTTTTCCCACAGAATCATGCCACCTATGAATGCTTTCATACATTATAGATATTTGTGCAATATGTATATTTAGAGAACAAATAATATTTGTTTTTACCATAATGTAGGGATATGTTAGAGTAGGCATGGCCACATAGATCTATTATACATACCATTTCCTTGTTACTCAATTCAGACAGGGATCACTCATATGAAAGGCTTCTCCATTATGTCCAGGGTCACACTTTTTTCTTCCACTTTGGGTTCTAACCAGAGATCTTTCCCTTGGCCTTCCTTGGATATTGAGAAGGAAGGTTCCCCATCCCCCCACTATTTAGTTACCAAATACTAGTTAACACACACACGTGCATGCATGCATGCACCTGCAGGCACACATGCGCACGCACGCGCACACACACACACACACACACACACACACTCACACCTCTAGTGCAGACCATGAACTCATTTGTCTAGCTGTTGACCTTAACCTAGATATGGCAGGGAGTGATTCTGTGCCCCAACTCCAGATGTAGTAAATTTCAATGTGTTGCTCAGGAATCTGAATTTAAAACAATTACTCTGATACGTCTCTTGTGGCTGGTCTCTCATCACTGTTAGAAACACCTATGGTGGTAATTGAGATGCAAAGATAAACAAAGGGAAAAAAACTGTCTTGAAAATGTTTGGGGACAGAACAATTGTTCATGGCTTCCATATTTGTCATAGACACTGTTGTGAATCTGAATGATTTTTCTTCTGTCACAAAACTTAAGAAGAATGTTCAAGCCAAGCTCTCTTCCATCTTTTATATGGGCTCTCCTTCTCTTTCCTACTTTTCATGGCTTGATTGCTTTCTTTCACCTCATATACTTCTTTTTAGAACTTTGGAGTCTCCTCATTCCTTAGTTTTGTCCCTTGTCCTTAATCCAATTTTCTAAATTTCTTTTTTTTTAATTATTTTTGTGGTGCTCAGCCATTAGGGGTTCTACCTGGACAAACCCAGCCGAGGCAGTCACTAGGGCCAGGTGAGCCTCCCTTGGTTTCTTGATCCATTCAGTAGTAACTTTACTACTACCCAGGTAACAGGATGCAGTGGAATGAAGGTTGAACTTGAAACCCCATGATCTAGTCTTGCTTTAGCATTTGCAACAGGATGCCCTTGAACAAATTCCCTTTCTAAAGTACAGTTTCTTCAGGGAGTTGAAGAAACTCGTTCCTGTTCTGCTTACTTGATGACGTTATTATGAAACAAAATGAAACTGGTAAATGTCAAAATAATTTGTAAATACTGAAAGTCTCGAAAAGGTCTAAGGTGGTGGTGGTTCCCAAAAGGTAGCTGGCATCAGACTCACCTGGAGGACTTATTAAACGCAGCTTGTGGGTCCCAGGATTCGTGATTCAATAGGTCTGGAGGAGGGACCAGGAGTTTGCTTTCGAGCAAGTTTCCAGGTACTGTCGATGTTGATGTTGCTAGTCTCGGGGTCACACTCTGAGAACACTAGTCTAAGGTGTTATTATAAAATAGTTTAATTTCTCAGTCGTCATCTCCTGTCTATGGTTCCTCATGGATCTAAAATCCTGAGATGCCATTAGTAAAGGGGCCAGGAGTGTAGGTCTTTATAACGTACGTACCAAATGGGAGCAGCAGAAAATCATCTCTCAAGTAAGCTCCGCGTGGCTCTAAGACATTTTATTTTTTTATTTTTCTTAACATTTATTTAATTTTGAGAGACAGAGAGACAGAGTATGAGCAGGGGAAGGGCAGAGAGAGAGAGGCAGACACAGAATCCGAAACAGGCTCCAGGCTCTGAGCCGTCAGCACAGAGCCCGATGCGGGGCTCGAACTCACAGACCGTAAGATCATGACCTGAGCTGAAGTCGGTCGCTTAACCGACTGAGCCACCCACGCGCCCCAAGACATTTTATTTTAAACCTGCGTTTCCTCAGATCATCAGTTAATTTCCTTTTGGGGGCTGTGGAAGTGGTCAGTATTATCCCTGAACGGAAGCTGGCTACGCCGACTGGGGCAACCGTGTGGGGGTCTCCTGCATGTCTTCTCTCAGCCTCCTCATTTAATGGAGCAATCCTGGGAAACCATAATAAAGAGGAACAGGACACTGTCAGCTTCGAAGCACATTTGCTGTGCTGTAAATGGTAATGCAGAGAGCACGCAAGACAATTTTAGCTGGAAGATGAAAATACGCCCCTACATAGCGATGGAACTCTTTGCTACCAAGCCAATATCATTCGGGCTTGTGGCTGTTAGACTCCACAAAGGGAGGTTAATTAATGAAACAAACGTGTTCCGAGATGGTCTAAAGGAAGTCTGATGGGTTGAGCTAATCTTTGAAGGGCCAAATAAGACCACATCTGCCTACACAGGACACGGAGTGGGCTGGAGTCAGGAAAAGTCAGAATGCCTGTAGACTTGTGTTGTGACTCTGGCTTCCGCAGCCTATCTGTGTATAGTACGTGTGCTTGACCAAGCAGCAGAACCATCAGGCCTTTGAAGGAAGGATGGGTCAGCCTAATTGGTCTTTCCCAAGCCGTCGCTCATACCACTAAATGAAAAGGAAAAGATGGGTCAGCTTAAAGCCATTCACATGACTCTGATGAGCCCTCGAGGTCCTACAAAGGCCCTCGCCGTGGAATCGTGCTCCCTGTTTCTTCAGGGTACAAGGGTGGGTCTGGCCAGCAGCGTGACTCTCCATTGCCCTCTGCAGGGATGAACTACAGGAGCCTTGTTCGGGGAAAAGACTGGAGAGAATTGCAGGTCTTCGAAAGATCTATACAGTGTGGCAGTAAATTTCGAGGCATGTCTGGCTCTTTAAGGGCCTATCCAGTGCGGGTGATTTAACAAGCAGGCAATATTTTCAGGAGCCAAGTTTAGTGCTTTGGATGTCCAAGGCATTTGCTGACTTGGGAAAATGGGGTGATTTTGGTCTCGAAGACAAATAAGAGAAGGATGAGGCTTGTTCATCCCCTTCCCTTTCATCGGAAGGCAACGGCATTGTGGGGCGACGTTAAGATAAAACAGAAACAGAACAACACACCACCCCCCGCCCACACACAACTTTTATTTTTATATGTTTACTACCGATGTTAGTGGAACTAATGAAAAGCAGATTGGTCGCAGCAACACAGAAAATCAATCCTCAAGCTCTTTCCTATTCAGGTTTTTGATAGTGTACTGCTCTCATCTGTTACGTGAGGGTCTCAAAGTGATTTTCGAATGGGTTTTTCTTTAGAGGTGAAATGAAGACACTTGCCCCGGGTCATGCACAATAATAAAAAGTGACCTCTTTCTCAAAATGGAGGCTCTCCACGGCCTTCAGTTTCCAGTCTGATGGGAAAGAACTTGAATAATTCTCTTCCATGAGGCTCTTTCTGGTAATAGGACTCACCAGCTGAAAAATGAGATGTGTGCATTACACATGCACTTGTAAGATAATATTGATCAACATTCGGGATATTTTATGACTTCATGGTGACCTCATGCTTTGTCATGTCCTCACACGTTAGCAGGACTTGAAACCAGTGAGCCTGACTACGCAAATACATATTCAAAGACAGATCAAAGACAGTAGTTCTTTAGACCACAGCCAAAGAATACACATTTAATACACATTTTCTCCAGCAACATTCATGGCAACATATCTTTAGGAAATACACGCAGAGGAGACATGTAGAGGATAGATTAGAAATTACCTCAGCATACAGATCTGCAATTTTGCTGTTTCGCTTTGTTGAAGGATAGCGAAAGCGCTTTTAGCCATTGGGGTCAAACTACAGCAATCAGAAATATCTGGGGAGCAAAGGTGCATGGGCCTGAGGGAGAATGGTAAGATTTTAGAGGAGTAAAAATAAAAGAAATGAGAACAAGGCAAGTGGTCACTTTGGCCCTCAGTTTGCTTGTGGATAATAATAAGTTTGGGTAATATTAGCATTTTCAGTGTATTCCACTTGGAACGCAGTTTCTATTGAATGTAAGTACGGATCCCTCTAAGTTTCCATCATAAAATGGGTTTGAGAAAAACCCGGTCAGATGAATTGGACATTTTTATTTACCGCTGGACTCTCTAGGCTTTCATATACCAATGAACACCGGAGTTTCCAAGAGATGGATGTGGTATGCTAAGTTTCCAGTATTTTTGACCATGCAAACTTTCTCTCCATACTACTATAGAAATGCTGGTTTTCATTATTGTTGGTGTCTTGTCCAATCCTAAAATTATATGAATACATGTTGAGACGATAGTCCGTAAATAGAGACAAGATGCAAAGGAAAATAGATACAATTAACCGTGTTATCTGGATGACATCGACCTTGCTTTGCATTTCCACAACACGACAGCGATCATTATTATTTTCTTTGCCTTTCTGTGCGTCGCCTTGTTAGGATAAGGAAACTTCAGGTAGAAGAAAGTCACCAACAGGAAGAGAACTAACCAGATATTTAGATGGCAGCGAAAGGGACCTTCAAGCCAAATTGTTAGGATCTGAGAGCTGCATCAGCAACGTTGCTGTCTCTAGAGGCAGCGTGATATCCGGCCATAAAACCGAAGCTTTTCCGTGTCTTCATTTTCCACCCGGGCCAGCGCCGGGCAGGCTCACAGCACCGTATTCATTTTGTGCATTCATAATTAAGAGAAAAAATGTGGAGCTTCCAAAGGTGAGCCACAAAGACTATTACGGAGTTGGGAAAAAAGCCCAATTTGAAAAGGTTAAATGAGATGGATTTTTTTTTAAGCTGGAGGAAGAATAAGTAGAGGGGGCCAGTTAATAGCAATTTCTATTATGTGAAGTGTTATTCAACAGGTGAGGGTGACCAGCTATTCTCCGTCGTCTGGGAGAAAGGATCAAGAGAAAATGTGCTCAGGTAGTAGCCGTGAGGACTCCTTTCAGATGTGGGGAATCGTTTTCTTAGCTGATGTTTCCAAACGTTGACCGCAGTTACTTACCATTTGATTAGGTCATAAAGGTCATTTCCAAAGGTTCTTTACCAAAGACTAACTAATAATGTTAACCTTTATTACATTCTTTTTATGGGCCATGTACCGTATCGGGCATGTTATATACGATATATCATTGAATTTTCACATGAATTTTTTGAGAATTGTATTTGTATCCCCATTTTATGAATATGGTAAGTAAGGCTTGTAGATATCAAGTACCAGTGGTGTTTAGTGGAGTCAGTTTCCAAACCGAGATCTGCGTGAGTTTAAAAGCCATGACCCTGAGCACCGCGATGTACAACTTCTCCAATGTTGTGCTGTTTCCCTCCGTGGATCAGTGAATATTTCTTTGAGTTTATTCCTCAACGATCATATAGAATACAGATTTACTGTAATAAGTAGACCAAAGGATATTTAAAGACGTAGTAGTTTCGCCTTTTTTTTTTTTCACCCAAAGCGGCAAGTGCGATCTTATGGAAGAAGAGTTCATTCCGGTGGTCTGTTTCATGTGGTTCGGGGGGTTGTAGATTGTGTTCTCGGAGTCTTCGCTGTCACTTCTCACTTTGCCTTGACTTTTACTGGCTCTTCCACCGAAGACACTGAAGATGGAGACCGTATAGCAGAAGCATGTGTCCTGAGAGACAGGCACTGTAACTAGAAATCCTTGGGTGCTTTATGATGTATATAAGGAGATGAAGTTGCTCAGAAAGATATTATTATGAAAGTCCCTGAAAGTCAATATCCCCACTTTGCATGAGGTCTAGGTAAGTAAATTTAAGCGACATGTAACATTGCTATGAAAATCTATATGGGTTTGTGCGACCGTATCTGCCTTTGAGAGTCCGATGCAAGGTAGGTAAATCGGTGAGAGATGGAGAGAGAGAGAGAGAGAGAGAGAGAGAGAGAGAGAGAGAGAGAGAAGTGTAACATTAGAATTGCTATATAGATCTTCACTATATCACTCTATATTGGGAAAGTATTAACCCCTAAAGTGCATATGTAGGCAACTGCAGATAACATTATTGAAGTTTGGGAACCCATGTAGACTTGGAATGGTTGTTGATGTTTGCAATACTTGTACAGTGTCCTGAATACCCTCCCAGGAAGAACTCAGAAGGTCTAGTAGGAGGTGTTCTGGGACCTGGGCTCAGCATAAGATGGGCCACCTTGTACGGTGTGCAGATGTGTGTTCCAAATTCTAGACTGGGCGGACTTCCTCCTTCTAAGGCTGGGCTTTGAGTCTGTTTGTAGTGCTTGGAACCAGAGCAGCATCTGACCAGAAATCCCAGCTAGAGAATCAGGACAGATAGTACAGAGCAACTCACCAAATCGGACCCAGGCTGTGAGGTCAAGCAGCCAGTGCCGAAGAACATTATGTGAGGTTGTTTGGGTAGAACTGAAAGGAAATGAGTCTACAGGCTTGGGTGAAGAGCATATATATCAACTGAATTGTTGCCATTGCCGTTCACATCACAAAATATGAGCATCACATCACCTCACGCCACCTAAGAGAGCTTACTCAAGGTCAGTGGCACTAAATCTTCATCCATCTGATTTCCATTGGCTCACCTGTGATTTTCCTAATATCCCCTTTGTCTTAGTCTTGTCACTTGGAATAAAAATAGCCTGAAAAATTGAGCCAACTATCATCAGGTTTTTCATTACCTTGCTCATTTGGCAACCAGTTCCAAGGACCCCCCTCCAGAACTACTCTGGATCGGCATTGCTGATATGCAGGTTGAACACTCAAATCATACCCAGAATCATCAGTGTCTTTAATGTTACTTCGCAGAATTACTAATTGTCCCTCATAAGCAGCTTCTTTCTTTGTCCTTAGCCGCTACTGAAAACACGCACAATTCTGACGGCCTCCATCCTCACCTTGGCTACTGTATCTCTCTGAGCAGATAACCGCCCTTCATCGGATTTTATTAAAAATAATAATAATAATAAGTAAAATTTTAAAAATAAAGGATTTTATTAAAAAATAAAAGAGTCTCAATGAGACTCTAAACCTGTATTTGCAAGAATCTCTTATTTCCAAGGAAGAGTGACACTTGTCCGCTCTAGAAAGGATCCTTCCACTTGGACACGGAGTCCCATAACTGCATTCCTCATTAGGGACCTTGCTCCAGCAACTAACTCCATACCTCACTACGTCTTCCCTCATCCTCCATTTCTCTTTTCCCTTGGCATGTAAACATAGTGAGGTATCACCCGTATATTTTTTAGAAGACTTCCTCTTTTCCTTGTAGCAATACCCTTTATATCTCCTTCTGTTTTAATCAACCTTCCAAGAATTATTGTATTGTGTCTACTATCCTCTCTCTGTCATTCTCCTCACCTCAGGTCAATATAATCTGTGTTGTTTTCTTATCAGTCTACTGAAACTATACACTCTAATATTAACAACATCTTCCTTATCAGTCTCTAATTTCAGGTCCCTTTTCTCTTCTTTCTTATTAGGTTTTAGAGCACCTCCAGATTCTGTCTTTGGTTTTTCTTCTTTCTCCTTTCCTTCTGTTGGTGTCTTAATCATCTTTTCCAATCCGTTGATCTCAATAACCACAAGGAAGTCTTGGCCCCCAAAACTTTCCCCCACCTCATGGTCTCTTCTGAACTTGAGAAACATACATCTGATCGCCAATGGAATCATCATTTGGGCATTTTACCCATATATCAAAATCAGTAGCCATACTTTAAAATTTAGTGTTCTTATATGCGATCAGTGAGGTGAAGAGAAGTGAGAGAGAGAAGAATATAATAATTTCTAGACCAAAGTTAGAAGTTTGAATAAAGGACGTAAATTGGCATTTGTGATGATTAGATTTGTCATAAATGAATCAATGATAATCCTATATGAGGGAAGATACACTAAGTATAAACGGATTGATTTCATGCATGTGCAACACTTACTATCAGGTTAAAATAAAATGTGAATGCAAGGTCGAAGTTGGTTGGTTAACATTTAGTGTGAGCACAGGACAGTTGAGAATCACACTTATTCCTCACTCCTCGTATTTCCACAGAAAAGAGAGAATGTACAGTGCCCTCTCAGGAAAGAACAGTAGGGGATAAGCAGTTACTCTCGGCTCCTTAATGGGTCCCCGGGTTTGGAATAAATGATGATTGATTGGTGAATTTTGGAGAAAGAATTGAGTGTGGTGGTCTGTTCAGACCTCTTTCTCTTTCTCTCTCTCCCTCCTTCTTACACCTGGCTGTCTACAGGAAGGGCAGTGTCTTACCTGGGATGCTCGCCTGAAGTTTTGGGGAATAAATTCTATTCAGAGAGATTAATAGGAAACCCATTAAGACCTTCTAATCCATGTTATATTATCAATTAAACTGAATTTATATGTTTTATTTCCTTATATCTTTTTTGATTTGGAAAGAGAAGAAAGAAGTATGTATTCACTTTTAAAATGCCAACACAGTAGTGGTGACAATTCTACCATAAATCGACTGTGATCAGATATTCTGAAACCTGTGCCTTTGGAAGTTTCTCAGGGTACATTTCCCTTTATATCTCTTATTGAATCACAAGAGATGATTCTTTATTTTAATCCTCTAAAAGGGATAAACTTCTACATCCATTTATACAGGGTAGGTAAAAATTTTGATCATTTCTCACGTATTTATCATATCTTTTTAAAAACTTTTATAATCATATAAGGTATTACATAATAATTAAGCAAAAAGTCTCAAAATATCTAGTACTGTCCATGAAAGGAATAATATTATCGATATTACAATATGATGAAAGTGAGTATCTTTGATATAACATAAACATTAATAGGTATGAGAAAGACATCCTTCTTCATGGATTGGAAGCCTTAATATTATCAGGATGGTCACACTCTCCAAGCAATCCACAGATTTGGTGCAATCCCTATCACAATCTTCATGGTCTTTCTACAGACATGAAAAAGCTGATCCTGAAATTCGTATGGAACTGCAAGGGAACCTGAAGAGCCTAAACATCTGAAAAAAGGAGAACTCACACTTCCAGATTTTATAACTTAATACAGAACTCTGGTAATAATTTTAGAAAGGTGTGGTGTTGGCATAAGGATGGACATACATTCAATGGAATGGGATTGAAAATCCATAAATCAGCTTCTACATCTATGGCCAAGTGATTTCGATAAGGGTTCTGAGACTATTCAGTGGATAAAAATAGTGTCTTCAATAAATGAAAGCGGGGCAACTAAAGAGCCAGATGCCAAAGAATGAAGTTGGATACCTTATATCATATACAAAAATCAACTCAAAATGGACTTAAGACCTAAGTATAAAAGTGAAAACTATGAAACTGTGAGACGAAAACATAGGAGGGAACCTTCATGACCTTGTATCTGGCAGTGGTTTCTTAGATGGGACATCAAAAGCACCAGCAACAAAAGAAAACATAAACTGAATTTCATAAAATTGAAAATTTTGTTTAATTGGTGAACACTATCAAGATAGTGGAGAGACAACAAGTGGAGTGGAAGAAAATGTTTGCAAATCATACATCTGGTAAGTGTTTAGTATCCGGGTTATATAAAGAACTTTGACAATTCAACAACAAAATGAGAAATGACCCAAGGAAAAAAAAAGCGCAAAGGACATGAATAGACATTTCTTCTCCAAAGAGGAACACAAATGGTGACCAAGCTTATGCAGAGAGGTCATCCTCATTAGTCATCAGAGTAATGCAAATCAATCCACATGAGATGCTACTTCACACCTACTGGGGTGACCAGAATAAAAATATTAAAAACAAATAACAAGCGTTGGTGAGGATGTGGAGAAAATAGAATCTTCAGGTATTGCTCATGGGAATGCGAAATTGGACAGATTCTGGGGAAAGCAGTTTGGCAGTTCCTTGAAAACCCAAACCAGAATTACCATATGATCCAACAATTCCACTTTTAGGGGTATACCCAAAAGGATTAAACATACATGTTCAAACAAGAAGTTATATACAAATGTTCATAGCAACACTCATCACAATGGCCAAATGGTGAAACAACCCAAATGTCCATCAGCGATGAATGGATGAACAAAATGTGTTTGTAGCCGCATCACAACTTCGTTCCTTCTTATGGCTGACTAATATGGATTGCCAAGGGTTATGGGTGGGGAGGAAGGGAAGGAGATGCTTGAATAGATATGAGGTTTCCTTTTGGGGGTGAGGAAACTATTCTGGAACTAGATAGATGTGGAAGTTTCCCAGCATCGTGAATGTTTTCGGTGCCATCGAATTTACCCTTTAGATTGGTTAAAGTGATCAACTTTATGTTATGTATATTTTACCATAATAAAAAATTAATGGATATGAAAAGAATTTGATGACTCATTTAATCAGATAACGGGGTATTTTTTTAAGATGTTAAGGAAATATAATGAAAAGATGCTCAACCATGCTTAGGTGACACTGAACTCTTCCAACTGTTGTTTCTTTCCCATCCTGTAAGATACTAGTTGTTTTAGAGACAGCTCTGGAAGCAGGGGAGGGACTGGAAGTAAGGAAAATAAAAATGTGTGCAAGGTTCATCTCCTGCAATCACAGAAGTGGACATTAGAATATCTGAAAAATTATGAATTGTCAAATTGTCTTCGAAATTCTCTTGTTTACTTAGCTATTGTTTTAATATTTGTGCTCTACTATTGAAATGAAACTTTTACTGACTTCCTAGAGCTAGGTACGTATGTTTTGGAAGAAAGAGAGCAAAGGAACCGTTCAACAAGATATGCACAGTTTTAAAATGTAGATTTATAAACAAAAATGTTTTTGTATACATAAAGACTTCTTCTATGAAATGAACATTTCACTTCCTTGTAGAAGGCCAAAATGTTTTTGTATACATAAAGACTTCTTCTATGAAATGAACATTTCACTTCCTTGTAGAAGGCCAAAATGTTTTTGTATACATAAAGACTTCTTCTATGAAATGAACATTTCACTTCCTTATAGAAAAGGCCAAAATGTTTTATTCCTTATATAACACACTGAAAAAACACTTGTTTCTGACTGTTGATTAATTCCTGCATAACATGCATAACATAGTTTTAAGGGAATAAATTGTTTTAGATATTTTGTTATTTTTTATGTTTTTATTTTATCTTTGAGAGAGAGAGAGAGAGAGAGAGAGAGTGAATAGGGCAGAGAGGAGGGCGGAGAAAGAATCCCAAGCAGGCTCCATGCTGTCAGCAGAGCCCGACCTGGGATTTGACCTCACAAACCACTAGATCATGACTTGAGCCCAGGTCAGACGCTTAACTGGCACCCAAGCACTCCTTGGGAAAAAAAAAATTTTTTTAATGAACAAACTGGGTCCATATTAATTAGACTTCAACAGCGTGACTTACTCTCTCATCTGATTATGCTTTTTCAAATTTCAGTGACTGCAAGTTCCCGATCACTAACTCCATCTTATAAGCACACAATTTGTCATATCCCATTTGCCGTCATGAGTGGAGTTTCTAGGAGTCTTGCCACTCTTGCGGATGTAGTTAGTATTCCTACTTCTACTTAGTGGGCATAATGCCTTATGTTTTCATGTAGAGGTAAGCTATGTTCACCTGTTAAGAAACCATTTATAAAAGAGAGGTGGAAAACAAAGGCTATCAGATTTTTCATAAAAGTTTCTGTTTTTTATTTTTTTTCCGAAATGTTTAAGTGTTTTTAATGTTTATTTATTTTTGGGAGAGAGACAGAGCATGAGCAGGGGAGGGGCAGAGAGCGGGAGACACAGAATCCAAAGCAGGGTGACAGCTCAGAGCCTGACATGGGGCTTGAATTCACAAACTGTGAGATCATGACCCAAGCTGAAGTCAGATGCTTAACAGACTGAGTCACCCAGGTGCCCCCAGTTTCTGCATTTTAACTGTAAAAAATCAGATGAATCCAGTGCAGGTACCAATATTTTATGTTACTGAAAAAAATGACAAAATGAAATATGCTCATATAGTCTTAAATAGGTATATTTATTATACGTATTTATATATAATTACATATGTTAAATGACTATGTATGTTTTATGAGGTAGAAGAGAAGATATGGTTGCTCTGTACTTTTGGCCAAATGGGAGACTTGTCCTGGTGATAAGCTTTGCTTTAGTCAATGACATTCGGAAGAACGTAATATCTAGACGGAAGTGTTTGAGAAGCGGTGTGCGGGTCTTCATCAGCCCCTTCCACTCTAGCAGCTATCAGCTGTTGGAAATTCCATCATCATGAGTTCTTATTTGAGGATATGGAACTGAGTTTTCATAGAACCAAAAGGAACACGCTACATTCGTGAATCTCAAGCCATTAAGAGTCAGGAATTGCTTGTTAGAGCAGCATAACCTCTCTTTCACTAACACAATATGTTCTAGGTTTAGATTGGGCAGTAAGTACAATACAGCATGTGATATGCATGTATTTGAAAATGTACCTGAAGTACCATGGTATGCAACAATGTATATGTATTCCTATATTGCTGATTTAATGGTGATTTTCTTCTGTCCCCAAAATTGGTGGAACCCATACAGATCCTTGTCAGGGTCCTTGTTCCGGAGAATCTAGGTGTCCACGAAGGACGGACGGTCAGGCGAAAGGAAATGAGAGAGTCACGAGAAAAGTGTAGTCTAATGAATTCTGGCGTCCTCTCAATTCTGGTGTCTCCTCGATTCTGGCGTCCTCAATTCTGGCGTTCATGCCCTGCTGGTCTGTGTCTTTATTTAAAAGGTAGTTTGATCTCTTTAACAATAATCCATTTTTACCAGCAAGGTGGCAAACCTCCTTAATCCTGTATGTGGGTCTTAGGATAAATCTAGGGTGGGGGGAGAGAGCAGGGTGTTTCCTTAAGGTCTTATAAATCCATCAAGGCATCTGCTCCCGGTCCTTCCCCTTTACATTCCTTGGGGCCAAGGAGAGCAGCTCAGGAAATCCAAGCCCGCCATTTTGGCCAGCGGGAGCTTTGCTTTAACCACTTTTCTACACAGGGAAGGGTCTCAACCTGTGAGCCCAAAACGGCTCCCAACAGATCCTCCTCAGGTTACCATGGGGTTATGCCCTGATAAACCTATCTTATGTTGAAAGTATAGTAAGCCGAAGATGCATTTAATACACCCAACCAACATAGCCTAGCCCAGCCTGCTGGCTCAGAGCACTTCTATTAGCCTAAATTTAGGCAAAATCATCTAATACAAGCCTGTTTGGTTAAAAAAAAAAAAAAAGTGGTGAATGTCTCATGCGAGGCACTGAATACTGTATTGAAAGTGAACAACAGAATGGCCGTAAGTTATAGGTGTTCTGCCCTCACGATCGCCTGCCTGCCTGGAACCACCACACCGCTCAGCATCATGGGAGAGGATCCTACAGCACATCGCTGGCCCTGGAAAAGATCCAAGTGCAAAATCCAGTGTCTGGTTTCTACGGAATGTGTATGACTTTCGGCCCCTTTTGAAGTCAAAACTGTAAATGGAACGATTGCAAGTTGGGCACGCGTCTGTATCAGTGTAGGGATGTATTTGCCCTGGCTCCTGTATATACCCACTTCTGTAGTCAGCAAGTTCAGGACACCTCACAGCTTTATTTCTGTGTACTGGAACTCTTTCGTACTAATCAACACTAGACTTACTACTTTGTGGTAGAATGGCTGACACATGGATTACATAGGGTTCTCATTCTGTAAGCCTGTAAGATTGGAAACTTAAATCTGTAAATCGTATCTTTAATATTATATTTAAATTATCCATATCTGTCTTATAATTGCTGATTGACCAGAAACTGAAAAATCCTGGAAGAGCTGGGTTTCCTAAGAGTCAGCTGAATGCTTCCATGGTCTTTTTGCTGGCTCCTTAGGATCTTGCTATCTTCTTGGGATTTTTGTGAAAACTTCATTGTCACAGAACCATGAAATTTGCCGTCACTGAAACATCATGATAATAATTATATATTTAAGTGCACAATCAGATTTTTTAAATGTCTCCTTCAACAATTAGGTTGTCACTTCGAGGACTGTTGTTTTTTTTTTTTTTTAATGTTTATTTACTTTTGAGAGACACAGAGGCAGAGCGTGAGTGGGTTAGGGGCAGAGAGAGAGGGAGTCACAGAATCCCAAGCAGACTCCAGACTCTGAGCTGTCAGCACAGAGTCAGACACGGGGCTCAAACTCATGACTCTCAAGATCATGACCTGAACCAAAGTCAGACACTTAGCCCGCTGAGCCACCCAGGCACCCTGAAGACTGCTTTGTTTATTCCTTTGTCCCCAGAGGCCAGAACCATCCCTGTCACTGTGATTATTTTTAATAGATAAATATACATAAATATACATGTTTTTATTTTCTTTTCAATTATTTTTTATTTATTTATTTTGAGAAAGACAGAGACAGTGCGAGTAGGGGAGGAGCAGACAGAGAGGGAGAGACTGAGAATCCCAAACAGGCTCCACACTGTCAGTGCAGAGCCCAGTGTGGGCTGCAGCTCACGAACCTTGAGATCATGACCTGAGACAAAAACCAAGAGTTGGATGCTGAACCGACTGAGCCATCCAGGTGCCGCAATAAGTATTTATTGAGAAGTGACTGAAGGAACTTTCCAAAGGTGATGTCTTCGCATCTTTGTGTGTGTGTGTGTGTGTGTGTGTGTGTGTGTGTGTGTGTGTTTCCCTTCCAGGACCGCTCTTGTTTACATGAGACTTCATCACTCTTTGATGGAAGAAAGAACCGCATGGTTAGTGGAAGAGCTCTGCTTGCCCTCTCCCCATCCCACCTGATTGCATCTGGTGTGTGATAGCCACATAATGAAACACGCATGCGGTTCTGAAT
The DNA here is from genome assembly GCA_030068075.1 of Paguma larvata. Taxonomy (NCBI): domain Eukaryota; kingdom Metazoa; phylum Chordata; class Mammalia; order Carnivora; family Viverridae; genus Paguma; species Paguma larvata. Next base: position 21,821,667 of record CM057829.1, read on the forward strand.
ACAAAGCACATAAAACCACATAAATCACTTCATTTTTTAGCTTTTTTATGGTTGTGATTCATGGCAGCATTGGTGAGACTGGGTGTCAGGAGGGAGTGTGCACTGGTAATTAGAAAGCGAAGCAGATGTTGAAGGCTTCATTTTAAATGATGTTTCCCTTATAATAGCCCTCATTGCTTGCTGATAGTTTTCTATTTCACCTATTGAAATTCGCGGTGTAAAGATCTGGGACTCTAGATAATGCTCACCAGATGAGGGCCTCACTGCGGTAGCACCCTGACAATTTTTGATTCATTATGCTTATAAAACAAGACCCCCAAAGCTCCCATGCGTGAAGGCACAAAAACAGAAACGAATTTCAAAACAATTCTTTTCCTTTTCTGGGAGCAAAGTATCGGGTGTGTAATCGTGTTTACCCAATGACTTTTAGACTCTAGATGATTACAGAATTTACCTCGCATGTCTTGAACAACAACCACTTTTCCAGTTGATCAAAGGGTAGAAGAAAGGAACCTGTATCCTAAATCAAAGAAGAACAATGAAATTGTTCTTGGATAATGAAATGTACCTTAGCACCCCAAGTCATGTGACGAAAAACACCATCTGTGCTGTCCCCATCATGCCTCCCAGTCAGAGCATGGTCACACCCCTGCTCTGATGGGGGCAGAGTGGCACCGATGTACCTCTGTTTTTCCAACACTGGTACCTGGGCCATGGAAAAGATGCAATACTGTTGATTTTAGTTCAGTTAGGATTTAGAAGAGAATGGTGTCATTGGGTAGGAATGGATATGAAAATGGGTTGGGGGGGTGATATCAGAAATAGTTTCAGGCCAATTTATCTCTCCCTCTGCTCCCTTCATTCTTATCCCACCCCCACCTTGAATATGGGGCCATGTATATATATGTATATATGTATATATGTATGTATATGTATATATATGTATATATATATATATATATCTGGCTGATGGCTAAAAACAACTTGAGTGATCACAAATATACCTGACTGCGGAGACCTGAGAACAAATGGGTGCCTACTTATCACCCCAAATATCACAAGGGCAGGCACTATGTCTGCTATGTCTGTCACTACACCTGCAGTGTCTAACTCAGTAAGAGGTGGAGGGTAGGGGTTCAATAATTAATTATTATTAAACCCTCTAAGATGCTACAACATTACTCAACAATAACTAGCCCTTTGCCAGTTGTGAACATTGAGTCAAGTAGACCCAGATTTTAAGCTCAGTAAAGAACTAAAAATATCCAGAACCAGGTCTCAGACACAAGTCTGCCGACCAGCTTCTCTTGCCTTGAGGAAGAAACACTTTTTTTGTCTGGTTTCAGAAATGGAAGTTATCGTCCACATCTGACCCTGGACGAGCCCGTCAGCTCCTTCTTCAAATAGAATGCTTCTCTTAGGAAGAAAGAAACCTCAGCCAGGGAGCAAATGTAACTACATGCGAGATAGGAAATTCAGGTAATGAGTTACAGAGATGCATTGAACAAGTCTGCTTTGATGTGACCCTGGAGTGCTGGTGGCAATAAGATGTTGGCCAAGCCCCTTCGATAAAGCACATGGAAAAACAAATTTCAACTTCTGGCGTAACAGCCTGTAAAACTGTGTGTGTGCACACAGCACTCTTTGATCAGTTAATGGACTCCCCACCGAAACACATTTTCATCCCCAAGTGGTTGGGAGTCCAGTTTTTCAACTTTTGCTTTGCATTCTTTGGCAGGGCCCCTTGACTGCATAGAGGTGACCTTCACTCTACTTCAAAGCGAGGTGTGTGTTTATCATCCCTGTCGCGCACAGAAGACTAAGAAGCTTTTAAGTGGAGCCTCGCAAATGTGCCCAGAATAGATATCAGTGCAGAAAAATGATTAGGTGCAAGGGCAGACTTGTAGAACTTCCTTCGTTAAAGGGAGATGTTCTCCATTAGGGAAACTTCTCAAGTCCTTTGTCCATCCATAGAGATGAGCGGTGTTCTTCCTTTGATAAGGAGACAGTTATTGGGTGATACACCAATTTCCAAGTAATCAGTGCGCCAAGGATGTCTTCACTTTATTTCTAGAAATGAACTTGAAGAATAAATCCTCAGTTTATAGGTGACTCCCTGCTTTAAGCAAAACATTTCAGGGCAAACCACATGAAGCCAGCCTCAAATGTCATAATAGGCCAAGGTTTCTTCAAATGAGAGTCTGGCTTAACTCTTCCAAGGGGGTGTCCCTGTCACTTTATTAATATTTAGATGCTTTAATTGTAACTTGTGGGCAGCTAAGAGTAAAGGAACCAGCATAAGATTACTGGATGTTGATGAAAGATGGCGAAGTCCAAGGTCCTGGTCTCCAAAATCCCACCTTTGAGTGAACCAAACGAGTGTCAAGAGAGTCAGGGTGACTTGTCATTGAGGGTCTTAGGAGAAGCCTCTGTGTGTATAATAGATATAGATAGATATAGATATAGATATAGATATAGGTATAGATATAGATATATCACTCGGGAAGAAAAGACAAAATTGAGTTGTATATTATTCAGGGATTTTTTGCTCCTCTTCTGAATTGTTGAATAATCATAATCATATCTGGAGAGACGGTGTCATTTTGTGCATGAGACAATCTGGTGTCCGTCCTGTTTTTGTTTCACCTTGTGGGTCAACGCCTCTCCACAAGGGCACGCACCGCTGGGCGGGGGAGCGGGGAGCTGCAGGCCATCTGTAGGTGATGGCTTCCAGGTGTTAGTCTTCAGGAAATCGCTGAAAGTCAATGCCAACATCAGAGCTCTGGACGTTCAGCTGCAAAAAGCCTTGCAGGCAAGGTCACGGTTTTGGTCCTTGTCGCAAAAAACTGAAGAGAATCACCGTCCACACTGTCCCCGAGGGAGAGCTGGCAAAAGTTGGCTCCGCTGCGGAAAACATTTCACACACGTCAAATGCCCACTGCTCCTGAGGCAAGAAAAAGGGAGTTTAAAGCGTGCATTTGAAGGAAACGAAAACTACCTCTTGAATGCTGTCGACACGCAGCAGGTAAATAAGTCTTTTCTAAGTGAAGCCTCCTTTGTTTCTTGGCAACTCGGCAGTTATTCCTTGGTGCTCAGTGACAAGAAATTTCCCCCTTCCAAAATTCAAGCCATCTGCGCTATTAGCAGCATAATCAATCCTAGCCAATAAATCACCCCACCCAATGTTCTTGACACCATGGATTCCATAGAGTGTTAAAACGTGATGATAAATGACAACATGGTATGATCTATGAGGCCTCCTAGCACGACCCGCTTCACCCGGCTGGGAAAATTATGATCTCCCAAATCTTCACAATTTCGAGTGCTTTCGTTTGCCGAACAGACTTCTAAAAATGTGTCAATTTTGTACTTGTACATTTGGATTTTAAAACCATTCGCCCATGAAAGAAGCCCTCAGCTTCTCTTGAAAGAAGACTTTGGGATCCAAATGTCTTTTTAAAGCCTTGTTTTGGCCAAGCAGTCGGGGAGCTGATAGAAATCAGCAGTCTGGAAGCTTGTTAATAATGCAAAATGGTTTCTTATGGTAGAAAATAAAAAAATATGTTTGGCACGGCTTGTTTTGTACGTAGTTCTATTTCTTAAGGTTATGTTTTACAAACGAGCGAGGCTGTCGTTTGCTGTGAAAATATATAGAGAGGCTTGCGAATATTAAGCCATTAATATCTTCAGTGTCCTTAGGGCAGACAAGCTGGGAGCTTTCGACATCGAATAGTCAGAACCGGTGTACTAAGACTGGGCCCGTCACTCCTACAATGGCCACGGTGATAACGTGTCGTGTGCCGAATGGCACCGAAGGACTCATTGTGAATCTTTTTGCTTATTTCTTCGCCAGGTAACTTCTTGAGAATCCACCAAACTTCTTTAATAAAAATAATGCATGGTGGTTCCGAATCCCAGAAATGAGATCCTATGTACACTTATGAAAAGCCCTCAGGAAACTCACGGATTAACTCTTATCAGTAATAGAGGGGATATGAAATATTTAGAGGGAGATATAAATAGGTACCTGTGAGCCATCACTCGGCACATCATATAATAGATGGCTTGAAGTTTTTTTTTTGAGTCCAACTCTGGCATTTCCCCTGCCATAGTGACAGTTAGTGTCAATTACGCTGTACAGGTATGCCGCATCAAGAAAACATTATTCAAGAGAGAGCTAAGACCCAACTAGTGTGCAAGATGTTAAAATAACAAACTACTGGGGGAGAAAATGTCAAAACTATAAAATATAGCACAGATGGTAGAGCTGAGAAGAAACTGTGTTCTCGTGCAAGACTAGGAGATATTTACATACTGAAATCGATGTCACTCATATGTCATATATTATTTATTGTCTAAGTCTACAGAAACACATGGGGTCATGGACACAGAAAGGCATTTTGACAGTGCGGAGCACTAAACTACAGCGCATCATTCTGGAGAGTTTTCTCCTGAGTGACTGTCGAACTTTTAAAACATCTTCAAAGGATGTTGCTGAGAATAGCCTGCCTGATGAATCCGTCACCACTTGTCAATCAGTTAATTGCGCAATCAATCAATCAATCAATCAGAACAAGCGATTCTCATAAACAATCACTCCAGGGCTTTGCATTTCATCAACCAGTGAAATTTTTTTTAAAAATTACGAATTGAGAATTGACATAGAATTGCTAACTTTTTTTTTTTCCGAGCAGGAATTTAAATAATAGAAACGACTAGAACCGTTTGCTATTACTAGTACTCAATAAAAGAAATTGTATTTTAACACCAAAAGAGAAATATGGATATATTTCAGATTAAAGCATAGTCCTTTCCAAGAGTGAAGAGTTGGGATCTTACAGTTATGTGTTTATCCATGGACACGCACAGACTTACGTACAAACACACATACAAACATACATACATACATACATACATACATGTATACAACCGCTCTTTCCCTTTATGGATTCTAAAGCAAGTCATTGTGTATATCGTCAGAATTTGGTAGACTAGGGAGGGGAGTCTGACATAGTCCCAATCGGAAATAGTCTCCTATATGCCCATAGGGTGATAACGTGGGATATTTTCCAATTATAATTCAACCCTACAACAGCAGCTAAAAGAGAATCTTGGATCGTGATGTAATGTGCCAACGAGGTTATTGCGTCTCGGCTCCAAACCTGCCCTTCCTCGCATGGTGATTGTCAGCTGGGGCTCTGCAAACTGTGTTTCCTGCCTTCCCAGCTTGAGCAGCCAATAGGGGGCGCTAAGGGGAGACACAAAGCTACAGACGAAAAACCCATTTTGTGTCTTCCTCTCTGTGTCCCCTGAAGCTCCTGTGGGTGACATCACTCCAGCAACACGTCCTTGGAGAGCAGCCGTTCTGTGTCGTTGGATCGAGTGTGCAATTTTTCCAAAATTTGCAGAACCAACGTCATCACGCCTCCATCCGCCGGCTCGGTGCCCCGTCCTGGGGACTCCGGGTCCCAGGCCCATGAGGCCCTCTTGTAAGTTTCCAAACTGCAGCAATCCAGCACTGTCTCTGGTCTCACTCCTACCGGAAGCTGCTTCCTGCAGCTACTACCTCAATGACACCTTAGAGCAGGGGTTGGCAAACTACAGCATATAGACTGGATCCTGAATCCTTTGCTAATTGTTTTGTAAATAAAGTTTTATTGGGACGCGCCCAGGCTCACGCATTAGATCTGAGGCTGCTGCTTGCTTGTTTCTGCAGTAGAGTTCAGGAATTGTGATGACCTGGAAAACCCAACCAATGTAAGCTGGCCCTTTATTTCTAAAATGTTTTCTAACATTTGCTGATTTCTGACTTAGAGTTCCCTTTTTACCCTTTCAGTTACCAAGTAAATAATCTTATATCTAATTAGCCGTGTGGGGTTTTTTTTAATGTTAAATTCTCTTTGTTCAGATAACTAAGTGAGACATTTTCAAATTAACGAGAAACTGGCAAGTAAGAGAACTGGAAAACAGACATTAGGAGGGAGAAAGAAACCAAACAATCGCAGGTTAACAGGTTGTCAAGAAGCCAACAAATCACCAGTCTCCGGAATTACCACATTCCGAATGCTAAAGGAAACAAAATGGAAAAGTTTTGTACCTGGGAGAAATGATAAATGGTCAAGAGAAACTTTTTAATTGCACATACTAAAATCAGATAAACCTGCAGCAAGAATATTTATGAACAAGTACCATTGCCATGGAGACGGATACGACAACAGATCAAAAGAACAACTTTAAAACCAAACTATATTTCAATGAAAGTGAACTGTAGGTCTCTGTAGCATTTTCTTTCACTCGCCTTAATAATTTTAAGTGGATCTTACGAAAGTTGGAATTATGGGCTCAGATTATATCTCCATACAATTCTGCATTCCTTTACTTTATATGGTGCCTTTTTTTTCGGTTACAAAAAAAATGAAAAGCTATGTAAGGATGAGAAGAGAAATATAGGTATCTACTCATTATTTTTATCCCATCTTTTGACAGGAGCCCATTAAGGATATAACTAGTGGGAATATAGTTTCAACATGATCTTCCATTAGGCAACTTATTTTCGGTTACTTATTAAGAAAGGTTACCTAATGTACTGTTTCAATGACTAAATCAGGTTTTTCCTACTTGGTACACAAGGAAAGATTTCTGGGCTTTCAAAAGTAAATGTCAGTCACTACAGAGTGATAACAGTTTTGTCTGCCATCTCTGGAGATTTCGTTGGCAGTCTTTTTATTAGATATCATTTTTGTCAGACGTTCAAACCTTATTAATATTCTTGGCCTCTGAATATTGGAAGCCAGCGAGCCTACCAAGATTCTTCACCAGAATTTGTAGTTGAGTCTTTTATATTTTCTAAGAGGATGCCATTTTATACACACGCACGCACGCACGCACACAAACATGTGTATGTATACACATCTAATTCTTCATGGCAAACAATTATTCCTCTTTACTCTGCTGTTTCTTAATACACGCCTAGTGTAAACTGGTAACTGCTTTGTTTTTGAAGCCTGCTATAGTCTTTAATTATGAAAAAATATATATGTGTGTTATAGGAGTCTGCAATGAAGAAAAACATAATTGGGGAAGGGGGTAACTTTGATCATACCCTTAGTATTTAGACAATTTAAAAATGATCTGACTTAATGACAGTAAAATCCCAGAGAAAGCATTTCATACAGTACCATTATTTATATCAAGGCTGTCTCTATACCAGGGCTTGGCCGGCTGTGGATGGTAAGCCGAATCAGACCCACTGCCTGCTTTTGTAAATAAAGTTTTATTGGAACACAGCCAGGCCCATTTGTTTACATACTGTCCATGGCTGCTTTCACACTACAAGAGCTGATTCAAGCAGCTGTAACAGGGATTATGAGGCTTTCGAAGGCTAAAATATTTGCTACCTTGCCTTTTGCAGAAAAAGTTTGCGAACCCTCAACTGTACAAACCTGGTGTTTGTAATTATATTACTTGATCTCGGACTCTAGCTGCCTTCCGCCATTAGTCTTCAGAGAACCAAAGGTTGGAAAAGATGAATGGATGGCTTCCCAAGTCTCGACATTTCTGAAATGAATGTACTCTGCTTCATCCCATTCCTGATAGGCCTCTGCTCTCTGTTTTGACGGTGAAGCAGAACCCCCCCACCTTCTCCCTCGCTATCTGTTCTCCTTGGGGAGCGAAACTTCCTGCTTCCACTCCTCATGCATCTTCCTCTTCTCTCCATTCAGACTGGCCCAATTTCAGATCCTTTTCTAGACTCTTGAAATAACTTCCGATCCACTCCACCTCCACGCTGACGCTTCTTAGTCCATCCCCTCATCGTCAATAGGCCCGTCTTGCCAGATGTGAATTGAACCCGTTCCTCTCTTGATGCTATCCGTTCATTGCTTTTCTCATCTCTCAGGGTAGTTCTTAACCTTACTACCGTGCCATAGTGCTATGAGGAAAGCTATTCTGTGTTCGCGTGGTCTAGACAGGGAGCTAGGTCTCCCTGGTGAATTTTGAGGTGCTCTTCTGATGAAGAAGAAAAGGAATTTGTTATCCCTCTCTTTACCTTGCCCCCCTGCGATTCAGACACATGTTTCCTAAGAAGGAGAAAATGGAATGAAGCTGTAGTTAGTTCACCTGGAATTATACTTTTCAAAAAAGTGTATTTATTTATTTTGAGAGAGAGAGTGTATGTGTGCGTGTGCACTTGGGGGAGGGGCAGAGAGAGAGGAAGAGAGAGAGAATCCCAGGCAGGCTCCGCAATGTCAGCGCAGAGCCCGATGCAGGGCTCGAACCTGGGAACCATGGGATTGTGCCCTGAGCCCAAGTCGGATGCTTAACCGACTGAGCCGCCCAGGCGCCCCTGGAATTATGCTTTCATCTGGATGTCCTTTGAAAGGCTGGGGCACATGGGCATTCTTCTAATGAGAATCCATGACCTACAGGATGAGTCTCAGAATCTTAGGATGTACCGATTGGGCCAAAGCAACCTTCTCCTTGGGACCTCTCGTCAATTTGTCACATAGTCTTTATGCCAGTGCTGACGATCCGCCCACGGTTTCTTGGCCGTCCTTTTAGTTTCCGTCACCTCTGTACACTCGCCATACTAGTTCCTCAGCTTTCAGTGTTCTTCCTCATCTTAATGCTTGATGTACACCTATTTATCCTTCATGACTTGGCTTGAATAATTCTCATTCAAGCGTAGCCCTTTCTGACCCTCCAGGCAGACCGATACAGATCCTTCCCTGTTCTCCCCAGATGTCATGTTCCTACTTCATGCCAGATGTTTCCCTTACAGCCCGTGTGCACGGTCTTCAATGACTATATTGTCTTCCCTCCAGAGGCCCGCAGCTGGATTTTGTTTTCTTTCTTCTTTATATCTACAGTGTCTAGGACCACATCTGTCAGATAGTGGGTGCCAAAGAATTGTTTGCTAAGTGATTGGATCTATTCACGTTAGTTTTAAAAATCAGAGAAAAGTGGTGGCTGGGTGGCCCAGTTGGTTGGGCATCAGACTCTTGATTTTGGCTCAATTCTAGTGGATCTCATGGTTCACGGGTTGGAACCCCGCGTCAGGCCTTGTGCTGACAGTGTGGAACCTGCTTGGGAGTCTCTCTCTCTCTCTCTCTCTCTCTGCCCCTACCCTGTTTTCTCTCTCTGCATCTCTCACTCTCTCACACACAATAAATAAACTTAAAATAAATAAAAATAAAAATCAGAGAAAACAGTGATATTTACTGCCGGGACTCGACCTAACTTCTCGCAAAGAGTAAAACAGGGAAGGAATTTCACTCGCACCCCAGAGTTATGAGTTGAATGCTCTCTATATCGTTCAAAGCATTCATAGACGAAGAGCCCTAACTGAAATAAATGAATTTGCAAACGATGCGATTTCAGACTTCAGTAGGAAAAGGTTTGGGGGGTGACGACATTTCTCACCTCATTTGCCTCGAACTGTACCTTCCACTGCCTGGAAGTATCTGCCCTCTGTTTTGCATGGATAGAGGGGCAATTTGAGGAAGATTTCTGGAGAATCCTGTACGGTTACCTGAGTGTATTGATATGAACTCTGACATACAGCAGATGCGATAGAGAAGAAGAGTTTTTCAAGAAGAGTTTGGGAGGTTGTCTAAAATAAAACACACCGCCTTCTTCTTAACCCCGCATGCGCCAGCTGCTGAAAATATCATGCTTAAAAAAACACATAATTTCAGACCTTTTAATTTTTAGGATTTTTTTTTAACCAGAGGTTTTGTGGGGTTTTTTGTTTGTTTGTTTGTTTGTTTGTTTTTTCTCTCTATGTGGTTGTTTGGTCATCCACTTGATAGTGAAAAGCCCAAACAACCAGTTTGCACACGACACTTCTACATAACGATCTTTTTTTTAATTTTTAAACGGAATTGACTAGCTGTATTTTTCTCATCAAGTCCCAGGGTTTAGTTAGAGCTTGGGACCCAGCAACAGTGAAACAGCAGGTTTTCACCTTCAAGCCCTTGTCTAAAAAATGGGGAGAAATCCATTATGGTAGCAGTCTAAGAAATTTACCGTGAGATAATTCAATCCGCACATGAATTGTGAGTGAGAAGTGGATTTCTGGGTTTTCAATAATGGCGCAGGAAATAATCAAACTTGATCAGTGACAAGAAACCTACGAAATTGGCACAGAGAATGGGGCTATTTCGCCCTCAGAAGTTTTTCTGAAAACATAGGGTAATGCTATTAGTGCTGAATTTCCCCACCTGTAGCGCCATCGTTTCCTTAGGGCAGAGTAGACGGGAATAGAAACCACAGTGTGATGAAGAAAAAGTCTGGGATGATTTATGTGTGTGGTCTGGCTTGAAAGTGGGTGGCAGAGGTAAGGGAAAAAAATTAATGACCTTTCCAGGGCCCTTTTATTCCTCTAGTTCTATAGAAAAGAGCTATGTTCCATGGGAATGGAGTGAAAAAATGAGGGCTCAAAAAAAAAAAAAAAGCATCACAGGGATTATTATTAAAATGTTCTCATAGATGTGGACAAAGAAGGTGAGACTCAGTGGCATGTTTTCACCGGAATGCTGTCTATCAAGTGTATTGACAGCTGGATGGGACGACAGGGTAAAGAGTGCCAACTTCTAGAAGTATCTGCAAAACCCAACAGCTGGAAAACAACCACGTAAGTAAAACTAATTTATTTTCTTTACCAAGTGTTTACTTTGAGCTTACTGTATATCTGACACACTTGTAAGTGTTCAGTGACTCCCAACTCATTTAACATTCTTAACAATCCTGCGGGAAGGGTGCTATTGTTGGCCTTGTTTTACCGGGGTGCAGAGATGTTGAGTAAGTGGTAGAGGGCCACACAGCTAATGAGCAGGGAGGCCAGGGTTCAAACCAAGGCAGTCTGGCTTCTGCTCTTCACGTCATGGAAAATGGCATTCCCAAGAGAGAGAAGGAGTTGGTCATCCTGGGAAGGCATGAACTCAATTGAGCACGGTGTTGACATGAATTAAAACAGCACCGGATTAATTGTTTCCAGAGCTAGAGCCTTTTCTGTGGAGGCCCTCCTCACCTCCTCCTCTCTTGCCACTCGCCCCTGCCTCTTCTCCAGGGTGAAGGATGTAAAGGGAAGAAGGCAGAAAGAAGAAGAAGCAGAGTGATCTAGCTAATCTGGCAAGATCATTCTTGATTGAGAGATGGCTTCTCAGTGGGGTGGCTCTTCCGGTAGTGCTGAGATGAGAGTTGCTTTAAGGCGTTGTCATGTTTCACAAAGGAATGTTTCTCTGACTTTTTGCTGTTGTTGTCTGAGAATCTGTGACTGCCCCTACACCTTTGTCTCACCACACAGCCAGGGCAAGGAGAGATGATGTTTTACCCTTTAGCAGCACCTGTATATGATCGAAATAGTGCCTGACTCTCTTAACAATCTATTCACAGGCGTCTAACATTCTCTGTCATATAGAACAAGTGGAACTTCCTTCAGAGTCAACTGGGATTAACTGAGCACTTTCTGTGTGCACGTGAGGAGGAAATCTGTATGGTTCCACCAACATTATCCAAGGCACCACCTCAGTCATTCCTTGCTAGGCAACCCAGACACCCGTCTTCCTTGTTCCCTGGTAGCTTATCTGACATTTTGTACATGAGGTTTGGGAAACCGAACTGACAGACATAACATATGATTGGCTCTGCTTCAGGGCGTCCCTTGATCCCAAAGGACGGTTATCTCTTTGGCTATTATTGTCTCAGCTCGGGTTCTGGGGTGTCATGTTTTTGAGCCATTCTGGTCCGTAGAGTCAGTTGGCCTTGGACTCAGCAGTGCCAAGCGTCTGTCTTTCTTGTTCCTTGTCCTTGTAGATACTTTACCTTTTAGACTAGCAGCTGACCGGCTACATCATTTAGCACAGCCCCTTAAAAGATAGACCATGAGCTCCGCTACTCGGCATCTCGGCTCCTACCGCAAAGTCAACATGATTTCTTAAGCGAGGCGTAGGACAAGGCCTTGAAAAGGAAGATGGCTGCTGTCGTTTTCATTAGGTAGAGAGTACAAGTGAAAGTCTGTGTCTTCGACTCTCTGTGAAGGTAGACTTCCCGGAGGTCCGGTTACCAGGACAGTCTCTACCATCAATCCAGCTTGGATTGAGCCCCACCCTGCCATGGGTGAGGTAAAGCACGTGCTCTAAGGGAGCAGTGACGGCATACTAAGTTTCTATGGCATGTCAGGGTGTGTGTGTGTGTGTGTGTGTGTGTGTGTGAGATAAGTCCCCTCTGGGGACAGGTAAAATATTGTTTGTGACTTATCTATTAAGCCCAATGCTTATTACATTTAAGACCTAAATACATATTCATCAAATGCTTGATTCATCTACAAAGCATGTCATGTCCTGCGTCCAGATATGGCTTTTGGCCCCAAAGTGTATTAACACAGTGATGATGATATTTAAGTTGTTTCTCTGGGTCAGACCAATGCTCTGTCTTCCGGCTTCGCTCTTTTTAAAAGAAGATATTTGGAGAGTATGAAGGTATAAAGGCAATATCTTACTTTTGATTCAGAGAAAATCGCATCTTTAAAAATAAAGGTGTTCCAGAAGAGTTAGTTACCCTCTATCACTGCTCTTTTGTAGCTCTGAAGAATTAAACCAAAGGTATCTAAATATAAACCCTTTAGATCACTAAAGATAAAACATTGAAAGACACTGGAAATTTCTATAGATCACTAAAGGTATAATGTTAAAAGACACTAGAAATTTCTAATATTCTCCAATCTCTCTCCCTCTGTCTCTCACTTTCCTCCCCCCTCCCGCCTTTCAGAGAGCTTAATAATCTCCTAGCTGCATGGGGTAGTGTGCAAAAAGTCATCTTTAGGGCTAACAGACTTGAATTTCCATTCCATTTCTCCCACTTACTAGCTGTCTGAACTTACTAAGCTGCTTAATCAGAGGCTCAGCTCTTAGATCTGTAAATTTGGTATAAAAATGATTTCTTAGCACAGATACTACAAGGAACGATGAATGTATGTCAGATCATTCCTCTATATTACTTAGCGCATGGAAATGCAGTAACTACCAGTTTCCTTCCCTCTTCAGTTGTAAATGGCAAGTGGAAGTTTACTCTTTAAAACACTGAGGGCCTGATTTAAGCAATCTGGAAGCCTACTCCAGAAAACCTGTCCTAAACAAGAATAAATTCAAAAGACCAAAAGACCAGAGCCAGCCCACTGTTGGCTCTTCCCTCTCACCTGTATTCTCTTATCTTTGATAATTGAGAGACCGTGATATTTGTCCCCAAAGGCAGGAAGTTTGTATATCTGTTGTACTTTGTACCCAGTCTTTATTGGATTACCCAGCATTGCTTAAATAAACAAGAACATACCAAACACATCCTCCCCATTGAGGGCAAAGCCAACTGAGTCAGAATATCATTTCTTTGTAGCTCGACACACCTTTAGGAAGATCAAATACTGAACCACCTCCCGGCTGCAAGGCCTTCAATAGAGCTGAATCCTAGGGTGCGGCCATTTTTGTGGTGTCTGAAAGACTTTTGGTTGAGTCAAAACTTCTTATAGGCTGATGAAAGAACTAATGACAATGAATGATCTGACCACAGCACAGTTACCAGTTACAAACAGATGTGTTTTTTTTTATTTGCTTGTATATAATTATTGTACATTACATAACATAGTATATAATAGGACCCAATAATATAATATTTTATAGCAACATAATCAAAAAGTATGTAGGGGCACCTGGGTGATTCAGTCCGTTAAACGTCCAACTTCAGCTCTGGTTGTGATTTCGAGGTTCCTGGGTTCGAGCCATGCATCTAGATGCCTCACTTACCAGACCCATAATTGAAATAGCCCAGCACTCATTCTCAGTCCATCTTTCCTGTTGACAAGGAATCCACTTCAAAAATGGAATCGTTTCCATGTTTCAGACTGCACGTTTTACTGTTTCCCTACTCATTAGAATTCTGGTATTTTCCCTCTACTCCATATCTTTTGTCTGTCTGCCTATCTCTCTCCCTCTCTCAATATGCAAGTAGCAGGAGACACTGATCCGTGTGCAGAAAACAAAACTAAAAGGCAAGAGACCAAAGGGAAGCCAAGCGACGTGTGAACCTGGGGGAGGTGGACCCTGAGAAGGAGCCCAAGGAGAAGTGAGAACCACTAATCACCTGATTAGGAGGTGCAACGGGCTCTAACGGGGGCAGTTCTGAGGCAAATGCTGCCAGTTTGGAAATCCTACGCAACAGCCTTTTCCCACGTAGCCTGCTGTTTCCCCAAACCAGGAGCAAGTTCTGAAAGGGATTAATCTCACCTGAGAAACGTGCTCTCACGTGTTAGAGTTGACATTGCTATTTAGGCATAAGTATTCTCTAGCCTTTCAGAAATCACCAGATATCACTTCTAACTAATTGAAGTGGCAACAGGTCTGAGACTTTCTGGCAGCACAAAAAGATCCTGCTTCTTTAAGCTGGAAATGAGATCGATTTAACCTAAACGAATAAATACAGCTTTGCAGTTTTATTCGATGTTAAGATTCTGTATGAGACAGAACTAAATGCTGTATTCAGAATTAGAGCTGTTTTTGAGGGGTGAATTCACTCAAGATATGCATTAATACTCTCGAAACACACTGCCTGTCACTTCTTACTGCTTGCTGCTTAATTAAAAGGGATGTCAGACACTTCTGAAAAGGCTCTGGTAAATTGTCAAATTCAACAAAAGAAAGAAAATTTTCGATAAAAAGCACCTTATGTAAATTACGCCTTCCCCCAGCCCAATTTCCTTCCTTCTTCTAACCACAGTTACCGTCATTTTAGGTGACTTTTGTCTGGCATTTAAAAATGAAATGTGATTCTCTTTTTCACTCCTTGGCAACATTCCCTGAAAGATTCTGTTAAGTGTGTTCAATTATATCCCAGCCCCAGTAGAATTTCAGTAAGAGGGCTTAAACAGATATTTTATCTAGTACATTATGTTTTTCAGTTTGTATGCTACTCGTGCGGCAATAAATACAGAAAAATTAAACAACGTTGAAAAATCTTATTACTTGAAATCAATACATTTGTATACGGTTGAGCATACGGTATACTTCTGAAAAGTTAGAGATTTTAAGAGGTCATTTCAAACGTTCGCATTAGAATTACCATCAAGGGTAATTCTGGGGGGCTCAGTCGGTTAAGCCTCCAACTCTTGATTTTGGCTCAGGTCATGATCTCCTGGTTTATGAGATCTAAGCCCACATCAGACTCCTCGTTGGGTGTGGAGCCTGCTTAAGATTCTTTCTCTCTCTTTGCTTCTGCCCTCCCCTGCTTGCCCTCTTGCTCTCTCTCTCAAAGGAAAACAACAACAACAACAACAACAACAACAAACCCGGAAATACCATCAACTTTGCAAGTCGCTAAATTGTTAAAAAATTAAAACTAAAATTATCTCTATAACACCTGGACTGGTACTATTTGGTTGTATACAGTTGCTTAAAGTTACATAGAGAATCATTCGCTTCTTGGAATTTAACTTGTTAAAATTGTAGGTAAAAAAAAAAAAAAATTATGTAACTGGGGACCAATGTTATTTGGTGAAAAGTAAAATAGAATAAGAAAGAGAACTATTGGGTTCGAGGCAGGCCTCACAACTTTCCCACATCTGTGGTCTTCCATGGAGTATTTAAACAGGTCACGTTTCAATTTCTCCATCTTTTAAACCTTTTTTTTTTTTAAAGTGTACTCATTTTGAGAGAGAGAGAGAGAGGGAGAAAGGGAGAGAGAGAGGGGAGAGAGAACCCCAAGCAGGCTCTGCACTGTCAGCACACAGCCCAGTGTGGGGCTCGAACTCATGAGCCCCGCGATCATGACCTGAGCTGAAACCAAGAGATAGACACTTAACCGACTGAGCCACCCAAGCGCCCCTCTCCATCTTTTAAATGGGAATAGTAAGCTGTGCTCTGCTTATCCTCTAGGAATGCAGTGATATTTAAATGAGAAAATGGCTGCCCCTGTCTTTGTAAATTGTAATATGCTGTATACATAGAGGCATCGCTGTCAGTTTCTCTTTCACTTGTAATAGATCAACAGCCCCTCTCGAACAACTGATGGATTAAAAACAGACCACCATTTTCACTTTGCCCAGCTCTCTTGGTGACTTAGGTAAACAAAGGAGAGGCCTATAAGAGTCCAATTTGGTTGGCTGTGACATATTTAATTTGTTGTCATCTTTTGCAGACTTCATAACGCGTTTCAAGATTTATGACCTAAGATTTCATGAAGTAGAACAGGCGGGAAATGAAAACAAGAGGCTGAAGAAAGAAATCTAAGAGAGAATTAATGATAATTCACATGAAATGAATTAGAGAAGTAAAGATTTTTAAAGTTGGCTACCTATTTGAATGATCCTTGAGATATTGATAATATTCGCGCATCTTATAGGATATTTAACAGAATCTCTAAAGTGAAAGTTATACATGAATTTCTAGATATTAAAATCAAGAATTTACAAACTCTTACTGTAATTTGGAAAAACAAAAATCGTCCAAAAATCGTCCTTGTCAAATTTTCACTTTAATAAATTAACTAGACCGGGAGTATTATTTCTGGGAAAACACCCTGCTTGGTTAATTAAAAAAAAAAAAGTAAAACCGTTGTCATTTGCCATCAGGGTAAATGCTGTAACAAGTAATTGTTCTCTGAGTAGCTGCTCCTCCAAAGTGTCATTTCATTCTTTTTTCACATGTTTCACAAATTTGAATATTCCCCAAAGACAGTAGTATGCCTTCAGCATGAATAAGATGATTATAGGATGACAGAATTTTTCTTGAGAGCCATTTCGAGGGTCATTACGTATCCTTTGCCAACTTGCAGTTGGATGCCAGATGCATTAGGCTGTGAGGCTGCTATTTAAAATAAAACAGACTAAGATAATTACGGCAATTGGCCAGTGGCAAACTGAAAACTCTGCGTGTTATGTTTTGAAAAATTTATTTCGGCATCCCAGAGTAGGTGACTTAAGCTTAATGGCCGTGCCCATTGACTTTTCGGTTCTTCTGCGTGTCTCTTATTGATTTTCAGGTTATGAAGATTAGGTGGCTGGCCTGCAATATTCACTTTCAGTCCTGCGTAGGTCTCAGTAATCAGGCCACAAACAATCTCCCCCCTCCCCCCGCCCCAGCTGGCTATAATAAACACAAATCTAATAGTTATAATTTTCTGCTGTCTTGTATCAATGGAGACATTTTTTTTAGCTACAGACATACCTCCTTTTATTGCATTTTGATTTATTGTGCTTCTCAGATATTGTATTTTTTTTTTTTTTTTGTAATTGAAGGTTTCTGGCAACCCCGTGTTGAGCACGACTGTCAGCTCCATTTTCCCAACAGCATTTGTTGTGTCTCTGTGTCACGTTTTGGTAATTCTCACAATATTTCAAACTTTTAAATTATTATTATATATTTTTATGGTCATCTGTGATCAGTGATTTTGATGCTACTATTATAAGGCGGGGGGTACAAACTGTGACCATGTAAGGCAGCAAAAGTGTACGTTTTGACTGTTCCATTTCCTGTTTGTCTGTCTTCCTATCTCTTTACCTCTCCTCAGGTCTTCCTATTCCCTGAGAAACAAGAATATTGAAATCAGGCCAATTAATAACCCTACAGTGGCCTCTTAGCACTCAAGTGAAAGGAAAAGTCGCATTATCTCTCACTTTAAATAAAAGCTTGAAATGATTAAGCTCAGTGAGGAAGGCATGTTGAAAGCCAAGACAGGCTGAAAGCAAGAACTCTTGTGCCAAACAGTGGGCCAAGTGGTGAACACAGAGGCGTTTTGAAGAAAATTAGAAGCGCTGCTCCCATGAACACGTGAATGATAAGAAAGTGAAACAGCCTTATTGCTGATATGGAGAGAGTTCGAGTGGTCTGGATAGAAGATCAAACCAGTCACAACATTCCCAAATGAGGCCAAAGCCTCACCCAGAGCGAGGCCCTGATACTCTTCAGTGCTGTGAAGCCTGAGAGAGGTGAGGAAGCTGCAGAAGGAAAGTCTGAAGCCAGCAGAAGTTGGTTCTTGAGGTATAAGGAAAGAAGCCATGTTCATATCAGAAAAGTGCAGGGCGAAGCAACAAATACTGATGTAGAAGCTGCAGCAAGTTCTCCGGAAGATCCGGATAAGGTAGTGAATGAAGGTGGCTACACTAAACAACAGAGGTTCTATGTAAAGGAAACCAGTCTTATACTCAAAAAGATGCCATCTAGGACTTTTGTGGCTAGAGAGAAGTCAATGCCTGGCTTCAAAGATTCAAAGGACAGACTGACTCTCTTGTTAGAATCTAATGCATGTGGTGACTTGAAGCCGAAGCCAATGCTAAGTGACCATTCCAAAAATCCTATAGCCCTTGAGAATAACGCTAAATCTACTCTGCTTGTTTTCTATAAATGGAACAACAAAACCCAGATGACAGCACATCTGTTTATAACACGGGTCCCCGAATATTTTAGGCCCACCGATGAGACCTACTGCTTAGAACAAAGATCCTTTCCAAATATTACTGCTCATTGACAATGCACTGGTCACCCAGGAGCTCTGATGGAGATGGACAGCGAGATGAACGTTGTTCTTATGCCTGCTGATAGAACATCCATTCTGCAGCCCATGGATCAAGGAGTCATTTTGATGTTCAAGTTCTTATTATTTAAGAAAGCCATTTCACAGTGCTATGGCTGCCATAGATAGTGATTCCTCTGCTGGACCTGGGCAAAGCAAATCGAAAGTCATCTGGAAAGGATTCACTATTCTAGAGGTCATGAAGAACACTTGTGATTTATTGGAAGAGGTCAAAGTATCAACAAGATCAAGATTTTGGAAGAAGTTGATTCCGACCCACACGACAACTTGGAGGGGTTCAAGACTCCAGGAGGGAAAGTAGCTGCAGATTTGGTGGAAACAGCAGGACTAGAGTTAGAAGTGGAGCCTGGAGATGGGACTGAAGGGCTGCCATCTCATGATCCAAGTTTAATGGATGAGGAGTTGCTTCTTATGGATGAGCAAAGAATGCGTTGTTTTTTTTAGATGCTGTTAGGATTGTTAAAATGACAACAAAGGATTTAGAATAATGTATAAACTTAGTTGATCGAACAGCAGCAGAGATTTAGAGGATGGACTCCATTTTGAATAAAGTTCCAGTGTGGGTAAAATGCTACCAAACAGCATCGCGTGCTATGGAGAAATTGTTTGTGAAAGGAAGAATCGATCAGTGTCGCCAACTTTATTGTTGTATTTTAAGAAATGGCCACGGCCACTCAACCTTCAGCACACACCACTCTGATCAGTCAGCATCCCTCAACATGGAGGTAACACCTTCCACCAGCAAGCTCAGATGGTTAGCAGTTTTTAGCAATTTTTTTCTAATTTTTAAATGCTTATTTATTTTTGAGAGAAAGAGACAGAGGGCAAGCAGGGTAGGGGCAGAGAGAGAAGGAGACACGGAATCCGAAGCAGGCTCCAGGCTCTGAGCTGTCCACACAGAGCCCGACGCGGGACTTGAGTCCACAAACCTAGAGAACTGAACTGAAGTCAGAAGCCTTAACCAACTGAGCCTGAACTGAAGTCAGAAGCCTTTTTGTTTAACGTTTATTTGATTTATTTTTGAGAGACATAGAGACAGAGCATGAGCAGGGGAAGGGCAGAGAGAGAGGGAGATACAGAAACTGAAGCAGGCTCCAGGCTCTGATGAGCCATCAGCACAGAGCCCGACATGGGGTTCGAACTCACAGACCGTGAGATCATGACCTGAGCTGAAGTCGGCCACTTAACCAACTGAGCCACTCAGGCGCCCCTATGTATTTTTTAATTA
Source organism: Paguma larvata (assembly GCA_030068075.1). Classification (NCBI taxonomy): domain Eukaryota; kingdom Metazoa; phylum Chordata; class Mammalia; order Carnivora; family Viverridae; genus Paguma; species Paguma larvata. Next base: position 21,841,471 of record CM057829.1, read on the forward strand.
AGGTATGTATATATATATTTTTTTGAAACAATGCTACTGCACACTTAACAGACTACAGTACAGTGTCAGTAAACTTTTATTTGTACTGGGAAAACCAAAAAAATTCATTTGACTCACTTTAATATAGGAGTGCGTTGTTTTATCGTTGTGGTCTAACACCAAGCTTACGATATCTTTGGGGTATGCCCAAATCTTTAAAAACTATGCCTGAGGAAAAGCTGCTCTTTAGGGAGAAAACAAGTCTTTGACTGATATGCATTTAGTGTTCAAGCTGTCCACAGACACAAACATTTTAGAGCTTTGAGCAGTAAAATGGGGTGACCAGGTGATGATGGGTGTGTATTAATTATATTTTTCAATGAAGCAAAATGAAGGAGAAAGTTATGTTATGGCATTACATAGCCTGATTCCTAAATTTGCCTGAAAGTAGAAAAGGAGATGGAGAATGTTATCGATTATTTATTTATTTATTTATTTATTTATTTTCCTCTGAATCCTGAGTTGCCCAACTAGACTGCTTAGGTTTGGTGTTAGATGGATGGAATCTGGCAAAACTTGAAGACTATATTCCTTTGGCAGATATTTATTCAACAAATACTATGTACCGGGCTCTGCTCTACACACAGGTGACATTGGTGTTCTCATGATAGGCAAGATCCCCAAAGTCGCTGTTCTAATGGGTCTTATGCCCTAGTGTATGTGTACTACAGAAAGCCTTCCCCGGGAGGGAAGCATTTGAGCTGAGTCTGGACAATGCAAGGGAGGAGTTGCTGGGCACAGATCAGCCTAGGGGAAGGACATGAGATTGATATATCTGAGGAAGTAAAAGACAGCCAACATGGCTAAAGTATGAATAGGGGGAGAGGGTAATAAGATATGGTCAGGGGGCATTTAGCATTAGTCCATTTGTTTGTGGGAAATACATATTTTCTTTTTCACTTTAAAAGTAAAGTAAAAATACAGTTAAAAAAAATCAATGCAACTCATAGCTCATGCCATCACTGTGATATTCCCAGACGACCATAACCAGAAGATGAAGGCAGCCATTGTCTTAGCCTTCACGTAGAGACGCTGGGTTGGATGATTTATGAAATTAAAGGCAAGGAAACTCACCTGATCTGCAGCCTGAAGATGTTGCAAAAATTCTGACATGAAGAGATTTTTAAAATTTTATGTACTTTAATATAGGAGAAATAAGTGGTACCCAGAAGTTCTGAGGATTTGGTTCTTAAGGAGAATTCACTGCATTCATCTAGATAATTTTCTATTTTAGAAACAGATGTGAGCCGTCAGTCTGTTCAACTCCCTCCCCCACCCCCCATTCTTTCTCTTAGGTAGAACAGGCTCTGGTTATGGCATCATAGTTTTCAAATATTCTGGAGTTGTAAATGTTGCCAAACAACCTTTAGAAGAAAAAATTTTTATTCTAGGGAAGCCTGCGTGGCTCAGTCAGCTAAGTGTCTGATTTCAGCTCAAGTCACGATCTCACGGTTCATAGGTTCGGGCCCCGTGTCGGGCTCTGTGCTGACAGCTCAGAGCCTGGAGCCTGCTTCGGATTCCGTGCCTCCCTCTCTCTCTGCCCCTCCCCCGCTCACACTCTGTCTATCTGTCTCAAAAATAAATAAACATTAGATATGTATATATATATATTTTACTCTAGACCTTGAGAGTTGAGTGAAACCCTTTGAAATTGTATGTACAGTTTCGTAATGCCTGTGTATGTCCGAGTGTGAGACACCAGGGTACAGTGTGCTATCGAGTCCTGGATCCCTGCTACCCGGGTTTCCATCCCAGCGCTGCCGCTGATGGACAGGTCCTCTTTCACCTGCTCATCTGTGCCTCCATCTCTTCATTTGAAAAACGCAAATATCACGCGTATGGGACCGTGCCTGGAAACATAATCACCACTTATTACGTGAATATTTCTGGGAAGAGAGTCCATGCAAAACCCTCTTGCCCTTCGCCTCAAATAAAGAAAGTTAAGAAGGACTGACTGCCTGAGCACTTTGGGAAAATTATTTTTTAAAGTGGCCGTAGGCTAACGTGTCGAGGTAATTAAAATATCAATCTGGGCCTGTTATTTCCTCGCTGAGGATATGCTCATTCTTCTCATCTTGTTTCAGAACCACCAAAGTTAACATCTTACCTTCCTTTATTATTAATTTCTCTCTGTTGTATTAAAGATTTTGTCCCAGTAAAACTAGTAAAAACTGCTTAGCTTTGAAACCTACTTCCCACATGGAATTTCCTATCATGAAGGAGAAAAAATTATAGTTAGTTTAAATAGAATTCTAGAAATAATCTTCAGTTAAAGCAATTATATCTTTTTTAAGTCCTCTCTCTTTTTTCTTTCATAGTGCTTTCTATCAGACTTCCACTCTGGTAATCTTTCGCTAATTTTAAAGTTTATTTATTTATTTTGAGACAGTGAGAGAGAGACAGAGCACGAGCAGGGTAGGGACAGAGAGAAAGGGAGACACAGAATCCAAAGCAGCCTCCAGCCTCTGAGTTGTCTGAGAGTCCGACCTGGGGCTTGAACCCACAACCATGAGATCATGACCTGAGCTGAAGTCGGATGCTTAACCGACGGGGCCATCCAGGCGCCCCACTTTTGCTTATTTTAAACACAGAGCACTCTTCAGTAATAATAATTACTAAATTTGTATATGTTGATGAGTAGTACATACTGGAGAGAGGGTTTCCTAAAACACTAAAGAGCGAAGTATTCCTCTGGGATGAGTTTCCTTTTTCCTCTTTGAGACTTCCAGAGACACTCAGAACCATGGCCAAGTCTATGTTGCCTATCTCGCCTGTGTATTGAGCCCTGTAGCTGTCACAGAACTCTGCAGCACTGTCTTCAGGCGGGCAATAGGAAAGATTTCATAGAAAAACAAATACAGTAAGTTGGGGTCAGCTTTCAAGCATCGCAGACTATGTGCTGAAATGAACCTTGTGGATTCGTATTTATATGCATCCAACAAAGAGTCAGAAAACTAAAGCAAAATGTGAAATATCTTATTTCAAACATGGTCAGAGTCTAACAAACACTTGTGTACTGGTCTGGGAGTCTAATATTTGTTTTTTGCATTTCCCCCTATTCTTTCCAAACATCTACCCCTCATTTCTACGCCGCTTTGGCTTCTGGAAATTTCTGCCACAAGTACATCATTTAGTCTCTGATTAGTCTGACTGACCAAGTCTGGGACCACATCTGTTCAATTTGTCTGTACAACACTGAATTAAGACTACTTACTATCAACAGGACTCCAAGAGGCAGGATGAAGCTAATTCAGTACTGACTTTAATCATGGCCCCCCAGTACTGGTCTTAGAACCAACTAGCTGAACAAATCCTGGGAACCATCAGAGTCTAACTTAGAAAAATAGGGGTCTATGGCCAAACAACCCTGAATGTACCTGATCTCGTTTGATCTCGGAAGCTAAGCGGGATTGGGCCTGGTCAGTACTTGGATGGGAGAAAGACAGGGGACTTTCTTCTAAAGTTCCTGAATTAACCTTTCCTTAAATCCAAGGCAATAATCCAGCTTTGGCAGGATGCATTAGCGATTGCACAGACTCTGCCTTTACCTGCAGGGAGGAAGTCTATGTGTCACATATAAAAAGCCTCGCCATTGAGTTGAGGCTGATCCAGATTCCTTCCAGGATCAAGGAAGTATAACTGATCAATTTAACTAATGTCAGGGAAGGACAGATTTCATAGTCACTTTTGTAACTGGATGACAAACGTTGTAGTTTGGGGAGGGAGGCAAATTAGTGTCTTGTTCCTACACATGCCTTATAATCCGAAGGACATGCATGGTGGCTCTGGAAAGAAAGGGTTGTTTACAATTGTTGAGATCCCACATGGGACCTACATCATTTAGGGGATGCAAGGCGAGAGAGCCCCAAGACAGGCTCCTAGCTAGCTGGTAGGACTTAGGATTCCTAGTTCTATTCAAATAAGTAAGTATTTTTGAAGGCGGTCTGTCCAGTCTGTTCTGTTTATTCAAGGCAACATCCAGGTGGCATTCATCTGCCCTGTAGAATGACTGAGAGTGGCAAGGTGGGGTGAAGGGAGACATCTGGAGGTGTTTTGCACGGGAGGAGCAAATACTGAGGCCATTCGCTTTTTCCAATAGAGGCTCAGGGAGGTTAAAAGGTGCAGCAATTGAATTCATGGTCAAAACTTCTCATGGGGGATGATAGACCCATAAATCAATTAAATCTGAGGGATGTACAGCAATCTAGAAGACCCATATCGAGGCATCTTCTTTCACCAGCAAGGTTCCAGGGACGTTTCTGAAATACAAGAGATTACTAATGGCCCTCTGTTCCCTTACCTTCCAGATCTGAGGTGTTCCCCATGACGTTGCTGGGTTGTGGCTCTTCCTCTCTCTACTGGCACAGAAATGGAGCATTCCGGTCCACTGCCTATCACCTTTTTCTCCCCCAGAATATTTCTCGATGCACACTCAAACCTTTCATTTGCAGGGATCAGGAAATAGGGATGAAGGCATCTTTATGAAACTGAACCAGGATTAAGTTTGAATCTGCCTGGCCAGGCTTCCACTTGGAGAGTGTGCCAATCAGGCTGAGCTGGTGCTGCAGAAAGAGAGACACGTAATGCCCAGGATGGTCAAGGCAGATCCTGACTTTCCAAAATGGGTCTCTCCAACCCCTTTCATCATGATCATTACCGAAGAAGCAGCCAAGAGACGGTGATGCCTTTCTGAGGACAGTTGTGTTCAGTGACCACATTTCCTTACCGCTGGGGATGGAGGGAGACAAAAATATTTTCCAGTAAATTTTTGATGAGGCTGTTCTACTGCTCAATAAAACTGTAAATAGTAGATGCCTGAAAATTATACAAAGCGGTGCAAGTCCATCATAGGTTTTGACTATCAGCCTACTGGCTAGTTGCTTTTGTGATGAAAGGCAGATACTTATGCCGTGGAATGGCCCAGAAAGCCGAAAGCGTGACCCAGGTAAGTTTCAGTGGCCACAGTGGTGTGGTTGGAGCTGGCTGAAAGGACTGGACACTAAAAAAAGTGTCAAGAGTGGTGAATGCTGCCTTCAGAGGGGTCAAAGGTCAGATACAGCAACTCTGCCAGGATTGGGTGTGAACAACGGCTCATATGATTTAGCCTCTGGCACCGGGAGACAGATGGGTCAACTTCTGGTAGGCATCGCTCGTTTGGTGTTCAATGGCGGCCTCTGCATCCGAAATGTAGAATTCTTGACTTTGTGCTCAGTCTAAAGCAGTGACTGCCCATCATATCTGGTAGAGTGAATCTCAAAGGATTCACTCATAAGATTACATTAGCCTCTCTGCTTCATTGTGAACTCTTCTCAAACCACATCGGGTGAATCCGGGTCCCTCAGAGACCAGGGTCAGATGGTGAGTTTGGTTTTGGGACCTATATCTCGGGGATCCATAAAACCTTGAGTCCTTCCCTTTCAAAGAGTTCCCTAGAATATTCAGACAGATTCGTCTCCTACTTAGTCCCCATTGGATACAGGAAACCTGGTGCCCAACCCTCGGTCATTATTTTTTTTTCCTTAAAGAACTAAGGTCAGAAAGCTACGGCGGAGGTAATCAGTGCCAGTAAGTAAGGCACATGGGCTGCTCATGGCTCAACAAAATGCACGTCCAATGCCTTCTGTTCACCCAAAGCCTAATATGTGTTTGGGGGACCCCTTTACCCTTCCTTCTCCAGCTTAGAGTTCGCCTGCTATAGTTTAATGATGGCTGAAGACATGAGACTCTTGGGTCAGAGACAAAAAACTTCGTGTCCCCATTTGTTTCCCATGCTCCTGGGTCTCACAGAAGTGACTCAGAGGCCCAGGTGATCCTGTGCCCCCAGCGGGTTTGTGTCACGGCTGAGGGACCCTGAGCTTAGGAAACCCCAATACGTTCTAAGGGGCTGGAAGCAAAGCTGTATGACCTTCGCTCCAGACAGAGACATTATCACTAACATACTAGACAGCAAACAAACATGTCCCCCGATCCCAAAGGAAGACACAGTCTTGATCCTCCAAGGCCATTCTCTGTGCAAACATCCCCGAAAAGAGCCCTTCGCGAAGGACTGTCAGTGACTCTGCTTGAAAGGTGTGCAGACGTGGGAGTGACCCAGGGAGAATTGTTTCCCCATGTACCTAATTCATCACGCTGTTGGGATGATTAAATGAGATAAGACGGCGTGCAAAGCATTTAATGAATATTAGTTATCATTATTACATGGTTATCGTTCTTATAGAGAAAGGCTTATTTCTTAAAAATAGAGTTAATTCAATTTAGAGGCCTTTCAATCTTAGTTTTATAGTCTTCTGGGTGAGAAAAAATGTAACTATATACACAAATAAGCTTTTGAAAGCCAAAAGAAGTATGCGTGCCTGGAGAATGTAAAAATGGTAGTCTATCTTCGTATGCACGAAATACTAAAGATGGTAGACATGAATAAAAAAACAGTCCTACTCTCTTATATTAAGTGGCCTTATGCATTTTAATATGGTTAGTTTTTTCCCCACAGTTATAACAGTTCTAATTGAATGCTTTAAGCCAATAATTAGATAATTTATACATTACTAGCAAACACTTTGCTTACAAAAGCAGGTCATTATTTTGGGTTTTTCTAGAGCCTAAAGTGTTGTGGGGTTTTTTGTTTTTGTTTCTGTTTTTGTTTTTGTGGCCTTATATATATTTATTGTTCTCTTGTATATGCTATAAATTCTTGGTTTTTCAAAGTTTGGCAAATATTTGCCTAGATCATTTACTTCTCCCCATTTGTAACCTAGCTCCCCAGCTTAACCGTAGGATTTATTTGTGGAAATTTCGGTGAGGAAAATAGCACCTGTTTTTGTAGGATCATCTTTGAGTGAGCCTTAATTTTCTTTTTTTTAAGCTTTCATTATGAAAAAATTTAAACACAGACAAAAGTAAAGAAAATAGTACAATCCACTTGGTTTACTCATGGCCCATCTTCCATAATTATTAATTCACAGCCGATTTTGTTTCATCTCTATTCCCCTACAATATGACCTTCCTCTCCTCTGGATTGTTTTTTGAAACTAATCCAAGATGGAATATCATTTCATCTGTAAAGATTTTAGTAAATTTCTCTATTACTTACAGACCGATCTTTAAACACATAACCACAATACCTTAATCATGCTTTCTTAATATCATCAAATATCTGGTCAAGTTCACTGTTCCCCAATTATCTCATAATTTACTTTCATTCTTATTCCCATTTAGTTGTTTAATTTATTAATTAATTAATAGACACACTTGAATTGGGACCTGCAGTGTGAAGATGCATGCCTGTGCGGTTTCTTTTAACCCACTTGACTCCACTTGGCGAATTCTTCTGTTGAAGAATCCAGATCATTTGTCTGGTGGGGTTTTCCAAATCCTCAGCGGGACTGCTTTTATCTCTGTGGTTTTGTTCTCCATCTTCTCTGAACCAGGCCTCTCTTCTATTGCCGGACCTGGTAAGATTCAAGTTCAGTGTTGCTTCTACTGGTGGATTTTTTTTTTTTAATTTTTTTTAAATTTTTTTTTAATGTTTATTTTTGAGAGACATAGAGGCACAGCGTGAACAGGGGAAGGGCAGAGAGAGGGGGAGACACAGAATCGGAAGCAGGCTCCAGGCTCTGAGCCATCAGCAGAGAGCCCGACGCGGGGCTCGAACTCACAGACCGCGAGATCATGACCTGAGCTGAAGTCGGCTGCTCAACCGACTGAGCCACCCAGGCGCCCCCTACTGGTGAATTTTGAAGAGACAACCTCGAAGGTGGCAAGCGTGAAGTGCGTAGGCAGGTGGTGCTTTCAAAACTGGTGACCTGGGCCAGAGCCTCCATCTCATTCGGGCTTATGACATGGAGATGCTGCAAGTTCATTATTTCTATAAGGAGAAGCTTCCTTTTCTCAACCGTTTGGTTCTCCGGCACCACTTACAAAGGAAAAGCAGGATAGTTGCTTTTGCCTCTTTCCATTTATTTACCAGCTCATGTGGTCATGAAATGGTTTCTTAGCATCCAAAGCGACCAGTTAGGTGTTTTGTCTTGTTTTCAGAAATATCATTCTCACAAATCTAAGCATATTCAATTTTCTCGCCAAGGCAGGTGTTGTCTCTACCGATGTTTAAATGGTTCCATTTTGGCTGGTGAGAGCGTCTCCAGACCGGCTGCGAAGCCTTTTGATGAAGAGTGATCTCCTTTTCTCGTGTAACAAAATACCCGTGCTGACTTTGTATCTGCCTGCCTCAGATGGAAATCAGCAATTTCCCCAAGAAGCCTACTAACCTTTTATGGAAAATAATATTTCTCATAAAGTCCCATGAAATGTCACAATTATGACATTTTGAAGGAGAGAAAGCAGGCGCTCTAGATTGGGCAATCCAGGAGACCAGTAAAATACTGGATTACATTTGAGACTAGACGGAGGAAAACAGGAGGAAACGATGTTGGAAGAAAGTCTCCTTTTGTGCTTTACCTCCTAGGGTGTCAGGTTCACTGTCTCCAAAAGAGAGAAAGATTTCAGCCAAATTGCATGCTTCTTTTCAGACGGGTGGGTCTTGGTAGTTACCATTTGCCTAAGCATACATCTATAACTTCGGGATTTTTATTGAGTGAAAATTCTTAGCCTTGGCCTGACGTACCCTCCTTTAAAACTGGATTTGCTTCCAAAGGATGTCTAAAGAGCCAGGCGTGGTTTCCTATCGATGTGACTGATTTAATAATGTTCCTCTTCATTTTGTTGACGCAGCCTCATTTGAACCACTCGCTCCAGCCTGTTTTAAGCTTGATATCATAATCCGGTCTTATTTCTGCGGGTAGGACACTCGGCAACGAGCCGCGGTGAGCCAGGACGTCTGCTATCCTCTGCGCTCCCCAGGACCGGGGCAGCTCTGCCTTCGGTGACCTGCAATCACAGAGCCCGTGGATGGGTAGCTCTGGGCTTCCATGTGCATTTTGATGAGGCTCCCACGACAAGTCTCATGGAAGGCTCTGGCCAGCCGAGGCATAGCCGGCCTCATTTAATACACAATGCATTCTTCGCTCCGCATACCAGAGTCTATTTATGGATTCCGTGCAGACCAGCCCAGAAAATAAGATATATTTTTGTCTTGTTTAATAAAGCTGGACACGGAGGAAAAGGAGGAAAAGGATTGCCCAAGCCCTCAGCCACATTGTAGCATACAGATGGTAACTTTAGGAGGTGTGAGTTGCAGGGGAAGAAAAAAAGAAGAGTTGATCAGGAAGATTTGCTTGAGTGAATTTGGATTTTGTTTCCAGCGGACCTCCTCGCATGGCATTGTTTATACGAATAGACCCTCTTTTCAGAGACCGTCTGGCTTCAGCAAACCCTTCTCAGTAGAGCATAAAAGCTAAGTTGTACGGCAGCGGTTAGCAGATCTAAAAGCCTGGCTGAATGGAGCCATGGGGGAAACGTGCAGGCAAGGCGGGCGGACAGAGGGGCCATTCTTCTCTGTGCCCCGGCGGTGTGCAGAGAGACAGCAGACCCTGGAGAAAAAGCGGAGAGGCCTGGAGAAAGGGAGCAGTCACCCCTCTGCTAGAGAAAAGGACAAAGCTCCAGGAACAGGAGCTCAGGACATTAGACACCAGCGCCCTGAAGGAACAAAAACAGGATTTCACCCTTTCTGCCACATTTTTTCAGTCTCGGTTATGGGGACATATTTATTCTCTCTCTGTCTGTCCGTCTCTGATTCCCGTTGAGAGAAGATTGAGGGGAAAGAAGAAACGGTGTGATTTCCTCACAAAGAAATGAAACGAGCTTTGGCTTCCATGTTCCTGGCATTTCTTACAGGGACAAATGAGCTAATTTTATTCATATGATGGCGGAGGCAAAATGGGAGATCTGACAGGTTTTTTGCCTTAGTAATCTGAGTCTGCCTGGATAATGTGCTGGGTATCACAGACTGGAAATCTCTGCGTCCTTGCACTTTGCTTGTATTTACTGTGTTTGTGTGCATAGAGTTTTCCATACATACTATATGTACGCCATTCATGAACTGTTCTAAAAATGTAAATACCGCACTAAGAACAATGGGTTTGTAAATCTAACAGCAGGGAACAAAGAATCGTATAAATCTGAGTGCGTTTTGGTTCCCATAGAAGATTAATGTATTTTTCCACTTGGTGAAGAGCATAGATTTTCCCATAGAATTTTCGAGAAAGGCAAGAGGCACAAAACCAAAGGTCGTGGGGGCACTTCTTATCAACAGACGGAATACCAGTAGTTTTAATTTTTTCGTTGCGTCATTTATTATAACTCAGTTCAGAAAAAGCTGAGAATTATTTTTTTTCTCTGTATGAATACTTTTTTCTTAACTGAATACATCAACATATATATAACGAGATGGAGAGTATATATTAATTGTGTATAAATACAGGAAACATTGACACTCCAGTAATGAATATTCCTCTTACTTCAACATAGAGTGGTGTTTATGGCGTCTTCTCTGGCCATGGCCTTCAGAGTATTATTATTATTTTTTTTAACCAGTATAGAAAGACATCCATTCTGATCAGGGATAAAGTAAAAAGGTAAAACCCTAGGTCAACGCCACATGACGGAAATGAATAATGTATCTGTAATAGTTCTGTCTTTCTTGCTGCCACGGCCTTTTAAAGTGATGGACAAGTCCTGGGTGTCTTTTTGGAAGTCGCTGTACGATGACAAGCAAGAATTTCAAAACGCTTTGGTCGTGGTGGGGTTTGGAGACCGCGGGTCATCCTGTCCACCTTAGAAGCCCATCTTTTGAGCTACATGACCCAAAAACAGCAAAAAAAGAGGAATTTGGCATCATCCACATTTCAGGGGCCTGCCTCCCTTTCCAAATAGGATAGCTTTTGCTTTCCTTTACCACCCGCAAGAATAACAACAGACATTTTAGGGGGACGGTTGGGGGCTCTTAACAAAGGGTTATTTCCGTCTGTCATCAATTTGGATTTTGCATATCAATAAAAAATTAATAAACTAATTTCAGGCATATACGACACAGTTAATGCGGAAGGCCTATTGTCAGGAAAGAAATAGTATATTCTTATCAGTGGATTTAAACAGCTATTCATCATTTCTAAAGGGCAATTATTTGGAATCCATTAAACTGGAATTCATAATACCCCTGCATACTGAATTTTAAATAGAAATCTGTATTTAGATGAAGGAATACATTAGTATAAGTCATTAGAGCGCTGAAAATCCATGACGTTCATTTTTCACTTTTTCTTCAGATAATATGAAGCACCGGGGATGTTGGTCCTTCAGTAACACCAAACAGAAAGGAAACTAGGCTTTCTTTCCCACAGCGTTGCTATAGATAATGATGTTTTCTTTCTCTTCCTCTTTTTTTTTTTTTATCCGCATGTTCCAGATTTTCTAATTATTACACGCAAAATGAATCATCCCATGGAAAACTCCTCAGGGATCAACAGAACACTCCTTTCTCCAAAATGGTGGCCCCTCTGTGCAGTTGCGTCTTCCCTGTCTCCCTGGCGCCTGTGTTCCGAAGCTTATGGCTCAAGAGAGCACACCGAAGCTAAAGGGAGACATGCGGACAACCACGCAATCTCAACTAGGTGGAGAGAGCTCATTTGGATTCGTGTGGATTTAAATTACAAGGCATTAAAAACAAATTGAGGCACACTAATTTTAAACCATATGAAACTATCGGTTATTAGACCTGTTTTAAGACGTGGACCAGGAACATTTATAATTATTATATTTATGTATATAAAAATGTTTTTTTTTTTTGTAACCGCTGTATAGGGACAGAAAAAAGCTAGGTTGATAGACATCTAACCTGACCAAGTAATAAATATTATGCTATCATTTTGCTTAACATCCCCTTGCCTCAATAAACTGTGCTAAATAAATGATAGTCCGGCCCGTGTTAGAACAAATGCCAGCTCTCAATTAGCGTGGATTGGTAGACCTGTCTCTGTGTAACTTCTCTGCTACCTTCTCCTAGCTTGGATTTTTGCTGATGTTGATGTACTATTCATATCGATTTCTTTCGTAGCTATATTTGGCAAAGGGGAAATGATGAACTCACAGCTACGAAAGATGAAGTGAAAGAAGATTTCGCTAATCTGGACTGTTCTAAAGCGTCCCTCACTAAGCTTCCCCACTCCCCAGCTCATGCAGCTCTTGGGAAGGCGAACTCCTGGGAAGGCAACTAAAATAACAGTTACACATGCTCCACGTGTGTTGACGTGTGCTGGCAATAAATGAGGTTCCTAAAAAACGCAGCATGTGGCCCTATGACTTTCAACCTCATTTGGAACGGTGCGAACGCAGTCTGTTGCAGCATCCGTGCTATTGGCATGTTTCTTGACAAGACGTCAGGTTTCAAACATGCGCATAAGCATGTACATCTACTTATGCGTCCACGGGCGTGCCAGCAGCCACACGCTGTATGCACATACTTTTTTAAATATTTATTGAGAGAGAGAGAGAGAGAGAGAGAGAGAGAGTGTGAGTGGGGGAGGAGCAGAGAGAGAGAGGGAGACAGAATCTGAAGCAGGCTCCAGGCTCTGAGCTGCCAGCACAGAGCCCGACACCGGGCTCAAACTCACGCACAACAAGTCAGACACTTAACCGATTGAGCCACCCAGGCGCCCCTGTACGCACATACTTTGCAGCGCACCAAATCCCATGCCAGGAAACAAGTAAGTTGGGTAACATTGAATTAGAGGCAACAGTCATCAAAGTTCAAAGGACCAGAAGCCCCAGAGTTGCTTTTTCACCTTGGGTAATAGACATGTGAAAAATGTCCAGTCGTGTGCTTCTACAGGCAAAGGCAACAGGAAACCCAGCCAGATTCCCGAGTGTGCGTTTGTGTCTGCTTCGAACTTTTTCTAGATGCACTTTGATGATGTTTATTTGTTTTCTTTTCCTAGTCTGAATGTATAAATTCCATCTTGCTTTCTTTTTTTATTTTAATTTTTTTTTGATTTAGTTATTTTTTAGAGAGAGAGAGAGAGAGAGAGAGAGAAACATGACCAGGGGAGGGACAGAGAAAGAGAGGGCGACACAGAATCTGAAACAGGCTCCAGGTTCTGAGCTGTGAGCACAGAGCCCAACACGAGGCTCAAACTCACAGACCGTGAGATTATGACCTGAGCCGAAGTTGGACACTTCATCGACTGAGCCACCCAGGCGCCCCATCAACCTCAGTTTCTTAATTCACAAAAGACAATTACGCATTTGCTAGCAACTTTTAAAGATGTATTAAAAAGTACATTGTATATAAGAGTATATTTCATATGTTATATAACATACTATATATATTACATATATACGTGTGTGTGTGTGAAGTGGTGAGCAGACAACCGTAATAGCTGCACTCACATGGAGCCTAGTTTTAGTTTGCCCGACTGCTAATAACAAAATGGCACACGCCGAGTGGCTTCAACAACAGAAATATATTGTCTCCTGGCTTCGGAGGCTCAAAGTCTAAGAGCGAGGTATTGGCAGAGTTGGTTCCTCCTGAGGATGGTGAGGGAAAGTGTGCCCCAGTCCTCTCCACCAGTTTCTGGTGGGTTGGTGGCAGACGTTGGTTGGCCAAGTTCCTTGACCTGTAGGCTCGTTAGCCTGATCTCTGCTTTCATGTCCATGCAGTATTCTCCCTGGGTTCGTGTCCGTGTCCAAACATCCCTTCTTATAAGAACAACGGTCATATCGGATGAAGGGCCCACATTTCCAGTATGGCCTCATCCTAACTGAACTAACTCATCTACAATGACCCTCTTTCCAAATAAGTCTACACTATGAGATACTGGATTAGGATCCAACACACAAGGTTAGAGGGGAGACAGTTAACATCCATTACGGGGCTTGATGCAACCAACGAGAATAGCCTTTGTGAATTGAGTTTAATGAAAGGCTTTGGGAAGAGGCTGCCTTCCTGGGAAGCTATGCTCTCTAGCATTACTTCCATTCTCAAGGGCAAAATGAGTTGGCTCAAGTGGACTCTGCCCAAGGCCCCCTTCCCCCCCACTGCACAAGGGTGTAAACTTCACCAGAGCTACAGTGTTGCTAAGAATGGCTTAGAGCCAAGCAGTCACACAAATCATAGTCCAGCCGTAGCTCAAAAATGCAGTGAAACTAGGTTTACACATGCAAGTTCTGGCTTGAGTTTTGGTGTGGGGAAAGATAGAAATGGGCAGATGGAGGAGCTTCCCAGAGACGCCGATGAAGACTTCTTAAATTCTGATACATCAGCAGGACCCAGGCTGTCCCTACCGTGCCTTTCTCTGGCATAATGCCAAGAAGGCCATTTGTCACTATTTCATAGGTAACTTGTTTTGAAAATTTATGCCAATACTATATAGAGTTGAAAGTGTATCAAGCAATAACATCTTGTTATAAAATAATTAGAGTAAAATGCCCACCTCTTAGAGCTAGCTCACGACATGCCTTATACATTTAAATTTCAACCCACCCTATTTTAATAGAAATACAAGGGTTTATCATTAGATTTATTATTTTAAAAAGATAAAGCTTTATGCAATTAAAAATGCAAAAGAAAGTTGCATGTGATTGATACTTAATAAATGTTTATAAAATGCATTTTGAAATTTCGTTCAATGTATAGTTGAAAGCAGAAGATTAATGGGTGGTCCTTCCGAAGATGTGAATTTAAAAAATACCCAGTTGTTTGGTGAGAGAGAGCACTTTGGGAGATGCTACATAAGAAAATCAAGACAGGGGCTCCTGGGTGACTCAGTTGGTTAAGTGTCTGACTTTGGCTCAGGTCATGCTCTCATGGTTTGTGGGTTCGAGCCCTGTGTCGAGCTCTGTGCTGACAGCTCACAGCCTGGAGCCTGCTGCGGATTCTGTGTCTCCCTCTCTCTCTATCCCTGCTCATGCTCTGTCTCTCTCTGGCTCAAAAATAAATAAACACTAAAAAAAAAAAAAAAAGAAAGAAAGAAAATCAAGGCAAAATTTAAACAAAAGTTAATACATCATGGAAGTGACCGCAGTCTGAGAAGAGCTTATGCTCATTAAGTAATCTCCTTTACGTAAAAGGCGAGAATGTTGTATCACCTGCCTAACTAGTAGGACCATGAGGAGTCAGCGAGCGAGCTCTGCACAAATTCACAAAATAACAGTTGGAGGAAGCACGGGGAATAATGTTAGAAGTAAAATTATGTCCAAAAAATTGTCGTATTATCTATGGTGCTCTTTTTCCCCACGTTGGAATTTTATTCTTTGCGTCAGTCCGCGCTAGAGCGATTAGAATTGATGCTATTTAATTAAACTTCTATGTAAATAGGTTTACTTTTGATAAATTAGTTATGACCTCAGTCCTCTTTAGGGACATCACAGTCCTTGGTTTAAACACCCGATTCTGTTAGATCACAAGGTACTTATGAGGAGATTCTGGGTAAATATATTGGTAAATCTATTCCATGGTAAATATATTCTGGGGGAGTTTTGGGCGACCTAAGTACAAGCAGTCATACAATTCTTTAACACTTTTGAATATCACGTTATTTAGTTAGGATCCAATTGGTTTTGTGGGTTGAATCATGTCCTCCCAAAAGATACCTTGAAGCTCTAACACCCAGTGTGTGTGAACATGACCTTATCTGGAAATAAGAGTCTTTGTAAATGTCATCGAGTTAAGGTGAGGTCAATTAGAGTGAGTCCTAATCCAACCTGGCTAGTGTTCTTATAAGAAGAGGAAAATGCCGGGGCGCCTGGGTGGCTCAGTTGGTGAAGTGTCCGACTTTGCTCTGGTCATGATCTCACAGTCCATGAGTTTGAGCCCCATGTTGGGCTCTGTGCTGACAGCTCGGCGGAGCCTGGAGCCTGCTTCAGATTCTCTCTCTCATTCTCTCTCTCTCTCTCTCTGCCTCTCCCCCTTCATACTCTGTCTAAAAAATAAATAAACACTAAAAAAATATTAAAGGAAATTAAAAAAGAAGAGGAAAATGCCACGTAAAGAAAGAGAAGCAGAGAGAAACGGCTGTGTGAGGACGGAAGCAGGGATTGGAAGGCTGCTGCGAGCCAAAAATGGTGACTAGGAAGCTAGGAAGAGGCGAGGCAGTGTCTCAGGGGGAGCATGTCCCTGCTTGTCATCTTGGTTTTGACCTTGTAGCTCTAACACTGGGAGAACAAATCTGTTGTTTTGAGTCGTACTTTGTTACAGCAGCCCGAGGAGTCTAATACATTGGGTTCTGGATTCTCGGCCTTTTGCGTTATGCAAACTACGTGGCTATACAAATAAAATTGCAAACCTCTTGAAAACAAGTGTATGCTTTCTTTGTCTCTGGTCCTGCTTCGGAAATCCGTATTTGTCCACATTCGCATATTTTTTTTCCTGCTTGTGCACGGCACAATTCAGTAAATGGATCAGGCTCACACAGTCCAAGGTTGGAGAGTATTTGGGATTAATTTGTGTGTTCTTGTAAGGATAAATCCAATCTGGACCTTCCCAAACTAAGGAGTTAAGTTTCCAACCTCTTTCTGGATCTCCATCCAAATTCTTACTATCTCTTCTTCCAAATGCGGGTCCCCACTGCCTTGGTGTTCCTCTTTGGATTCATAAAGCTCTTAATGGTTCTACCCAGGTCTGCCCTCAAAGAAAATGCCCTTTTCTCTCTTCCCTTTAAGAGCCTAAACGACTGAATCGAAATGCCTCCTTCCCCAGTAAGACTTATCTCAGCTGGGTGGAAGCAATTTGATTAAATCAGTTCACTTTAAGGAATTAATGGCAACCTATTTGATGTTCTCAAGGATATTTGCATTTGGAAAGAGGAAAATTATTAACATAAATTAGTCTTTTATTAATAGAAGTTTAGACAGCGTGCAAAACAAAGAATTGCATGGTGTGGAAAGAGATTTTGAAGGAGATGGTTTCTTACATTATTCATCATATCGTACCGTTAGGTAATAGCTTACTCCACATTCCGGTCAAGCAATCATGTTTCCATATTTTCATCCCTTGTGGGCACAGAAGAGGAGGCTCTATTTTGAAAATACTGGACTAAGAGGAGTATTTAGATTCATACTTAAAAGCCGTGGAACTTTTAGGGTGAAAATATTTTTGGGTAGAGACATTTACAGAACGGTAGACACAGCTTTCAATTTTGGCATTTTCACACAGGACAATATGAGCCAATTATCTAACTTCGTAGTGTACCAATACACTCTCTGTGAAATTAAAATGAAATGACCAAACACGTATAAGTTGTCTGGCACGGTGCCTGACCTGCATTCATTCAAAAATATTTATTGTGCACCTGCTATGCCCCCAGCGCATAGTGCATTATCAATAAAATCGCTTGAATTCCTTTGTTGGTGAGCGCGCCCTGAAAATATGCCTTTGGAAACGGTGAAACATGCATTGTCAATTCTGTCCAGCAAAATATCATGTGTTTGTAGATTGTTATTTATTTTTGCCATACCACCTCCAGTTTCATATACAGATTCTCTTATATGCCATGTACAGTTTATATTATGACCCTCATCTCAAAGGGATTTGGATTATATTAAACATTCACATGAAGCAAAAGGGAGGTGTCATGTGATGGTTATTAGTCTCATGCAGCGCTACTGTCTACTTAGATTTGGATAACTCTTTAATGCAGAAATTTTTCACTTTATAGGATGAAGAAGTGTTTTTTTTATTGTTTCTATGAAGGAAATATATACTGATCTAAAAATTGGAAAAATCTGTTTCTTTAAGGTTA
The DNA here is from genome assembly GCA_030068075.1 of Paguma larvata. Classification (NCBI taxonomy): domain Eukaryota; kingdom Metazoa; phylum Chordata; class Mammalia; order Carnivora; family Viverridae; genus Paguma; species Paguma larvata. The sequence goes on from CM057829.1 coordinate 21,859,197, forward strand.
CAGAGAAATGAAGTTAAAATTCTAAAAAGAAGGTTTCCTTTGATCCACTAACTGCGATTTAAGAAGTTGTTTAAACTTCTTAAAGTCCCCTTCCGGATAAGAACAGGAGCCAGAATTGCCTCGCTTCCCAAATAACGCATGCTATAGAAAGACAGAGGCTACTTAAGGTCATGATTTAGATTTAGCCTCAGGCTTCTATCAATAATTAAGCTCTGAAAACCTTCTAGGCAACAATTCTTTTTGTTTTCAAAGGTTAATTGCAGAGTTTTTCTGTGTATTTCTATCCTTCGAACAAATATTCCATTAGCAAATTAGTTACCTAGCTCAGTGTATCTGATTATTTGTGTCCGTTTGCTGGCTAGGAAGCATCCTCAGAAATCCATCTCTGATGTCTAGGCACACATAATGTGTCTATACTCCAGTACTCTCTGGCCTTGCATGTGGTGGGTACCACACAAAAAAGGGTATGTGGTTTAACAGATAAATACCACGGCCTGCCTTTATTCATTTTTTTCGGTCTGTCCATCTGCGTGACTTCTTATCATTTGCCTACTAATTTAAAAGTAAATTGATCAGTAATGCCGATCAGTCAGAATCATCTTTAACTTCCTCAAGACTTTTTGGAATAGTGGTTGGCTATGATTCGAGTTGACCTTGGTCGTGTCATTTCACTTGCTTAGACCTTAGGTTCCTCTTTCATGAAAAAAAGGGGGTAGGACTCAAGGTTTTGTTTCTGATTTAATTTCCAATGAGTCCATTATTTCTGTGCTGGGCGATGGTGCTGCATTCACAGGGCAATACGGAGCCCTCGTGGCGGGGGGGATATTTATCATTAGGCCCATGTGCAGGTGGTGATGACATCAGTAGCAGGGACTAGTGTGGGAAACTGGCACTGGTCTCAGGGACATAGTAGACAATGGGCCAACGTTTGTTCTAAAACGTTTACCTTTGACGACCTAAAACGCTGTATGGTGTTTAGGCTTACTGCTGATCTATTGAAGAGTAGTATTTGAGAACTCAGGGGAGAGAAACAGTAACTCCCCTAAAGAGGTCTTCTGTAGGCCCACGCCGATTTTGAACTATGCATTTCAGGTCGCTAGTTAAACATGCCAGCTTGAGTGACCTGATTCAATTTTAATTGTCTCCATTTACCAAATTAGTGAAGCCAATGACTGGATTTTTATTTTGCTGAAATGTACTTAAAGATGTTAATTCAACTCATACTGGTATCTCTCTCTCTCTCTCTGTCTCTCTGTCTGTGTGTGTGTGTGTGTGTGTGTGTGTGTGTGTGTGTGTGTGAATTTTTGTTGTCAACAATTTTTTGATAAGTACCTACTGTATGTCAGAAGCCATGTCAGGATGGTCAGGGAAGAGCCACTCTTATTATAACCAGAGGAGAATTTGACTGTTTCCCAATATTTGTTTATTTTGTACTTGAAACAGGGAGAAAAAAGCATCATCTCTGAAAATGCCAGTTTGAGGCCCAAAATATATTAAACTCATGACAGTGTTAGGTCTCTTTCTGTTTCTGTCTTATATTTGTATTCTTTATGAATAGGGATCTATTTTCAGTTCATCCTGTAATTTTCGAAGCACAAGTAAGTCTAAGCATCACCTATTAAGCCAAGATCACCTAATTAATAAAGCTTATCTATAATAGCTAAACTTTGAGATTTATAGAATAAGAGTGTAATGGTATGATTTTTAAAATTTTTAAATGTTTATTTATTTTTGAGAGAGAGAGAGAGAGCATGCTTGAGTGGGGGAGGGCAGAGAGAGAGAGAGGGAAACACATGAGCCAAAGTCAGATGCTTAATTAGCTGAGCTACCCAGCTGTCCCTAATGGTATGAATTAAAAAAATTTTTTTTTAATGTTTATATATTTTTGAGAGACAGAGAGAAAGTGTGAGCAGGGAAGAGGCAGAGAGAGAGGGAGACAGCAGGCTGCAGACTCTGAGCTGTCAGCACAGAGCCTGATGCAGGGCTTGAACTCATAGGCCGTGATATCATGACCTGAGCCGAAGTTGGCCACTTAACCAACTGAGCCATCCAGGTGTCCCTGAATTGTTTACGCTTGTAGTTGTGAATCCGCCTGGGACCTGCGGCTTGAGGTCCCTCATCACGGGATAAGATCACACCACATAGCAGTAACCCTGGAAAAGATCCAAATTCAAAATATGAAGTACAGTTTCTACTGAATGGATATTGCTTTCATACCATCATAAAGTCGAAAAATCATAAGTCAAACCACCATAAGTCATGGACCATCTGTGATGTTATGTTGTATTTTATACATCGTATTTGTGTAATATATTTATTTCATGTGTTGCCTAAATCATTGTGTAATATCTATATTGCCCCTGGGATACCTTTAATATGGAGCTAATGATCAAAGTTCTGATATCATAGGTCAAGTTAGAAATAAAGCCATTTTGTAAAATATATTCCAGAGAGCAATATTTGCTCAGTAGTGCTGATAGACATCTTTTGAAAAATGGGTACCATGGACAATTAATTCGAAGTATGCTAAGACAAAGCCATTTAAAAACTAGGAGAACTTCTAAGGTCCATTGTGTACAGTATGTGTGATGGATAATTAAAATGAGGTTATAATACACAGAAGTTGCCAACCTCATTTCAAAGGGGTAGACCATCTTTCAGTATCTCAACTGACAAACTAGATTTCGATAGTGTACATTTCAGGAAACACCAGGTACTTAGGGATCAAGAGAGCTCAAGTTCATACTTTGCCTCTAAAGATGCTATAAAAGCACCCCTGTCAATAATGTTCTAGGTCCTGATCTTGAGTGACTGTTTTCACATTGTGACGTACTCCCAGGAAACACTAGTGTCTTGTGTCAGGAAACAGCAGTGTTAACTTAGTGTTTAGAAGCCAACTTCTCTAATAATTAGTCAAAATAATTGATGGCAGTAGTATGGTTTATGAAACCAAGTATTTATCGACTACTGAATAAGCATTATTAAGAGGAGTGATATAAAGGTAACCAATGTTCTCATGGTGTTGCCGCCAGGGACTCTGGGGCAAAGATGATTACTACACTATTTCTCTGGGTGTAGACCTGACAACAAAGACATCTGGAATTCTAGCCTTTTTCAAAGTATTTCCCACGCTGTCTTCATACAGACAATTTTGAGAGTACAGAGAATTAGTCCATACATTTTTTCTACAAATTAGTCCTCCAAATGACCTTCTAGAAAAACTGTCTCCCTCTTTCCTGACTCCATTTAAATACGTCTGCTTCTCTTACCTCTTAATATCTCACAAGCTAATCAAATGTGATTTGCCACAGGTTCTCATAATGAATAGTGTTCAATGAGGAAGCACACGGGCTCATCGCTACTAAAATTACCATAGTTGTCCGTATGCCATTGGCTCTCCTCCAGTTGCGACAGAGACCTGAAAGCTGAACCAATGTTGTAGGGATTACCAGGTTCTCATGCATGCACGCAGGCGTCCGCAGGACATGTTACCATGGTGTGCTTAGTGAGGACGTTCCCGTGTCCGGGCATGTTTTCACAGTGTGCCAAAATGTCAAAGGACCAAAAGCACGCTTCGTTGGTCAGAGCCCTCAGTATTCTAAATTCATATTTTCATGCATCTATGTAAAAGGAGCCGGAAGCAATACTCCTACGTGCTTCCAGTATCTTATGGAATTTTTAAAGTAGCCTTCTTCATTTTTCACTTCATTCCCTTCTCATCCAAGTTCTCAGATTGGGAGGGCTGAGCTAAAGGGCAAATCGTAGACGTATTAAATCGTACGTCTTAAAATCGTAATTAACTCCCACTCCCATCCTCCCATATTATTAGAGAAATAGTTCCTGTCTCCACCTTTTCTGTTGGTATCTCCTTTCCTTTGAGGTCATTTATTTTCTGGTTGGTTCCTAAGGCTGTCACATACTTTGATCATTGATAAGTGTGTTCTGCAAGTCTTTGAGATATAACCAGGTCATCTATATGCTTGGATGCTTACAATTAGAAAGAAAATTTTATCAAAACGTTAAAGCATGTTGTATCTCACCATTTTGCGGGGGGGTCTACTAGTTTAATTACATAGTAGGACCCATCGAGGTAGGAACGTAGGGTTGAAGGGAGCAGATTTTCAAAGAGAGCTTCATTTCCTGCATTTGTAAGTCTAAGCTCAATGAAGAGATTTTGACTGGTGTGTAGGTAAGGGCGGGGAAGATGCCTTTGAAGGGAGAGAGGCCAGGAGTCAACAAAGATTTCTTCAAGCTAAAGGAAAAGGTGGTGATTTCTGAGATCCAAGAAGTTTTAGGATTCAAGAACCAGCTTCTCATAACACAAAGTGGTGGCTGGATCCCAGGAAAATAGTTAACCTGAATTGTAGGCATTGGAATTCCCAGTCGTGGAAACTTCTATTCTAGATTACATAGTGCTTCTAGAGCTCAAGGACTATGCCGGCATGGATAATGGTCTTCCAGGGGTAACTAGCGAAAAGCAAGGACTGGAGTGTCCAAATGTTTTTCTCCATTTTCAATCTCTGGATGATGAAATAACCCAAGAATTCCCAGAGTCGAATTCCCCGTCACTCTAGACGATGGGAGCTTGGAGTTGAATTTCATTTTATTTAAAGGAAAACACAGATCTGAACGTGCAACCACAGCTTCGTTAATTTCAGAATCCAACCCTGAAACACTAAAAAACTTAGAATCCTTGACCTCATGAAACTTACATTTTTATGACAGGCAACACCTAACTTATTCTCATCCTCTAATGATGCAAGGCAATATATGTCCAATGCCAAAATGAGTACTAGGTGTAAGAATTTTTAAACTTCCAAGCAGAATGTATGTGTGAGCCTAATATGGGAGAAGTCTTTGGGGAAAGCAAGTAACTCCTCCTGGGCCATAACAGTGGGCAAGTACGGATAGCAAGCTGAGAAGAAAATAAAACCTTTCCAAGTAGTCACACAGAGTAGACAGGCATGTCGGCAGGCAAGAGAATCAGGTTTTCAGGGAAAAGTGAGGACACCGAGTGACAAATAGATAGGACTGAGAAGGGTGGGGAATCAGATCCACTGAGGAAACTGGTAGGACATACCCCAGACCTGAGTCTTTCATATTCCGCCACGCCACGCAAACCCGTGTGACACCACGGACAATTCATTTCGGCATTTAAATGAATTACATAAATAAGCTAACAATCAAAATTCCCTTTCATATTTGCTTTATAGGCAAAGGATGTAATATATAATAGTTATCATTTACAAAATAAATACTGCGTGCCAGTCTTTGCACTAAGTGCCTTACCTATATTCTGCCTTACCCTCATCATAAACAGGCATAGGAGGTGTTTGTGTCTCCGTTTGATGGATGAGAAATCGGGACTAAAGAGCGGTGGATGGCGTGCCCAAATCAAATAGGTTAAAAACGCTAGCTACGAGCTATGAATGATGACCAGACCCATTTCTGGCTAAAGCCTGTATACTTTATTTTAACTACCCCACATTATTTCTGGCATTAAAATATTTTTATAGCGCTTTGACAATTCAATAGATGGATTCTTATATTCTGGGAGAACACATAACTAAATCATTGGCTGAAGGTAAACAAATAACTATTTCTTATTTTCTTTCAGCTAGAATCGTGCTTGAGGAATTTTAAGAATGAGATAAAATTAAGCTTTTGGTGGATTTAGAGCAATGTCTTATAATCAGGTAAAAGATGCATGAAATTTATGTCAATTAACAAAGCTGAATGAAATCAGAAGAGAGCAAAATTTCACACTTTAGAGTCACATATTATTTTTTTAAATTTAGTATTATTATCAAAAAGGAGCAGAATGAGCTCCCCTACAATGTGGAAAACAGGAAAAATAGCAGAGCATGACTATGGTTGGTTGAAAGGTGCCCCCCCCCCCCCGAAAGGTACGTCCACGCAAAACCTGTAAATATTCCTTATTTAGACATGGGACCTTGTTTGGAAAAGGATCTTTACAGATGTAATTAAGGTCATGGAGCTGAGACTACTGTGCATTAGGGTGGGCCCTGTGTCCCATGATGGGTGTCCCGGGGAGAATAAAGAAAGGAAGTAACAGGACACAGAGGAGAAGGCCGTGTGAAGGCGGCAGAAATTGGAGCAATCCCCCATGAGCCAAGGGACCCGCTGTGGCTCCCCCAACATGGCGGAGGCCTCGAGCAGATTCTCCCTCACAGCCTCCAGTAGGAGCCAACCATGCCAGCACCTTGACTGGGAGCTTCTGGTGTCCAGACTCTGAGAGACCAAATTTCTGTTGCTGTAAGCCACCCAGTTTTGTTGTAATGGGTTATGGCCGCCCTGAAACCAGATACGATGACAAGGGGCCGTGTAAACCATAAGCTCAATGAGGTTCACAAAATCATCTCTTCTGCATGGAATGATCTTAGTCATTACCAAGTGGACTAGTTTCCCCATGGACCAAACAAACGAACATATAAAATGAAATGAAGAAAATAACATTGAGTGGGGCTACTGGGATTGGGCCTGAGTCCGAGTCTGTTTCTAAAAAGTTTTCTTTCTTTTTTTTGTTTGTTTATTTATTATTTACTTTTGAGAGAGAGAGAGAGAGAGTGCACAGCGAGGGAAGGGCAGAGAGAGAGAGAGAGAGAGAGGCTCTCTCTACACTCTTAGCATAGAACCCAGTGTGGAGCTTGAACCCAGGGACCATGAGATCATGACTGAGTTGAGATCAGAAGTCTGTTGTTTAACTGACTGAGTCACCCAAGTGCCCCTCTAGAAAGTTTTCTGAACTGGGTTTTCCTGTAACCAAGAGTGGACACTATGAGAAAGTACCAGAGTGGCGGAATTTACTCTTTCTGGTCCTTCCAGGATTTTGTCCATTTATATGACGCTTTATTCGAAGAACAAGTCACTATGTGCTTGAAAGGACAAATATGTGTATTTACTTACATCTAAGCTCAGAATTTAGGCTTCCTTTGCTCTCTTCCTTAACGTCAAGTGAAGAAAAGGGACTAGCACCCTCATGCTCGCGTGAAATGAATGTTTGATAATTTAGTTACAGATCACCCACAAATGCCCCACAAATAAAGCCTTTATTTTAAATTTAATTACGTATGTGATTTATTATGTTTTTATGAGACCAATCCTTTAATAGTTTTTTTTTTTTTAAGTCACCGAAACAATTGTTTATGTAACCACCATAAAAAAGAATTACTATTCTCATAAATAATAGTGCCTACATTTAGAAATAGAGAATTACCAGATTCTGGAGCCCATCCTTCGGTTCTATATTTGGAGACTATAAATCACTCTTAGGGACACATGAATATTTTAATTATCTTAGCTGTTCATTGGAAGGTTTCCTCCCCTTTGATTTAAAACAGGATAGCACATGTAGCCTTGTGAAATCCAAGCTCAAATAATATATTTTCATACTCCCAACGTGAAACAATACTTACCTCCTTCCATATCTTCTCTACTTTTACGCCGTAAAAAGGCTTACTCGACTCAAAGGCCACTCCAACCACGAAGCCTTGGGCTGTCATGCTGGTCCGAAATCATTGTTCTCTAAACATGTTTTATTGTTACATTACTTTCCAGAATTTACCACGTGCTGCCATGGGTTACAGTGATTTACGGGCGCTGCCCGCGCCTCTGTGAAGGTAAAAGCTACCCAAGCAGAGGTGGCAAGTCACTTTCACTTGGTAGGTCACCCCCAAAGACGGGCGGGGCATGCTTGAGGCGTCCTGTGGCGTCCGATCCAAGGGCCATGTTGCGGCTCAGCAGGAAGACAACACAACACAACACAACACAAAACACCTGTGATCAAATAGGAATGTTTATACACACGCAAGGGCTTTTGTTCTTTCTGCCCTTCGAGGCAGGACCAGATTGCATTTGTGTGTCTATTTCCAACACAGCCCAACACTGGGGCATATGTTTATTTCCTGTCTGCCTCTTTAATTAGCTACAACATAAAAATACCGGGGTCCGAAGTCCGCAAAAACCTCACTGGAACTAGTCACACATACCTCATCTCTCACTGATGGAGTCCCAGACTTATCTTTTTTTCAGTGGGCTTCACCCCTTCTTATTTTGGGGACCTTGGGTCCCTGGTTTGATTGCATTATGGTTCCCTTCCTTGATTTATACTCCTTTGGATTAATACCTGCTTTCGGATTTTCATGATAAAACTTCCCGATGGATTTTTCCTGATTTCTCTCATTGTAATTATAAGTACGGAGGCCACCATCACTCCCGCCTCCGACGCCGCAGACGTGGGTGACGCTGCAACTTTCCACGGGCTGAGGCAGTAGCCTGTGTCCCTGTCACCCTCACACATTCAGGAGGAAGGGGTCCTGAGCACGACCTGGTCTGTACACATAGGGCTGGCAGAGTTTTTCATCAGCTGAGTTTAAAGTGCCATCTGTATATAATGGGGACACATATACCATGCAAATCCTCCCTGCTTTTGTGAAAAAAACGTAACACTTTGTACTTGAGTTATTATATAAAATTAATGAAAACATTAGAACATCAGCTTATCTTTTATGTTAAGCGAACTATTTCGTACTGAGCAAAGAAAATGAACCGACCGGGAAATCTGCGGTTTCGAAAACCACTTCGGTAGAATGTTTCAAGGAACAAGCTGACCTTCCCAAGAGTGAAAGCTGTTTCTTTCTGCCTTTGGGTTTCATTTCGACGGTGGTCATTTTTATTTTTTTGTGGTCGTGGCGGAATGCCTTTTGAACGAAACCTAACTAGTAAATCAAAGAAAAGGAAGATCTTTGTATGGATGCAAGATTTATTATTCAAAAAAGGAGAAGAAAACATTTTTGGTTTTTAATTTTTTTTTTTTACCTTTCCACAGCCTTTCATCAATGATAATATGCATGTATTGTGTTTGCAACCACCACGACTCACGGAGGGAGAAGATAATAATCTATTTATGTGCCTTCAGGTATTTCTCAGGGTAGTGCATGCCCTGGGATTGGGCACCAGCAAACCCTGGCATGCTGGTAAGTCCACTTGTTGGAGGCTCTGGGGGCGAGGATAAGAATGAGAGTTTTCTAAGCAAGTGAGATGGTTACATATATAAACATATGTACATATGCACATGCATGCACACATACACAGATGTATTATAGAATAGAAAGGCAAGGGAAGGCAGGTGGGTGTTATATCTGCACCCAGGTAAGAGAGTCATAACAGATGAAAGTAGCTAAGACGGGAAGGTAGAGGGAGATAAAATACACAACATAAAAAAGATGTCAAGTCTAGGGGACCCAGGTTTGTCAAATGGAAACACAAGGCTCCCGGCCTCCTGAAATTGAGACAGACAAGAATTCTAGAAGGCAGCGAATCGAGTTAAAGCTCCGGCCAAAGGGCAGTGGTTTATAACCCATAAGAGATTCAGACACATGGCTTGGGTTTAGCCTAAGCCGGGAATCCAGACGAGACTCGGTGATGAGATAGGTTTTGCAACTTATCAAAGCATCACAGGACCAAGAAGGGCGGTAGAAGGAATGGAGGTCCAGGATCCCTTTCCATGGAGGTCGCTCACTGGCAGGCACCATCTCCCTCACCGATGGCCGGTGGTGGTCACGACACAGGCTCTGCCGTCACGCTTGTGTGGGCAGTTTGACTCTGCTCCTTACTAGCTGTTCAACTGGACACAGTAATGAACCCTTCGGAATGACAGTCCCTCAAATATAAACAGCGGCTGATACTTCAGTGTTCTTAAGAGCATTAACTGACATTATGTACATGAAGAACTTAGCAAATTGCCCGGCATACACTCAATGCCGCTCCCCCCAACCCCCACCCAAATAAGAATAAAACCACTAAATATCTAAGTATCTTTACCATTCTAGCTGGGAAATCTAAGGCTCAGTGGTTTTAGGTAACTCTGCCCCGATTACCCAAGTAGGATGTGGGCTGGGATTCACCAGCAGATCTGTCCAACTCCAGAACCTGCACCCTTTAACCTAAATCACACCGAATGCAGGTACGGTTCAGCCCAGTTCGGAGGCTATCGGGAAGGCTGAGTTCATCCTTGCCAGGATTAGCCCTGTGGCTGCTTTGCAATGATGAGTCCATCTCCCTCAACAACACCTGCTGTCACTTGACGTCAAGACGGGTAATAATAGTCATAAAAAACCTCGGTAACTCCTAAGTTTTACTTGATTTAGATATTCGAGTGATTTGAAGTCACTGCAGCACATGGCATTGTTCTGAAGATAATAACGTCCTATAGGTTTTGGATTTTACGCTCCGACGAAGTGCCGTTCTCGGGCTCCCACGGTGAGCGAGGGGAAAGAGGCTTTGTCCAAAATCCCGAAACAGCTTCTGCAGGGACCCAGGCAGGACTCATCGCTGGAGTTTCTCAATACTCCGGATATGTTTGAAAACCCTGCCCTCCGCCTTTCTCTCCTCACTTACTGCCGCTCGCTACTTTCCTGACACAGCGTGCCGGTCGCAGAGGGAAATATGGAGTTCGAAGAGATGGAGCTGACTGAGCGCATGACACACTTCTCAAACGCTGCCCAAGATCCACTGGGATGCGGCTCTCGGGAGACTTCATGGAATTCGCGGTTCCCCCAAGAGCGTAGTATTTACCTATTTGTTCGAGCATAAATCAACTCCGAAGGTAGCAAGAGGAGTTTCCTATGCAAAACTACAGCGAGGAGGCAGGTCCCGAAGCTCCTTAGCTTCTTACTTTGATTTATGAAGAGAGGAAAAATAAGACGATACAAAAAATGCTATGCTAGTCAGAAACCAGTGAAGTGAGAGCAAGAATCACACTTTGTTCTGATCAGCGGAAGGTCAGAACCAACCCTCTGTCTCGCCCTCGTTTTGAGACTATCGGAGCGCGGTTTTGCAGGGGAATGATGAATTGGGGGTTGTCGCAGCTCGCTAGGTACTGTAGATCTCATTTAGTTTATTTTACAAGTCATTTGGCACAATGGTCATAATGACAACGAAATTGGATTCTTGCTACTTAAAAAGGCCTTCTGCTTTGTGCATAATACCGTGGTCCAGGCAGCCGGTTGTCAGGGGAAAGACATTATCCAGTCACCACCTCTGGTTCCAGGAACTTTAATTCAGCGATTTTAGCGGCACAGTCAGACCCATGCGTAAGCAGGGAACGAATCTGCCTAAACAGGGTGTTCGGAACGGTTAAAACGATCTCCTTCCCTGGAATGTCTTGTCTACCTACCTGTAACGGAAGCGGAAATCCTATTAAAGGACCATTTCTTTCTTTAAAACTCTATGTCCTCATGTGTGTTTTCAGGAGCGAATATTCTGCTCTCGTAGGCCATTGAGTTATCACTGCGAGCCGTATCGTCTCCTCCGGGACAACCAGCAAAGATCTTAAGTAACGCGAAAGACGGGCACATGTCTGGCTGCTTTCTCTACACCAGACACCGTAACCAGCACATTATTATGTACACCGCGTTTAATAAATCATTTCAGATAAAAATAAGTAGCTGACTTCAGGGTATGGTGGGAACATTACACTTCAAAATTTCAGGTACCACGGGATGAGACATCTGGGTGGCAGAGAAAGGGGGAATCGTTAACAAGAATCCAAGCACAACTGGGATTGTCAAAGACTGGCAGGTGAACCACGAACATGTCTTGGGCCTGGATGGGGTGAGAATGAGGGTTACCACAAGGAGAATCAGAGGCTTAGCAAGGGAATGGGAGGAAAATATCCAAGACAAGATTCACAGTTCTGCCTATAAGCAATCCTGACAGAAAAGTTTGTAAAATCGAACAAACGGAAGCTTTCCTCAGCTATCAACTCCCCATGGACTATTCGAGCCACACACATCTCTCTTCTCTAACCTGATCCCACTGTGGTGTAGTTGATCTGGATTGTTTGCAAAAACATCCCTTCTAAGTTGCTGCTGAAATGCGCCGAGAGCACACGCTGTCCCCTTGAAGTCAATGTGCTGTTCGTGGCTGATTGCATCACCGCGTCTCCCGCGGAATTCAGCTGCGTCCTCACGACGGCTAAGAACCAAGCCACGCGTTACCGAAACACCGCTCCTCTGGACTATTGTGGAAATCGAGAAAGCTGTATTTTCCTAAGATGGAAAAGATTTCCAGAAATGAATTTGCTCCATTCAGATCTGGGGCTTCGAAGGTGCTGCCAGCTCTGGAACCTCACTTTACTCGGCCATGCTCCTTTAAAGAGGGTTGAAATACGACTTTCAACCGATCCGCCCACACACATACACACAAGATGGAATTGTAGGCGCTCCCCCCGGCCACTGATGTCACTGATTTTCCATATTCTCGAAGTCGGTCATTGTTAATATTGGGGACCATGCAAAATCTATTTTCCTCAAGAGTTGAATCGCAGTAGTAACTGGTTAAATGGGGCTTCTCAGCTTTCTGTTCAGACGGCATCACGCCCTATTTCCAAAAAATGCCAACTTAGAAACGGTAGACACCTATGAACCCCCAGGTGCCTTAACGACACGAGAGGCCACTCTCTAAAAAACCGAGGCTACGCATAGATCCTTTTTCACGGGAAAGGATGTTTACAGGTGAAAGTGCTTATAGTTGCTCTAAACAGTGTTCATCCCTAAAGAATTTAGAAGTTATTTTTTTTTCTCCAGACTGAACTCACGATTTCACTTCTTCCGTGATTCCATGTATTTCTTACCCTACCATCGACAGATCTGTCATCTTCTGTCTTTTGGTTAAAATAATATGCTTTGTCTTATACCGACATGGGTACATAAAAAAAAAAAAAGAGGACGGAAATTGTATTTCAAACCCCACATACATTCATTCACCCATCTGCTCAGCATTCACTTACGGAGTGTGTGCCACGCACCACGGAGTGCTGTAGGTGTTCGTGTGAAAGATGGGTGACGCCCCTGCGCCAAACCTGCACCTTAGAGGAAGGTACGTCTTGAAGAGCTGCGCCAAAAATTACACAGGGTAATTTGAGAGTGGGATGATGCTAAGAATATATAAACCAAGGTCGCAGGATACTGAGAAATGGGTGAACCGACCGGTGACAGTGTCTCTGAAGACAAGTCGCCATTTAAGGACACCTCCTGGGTGGGAAGAAGTGAACGCTGAGATCTCATGTAATAAGCCTCCAGGCCCGTGGAATGACAAGGGCGGGGAGGATCAGGAAGGAAGAGCTCCGTGGAAAGAGCGGATAGAATAAGAAGGCCCAACAAGAGGGAGGAGAGAGTTGGAGGTGGCGGTGGGCTGTGGAGGCAAAACAAAGGGAGGCCTGTTGGTCATTGGGAATTTGAATTTTTATTCCAGGGATATGATTTGGATTTTCAAAAGATGACTCTGGCTGCTCTTTGGGACTGGCCTTCCCCAATCCATCTGGGCAGCTATATGGAAAACCACAGGATGGGGAGGATATAAACTACAGCCATTTATTTCCCACAGACGGTCGTCTTCTGGCCGTGTCCTCATAAGGCTGACGGAGGCAGAGAACTTTCCGAGGTTCCTCAGAGAAAGGCAATCATCCCCTTCAGGAGAGCTCCATGCTCGTGACCCCATCACCTACCAGAGGACCCGTCTCCGAACACCCTCACCTTGTGGGGGTAAGATTTCCACATATGAATTGGGGGAGGGAGCTGACAAACATTTAAACCCTCTCATGGTCTTAGGGAGCCAAGAGTGGAATCCAAAAGACTGGTTATGTTACTTTCTAACTCTTTATAGTTTTGAGTATTGCTTCTTAATTCTTTTTTGGCCCGTGGATTACCCCGGCTATGGAAACGCACATCCCTTCTCTCCTCTGCTCCGTACAGAGAAAGCGCGCCTGACCTGACCTGCAGCCTTCCGGGCTTTCTGTCAGGTGACGGAAGGGAGGCAAAGTTCTCTCCAGGTCGATTCCACTGGAGCTTTATGCATGCTTTTCTGACAAGAAGAGCTTTCAATCCTAGGTTTTTAGTTTGAATCTCTTACTTTCTGAGGCGGGTGGTCACTTGGAAATAACATAAGTTCAGAGTCGGGTTCAGAGCTGGTTCTCCACCACTGAGTGGTTGCATGAGTATGGGAAGATGAGTTAACAGCAGACGCAGGCTGTTCCTGTTTGGAGGGAATATTCCAGTGTGTAGGGTCAAGAGAGACAACCCATGTGACGGCGCTCCACAAACTTGAAAGCACAATGTAAATGTTAGGCGTCTTGATAAGTGAGTATTTAGGTTGTCTTATTTACCAGACAGAGATGAAAGCATATTCAGGCGCACTGTCGTAACTGTCATATACAAAATGGGCCCTCCAGCACTGACTCCCCTCACAATCCTAGAACACCCTCCACACTGCATCAAGGAAAACGTGGGAATTGGAAAGGGAAGGAGGTAAAGTCACATCCAGAGTTCTGCTCAGGTCATGATCTCATGGGTTCCTGAGTTCGAGCCCTGCATCAGGCTCTGCACAGACAGTGTGGAGCCTGCTTGAGATTCTTTCTTTCTCCCTCCCTCTCTCTCTGCCTCTATCTTGCTCTCTCTCTTGCTCTCCCTCTCTGTCTCAAAATAAATAAATAAACATTATTTTTTTTTAATTGGAAAGGGAATTTGAAAGTTCATGTGGTCCAGGGGCAGGCAAACTTTTTCTAGAAAGGACCAGAAAGTAAATATTTTACTAGCGGACTTTGCGGTCTCCGCTGCAACCGCTCATCTCTGTGTTGTATCGTGAAAGCAGCAATAGACTTTTGTTAAAAAAAAAAAAAATAAGGAGCATGGCTCTGTTCCGATGTAACTTTATTTGTGGACACTAAATTTGAATTTTGTATAATTTGCATGCATCAAAAATATTCTCCTTTAAAATTTCTTCAGCTGTTTAAAACTATAAAAATTGTTTTTAGCTTGCAGGCCGTACGAAACTATGGGATGGATGTGGCCCAAGGCCCGCCGCCTGACAGCTCCTGATACAGCCCATTCCTCTCCTCAATTCACTTGAGGCACCACCCAAACCGCCTAGCCGCTAACTTATCTGTTAGCGATCCGTAAGAAGACGGAATCATTAAGACTTTGCAGGGAGAGAACGTCATTCAAAAAACAAATAATAATAAAAAGAACTCTCCTTGGGCAGGGAATTTTGCAGAGACGTTCATTAAACGAAGGGGATGGCTTACAAGCATTGCACGGCGGCAGACGAACGCCTGCCCCGGCCCTCCGTTGATAAGAACGTCTAGCTAGATTAAGAAGTTTGCTAATTGACACATGTAAGTTTATAAAAGATAAATAGGGCTCCATTTGTAGAACACATAGGCTGTGTTGTCATGCACAGACAGACCGAGTTCACTGTTGCTAAGAATCCTGTCAGATTAAATCAACCTGCAAATCTGTAATTGTGACATCTTGTTCTCCTTGGTACAATGCGAGCCACTGTAGTCATTATCTCAAAGCTCTTTCACTCTGAAGAGCATCAGTGTTTAATTATATTCTTTTATGAGATCTCGTTTGTAGACATCATCCCCCTTCAGAGCCGGCTTTGCTCAGGAAGAGTAGGCCATTATTTTCAAGACTGTCCCCAGTAGTACTGAACATTGGGTCTCTCAGTCGCGTCCTTTTAAATAGAGCATCTCTTGGAACTAAAACTCCATGTTCTCACTTCACATTCTTTAGTTGTGACCCCAGAACACGACAAGAGTGCGGTCTGGTCCATCTGGAAGATGGATCATACCAAGCGGGGGAGAGGGGAACAACATTCGTGTCTATAGTTCAGATAAAAAGCGACCATCATGAGTAAGTTAAGAATAATTGCTAGGCCTCTGAGTGAGAAGGGGAATTTTGGTGAACACAGGAAATGTCACGACGGCTGCTAAAGACCAGGGGTTGCCCCACTAGGGCCCGGGACCAGAGCTGGCCTACCGCCTGTTTTAGTAAATGCGTTTTTACTGGAACACGGCCACGTTCGTGTGTTGTGTGTTGGTAATGGAGACTCACCCGCTGCAGGGGCAGAGCTGAGCGGTTGCGACAGAGACCTGTGGCCTGCAAAATCTAAAATATTTACTGGTCCTTGGTAGAAAACGTTGCCGACCCCTGCTAAGGACTGCCGAGATCACCACGTTGAGAATATAAATATGTACGAGGGGCGCCTGAGGGCCTCAGCCAGTTAACCCCATCTGACTCGTGGTCTCAGCTCAGCTCTTGATCTCACGGTCGTGAGTTCAAGCCTCTAGAGTTCAAGTCTCACCAGTTCAAGCCTCGCACTGGGCTCTGCACCAGGCAGGAAGCCTACTCAATAAATAAAAGAGCAAATAACTAACTAACTAACTAAATAAATAAATAAATAAATAAATAAATGCATTTGAGGTAGCGCTTTTTGACGACACTCAAGCGTTTTTCTAAGATTAAATTCTAGCCTGCTGTTTTCAACTTTAAATACGACATGGTGTCTGCAGAACTTTTGCCCCCTTTTGTTCATCTAAATTAATAGCATGTAGCAATGAGTACTATGGTATTTCAGAGAAAATCCAGGTAAATTTCTTTCCGGGAATGTGTGTGTGCGCGCGCGCGCGCGTGTGTGTGTGTGTGTGTGTGGGGGGGTGGTTAATAGAAACAAGATTTCTCAGTTTTTAATTTTAAACGGAAATTGGTGGCATACATTCATGCTATGATGCATTTCCAACCTGCACAGGCCCACAGTGCATCAGTCAGCACCAAGCTTGACTTGATGCCAAGTCAGAGTAAGAAAGAACCACTGCCCTCTCCCTTACGCGGACTCCTTGCTCTCCTCGCATCATGTTAGATAGGAATCGTGCTCTCCACGACCCTTGTCCATATCTGCGAAAGTGGTGTGAGGGCTGGCCCAGAGATGGATTTCGTGATGAGCGGATCTCGTAGCTAAGTGAGCCAACTGCTTTATCCTTCCCCTGGAGTTGGTCAGCACACAGAGCCATGGATGCCACAGAAAATCGTCTGGCTCCATAGAAGGTCAGATTCAGCAAAGAAACTGCAGATCGTCTTTAACGAAGTTTAGGGAGAGTCGTTTTCTTCTACTTTCCCCCAGTTATTTTTGCACGCATGCATTGTTGATGGGTGCCACCTGCACTCTCTCTCTCTCCGGGGGAAGCACACAGTCGCAAAGCGAGGCTTCATCTGGCGGTTCCTGAAAAGCTGGTTTAAGACTGGAGGCAGCGGAGATTTTTAGAGTTCCACGAATGTGGTTCTATTTCTAAACAGAAACTTTTCCTAACTGGGATCCATTCACCCATGCCAAACTAAACATCGTCGTCAAATACCGCACGGGGAAATAAAGGGATATAGAAGCACCTTTTCTAGAAATTATGATTTGGATGATATGTCTTTTTTTTTTTGAAAGTCCAAAAGGAACACAAATATCCCTCACTGAACCTGCTAAATACTTAACCATTAATGATGATTTACTTAGAAAGGTCGTCTGTGGAGTGAACAAGGGCTCAGTATGTGTGGCAGCAGCTAGATTTTCCTTCTTTGACATCTGCTAAAAATGAGCTATGATATCATCACTCACATTAACCCTGTGGTAGTGTTATTCCTTGGGTGTTTCCAGAGTTCGTCTGACAGTTTTTTCTAGGATTCAAACTGTAGACACTTTCTCCAGAGACTGTAATGAGAGGTACAGATAAAAATCGAGGGGACTGGAATGGATTCTACAAGGCCAAAAATAATAAAATGAAATAAAATAAACCAAACAACACTTTCTCCCTCTTTCTCGCTTTAACCCACGAAATTAATCCTTCACCAGAAGCACCATGCAAATATAAGTAGCCAGTAGCACCACTAGAAGCTGAAAATCTAGAGATATAAGTTTAATCACCCAGAACTAAACAAGAGGGGATTTTTGGGGAACAATATTAAATTTTCTATGAAACGGTATAAAGCAGCATAAGAAAATATGTATTATCATGAATTTGAGCACAATATAATAATCTGCACAGTGATAACCAATATGAAAATTAAGCAAGAATAATGAGGTGTTTTACTGACAACTTCTAATACCATCTTATTTATACAACAAGGAATCGTAAGCAAGATGGTTTCGTTTAAAACAAAGACTTTCATAGGAAAAGAGCATTTTCTCCTACTTTGAATATTTCTGTTTCTCTTTTCAGATATGTATCCACGACCCAAGAGTTTGGAAGCCAACTTCCAACTAAATATCAAAATGTTGTGGGTATTTGGGAAGCTCTTGAATGCTTGTTTGAACTGAGACAACGAAATAGAATAAGGAACGCTGAGTCGCAGTAATTTATCTGAGGGATTTTCGATTCATTTTATAATAAATAAGCATATTCTTTTTTTAGGATTACTCACTGCAAGCTAAGGACCCAAGAGTCTTTACCAAGACCTTTGTGAGGGAACTAGCTCGTCTTTCATCCCACTTATTTCTTGGACTTCTTGGGGAAAATGAGCTACGCACATGCGCTGTGCAGAGAGCAGGTCTGATCCGCCAGCGACTCCTTGCCGGCCGCTCAGTGCATCTGCATGAGAGCGATGCGGCGGTCTCCAGGCGTGACCCCTGAGAGCGACAGACAGGGGATTCCCGACATTCTTTCCTCTTTCATCGTGACCTTGGAAGCTGTCTGTGGAACACAGTGGAACCACACGGTGGAATGGGTCAGCTCCCTGAAGCACGGAGAAGAGCGATCCAACCACTGGAAACACCTGTTTGGGACTTTAAACCAGCAAACAATAAACCACTGATCCTTGGGAGTTTATTTATGAGAGCAGCTAAAGTTACTTGTGTCGCTACAAGTTTGAACTAATTTAGAAGTAATTCTGAATTGTTTTTTAAGTCTGCATGCTAAAAGGTCTATGGAAATATTGGGTCAAAGGGATCTCTTAATAATTCCCACAAAGGCAGGGGCCCCTGACTGGTGCAGTCAACAGAGTATGCGACTCTTGATCTTGAGGTCGTGAGTTCGAGCCCCACGTTGGGTTAAAAAAAACTACTTAATAATAAAATCTTTAAAAAAGAATAATAATTCCCACAAAAGAACTCCAGTCATCATGAAATGTTCATCTCCCTATATGACCTGATAGCCAGCTTTGACATAAGGAGTTTGAATAGTTTTAGACTAAAATAACAAAGAAATAATACAAAGCTCAGGGACTCACATACATCACCGGTTATATCATCGTTCCATGGTAAAAACACTTCTGTGGCAGAAATTCTAGTCACTTAATAGGTTTAACTTATATGTGACTCTCAGAGCCTTATTGAAACTGAATTCTTACATGCAGACCACATGAAGAATTGACTTCCAAAGGAACAGTTCCCAATTCTGTAAGACTTTTGCCTCACACTTAATCTTAAAGAGTTGTTCTTCTTTACCTAACTGGAAGTAGTGACCATGAAGGAAGAAAGAAGAAGAAAAGAGTGAGTATTCACATTGAATCAAGGTGCGTGTGTGTGTGTGTGTGTGTGTGTGTTTAATGCTTATTTTAATGCTTATTTTGAGAGAGAGAGAGCAGGGGAGGGACAGAGAGAGGGAGAGAGAGAATCCCAAGCCTGATGTGGTGCTCCAACTCACAAACCATGAGATCATGACCAGAGCTGAAATCAAGACTTGGACGTTCAACCAACTGGGCCACCCATGTGGCCCAGTGATTTCAATTTCAAAAATTCGATTCAAATTTTATGACCCAGGCCACCACTCTCCGTTTGTGAAGACATACATGTACCTAGACATTCCCCTTTTTTCTGCAAGCACCCTATAAATAGTTACACAAAGAGGTAAAAGTCATAGACGACAATCTCAGCAAATTTAGGTCGGCATCGTGCAAAAGACAAGAGTGACATACCACACCCCCAAATGCTTTTGGAGGATCCAGAGTACAATTATTTGTAGTTGATAACTTTGGGAGTGATACTCAACCCACAGGCTGCCGAGTCTAGGAATGCCCTGCCCATTCAACAGAGGTCTGTTGCCAGGACTCACACCTGACCACAGTGCTCTGTATCCGTCGGGCAAGTAAGAGTCTCCCTCTAGAGATTCTGGGGCTTAGAGACAGCAATGGCCGTAGGTCTAGACCGTAACTGGACACAGCAGTAGGTAAAGTATGGCATATATGGAAAGTGTTGCTGGTCCTCCAAGGAGGATGATGTAGGCCTAGGAGAAAGAAAGGGGCAGAGGCAAGGACAGGGAATGAATGAGTGAGGAGGAGAGCAAGCCTAGGCGACTGGTAACTTCCCTCCTCCTGGTGACAGGCCCTCCTCTGGAACGCGGTGAGCGCCAGACTTCTGTACCAGAGTAAGGGTGCAAATGAGTGGCACCCGCGAGGCTTCCTGGCACAGGCTGCCCTGGTGAGCGTTAGGTTATGCCTTTCACATGACTTTTTCTTTCAACTCTCCCTCCTCAGTTTTCGTAATACTCTTTCCTCTGTTTTACTATGATTTCGGCCAGCACTTTCCACTTATCTGTAAGGATCTGGATCGAGTATCACCTCCTCTGTGAAGTTTTATCAAATTCTGTTAGATGCAGTTAGTCATTCCTGCCCCTGTGTTGGCGTAGTACTTTCCACATTCCTGAATTACAGCTATTTGCTTATGAGCCTCTCAGCACTCCAACTGGGCGCTCCTGGGCGGGGCTGGAATATACTTTTCTTGGAATCTCTAGCATCAAGCGCTGTTCGGCACATAGTAGGTTTTCATTAAATGTTCGTCAAATGAATAAATCAACGCAGCCAATTCAGTTGGTGTTTACCTCCTTCGTGATGTCTTAAAACACCAAGACACTCTTGAAAATGTTGTGTGTGATCCTCAATATTTTGGAGACTACCTTTCCCTTCTAAGGAACTCTGCCTCCTGGCCCTCTATTCTCACTCATCCTGAGGCAAGATCTTTCTAGAATACTTATCATTTTATAATTGTTGTATTTTTCATGAGAGCGGACTCAATCCTGCCTGTAGCTAGAGGTCTTAAGCAAACGAGGCTTTTGTATTCCAAGAATCACTCCTAAGTTTACATTTAGAGAAATTACATAGAAAAATTAATTTGAAAAACTTCTAAAATTATCAAGATTATTGCTATGACTTATTATCATATTTATTAAGAGGAGGCAGGCCATTTTACTGTTCAAGCTGACAAGCGATGTCAGTTACACCATAAAGCACCAAACTGATTTGAGGAAAAGTGCGATTTATAACATAGATTCTTTTAGAGACTCAGACAAGCCTACAGCATCTTATCAGCATAGTGAGTGAAACAAAGTTGCGTATCCTAAGCCTCAGCAGCTGGCTCTCCACACTGGAATCCCATTGGAATCAAGCTTTCCAAGCTCATTCCTTTTAATCCAGGGGGCAGATACTTACATGAAATACATGGCTACAGGGCTTTTACCTTCTCGTTTCGAAGAGGAATGAGCTGTTGGATCACCAGAATTTTCCAGATCTATGGAAGAAAAGAAAGAAAGGAACAAGAGCAAAGATATTTTTTTTCCTGCATGTGTTTGTCTTCCTGTCTGTTTCTCTCTGGTGTGTGTCTATATATTAATATAGGCAAGATGACATGTATAATATATGCAAGGACGTATACCCAAGTGTATATATGGATATATGTGCATGTATATAGGTATAAATCTGAAAGAGCTCTTCTGATATATGTATATTTTTTTCCTTCAACCTTTCATAAGGTGAAGTCTCACCAAACTGTGTCATGTGACTCTCCAGGAACCTCACTGAACGGGTCTGACTCATCGTCTGGGAATTTTAAATAGGCATGTGCTTCCATGAGAGTTAATGCTTAAAAACACACATACACACAAACTGGCAGTGAAAGAGAGAAAGAAAGAAAAAAAACCACACACACAAGCGAAACTTTTGCTTGGCACAAACACTCGGGTCAGACGCTGGCCACTCCATATTTCACAGTTAATTACCAGGTGGAATTACCTCTAAGAGTGAAGGTGGCGGCTCAGTGCTCAGGGGACAGAAGCAGTAAATCTACAGTTTATATCTTAAATCAGCCAGGTTGGATTAAGCAGTGAAAAGAACGGCCCCTGAATTAGCTGACCCCGATTCCCCTCTGAGATAGGAGTTTTCCTCAGAACCAAGGGCTGTGTCTGCCCACTAGTGGTCAGATGGCAGACTCCCTAGAGGATTTTATGCCAAGTTCTATCTGGACCAACGTAGACATGGCGTTGGTCACCCAGTCTGACTTTTAAGCAAAGATTTAGGGATCTATCGAATCAGCTCTATCAGAAAAGTTAGTAAGAGTAGCAGGCTAACTTAACTCCAAGCAAAACTTTTCTGTTTGCAAAAGTTCCTTAAAACCCTTATTGATGAGTAAGCTTTGCAGTGGAAACGAGATTGTTAATCTATTACCAAAGGATCGGCTGTGTTAATAACACCTAGTATAAATACACACTTTGTTCTCTCCCTTCCCAGACATCCACAGACATAAAATATTTCTCAGACATAAAATACCACACTGGGATAGTTTCCTGTTTGAAAATCACTAAGTGTTGTTTCGTTGCCAATGGACTTAATTGGAAAAAACTTAGGTTGAAATTAGAACTTTTCCACTAATTGGTACCAACCTATATTTTCATCATTATCTCCATTAAGTCACAAAAAAAAAAAATCTATATACGGGCTAAACTCAAGTAAACACTTCTTAGCAGAATATTTCCAGTTTGTTCCCCATGCTTTGCTCATGACTGCCCATTTGAACTACGTATCATGTTCTAATATCTACCTATACAAATAATACCTTTGGTTCAAATGTACACACACACACACACACACACACACACACACAGAGCTATTTCATTCCCTTAAAATCAATTCATTCAAGGTCTAGCCATTGTAACACCCTAAAATTGGAATTGACCCAAACAATTCCACTAGAGCCAAGCTGTCTTATCAGCTTATTCAGGAAATATACATTAGGATAATTTCAGGTTTCAAAGTCCAAACTTGGAACATGGAAATAAAACAATTCCCCATTTGATTATACCGCCTCCAAATACATTCAGTACAAAACACATCAAAAGAGGAGAATTAATTAGACAATCAAGCTAGGAACTGTCAAGAATTGAGCAATTATACTTTTTAATCTCTTCTCTCTAAAATATTATCAGAAAGCATATTTCAGACACAAGAGAAGGATGTAACCGGTACACAGGGAATAGTTGATAATGTCACGTGGAGGTGAAGGATTTCTCTGTCACGTAATTCTTTGAAGGATTTTTCACTTTGTTATTATAAAACGGTGTTTTCGAAAATACTACAATCTCTTCTTTCATTCAAAAACCAGTTATTGAGCATCTTGTCTGTTTCAGACCACGGAAAAGGCATGTAGATACTTGTATGGAATATCTGTCATCAGTTATGGTTGCGATTCTTTGCAAATCGAGCAAGGTTTATGTAGGTCTTTGCTATGATATCAACCATGACCAGGCAGATAAACAACTACAACATATTAAATCATTACTTCTGATCTGTTTGCTTACTGATCAGATCTGTTGTTCATGGAGATACGGTCTGGTTGAGAAAGCCAAATAATGAATAAACGATATGTATGTTGGCACTTGCCATTGGTTTATGTGTCATCCATTATACCTCCTTAGAGAGAAGACAGAGGTGGTTAGAATTTTAAAAAAGGATAAAACAACAGAAATGTACACGAAAAAAATAGCATAATGAGTCTTCATGATATAAGATAGATATTAAAAATGTCTAATCGTCTGTACTGGTGGCTCAAGAAAATGGGAACGATTTGAAGGCTACCGTCTTTCAGAAATATTTTATAAAGTTTCCTGTAAAACAGAATAAAGTATCCGGGCAGAGATTTTCACTAAGACATTTGTTTCTCTAATCCACAGTAAGGATGTGACATAAAAGGAAATAGTAGGTGACAGATCGGGGCTGGCACAAATAAGTGTAATACACAAGAGCAGGAGGTTAAGGTGAAAAATTTAGCCCTATTTTTATAGATAGCCTAGAGCAGTAGGGTTTCCTTGTCATCCAGGCTGTATGCTTTCCCTTTTAAATAAATTCTTATAGAAGAACAGTGGTGTCCATGTCAACACAACTACCACTCTAGCAAAGTGGGGCAGAATATTACAGACACATTCTGCCATTTTTCAAGGTACTTACTTGTTTTGGTCACACGAGATAGACTTCCAGAGAAGCACTACAGAATAGTTTTAAATGTATTCTCTTGTCGTTAGCATACAAAATATGTGAAGAACTTACACATCTCAATGCTGGAAAACAAATAATCCGGTTAAAAAAATGTGCAGAAAACATGAACAGGCATTTCTCCACAGAAGACATATAGATGACTACCAAATACACGAAAAGATGCTCAACATCGCTCATCATCAGGGAAATGCAAATCAAGACCACAATGAGCTATCACCCCCGCCAGTCAGAATGGCTAAAAGAAAAAATGACAGAGGTAACAAACGTTGGGCGAGGACGTGGAGAAAGGCGAACCCTCTTGCACTGCTGGTGGGAAAGCAAATTGGTGCAGTCACTCTGGAGAACAGTGTGGAGAGTACTCAAAAAATTAAAAATAGAACTACTCTACCACCCAGCATTTGCACCACTGGGCATTTACCCAAGAGTACAAAAAAAACACTAATTCAAAGGGATACACGCACTCTAGTGTTTATTGCAGCATTATTTACAATAGCCGAACTATGGAGGCAACGTAAGTGTCCACCAGCAGATGAATGGATACGGAAGACATGTGGTACAATGGAATAGAATTCTGCCATAAAAATGATGAAATCTTGCCACTTGCAAAAAACATGGATCCAGAGAGTATAATGCTAAGTGAAATAAGCCAGTCAGAGAAAGACAAATACTATATGACTTCACTCACATGTGGAATCTAAGAAATAAAACAAATGATCACAGGGGGAAAAAAAAGAAAGGCGAACCAAGAAACAGACTCTTAACTACACTGTTTTAGCCAAAACAGGTAGTGTAGCCTTAACCCATCTCTTTAACCTATACCAACTTCCCTTTATCTCAGGAACTACCAGCCACTGAGGAAGATTTGGTGTGATTAGTGATCAAACTCGATGTTAGAAGCGATAGGCCCTATGTTCTAGTAAGCAATACACCAGTCGGTGGGTGGCTTAGGCAACATTTATTTCTGACAGTTCTGGGATCTGGGAAGGCCAAGATCAAGGTGCCAGCTGACTCAGTATTTGATGAGAACTCTCTTTGTGGTTTGCAGACAACTACTTGTATATTCACAAAGCAGAGAGAGAGAGAAAGATCTTATGTCTCTTCTTCTTTTGATAAGGGCCCGCCCTCCATGGCTTCCTCTAACCTGAAGTTAGGCTCTACCTCCAAACTCTATTACACTGGATTAGAGTTACAACAAATGGATTTGGGGAGGGACATGAGCATTCAGTCCAGAATAGTTCCCAGAGAGGAAAAAGTGCTGTGAGTGGTTACAAAGTCCATACATTCCTGTGAAATCTTCCAGGACTTCAGCACAAGTGGCCATGGATTCACTGAAGGTAAGAGAACTTCATTTTCTCTCTTGTCAGAATTTTAAATTCATCATTTGAGAATGTACTATTAAAAATATCTATTTCCTCTTTTTTTTCCAGGTGTGAAAGCAATAGATGCTATGTGTAAGTGTCTTGAGAGCCTGAAAAGAAAGAAGAAAATAAAAATCACCTATAATGTCATCACTCAAAGATGAAAACAATCTGAATGTTAAATATTTCTAGTATTTGATAGATATGCTCAGCATATGTATACATATATATATTTTTTTTATTCAGAAGGCAAAAGAAATCTCAGCGAGTTCTAATTAAGTAAGTGTTTTACAGTAATTTTATTAACATTTCTTCATGAATGGGGTAAAGTTTTAGAAGAATACTTTTCACGGAAATGTTCAAAGTCTGGTGCTGAGATAAAAGCAAGGAGTTTTGTTGTAGAAAAGAGAAGGCCAGAGAGGCAGGGGTACTCACGACACCTCACTCCATTTTAGAGTGCTTTTGACCAGTCGCTCCCAGACTTCCACAAAATGGCTGCCTTTTTCGATGTTGACTGGGCATATTCCTCACCAGTCAAGAGCTTTCCTGCACACTGGTTCTTAACGAAGTTGGTCAGTAGCAATGTGCGTAGTGTTTTTAGATCAGCTGCTCAACTCAAAGTATTCTCTGAGATGGACTCTTTCACGCGTCCTTCCTCAGGCAACCCGGAGACTTCCACTAGCTTAGAACCAGTCGTTTCACCTCAAATAATCTTTGCACTTCTTAGAATACCTTTATGTCAGACAGACTGCAATTTGCTTCGCATACGCAAATGAGACACCTTTTGAAAGAGTACAGTCTAATTGAAACTGTCTTGAATGTCTTTATTCTAGACAGCATCTATTACAATGTCTATTTTTACATACACTTTAGATTTTCCCACTTTCAGGCTGATTAAGTTTTGAAGCATGAAGTAAAATCACGCTTTCTTTTTCTTTTTTTTTTTTAATGTTTGGAACATTTTAATGGTCAATCCTTAAAAGGTCTTGAATCTTAGAATGGTGAGTTTTTAAAAATTTGGTAATAAGTGAAAACAAAGTGGGACGGTGGGAACTCACACACTTTCTGTCTCTCGAAATTGATAATATGGAGAAATGAAAGACTGATTCATGATGTTTTGCACAGGAAAACAGGGATATTCTTTCAGAATATAAAAAGATTCATTTTCTGTCTGTCAGCTATGGCTTCTTTTAGCTTTCATTTTTAAGAATATTTTGTTAGGCTCTTTCTCACTTTCTTCACACATTTAAGGCAGTGTGTTAAAAGCACACACAATCAGTATTTATTGAATGCCCTACTATGTGAGTCTAGACTTCAGAACAGAATAGAAGAGACTTCAGAATCAGGTTTCATTTCCATTTCTCAGGCTTTGCTCGTTTTTGCTTTTCAGCACTTTCAACTTGACATCAATGATTCCAGGCCGTTTCTCACTTTCCCTCCAGAGAATCACCTCCTTCTCTTTCTTCCAAGCTCGCTTCTTAATCCTTTGTTGTTGTTGTTTTTCCTATCGATTGTTTAGTACACAGGTAATACATGAAGAAGCTATCACTGTGAAAAGATTCAAGCTATGCAGACCCATGTAGAGTAAACAGTACAAGTCATGCTCTCATCACAAATGAACTCAATTTCCTTAGTAGCAATTATCTACGGTGAGGCTTCTTGTCTTTTTTCCATTCATATAGGAATGCATAAAACCCATTAAACACAAATGAGACCATAGCATAGGTGTTATTCTGGGACGTGTTTTTTGTTTAATGGGCAGCTTTGGAGTTTGGTTCTGACTATTACGTGGGTGTGTCAGATTCCTTTTAATTGTTGCATAGCATCTCATGATATTTGATACTTTATATTTTATCTAAAACTCTCCTTTTAGGCATACTTAGTTCTTTTTGTATTTTTAATAGTTTAAATAATACACAACAAAACCCATAAGCATTCATTATGTACACATATTTCTGTGAGATAGGTGAATTGGAATCACATTCTGGATCAAAACATGCCTATTTAAACTTTGATAACTTCTGACAAATTGCCCTCCAATTGTTTTGCATACCCATCACCATTATATGACAGCCCCCATTTTTAAAAATCTTTACCAACACAGAATATTAATGCTGGTATTCGTTCAGTCGGCATAATAAAAACCGTACCAATTATTTCCTGTGAGTGGATTCTTAAGATATTTAAGACACGAAACCTTCAGTCCTTGGTACTGGGTCGGATGGTTGGTGAGAGGAAAGGTGGTACCACTGGTGAATCCTATGCTTCTAACTTATAAATTGAATGGATAATGGAGCCAGTCACGGAGACAAACAAGAGATCCTAAAAGGAGTGTTCATGAATTGAATTCAGCAGCTTTCAAGGTCAGATAAGAATGTGACATAAGAGACATTGGGAGACAGAAAAAGACAAAATACGAAGTAGGAAGTGTAAGTCATGGGGCTCCTGAGTGGCTCAGTCAGTTGAGTGTCAAACTTTGGCTTGGGTCGTGGTCTCACAGTTCTTGGGTTCGAGCCCCATGTCAGGTTTTGTGCTGACAGCTCAGAGCCTGGCGCCTGCTTTGGATTCTGTGTCTCCCTCTTTCTCTGTCCCTCCTCCATTTGTGCTCTGTCTCTCTCTGTCAGAAATAAGTACACATTTAAAAAATTAATAAAAAAAGGAAGTGTAAGTCACAGCAGGAAGGACCTACCACTCCTTGGAATTGTGGGGAAGTGGAAGGAAAAAGCTGAAGTATCGCCTGAATGTTGGAGCACATGACAGCCTCCAGACTACGATGGAGGACATGCCTGCCTGGTTGGTCCTGGGACATAAAAAACCCTAGAGGTCAATATTTGAAGAGCTGGAAATGTCCAAAGGAAAAAAAAAAAAAACAGAAACTGGGCTAATTGCTCTACTGGAAACAACCGGTATTTCCAGGGTAAAGAATGATCATTCTAGCAATGTCAAAAGAAACAATTGATCTGAGAACAGCACTTGAGACCGGTGGGGGTTCCACCAACTCTGATTCTCAGATGAAATCAAATAGGCTGGATGATGGAGAAAGGTGCTGGAGCATTCTGAACCCTCCAAGGTCTCAGCACTAATAAACTAACGCTCTTTTTCAGTGCAGAGACCAACACGGAGAAGTTTCTAGGGGGGTTAATCCCATTTGAGAGGAGAGACGATCAAGGTTTTGCTAACGTTTTCTATAAATGGCCAGAGAGCAAATATATCAGGCATCGCTCATCACAGAAGCCCTGTCATAAAGACTTCAATCTGCCTCTGCTGCAGGAAAGCCGTCAAAGGCAACCAGCAAGCCGATGGCTGACGCTGTGTTCTAACACAGGTTTATTTATAAAAAACAAATGGTGGGCCAGATTTGGTCCGTGGATGATTAAACTGAAAGGGAACAGGTGTGAGAGGTCTCAGGCAGTTTCTAGTCATGTTTTTATTAATTTCGAAGGTGGCCAAAGGAGGTACTCTAAAGCAGTGAGGCTGCCATTTCTCTTAGTCCACGATTTGCTCCTGAAAACACAGAAAAAGACATCTCGCTTTTAAAAAGGATAGAAACCATGGGGCACCTAGGGGGCTCAGTCAGTGAGGCATCCGACTCTTGATTTCAGCTCAGGTCATGATCTCATGGTTTGTGAGTTCAAGCCCCATGTCAGGCTCTGTGCTGACAGCTTGGAGCCTGCTTAGGATTCTCTCTCTCCTTCCCTCTCTGCCCTTCCCTTGACCTCTCTCTCTCTCTCTCTCTCAAAAATAAATACAAATAAATAAACTTTAAAAAAGACAGAAAACAAAAGCAACAGAAAGGGATGTGTGATCAAATCCAATAAGAAATTCTGTAAGACAACAAGAATAAAATCGAGAATAATCTACCTCTAGGCAAGGAAATCCTACTGAATGATATGCTAGAAAACTATAACCAAATATTTTTAAATTCAATCACAAAAATATTAATTTCTTTGAACTCATTAAAAATATTGGGTTATAGAGACTTCTGGGTGGCTCAGTCTGTGCTGACAGCTCAGAGCCTGGAGCCTATTTCAGATTCTGTGTCTCCCTTTCTCTCTGCCTCCTTCCCTGCTCACACTCTGTCTCTCTCTCTTTCTCTCTCTCAAAAATAAATATTTTTTAAATTAAAAAAATATATAATTTAAAAACATAGGTTATAGTTTTAGTTTTCTGAGCATAATATTTTGTGGGACTCCATTGTCTGGGAACATTGAGGTTATGGTTTCATGAATGCACACTTACCTCATCAAGTTGTATAAACTGAATATGTACAGTTTTTTATATATCAACCATACCTCAATGAAGTGATTACAAAGCAATTAAGAATAAAAAAAACTATAAAAACAAACATATCAGGGTTAGAAAAATTCAGAAATTAGGTGATTGAATAACGGAGATTTGAAGAGATTTAATAAAGTTCAAGAAGAGGATCAGAAATTAAAGAAGAAAGTTGTGCAATAAATATCTAATTAAAAGGAGCGTAAGAGAGAAAAATACACAACGATAATGCCTTAAGAAAAAGAGAAGATGAGAAGAATATTTTTAAGTCAAGACGATTTTTTAGAGAAAGTGATAGGGGTAGGTAGAAAATTAGCGGGGTGAAAAAGGACCAATATATGTATAATAAGTGTTCCTGAAAAGGGAAGCCAAAGCAATAGAATACAACAAATACTAAAAAATATGATTCACAAAAATGTTCCTGTCTCGAAAGTAATCTAGAGAGACATATTCAAATACACTTTATTTACCTTGGGGAACTGGCCCCAAATTGT
Source organism: Paguma larvata (assembly GCA_030068075.1). Classification (NCBI taxonomy): domain Eukaryota; kingdom Metazoa; phylum Chordata; class Mammalia; order Carnivora; family Viverridae; genus Paguma; species Paguma larvata. Next base: position 21,889,428 of record CM057829.1, read on the forward strand.
CAATACCAATGTACAGTCTAAAAATTACTGGACCTTAAAGGAAAAAAAACTGGAATGATTAGAAAGACATCAGCAAAGAGGCCAGTGGGTTTTCAAATGCCATATAATTGTAGAATCCCAAAGAAAAAGAGAATTTTTTTAAAAAACCAACTTGAAAAAGGCAGGCGATTTTCAAACAGTGAATCAACAGTTTGATTAACCGCTAAATTTTCATCAGCACCAGCGGATTCCAGAAGACCGTGGAATAATGTACTTAATGTCCTATAAGGAAATAACTGGCAACCATAACGTCTCTCTTCAGGAAAAAATATCTTCTACAAATGATACTAGAGACATTTTTTGGCAAACAAAACCCACATGAGATTGCCTCCCAAAGACCATAACTCAAGAAATGTCTAAAGGCAGAAGAAAATGAAGCCTCATGGGAGGGGATGATATCAGACGGACGAAGACCAAAGAAAGTGGTAAATGTGTGAATAAGTCTGAGCAAATACAATCAAACACTAATCGTATAAGGAAACAATAATACTATCTGGGTGCCAAAAAATATTTTAAACCTCCAGATAATACTAAAACACTGAATAAATATAGCAACATTGCCAGGGGACTTTGTGGGTAGGACAGGATGGGGCCCTTCAGTTATTTAATGGTAACTGTGATATGCTTGTTTGTTCCCTTTATCACGATCGTATATATTATATATTTTATGTATCTTTTTTGTGTTAATAAAAAACAAATTTCAGGGGGCAAAAAACACCCCTATTCCTCTCAATGGTAGGTTCAAATCAGTAATTATTTGATTCTTACTGAAGAGTTACTTCTTTTTTTTTTTTTCACGATTATTTAGTATTGAGTTATAAAGAGACAGCGCAAGCAGGGTTGGGCAGAGAGAGAGGGAGACACAGACTCCAAACAGGTTCCAGGCTCTGAGCTGTCAGCACAGAGCCTGAGGTGGGGCTTGAACTCACAAACCGTGAGTTCATGACCTGAGCCAAAGTCGGATGCTTACCCGACTGAGCCACCCAGGTGCCCCCTGAAGAGCCACTTCTTTTTCAATCTGTTGTCAACTTTATTAGCTATACTATGCCTAATGAGAAAGCATGGTTTTCCTCAAAGACCCTGATATGTTTCATGCCTTTCAGGCTACATTTAAGAAAGAAAACACACAGACACACGCACACACGCACACACACACGCGCACGCAATGTTTTTCTTTTGCTCTGGAAGTTACAGTTGGACTCGGGCTAAGGTTGAAGTCATACGGAGTATTAACCACTCTCAACCAATTTCCTTATTAGCCACGTGATTTCCCCAGCTAATTTCTCCCCTTTCTTTTCTATATATTCAGATAATTACAGTCATTAGCGTTACATGGTGGGGAAGATACTATCACGATCACCATTTCAGGTTATTGTTTCCATGATTCAGAAAGTGAGAAAATGCGGAAGTTTGTCCTCAGAGAGCTTAAACGTCGATTCGTTAAGTCAGCGGAGGGCATGCGAAGGGAGGAGCGGAGACAATGAGAGAAACAGCCGAAAGCTTTAAATGTAAATGAACGTTAATCATGAAAAACACTGATTAAAGTGTAATGATGTAAAAGTTAATCTAGCTACTATGCAATTAACTCAAAATTACAACCATATATTGTATGTGTAATCACATCCTAAGAAACATATTACATTTTAAAAAATGAAACCACTTTAACAAGATGCTTATGGGAGCCCGCTGACAGATAGCTATACCAATTTGATAATTAACTTTTTAAGGCTAGTTCACATTTTGTGTTCCTAATTAATGCCTACTTAATTTTTGATACATTCTACATTAGGTTAAGTGCCAATTAAATGCTGTGTGAGTCTAGGAGTGGAAAAAATCTCTAAACCTCCCAAACCATGTGATTTTATCATTAAATTGCTCAATAGAAATTAACTACGAAAACCAATTTCTCACTAACACCCTAATAAATTTACTCCCGAATTAAATTATTAAGAAATAGATATGATTTTGCTATGACGACTCAATGAATTCAAGTTCTTACGATGACCACTGTGATGATGGTTTCCAGTTATATAGTCACCAGTAAAAATTTCTTAAGATAACTTGACCAAACTCCGGTAAGAATCTCCGTGAGGTCCCAAATGATGTACTTAATTATTTCTTCACCTGCATCAGAAAGTAGTAGAGTCCAGGATTGAAATCTTGTCCAAGAACACCAGGACAGGCAGTCCAGTCTGAGCAAGACTACAAATAGAAGACACGGAGCAACTTTGTGTCTAATCCCAAGCTTCAGATTCTCTCTTAAAACAATGGGTGTGACAGTGGTTACCTCCAGGTGTGGTTGAAGGAATTAAACAAACATGCCAGACACATGGCACAGGAGAGTAGTTACAACAACAAACCACAGTAACAGCTAATGTGCACAAAGTAGCCTAAGTTCTTCGTACAAACTCGTAATTCTCACAATATTGCTGTGAAGTGACCCCCCCTCCCATTTTGCAGATGACACCGCTGAGTCACAGAGAGCTTAAATAATTTGCCAAAAGTTGCATTAGCTAGTAACAGGTAGAACCAAATAATCAAACCCAGGTAGTTTTGAGTCCAGAACTCATGCCGTTAACAACTATGCCACACAGTTCAGTAAAATTAACAGGATTTGCGAGTAATTCGCCACCTACTCCTTTCTGCAATGTGTCTGTGTTTCTCAAACTAGTGAACTTTTAAGCCTAAAGTATATTGAATGTTTTGTATCCTATGCTTTCATGAAACTATTCAGTGATATGGCAAATTTTCCTGGATTTATAGTTAGAAGAATCTTAATGGAAAAAAATGAATAGTAAAACATTGGAGCAAATTTTAATTTTAGGTATCTAACGTATATTAGAAAGTAAACTCTTTTTTTGAAGTATTACATATACAGTAAAGTGCCTTAATTATTAGTGTAGGGCTAGGTGAATTTTCAAGGTGCACAGCAGGGGCACCTGGGTGGCTCAGTTGGTTAAGCTATTCTTGTGTTTTGGTTTTTTTTTAACGTTTTTATTTAATTTTTGAGAGACATAGAGACAGAGCGTGAGCAAGGGAAGGGCAGAGAGAGAGGGAGACACAGAATCTGAAGCAGGCTCCAGGCTCTGAGCTGTCAGCACAGAGCCCGATGCGGGGCTCGAACTCATAGACGGTGAGATCATAACCTGAGCTGAAGCCGGCCGCTTAACCGACTGAGTCACCCAGGCACCCCTGGTTAAGCTCTTTTTCATTCGGCAAAGGTCATGATCTCCCGATTTAAGAGCTAGAGCCCCACATCGGGCTCTGTGCTGGCAGCATGAAACCTGCTTGGGATTCTCCCTCTCCCCTTGCTCTCTGCCCCTTCTCCACTCGTTCTCTCTCCCTCTCAAAAATAAACATAAAAAAAAAAAAAAAACCAACTCTTTAAAGTAAGCACATCCATGGACCAGCACTTAACGACAAAAATGCTAGCAATAGCGCCCCAGAAGCTTCCTAACAAGCTTTCACTCACCATCTCTTCTCTAAGGTCAGTCACGATTGGATTTATGATGTCATCAATTTTTTTTTGCCTGTTTTTAAAATTTATAAATGGAACCAAACCCTGTGTATTATTTGTCTCTTATTTCTGGCTTCATTCATTTAATGTTATATTTGTGATATTTATCCATGTAGTTGTTAATAGTTATAGTCTCCTTCTTCTCATTGCTGTATAGCATTCATTACATGAAGATACCACAATTTATTCATCTAGTCTATCATTAATGAGTGTTTATTTGTAGGTTGGAGCTATTTTTAAAAATGTTTTTATTTATTTATTGGTTTATTTATTTATTTAGAGGGTTGGGGAGGGGCAAAAAGAGAGGGAGAGAGAGAATCCCAAGCAGGATCTGAGTTGTCAATACAGAGCCCTGACTCGGGGCTCCATCCCACAACCCCGGGATCATGACCTGAGCCAAAAATCAAGAGTCACTTAACTGACTTAGTCACCCAGGCGCCTGTAGTGTGGAGCTATTATTCATAGTGATGTTACGGATATTCTTGTAGTTGTGTTTTTGGTGAATATATGCGCATATTGCTAGTAGGTCTATCCTAAAGGTGGAATTGCTAGGTCATGAGGTTGGTATAGGGTGACTGTCCCAGCCCTGCTTCTGAAAGTCCTGTGACTCGGGGAACCCTTAAAGCCTCATAAGCCAGGACGCTGGGTCGCGTTGGGTGTGCTAGGCACATGCATGCTCATCATTAGTAGATACTGCCAAAGAGTGTTCCGAAATAGTTGCGAGAACTTACGTTCCCGAGAGCCGTTTCTCCACATCCTCACCAGCACCTGGGATTAATTCTCTTTCATTTGACCCATTTTGCTTGATGCATAAAGGCTTCCATCTGTAGTTTTGTGAATAACGGATATGAACATCTTTCACAGGTAAACAGGCAATTTGGCTTTTTTCTTTGTGACGTTCCTGTTCAAAACTCCTGCCCATTTTTTATTCGATTCTTTATTTGTTTCTGCCTTCTGGTTATTGATTTGTTGGTTGCAGATTACAAACCCCATTCCACGCCTTGTGGTTTTATTGCTTAACGATGTCACTTTTCGAACACCAACTACTACTTTTAAGGCAACCCAATCTATCTTCTTTTCCTTCATGGACAGTACTTTTTATCACTTGTTTTAGAAATCTTTTCCTGTTCCAAGGCCATGAAGTTACTGTCTTTGCTATTTTCCAGAAGATTCATTTTACCTTTTGCATTCAGATCTTCATTCTCCTTGGAATCGACTTTTATTGAGATATAGTTAAAATTCATCTTTTAATACATGGATGTTCATTTGCCCTACACCATAACATTCCAAATGCTCTGCAATGATAATATCTTCATAAATTAAGAGTCAGTTTATATCTTTTGATTTTTTCTATACTATGCATTATGTTCCAGTTTTCTATTTATTTATTTATTCTACATCCAATACCGCATTATTTTGGCTAGTGTAATATTATAGTAATCTTGATTCCTTGTTGAAAGGTCTTCCCACAGAGTTCTTCAGGGATAGAAGGCATTTTGGCACTTGGAATCTTAACACACATTTTGGAATTAATTGCCAATTATCATCGAATAAAAAATTGTGAGATTTTTATTGGGATCACATTAGATGTTTAAATCAATTTGTAAGTACGTGACATGGTTATAATACTGAGCTTTCCAATTCATGAGAAGGGCAATTTTCATTTACTTACATATTCATTATCCCATTCAATAATGGCTTAGTGTCTAGAGGTATTTTACATATTTTGTTAGCTTTCTTTTTTTTAAGTTTATGTATTTGTTAGAGAGAGAGAGAGAGAGAGAGAATCCGTGAGCAGGGAAGAGACAGAGAGAGAAGGAGAAAAAGAATCCAAAGCAGCCTCCATTCTGTCAGCACAGAGCCCCGCGCAGGGCTCAACCTCCTGTAAGCTTTTATTTCTAGGTATTTGATAGCTTTTTTGCTGTTCTAAACCATATCATTTTTAATTAGCTTTTTTCTATCTGTTTGTTGCCAACATACAGAAAATCAACTGAACTTTGTTTAGGAAACTTGTGTTCAGCCACCGCGCAAAACTCTAATGACTAGAATTATTAATTATTAAAATGTATATGTATAATTTTATAATCTTCTGCTAAGACAATCATATCATCTAGAGATAAGGAATTATCTTATTTCTTCTTTTGACTCTAGAAAATGGAATTGCCAATATTGAATACATGGGTGATTCTGGGCGTCTTCATTTCATTTCCGATCTCATGGATAAAAATGTAAATATTTTACTACTAACACAAAGTTTTCATAGGATTTTTGTGTCTAGACTTCATCAGATAAGATATGCTTCTATTCAAATTTAGTAGAATTTCAAGATGCTTTTCAAAGTGATGCACTCATTTTTATTTCTTCTGCATATAAGAATTGCCATTCCATCACATCCTTGACAATGTGTGGTGTTGATAGTCTTTTTCTAGTCTGCTAAGACTTCTACCATGGGTATTGATTCTTAACAGATAATTGTTTCTGCATCTATTAAGATGATAATATGACTGTCTTTTGTTCCATCAGTCTAAAGAACTCCACCGACTAATTTTACTCTTAAGTCATCTTTGCATTTCTGCATAAGCCCAAATTTATCATAATATGTTACTCTTTTAATATATTGCTGAATTTTGTTAATATTCTGTTTATGACGCTGTCATCTAAGATTACCCATACTTTTCTTTTCTCATAGTATCATTGTAAGGTTTGGGTTTATAAACTATATTGGACTCTTAAAACAAAATGAGAAAAGTTATCCCTCCTTTATTTTTTTGGAAGAGTGTGTGCAAGTCTGCTGTTAATTTTTCTATAAATATTTACTAGAATGTATTGGAGTCTCTATGCTTACAGTTTGTTTGTTTGATTTTGTTTTTTGGAAAAGTTTGTAAATACAGACAAAAAAGACCATTCAATGATAGTTTGGATTTTCTATTTCTTTTTGTGTCCATTTAAGAAGTTTTTTCGGACTTTTTTATTTTACCTAAATTTTCAAATTCATTGACTTGGAGTTTTCCATTGTATCCTATCATGGTGTTTTAAAAATGATAGATTCTTCGGGCACCTGGGTGGCTCAGTTGGTTAAGCATCGACTTTGGCTCAGGTCACAGTCTCATGGTTTGTGGGTTCAAACCCTGCATTGGGCTCTATGCTGACAGCTTAGAGCCTGGACCCTACGTCAGATTCTGTGTCTCCCTCTCTGTCCCTCCCCAGCTCGCACTCTGTCTCTCCCTCTCGCTTTCTCTCTCTCAAAAGTAAACATTAAAAAATAAAAAATTAAATAAAAATGGTAGGTTCTCTAGTGATGTCACTCTAATTTGACTTTAGTCATTTGTATATTCTATGTCACACATATGTGCACACATATACATGCATGAAACACATCAGGCATTACCAAGCTTAATTAATTTTTTGTAGAGGCAATTTATTGCCTCATTGTTTCTTTCCATTGTGTATTTTTTTAAAAAACTAATTAATATCTTCGTTTTTCTTTTATTTTTTTCTCCTTCCTACTTTTGGGGTTTAATTGGACATTTTTTCCCCTAATTTCTGTCATGGATGTCTATTTTATTTGTTCTTCAGCCTCTTTTCATTTTACATTACAGAAAGTTCAAGGCTATGTATTTACCCATTATCACAGCTTTAGCTACATCCCATTTTAAATTTTCATTATCATTTAGTTTGGAATGATTCTTAATTTTCATTGTGACTACATTGACACATAGGTCATTTAAAAGTATATTGTTTAATTTTCAAATATTTGGGATTATAAAAATTCTCTTTGTGTTACTGATTTATAGCTAAATTTCATCGTCATCAGGGAGCATAATTATTTTATTTCAATCTCTTGATAATTGTTGACACTTTCTTATGGCTCAATATGTAAGTCAACTTTGTAAATGCTCCATGAGCATTTTTGATGGTGAATAAAGTGTTTTGTAAGGACAAGTTTTGTCTTGATGCATTTTAGCTATGTTGCATAGAATATAGCGTTTAGATTAGCAATATTTCTTGTTAAATTAAACCTTTTATTATTATGAAGGGTTCTCTTTGTCTAAAGTCATGTGATTTGCCTTAACGTCCATAATATATCTACACTGGCTTCCTTTAGATTAGTTTTTATGTGTTTTATTTTCCTTTCAACATATATTATATATATCTATCTATATATATATATATATATATATATACATACATACACATATCTCTGGTGAGCAATAGAATTGGGTTTTGTTTGTTTTTAATCATGTCTGAGTCTCACTTACTTTTTAACATATCATGTTTGGCTTCCATATCATGACATTAATTGTGTTGGCTCAATGGCTTCCAAATCTAACAAGTGTTTTCCAATTCCTTGCCTCTCTACTTTGTTTGCTACTGTTGAATGCTTGTTGTGTCTTGAAATTCCTTCTTTTTCGGCTTCATATATACCACGCTCCTCTGGTTCTTCTCTGAACAGTGCTTTCAAGTGTTCTTAGGGTCTCCTTCTTAAGACCATCCTTTGGACACTGGTTTTCTAAGTGGTCTGTTTGAAGTCCATTGTTCTTCTTATTCAACTCACTCTACCTTGGTAGTTTTTCAATTGTGCTCATTAATGTCTCCATGATGCCAGCAACTCCCAAACATATATCTTTATGTCTGATTTTCCCTCTGGTGTAGACTTAGAAATCTTACAGTCTGTTATAAAATCCGCTTGGACATCCCACAGCTATCTCATACTTAAAATGTCCATAAGAATAATTGTTTTCATGTTTTAAGATCTTCCCCTTCATCAGAACTTCTGGTTTCACTTAATGCAACGATAAATCTTTTCATAAGGACAACAATAGTCATTTTAGGATCTTTTATCGTATATTTGGTCATGGAGCCATGGAACCCTTGGACGAATGAATTCTTGCAAATTACAGAAAGGGAGACTGCTATTTTTCAATATGTTGAAGTGTGTGTGTTATTTGGGGTTACAGATGGCAGCTGTAGAGCATGGATTCCTTTTTCCCCGTTTGGCTTCCTCTTTGCTACCGATCTTGGTGACAACTGCAAAAGCGCAGTAGTAAAATCATTTACGTAAACCAGTTCCCACCCAGACCATCTTTCCTAATTGGCAATAAACATTCGACATGTGATGGTCTAATTACAACTGCTTCTCTTTCTTCTCTCGTCCATATGCCAAGCTGTTTCTCACTTAAATGCTACTTCTCACAAATTTTTGTTTCCATGAAATTTAATTCCCTGTTCCTCAATTGGGAATCCCTTTCCGTTCTTTAAAATTCAGCTGAAATGTAACTTCTTATAGGACTTCCGAGTCCTGCAATACGATCTAAACATCTCTCAGTATGTTCTTACAAGAGGCTTGTGGAAACATCTAAGTCATTTTTCAAATCACATGAAAATGAGGCTCAAAAATCTCTTAAAGGCAGGCTACACACTTCTTCTTTGTTCTATCTCTACTGCTAAGTAGAGTGCAAGGCATATGGAAGGCATCAGGGAATGCTTGCTGAAATGTTGAGCTTAACTGGCTGGTAGTGTATGATTTCCAAACCCGTATCAGAAAACTCAGCATTTTGTAAAATCGCCTTATAGATTACAAAGGATTTTCAACTCAATTTTTTCTAATTTGAGCTCCACAAAACTTCCATAAAATGAAGCACAACTGTTATTTAACCAATTTTACCCCTAAAAAAAAGGAAGCTTAGAAATGCATCATTTCATTACCTAGTTAAAAGTAACATCAGATAGAGCTTGGAATGAGGTCTTTGGAGGATGAAACTCAGGATTTCTTGGAATCCAATGCATTTTTATTTATTATCAGATTATCAGAGATTTTTTTTTTTTGGTCTCAAGTTGTATCACTTTAACTTTCTCAACAATTTCTTGGAGTTTTTGGACATGTCAGTGTTTTGATAATATCCAAAGAAGTGAAATGATTGTGACTATAATATTTTTGTTGTAATAATATGGCATTTTATTTTTGCCTCTTTACATTTTCAAAATGCTTCATTTCCTCTCCTCAAATACTCCAATGTGTTCCTTAACGGGAGCTCCTGGCAATCCGATACTGGTTTTATAGAATTTATTTTTCTGGGGCGCCTGGGTGGCTCAGTCAGTTAAGCATCTGACTTCGACTCAGGTCACGATGTCACAGTGCATGGGGTCCAGCCCCACATCAGGCTCTGTGCTGATGGCGTGGAGCCTGCTTCAGATCCTCTGTCTCCCTCTCTCTCTGCTCCTCCCCTGCTTGCACTCCCTTTCTCAAAAATACATAAACATTAAAAAAGAAAAATGAATTTATTTTCCTTAATGCCCGATGTCAGCTGTGAGAACCACATGGGAACTTCTTCCTGGACACGCTTTTCTCTTTTAGTCAATGTAGATTTGGGCTTGCTTGAGTCTTTGTTTTCTTAGAATTTTTTGTTGTTGTTTTTTAATCTGTGTTGGACCATCTTTTTATGCTGTGCCTTCTTTTGAAGCACCTGCATATCTGTCTCTTGATTTATGCTTCTCCTTTATACAAGTTGTAATTTCCTGTAAAGACGAAGATAACACTTGTCTGATCGGCCATAGGTGTTGCCTCTATATTTGAATAGGAATATTTTACTTTGTTCTATTTTTTTTTCTTGCTGTTCTTAGAGCAAGTGCATTTGTCTTAAATGGTCAAATAATTCATGTGGATAAAAGGGGAATAAAAATGCTTGACCTCATTTAAATTTTAGGCATGGGGTCCCAGATGGTCACAATTATTGCAGTGGGACATTTTGGCCTGCAATTTTTTTTTTAAAAAGGTTTATTGAGCCGAGATTTGTCATCAACTTTTGTGAAAATCAGACAATTTCTACTATCTGAAACATTTTGGCCTACTGTCCAGCCAAACGTTTGGTGCACTGCAGGTATTTGTACTTATGAAAATTATCTAGGATTATTATTTTACGCATATTTTTAGAATGAAATATGGAAATTTCACCTGATTTTAATAATATTAAGTGATAGCCCGATAAATAAATTGCTTTAGATAATTTTAAATTGATTTAAATCTTCTAATTATTCTCAGGTGCCTGGGTGGCTCAGTCAGTTAAGCATCTGACTTCAGCTCAGGTCATGATCTCAGGGTTCATGGGTCCAAGACCCACGTTGGGCTCTGGGCTGACAGCTCAGAGCCTGGAGACTGCTTCAGATTCTGTGTCTCTTTCTCTCTTTGCCCCTCTCCCCCTCTCACTCTGTCTCTCAGAAGTAAAAAACAAGAATTTAAAAAACTTTTTAAGTCTGATCATTCTCTCAGGTAACCTCATGCTACTACCTCAAAAAAAAAATCTTTATTAACAAGTAAGATTGTATTAAATACTACCGAATGCTGAAAGAGTGTCCTAAGGCATCCATTTCTTGCCTGCCAAACCCTTGTCTAATCTTTTTAGCTAAAATGAGCTACTTTAGAGCAGGGACTTGTCTTAATGACCGTGGTACTCCCAGTAACTGGAATACTTTGCTACACAACCAACCTTAGGAAAAGCTTGTAGAAAAAAAATCTTAGCTTCCCCCTTAAAACAAAAATAAAAATAAATCAATATTGGAAGGGTCTTAAGAGGTCTATTTACTGAAAGATTTAATCATAAAATTTCATTTCTGTTTTTACTATATGAATTGGATTAAGTTGATGGGGGAGATGGGAGGAGAATAGTGATATTTCAGATGAGTTCCTGTTGTCCATTTCTGGTCAAATAATGGAAGAAATACACACACACACACACACACACACACATCCACATACATTGCTTGAAATGAAGAGTCAGTTTATTCTTTATTCAATAAAAATATAACGTTCTTTTAAACAGTTGATCTGAAAATTTTGACCGAATGCATATCATAGTAAGTTAAGGTTAAAGCACAATTATCCATGTCCTTTACGAATAATGACGGATGTTTTTACCATAGCCCTTTGTATCCCCAGAGGGTCATAATCACGGTCTTAACAGAAAACCTCACAAACCTCATTCTGTTCTTTCCTAGTTGAACTTAGCCAACTCACAGGACTTCTTTGTAGATCTGCTAAAAAAAAATAATAAACAAGACACCCTAAATGGATTTGCTCTAATACACAACAAACGTGGACATGCCAAGATACTCCATGGGAAAAAAATGCTCTAGCCAATACATATTCAATAAACATTTGCTGTAAAGGAAATAATTAAAAATTCTCCCAGTGAATTTCTCTGTAGTATTCCTACATGCATATAGATTTAATTTCCATGCCTGCATGTAACATCGAGAGTTGATATCTGTATATCGGACAGGAGATATAAACATTTTACTAGGCATTTATCTGGCCCTTATTTCATGTAAAACCAAGCTGCTGCTACTAACTTCTGGTTACATTTTTTTCTTTGTTAGAAGAAACCAAAAAAGATTGAATTTGCACATTAAGATAATATAATTAAGGATAATGAAGTTACTATAGGGTCATTATTCAAGCAAAATCATTCCAAATAGATTGAAAAAGGAAATGAGTACAGGAAAAAAAAATGAGGACCATCTCTGAAAGAGTCAAAAGGGCATCATCTAATATATTCTATCAGTATTCGTGTGGAGATTCCACTCTAACGTTTCTACTTTCATAGTTCAATGCCTGATTTACTTCTAATACAAGAAGTCGTCAAAAGTCTATATATCCTTTTCCACTACTCTGAAGATGGTTTTCTACATTGTCTTGATATATTGAGTCTGGGTGGGTAGGATTTGCCTGAGAAATGCCGTAATGAAAGTCTCTTTTGCTAGCGTCTTCAACAACTTTGAAACTGGGTTTCGACATCTCAGCCCTTGTCCCAGAAAAACTACAAGCCATGCCGTAGGGAAGACAAAGCGAGGCAGATCCGGTGTCTGTGTGTGAGAGGAAGCTCTTTTTTATTAATAAACAGGCCTTTAGTCTCCGGGGCCCATTTCCCCGGCAATCAATTCACTCAGAGAAATAAAATGTCATTTAATTGGCAGGAAAATTGCCTAAATTTTGTGTGACAAACTCAAAGAAATATATTCTGTAGACGGAAAAGGGAAAGAGAAAAGGATATAAATTAAATGTTAATTATGAAGAAGATTAAAATGTAATAATATACAAAATTCATCTAGCTCCTTAGTAATTGACACAAAATTATATAAATTTGGGATATGTAATCACAATCAAACTAATATTATAAACTTAAAAAAATAAATTGCTTCAAATTGATGCTTAGTTTTCATTGTGTTGACAGCCATCTACGAAATCTGTAGAGAACACTAATTTGATAGGAATGACTTGCATTTAAAAGTCAGTTCAGATTTTAGGTTAATTGGCATCCACTTAACTTGTGAAGTCTACTTGGTTAAATATAAATTTTTTAAAAATTAATGCCAATAGAAGTGAGAAAACCATTTGACACAAGGCAATAATTAACGTTATAAAACCAAAATTCAAGAACCTCGAAGTTGGTAAAAATGCAAACTCCTTTATTTGCCCTTGAATTTACAAATCAATCATGTGTCAAAATGAAACGTAGGGGAAAAAATGTAATGGAGGAAAATAACCTGCCAAGTAGCATAAGAGAGATATCAGAAAACCCAGAATAAATGCAAGTACAAAGATTGAAACAGAAAATAATAAAATAATGATGAAAAAAAAGCCAGATGCCCTCAAAGTTTTGTAGCTCTTTGTAGCTTAGTTTCGTACTTGAATTTATTATTGCTTAACATCTGTGAAGATTTTTCATCTTTTTCCCAACATGCTTTTGTTAATATTAAGATACATTACATAGCCAAGTATATTCTAATCTAGAGAATGATGTTAGTGAAAAGCTTTAGGGTGACTGTTTTATAATGACACATCTCTTCTCTTCCTCTTTATTTCCTGGGTCTTATATGTTTCAACTCCACATATGTTCATTCATAGTCTCTTGTATTTGAAACACTGAAGTGTTACTGGGATATCTATCTGCTAAATCTAATATCTATATTGCTATGAATGGCAGGTTTTAACAATTGCTTGAGAACATCTCTTATTGACAGTCTCTCGAGAACCAACAGGGACAAATGCCAGCATGTCTCAATGAGGAGAGGCGATCTAGAGCCTTGGGGACCTTGGCAGAGGGTGTGCAGGGAGCACAGAACAGAATGGTATGGAAGACAGATGGGGTTTTGAAGTCCAAAAGTGATGGTGTTTTTTACTGATTTTGGTGTTGTCTTATTGCCATGATGTTGGGAAAGACTGAAGAGTTTGTGAAATGGAAGATTTGAAATGAATCAGACACTGTTCTATCCCCTAAGGAACTAACTCTCAAGGAATGGTAGATGCGTGATCACCTTCATCGTGCTTAGCAGACTCTTAAGACTGTAAGTTCAGGATCTACACTACTTGAGTACAGATACTAGCCCTGCAACTTGCTCTGTTTAACTTTGTGCAAATTACTGCAATTTTCCGCCGTCGGTTTCCTCGTGTTTAAAATGGCAAAGATGGCAATTGAGAGCCTGGAGGCATAAAAGAAACACCTGGTATGATGAAGGAAGGATGAGGACACAACTCTGAAAACACAATTTCAACTAGGAAGGGCTCAAAAAATGCATCCATTAAATCTCAAAACAGAGAGCACGGAGGAAAGCACGAGACTTAAGATTAACACCTCTGAAATTTTCCATATTAAAAACTGTTTTAATGTTTATTTTTGAGAGAGAGACAGAGGACAAGCCAGGAAGGGGCAGAGAGAGAGGGAGACAAAGAATCCAAAACAGTTCCAGCCTCTGAGCTGTCAGCATAGAGCCCGATGCGGGGCTCGAACTCACAGACCATAAGATCGTGACCTGATCTGAAGTAGGACACTTAAAATACTGAGCCACACAGGCACCTCTAAACCTAATTAGATCCCAAAGCCCTCACTTCCAAACACCTTTACACTGGGAATTAGGGCCTCAATGTATGAATTTTGGATACAAACATCCTGTCTATAATAATAAAATTTCTAAGCATAATAGAATAAAAAATGGCAAAATATTAAAAAATCACCTATACATGGGAAAATTTAAATATTCTCATTTAAACAACTCTTGAACGAAAGGTAATTCAAGCTGCCTATGCAGAATGTTGACCAAGTATCAATAATGAAAACTGTAAGAATCTGTGACATACATCAAACACCACACTCAAAGAAAAATGTACAAAAATTAAATGCATCAATTAAAACACATTAGTAAACATCTGAGTCAAAACTTTAGAAAAAGGAGAATAGATCCAATGAAAGAATAAATGGAGTCAAAGGAAGGAGTAAATAGATAAAAGCAGATATAAATGAGTTAGAAAACAGACAACTTAGAATAAAAGAATTAATATTTTTTGAAGAAAAATATGCCATCAACGAATCTAGTTAAGGGATGAACAGATGGAGATGGCACGTAGGGTGAGAAGACGGGGGAAAATTGCCAACAACCACATAAAAACTTTTATGTAGAAATAATCGTCAACTCTAAAGACATTTCAGAAACAGTGTTGAGGGTTTTTAAAACCCTTAACAATGACACTGAAACCTTATTAAAATGGATACAATCTTATACGCTGTAAACAGGATGATTTCCATATATTTCTATAGAAGACAGGGCCAGCCATCAAGAAGTCAGCTTCTTAAACATCTCGGACTCTAGAATGGTTTCGTCTTGAATTCTCCCAAAACTTTCAAGACCAGATGTTGCCGGGGCCATTTAAACTGGTCCAGAAAACAGGAAAAGAAGGAAAGCTTCCAAAATTTTTAATCATATTAATAGAGCTAAGGAAAAAGAATCTTGCATATCCTTGTATATGCTGAAAAAGAACTTGAAAGATTTCAAAAGAATTTGAAGTTTCAAAGCACTCAACCATTTCTTTCTTTTCATTTCTTTTTTCTTCTCTTTTCTTTTTTTGTTTTCTCTCTTTCATCACTCAACCAGTTCTTTTTTTTTTATTAATTAATTTATTTTGAGAGAGAGAGAGGCAGAGAGCGAGGGAGAGAGAGACTGGCAAACAGGCTCTGTGCTGTTCAAACAGAGCCAGACATGGGGTTCGATCTCATGAAGCGTGAGATCATGACCCGAGCCAAAATCAAGCGTTGCATACCTCACAGGCATCCCGGCACTCACCCATTTCTTTACATGCTAAATTATATGTCCATCTCAGCATTAAAAACACTAATGTAGTGGAAAACATTAGACACATTCACACTAAATTCAGGAGCAAGATAAACTATCAGTTTCAGCTCTAATACTCAGCTTTGGGCTAGAGGTACTAGGCTGCAGACAATTTGCAATAACCAAGAGAATAAACCTACATGCATGGCGTTAAGAAATTAGGGTAAAAAATTTATTAAATGAATCAGGAATTCATATATAAAATTGGCATTCAATAAAAGGCTGTAATGAGACATAGGCCCCGTTTATAAGGGCAATAAACAGGATAACACGGCGAGGAATAAGTTGAAAGCAATATGGAAGACCTGGTCAAGGAGTACGAGAGAGACTTGAAAATATGAGAAGACACACTATGTTCTATTCTTGGCAGACGTCCACTAGATGATATACACGGCAAACGTATATCAGGTGTCTGTAAGTTTATTTATGAAATTCACATGATTCCAGTAAAACACTACTAGTTTGTTTTAGCTAGCGAATTCTTTAAAAGTTTTAGAATTGCAGGGAATCTCTGAAATAGGAGAGATATAGCGTGAAATGGAGGCTAGTGTGACCAAATATTAAAACAGCACACAAAGCCTTAATAATTAAAACACTGTAGTAATGATGCCTGGAGAGACAAACCAGGAAAACAGAAGTCTAGACATAGACCTGCATGCCTTAGGTTAGTTTTGTATAACTGACAGAAAGTATAATACAGAAAGCATCTCAAGACCAGTGTGGGAAAGATGGAAAAGATGAACTAATAAAAAAATGGCTGATGACCGGATTCAGGACTCGTATATTTGGCTGAATTCACGATGAATCAAATGTTCAAAAGAAAACAAAAATGAAAAATAAATTAAGAAGTAAAACGACTAGAAGAAAACAAAGAATAATTGGTTATAAACCTAGAGTAGAAAAGACCTTTAATCTCTGACGAAATCCACAAGCTCTAAAGAAAAATATAGGTAACTTTTAATATTTAAACATTAAAATAAAAAAAATCTTCTAAAGGAGACAACAATAATAGCAAAATAACCCATCCTAGCATTGTGTAAAGAAACAATAACAAAGATAAGTTAGTAAAACATTTTGCAGCCTACGTCACAGGTAAAATTTAACGATTCATCTTAATATATCAAAAGCTCCCAGAAATTGAAAAGGAAAGACCAATGGTCCAAAAGAAAACTGAATAAAGTATAAACATAGACAGATTTTTAAGAAAAAGAAATGCTGGATGTTTAACCATGTTTATATTAAGAGAAATGCAGATAAGATACCAATATTCGCACATCTAATCAGATAAGGTGAGGAAATTAAATAGCATTCTAAGGCCACAGAATCCAGAACTCCTCTAAGTTTCTTGTAGTAATGCAAATTCTTTTTGAAGCAGTTGTTTTTTTTAATGTTTATATTTTTTTGAGAGAGAGAGAGAGAGAGAGAGAGAGAGAAAGCACACACGGGCATGCACAAGCAAGCGGGGGAGCGGCAGAAAGAGACACAGAGTCCCAGAATCCAAAGCAGGCCCCAGGCTCTGAGCTGTTAGCACAGAGCCTGACATGGGACTTGAACTCATGAACCATAAAATCATGATCTGAGTCAAAGTCAGATGCTTAACCACTTAACTGGCTGAGCCATGTTGCAGGTGCCCTATCTATGCAAATTCTTACAAACCTGATGAGGGCCGTCTGGAACTACCTATCAATACTAAAACAAATACACCTCTCACACATGTGAAATTACATTTACAAAGCCATTTTTTCAGCGGTGTTGCTAATAGCAAACAAAACAAAACAAAACAAAAGAAAAAAAAAATGAAAGGACCATGAACAAACAAACAAACAAAACTCTCTGGAAATAACTTAATGTTCACCCATAGTGGACAAGTTAAATAAACAATGGTGCGTTCCATGTAATAGAATACAGTTGAAAAGAAAAATGAGACATTTCTTTTGGAGGCTGAAATGGACATCGCTTCCGGAGATACTAGTAAAGATGGCAGAAACCGGAGCTGTATTTAGTATCCTATCTCCTGCCGGGTGGCAGGGAAGAAGGAAAAATAAGAATACATTTGAATTTGTTTCTAAGTTCAGAAATAAATGTTGGTAGGACAAACAAGATACAACTGTGACAACTCCCTGAACATTCTGCCAGATGTTAATAGGGGTGAGAAGGAGATAGTCACTTAGATGCATAAATCACGTCAATATATTACTTATTCAATAAAGGTAAAAGAAACCAAATATAGTCATATCTATGTGATAAATGTTACAACTGAGGTACAACAAATGCCAGGGAAATGGTCATGACGGGAAATTCAATTAGCTCAATGAGTCCAGCTGGTAGGAAAGTTTGCAGAAAGAAAATCCTAACAGCATTGATACTAATTCTAGAATGTTCTATAGAAATCCACCAGGAAAACAGAGTGACGGGTGGAAATCCTGGTGAGTAAGGGGTCCTCCATCTATCCATAATGAAACAAGGAGAAAGTCTACCAGGCTTTAGAAATATATATTTTACGAGTGCATTATTTTATTCTTGTGAGATGAATATCCAAAGAAGACAAGATTTAGAAAAAAGCTAGATCTCTATTTATATACAAATTATAATATCAGTGCATCAAAGTTCAGATGTTTTCTACAAAATTAACGAAGTGATCATTCATTTTGACGAGTGTCACTCCCACCCTATGTGTGTGAAGAACTGAAGGCTGGACTGACTTTATTTTCTCTTTGGGTCCCCTTCATGAAGATGGGCAGGGATTTACCAAATGATGGAGTCAGTTCTAAAGCATCTTCCACTTCTCACTTGTCACCCTCTGTCAAATTCCACACCGAGCATCCCACCGAAGCTCACCATCCCCTCTCTGAAGTTTTTCTAGCTCTCTCCCTACGTCTGCGCCCACCCACTGTTATGGTCTCTGCTACCTCAACACCACAAGACCCTTCCTTCTCTCGTTTTTCTCACCCAGGTTACTAATTTCCGAATGCATTTCTCTCTCTCTCTCTCTCTCTCTCTTTTTTTAATGTTTATTTATTTTTGAGATGGAGAGAGAGCATGGGTGGGGGAAGGGCACAGACAGAGAGGGAGACACAGAATCCGAAGCAGGCTCCAGGCTCTGAGCTGTCAGCACAGAGCCCGACGCGGGGCTCGAACTCACAGACCTCGAGATCATGACATGAGCCGAAGTCGGACGCTCAACCGACTGAGCCACCCAGGCGCTCCTGCATTTCTCTTTTGAAGATTTCTTCATCCTCCAGTTTGAGGACACTGTCCTAGGAAACCATAAGGAAGTTTGAAGAAGTTACTAGGCTTCAGTATTCTTTCGAGGCATCTAGTGACTTACCGAGGCACGTTCTGAATTCTTTTCCAAGACACAGTTTCCTCATTATTGACCGCTACACCAGTGGCTGGGAAAGCCTCAGGGACTAGACTCTACTTCCTGGAGATGTGTTATAATTCAGGGAGAGGTAGAGCTAAAAACTCCCTTTGTACTTCTTATCTAGAATTTTTATTTTTTTTTTTACAAGTAAATTAACAGAATCAAGACTGCCTGGGTAATTTCTGTGCTATTTAAGAGAACAGATTGTTTCCAAGCATTGGTAGGCGGTGTAGAAGGTTCTATTTACATTTAAATTATTTGCTAATTACAAATCATTATTAGCTATTAACTAAGAAGAGTCGCTTAAAGACAATTACTCAGCAACACTTTGTTAAATTTGTTCCAGTGAGGAGGACTCGGAGAATAATAAAATTGAGGTTAAAAATAGTTTGTAATCCATATCTCTTCATCGATTCGGATATACCTCCCTTTGTCTCCAGGCCAAACGCTTGTGGTTTCATTGGACCTGAAATATCTCAGCATAAGATAATACATACAAGAGGAAGGCTGATAAATTGTCGTCCGAAGTTAAGAAATCAAACCCTTCAAGATTACTCCCCAACTAGACTCTCTCCTTGGCTTTTTTAAAGTCTATAATCAAGGAGAACAACACAATCCCGGCAAAGACAGCTGCGGGGGAAGCGGGAATAAACATTTGTTTTCACTTTGAAAACGAGCCTGTTGCCTACAGGTTTTGGTCTCCTGTACGCGTCTTTGCAGAATTAACACAAAGATTTCAGAACAGAAGAGGAACAGCGGCCACAATTACCTTTGATTCAGCCCATCACTTTTCAAGTCTGGACAGAAAGATGTCAAAATAGACACCCCCATCATCTACCTTAGAGGTCGGCTTAAGGAAAGAAGGAAGAGAGCTTTGCTCTCTAGTCCCTTCAGGGCTACACAGGGGCGGTATCGGCTCAGATGATTTCAGGGGGCTACTGCAGTACCTCGGGCTACACGTCATGAGAAAAACACACAGCTGGAGTAAGATTCTGATTCTGACATACTTAATCCCTCCTGTGGCATGAATCATGCTCACCTTACAGAACTGGTGGGGATTTGTGAGAGCTAATTCTTTGTTTAAGTGGTTCGCAAGCGAGGCATTGCTCTCCAGAAGTATGTGGTGTCATTACTTCCTGCTGGTGGACGCTACTCACCGGCCAGACCGAGAATGACAGGACTTAGCCATGATTTTCCCAAGTGGTCATACACGGCATAAAGACATGACGAGATATTCATTGGCAAGAGAAGGCATAGGTGCTACAGGAACCTAAGTGACAGGAAAACCGTGTGCATGGGACATCAAGGCAGCATTTGTCCCAACATATTTATATAAACTAGGGTGGAGTGAGACAATAGAAGGGCCTCATAAGATCAGCGATTTCCTGTGTTTAGTTTCCATGTCGTGGTGGCTTCACAGGTTTTCAAGAGGTTATTAAAACAATCAAGCAAATAGCACCATGCACGGTTCAACGAAAACCTATTGTACATGAAGAACTGAGATTCATCCAAATCTGTCTCCTGGCAGGTCCTTAAAATATGTCAGCAAATTAAGGAAGGTATTTTTTTACTCTTACCAAGTAACTTTCAACTAAGCTCAATAAAGTCCTTAGCGTCTGTCAGCTGTCAATAAGCTATTTGAATTTCTTGAGCTGTCTCATTCCTCTCCCAGAGATCCAAAGTGCGTCCCCCACATAGACCAACGGTTGTCATAAGTGAACAAATATCAGGCCTTAACGGCAGCACCGTGAGCAGAAATCTGCTTCTAGAATGTTCTGTGTTGTTTCTGAAGGCATTGCTCCCTATTTGGTTCTTCACTATGAAAACTAACGCACTCTGTGAATTCATAATTTCATCAAGAAGAACTCTTTACAAGGGTGATGAGTTAAATCAGTTGTTTTAAGCAATTTAGCAAAACCAACTAAAGGACCAAATTAAAATATGTATGTATACACACACACACACACACACACGCACATAGATACATATATATATATATATATATATATATATATATATCAAAGTGTTCTGTTAACAGAGTGTGTATCGTGTTATTTTAGCCTATTGGTGATTATTTGCCAAATACTACCAGCATGTATTCATGGCCCTCCATTACGAACACCGTTGTCTTGTAAGGAATAGCAGGAGAGAAGAGGGTTCTTTACTACTCAACAGAATTCTCATAACTTCTCCGGATGCGTTCTCCTTGGCTTTTTAAACTTCCGGGCTCAGGTCATATACTCGAGGCTTGTAGGAGCTTCTGCATTCCCCCTTTTTGCTGCGGATTCCCTGGCATTAAAAACATGTCCCTCAAAATAATTGGGAATCTGGCTCAATTCAAGAGGTGATAAAATGATTTTTATTTGGGTCATTTAGGTCAAACATTCATGCACATTCTAAGGCCTTCTTTGATATTAACTTTTCTATTTCTTTACAACATATAACACCAACCTCATTCTAACAAGTGGCCGGGATGAGAACAGACAATTTTTAGTCGTTGCCCTTTTGAAATATTGCAGAATGGGTCCTGGCAGCTAGGAAGAAGAAGAAAACAGAAGAAATAGGAGTCTGGTTGTCTGTACTATTACTGAGTAGAAGAGAGAGACGCACTGCATCACTGTTTGCCTACACCTGAGCCATGACTGAAGTTGGTTCTAGAATATTCAACTGAGCTGCCAAGCCTAGTACCTGGCTGAGCTGAGACTTTCAAACTGCCCTTCCAATAGTTTTCTGGAGAAAGACAAAATAATGAATGCTTATGGTATTTCTTTCTTTGTATTTGTATTTGTATTTGTAATGCGCACACTCATGGAAGGCTCTGAGAAATTTGGTGTAAAGAAAGCTGCCAAATTCAAACTGGTAAGATTGTTGAATCACTATATTGTTCACCTGAAACTAATATAACACTGTATGTTAACTACACTTCAATTAAAAAAAAGAAGAATGGATTTGGAATTAGGAAAACAAGTATATCACATAAATATACAACAAAATATTCCAGAACAAATAGCAAAAGAGTCTAATGTGCTTCTGGGGTGGGGGGCGTGGACAGGTAATGCAGCGACCTGACATTTTTGTAGCTGTTGTAGCCTTTTAACACTTTTTATGCTTTTATTTTTGTTTATTTTATTTTATTTTTTTTAATGTTTATTTTTGAGAGAGAGAGAGAGAGAAAGAACATGAACAGGGGAGGGGGAGAGAAAGTGGGAGACTCAGAATCCGAAGCAGGCTCCAGGCTCTGAACTGTCAGCACAAAGCCCTATGCGGGGTTCAAACTCACAAACCGTGAGATCATGACCTGAGCTGAAGTCAGACGCTTAACCAGCTGAGCCACCCAGGCGCCCCTATTTTTGTTTTTTAAAAAATGTTTATTTTTGAGAGAGAGAGAGAGAGCTAGAGCGAGAGCAGAGCATGCATGCATGAGTGGGAGAGGGATAGAAAGAGAGGGAGGCAGAGCATCCAAAGCAGGCTCTGTGCTGACAGCAGAGAGCCCAACATGAGCTCAAACTCACCAACTATGAGGTTGTGATCTGAGTTGAAGTCAGATGCTTCACCGACTGAACCACCCAGGCACCCCCTTCCTTCCTTCCTTCCTTCCTTCCTTCCTTCCTTCCTTCCTTCCTTCCTTCCTTCCTTCCTTCCTTCCTCCCTCCCTCCCTCCCTCCCTCCCCCCTTTCCTCCCTCCCTCCCCCCCTTCCTTCCTTCCATTCTTCCTTTCTAACATAATTTATTGTCAAGTTAGCTAACATACAGTCAATACAGTGTGTTCTTGGCTTCGAGAGTAGATTCTCATGATTCATCAGTTACACACAACGCCCAGGGCTCATCCCAACAAGTGCCCTCCTCAATGCCCAGCACCCATTTCCCCCTCTCCCCCACACCCCCGCATTCAACCCTCAGTTTGTTCTCTGTATTTGTATTTAAGAGCCTCTTATGGTTTGCCTATCTGTACTTGTAGTACTTACTTTGATAAAACACATTTTGAATATAAATAAAATTCTTTAAAAAAGTGATTGCTTATGTTTTTTCACAGGACTAAAATACTTCATGACCTGAGAGTGCTGACAATGTCCTTGAGCTGAGTCACTTTTAGGAACATCAACTCTAAGATTGGTTGGTGCTCATGACACAGTCCAAGCTGTTGGCGTCAGCCCTCGAGTCCCCAGCATGCCAGGCTGGAACTGAAGCATCCCATATACACCAACGATCACAGCAACGGAATTTGATAACCACATCCCACTGTCATAAATGATGAGGAAGTGTTATTCTCCATTTGCTTCTTCACTCGAAATCATTTAAGTTACGTAAGAATCATTTATTAACCATAAATCAACGATACTGAGGCACTAGTGAATATCTTGTTGTTTTATTTTTTATTTTATTTTTTAAATGTTTATTTATTTTTAAGAGCAGGGGAGGGGCAGAGAGAGAGGGAGAAAGGGAATCCCAAGCACGGTCTGCACTGTCGGCATAGAGCCCCACATAGGACTCAATTCCATGAACCGTGAGATCATGACCTGAGCCGAAATCGAGAGTCAGACACTTAGCCAACTGAGCCGCCTGGGCTTCCCTATCTCATTTTACAGATATATTCCCAGAAAACACTTTTCTCTCCAGTGTAGTGAATTCATATTTAAGGGAGTTGCCAAACTGGTCATGGCGATTTGAATGGTTACAGACCACAATAAAAATAATGTTAATTTTTTTTCCTTTAAAAAAACAAACAAACAAACCAGGGGTGCCTGAATGGCTCACTTGGACTTGAGACCCTTGACTTTGGCACAGGTCATGATCTTATGGTTCCTGGGTTTGAACCCTCCATTGGGCTCTGCATTGACAGTGTAGAGTCTGCTCAGGAATTTCTTTCTGCCCCTCCCCTGTGCGCTCTGTGTGTGTGTGTGTGTGTGTGTCTCTCCCTCAAAAATAAGTAAATACACATTAAAAGCAAAAACAAAAAAGAAGACTGCTTTATTTTATTTAATCCAGAATTTTTCTAAACGGTTTTGGAATGGAATCCTAGTTTTGAGAAACACTTATCAAATTAGATGAAAATACATTTTGTTGGAAGGCATTTTGGGAAATACTGGTTTACACACGGACAATTTATATCCCTTCGTGTGATAGTGAGGCCGTGAGAGGAAGCAGCTCATAGGAGGAAATAGAAGGACAAAGACCAGGACGAACGGGACAAAGGACCTTCAGGCGCTGCTAGTAAGAGATCCAATTGCCTCCACACGTGGATCGTTTTTGCGGAAGAATCAATAATTGTTTTAGAGTCCAAAAATCAGCGCATGTGTCAATGTGTATGATGATCTTAAGAGATTACCAAAAACGTAAGATTCCATAAAACCAACAGAGTTCCTTGAAAAATATGGAATGCTATTCTTTACTTTTCCAGAAAGTTTACCGAAGAATATCTTTGGAGACTTGATTCAGAGAGAAGTGGTCCTGTCTTCTTCCTCACGCTCTTCGATTCACGCCGTGCCCATGCAGAGAGATTTCTATTTTGTGTCCCCTCACCACCGTGTTCTGAGGGTTTCAAACAGCCCCCCTTCTCTCGCCTTACTCACCTCCCCCCTTGGGGCAGCGGTAGTGCCTAGTACTGCCGTGTGGAGTGGGTGTGGTGTGGAGGAAGGAGGGAGCACCTAAGAGAAAGTGGAGCACTCCATTGTATGCACTCTTGGGGGCTCTTGAATATTTCTGTGAGCCATTGAGTAGAATGCAAACAAAGGGGTGATGTTTAGAATATTTCCTGGAGTGGTTGCTTCTTTCCAAAGCAGGGATTTCATGCCAAGGCTCCTCTTGGAATTTGGGAGTGGGGCAGTTGGTGGGGGGGGCGAAGAAACTGACGGGAAAGTGTGTCCTGTTGTGTCACTGCTGTAAACATTTATGTTACAGATGGAGATCTACGAGTCACAGACAATATGCCAAACAACAATTGCTTATTTACTATTTCGCCAGAGATTTATTTTCCTCAAGTACAAGTACTGGAGGGGAGGAGTCAGGAAGGCGACAGGGTAGGAGGAAGGGAGGAAGAGAGGGACACATTTTCTCTTTATTAATTTAGAGTAATCGCTTTCAATGAGAAAAGCATTGAAATCCTGAGTCAGGGAGGGAACATGAGAAGATTATCCTTCCTGGAAGCAAAGCTTTGAATTATTTATACTTAAGTTGTTGGTTTTTTTTTTTTAAGTTTCTCCATTTTGAGAGAGACGGAGACAGTGCTGGTGGGGGAGGGGCAGAGAGAAAGGGAGACAGAATCCCAAGCAGGCTCTGCACTGTCGGCACAGAGCCTGGGATGGGGCTTGAACCCATGAAACCGTAAGATCATGACTGGAGCCAGAATCAAGAGTCGGATGCTTAACTGACTGACCCTCCCAGCTGCCCCAAAGCTTTGGTGTGTTCAATAACAAAAGGTCCGTGTCAGCCAGAGAACTGAAAATTATCTGAACGTCTATTGCAAGGAATAACTTGCCCACAATCTTTCTGACATTGAAAGTTTCTATATCTCATACCAAGCTAGCAAACAAACATCAATATACATTATTATATATTATATTACATATCATATATTAGTATATTATTACATAATCTGTAATAAAGTATACATCATATATAATGAAAATGTATCTATATATGCATAGTGTTATATGCTTTCATAAAATAATCTAATAATAAAATAATAGCTATAACGAACTTTAAAATGACTTAATGCAGACAGCATGAACAGAAGGCAAATACACACTGGGCGACAAGCAGGTAATGATATATAATCATACTTAATATACAAATGCATAGACTTTCTCTCAACTCCTGCAGCTCTGATGATTTTGCTCTAGTTACCTCTCGTTCACCATATCATAGCCCAATTTCCCCTCTCGCCAATGCTCTCTCACTTGCATACTTGTTTGATCATATTATTTGAAAATTACAAAAGAATACTTTGTTCCCTGGGGTACCCGACCGGCTCAGTTGGTAGAGCTTATGACTCATGCCCTCAGAGCTGTGAGTTTAAGCCCCACATTGGGCATGGGGCCTGCTTTAAAAAAATTTTGTTTTAATTAATTCGTTTAAAAACAAAACAAAACAAAACTTTGTCCCCTGAAACATGTTGAGGTCATGAGCTATTAAGAATGACTTGGCTAAACTAGATTAGGATTTAAGTCGTCAACTGGGCATTCCCATAAGGGCATCTGGTTTTTGTTCTGACATACTCTGGGGTTCAAAGGTAGCAGGAACAGTATCTGGTCCTCAAGATAAAAGTATTACCTACTTTATGAGGATTAAGGAAAGGAAAATGCATTCAAATTATTGAGCACATTCTGGTATATAGGCAATGATAATAAAAATAAGTTGTAATTGTGGTCTAAACTGGATTTGGAGAAAACATGACAACGATTGCACCGGCCGATGCAGACTGGTTCTAGGTCGTAAAATTGAGCAGGGTCCAGTTCTATACCTTTAAGGCCAGAGGATCCTGTAAAAAAAAGGAGGCAAAGAGGAGAAGCTCAGAATGGCTCGGTATTGAAGGATGATAAATACTTCATCTCTATTATTTATACACAGTAATGGGGATGTCAGTGACTTACTCGGGATCGCCGAGTCTTTATCAGTTTCATGTATAAATCGGGCATAATATAATTTGTACATTGTTGACCTAAAAAGTCACATCAATGCTGTTCTTATTGTTAATCTTTCCATTGGTCCTGGCATAAATGAAAAGAAAACGAGGAACTTTAACCACTACGATTTGTGTTTTTTTCAAATTGCAGTGAAAAGCCATTGCCATCACTCTGGAGAATAAAGCCATTCCTTTCTTAGTTCTTTGCCGGTCCCTGGACACACACAAAAACCATTATGACACTTGTGTTATCCATCGTATTTTTCACTTACAGCTCAGTCCGTGAAAAGTTTCCATAATACTCTTTGTAATGCCTAATTGGGTGTTCCAAAGAAATAGATTATTTCAGGGTTAGTTCATCTTAGCCCTGACTGTCATATGTTTCTTTCTAGTTGGAAAGAAACCACGGATTTTACGACAATATAAACAAGCAAACAGACAAAGAATTAAAACTGTCATGAAAGTTCAACACTTTATTCCTAATTCTTTGACTATATCAACAATAAGAAGGCAAGATTCCGGACTCTGCTTTCAGAAAGCCAAAATATTTTTTCTCATTGCCACGTAGTAGTCCATTGTATATATGTACCACATCTTCTTTATCCATTCGTCAGTTGGGATGAACACTGGGTGTTATATGTAAACCAATTTGAAAATAAACTATTAAAAAAATAAAATAAAATTACTCAAATGAAAAAAAATACAAACCAAAAAAAAAAAAAAAGAAAGAAAGCCAAAATACTGTGTTGTGCCATCTAATCTAGTTCTAGAAATCAAATCCTACGTATGAGTTTGACTACCACGGAATTCTCTGACTTCATAACTGCGTTCTCTCTTTTCACTTCGAGACCCGAAGAATATTTCACAATTAAAAAACTGGGCTTCCCGAAAGGACTTTCTTCCAGCTTTGCATTTCCATCCAGTGTGCGTGTGAACGCCGTCGCCCCTGACTCACTACCTATATTTCCTGGGATCTGGGCAGAGAGAGTGCCAGGACTGCAGGGAATGTACCAAAGCCACTGAGGTCACTGTATAAACAGACTCAGCTTAAAAGGAAATCTTAAGAGATCCCAGGAAATGTGAAACCACTGTGGTCCCGCCCAGGGAAAAGACGCCCCCACTCCCTAATTCTCTCTTGCTTAATCCATGGAAAAAGATTCAACCGGACAAGTTGCTGAGTTTAAGGTCAAATTGAAATTCTTTTCCCACCTCTTTTCAGTTTTTCCAAGCCAAACATTTCACTGGCTCTAATGCAGAAAGCATTGAAGTTTATCCTTACTTGCCCTAGAAACCCTGTTATTTTCATCTTAAATAACCAGTCTCTGGGCCGGGAGCTTTTAACCCACGACTGAGTGAGGTTTCACTAGATTTGCCCTTCCCCGATTTGTCTCAATTTGTACCATTTTAATTTGTAGATACACAAGCCAATGCGTTGAATTTTGCTTACCTACAATAAGCAGCCATCGTACCCACCTACAAGGTTTCTCTCCAGCTTAAACCTCACAATTTTCACTCACTCTCTGTAGCACACATCTATAAAGATGGTCTCAATTTTCTTTTCCTTCATTTTTTTTTTTTTTCATTTATCCCAACTAGGGCTTTGCACAAATTAACACTCAAGCACAAGTCACCATTGACTTCCAACCTGCAAAATCCAACGGCCATAAATATAAAATCGACCCCTATAAAACTTCTAGAAAAAAATACAGGACAAAACTTTTGTCAGCTTGGGTTAGTTAGGCAAAGATTTCTCACCGATGGCAAGAAAAGCCTAAGTCGTGAAAAAAAAAAAAGTATTGGATTTCATCAAACTTAGAAACTCCTTTGCTTTGAAAAACACCATTATGAGAAGGAAATGGCAAACCACAGCCTGGGGAGAATATCTTTGCAAAGCATATATCTGATAAAAACCCGATACTCAGAAGGCACAAAGAACATTCATAACTCAATACTGAGGAAACAGACAACCCAATTAAGAGATGGAAAAACTATCTGAAGAGGGAGTTCACCAAAGAAAGATAAAGATGGCAGATACATACATGAAAAAATCCCCAATATCATTAATCATTAGAGAAATGGGAGTTAAAGCCACAAGGACATACCACATTTTTGAATGAAATTAAAATAGAGAAAGGAAGAAAAAAACTGGAATCAATGGAACTCTCCTATCTTGCTTTTAGGACGAAAAATGGTTCAATAACTTTGCAAAAGAGTTTAGACTTGCATATATATATTTGTATATATATATATGCTTCAATATGCAATTACCATATAACCCAGCATTCTGCTGCCTCAGCATTTATACAAATGAAATGAAAACCTATGTTCATGCATGCAAAAATTCTACGGGAATATTTATAATGGATTCATTTATAATCTCCCGAAACTGGAACCAACCTTCCACAGGCAAGGATAAGAAACTGTGGTTTATGCACCCGGTGGATACTACCCACCAGTGAATGGAAGGGGGCTCCCGATCCGTGAGACAACCTGACGAATCTCACATGCTTCATGCTAAACGCAAGCAGATTTTAGCAGCTACATACCATATATATGACACACTTGCGAAAGAAGAGGCGCCGCAAACAGATCCATGACTGGGTATGGGGATGGTGTTTACTACAAAGAGGCACTGGGGTTTTGGTGAAAAATTCTCCATAATGAGAATGCTGGTGATAACAAAGTTTCTCAAAACTTCCGTAACCATATGCTCGAAAGAACAAATTCTCCTGTATGTAAATTATACCTTATTTGAAAAAATAGGAAGGAAAAAGTTCGTGGGCAATGACTTCATAACCATCTACAGTAATTGATTATCATTCGAAAATTAATCCAGTGGTCAGTTCTAAGCCCTCACCTCTTCTGACCTCTCCGAGGTCATTCGACAAAGGTGATCAGTCCTTCCCTTCCTAACTTGCTTTTTCCTTTCTAAATGTCGGCTTCACAGATGACAAACTTTTCCGGTTTCCTTTGTTTCACTGGCTGCTCTTCGGCAGTCTCAATAGCTGGCCTAGAAGGTTTTGACCTCATTTGTCACCACTGTCCCCTTTACTCACTCTGCTCTGGGGCCACTAGCCACCTGGATCCTCGTCAGCCCAGCCGGGCGCTGCTCCTCCTCAGAGGAACTTTCTAGAACTTGCTAGCACAGTTCTTGTGAGACCAAGTCTCTGTTTTCGGGTTCTCTGTTCAATTCTTATGTCCTGAGGACAGCCTTTCCTGGCCACCCTACCTAAAATAGCTGCCCCCAGTGCCCCTGCTCTATCCGTAGTTCATTTCACGGAGTCATCTGTGTTCTATCGCACTGATCCGGAATGAGGTTTGTTTATTGTCTGTCTCCCACCTGGGCATATAGTTTTCACGAGAGCAGAGACTTTATCTGGTTGCTTGTCGTATGCCTGGTGTGTAGGACCCTCAGTAAAGACAAACACACACATGCACACACACACACACACACACACACACACACACACACACACCTTCTTTCCTTTACTTCCAGCTATAAAATTCTCATCTTCCCTCATCCATAAGTAAATTAACCATAGACTGGACCATATGAAATGGTGAAATTGTCACCATTTATTCACTTCGGAACTACAGGATGGAAATTTCCTATGTTCGAATTAACACCGTCACATGGTTAAAAAAAGAAACAGAATCAAACCACGCGAATGTGCCAATGACACACAGATTAAAATAATATAGACGCTAGATGGGTCGGGCACCGTGGACAGAATATTATTACACATAAATAAAATCTGGCACGGCCACCGTGATGCCTCTACCTTCCCGGGCAAGGTTGTAAGCCAGCGGACAGTGACACCTGCTTCCTGAATGATAAGAAGAAATGAACGGATTTCACCCTGACAGCTTGTTAATCCATCACCTGGCAACCACAACTCGGAGACCAATCCTCATTTTCAAAAACCCATGTTCTCTCTTGAAGTCTTATTTAAGTAGTATCTGTGTAATCTGTGAATGAAGCCAGAGCCGAGACACGTATAAAAATCACAATGCCATTCACTCCCAGATTTTAGCTCTTTCTCTGCTAATGCAGAGAGCGGGATTTTTTTTTTTTCATTTTTCTTTCCAGCACACCAACTATAATTAAATTTAAGAAGTGCCAAAAATTAATGCTCTCTTTTTTTCTCCTTCTTACAACTGAAACAAATAATTCCACGGTATTTGCACATCATACTTAATTGTAAATAGTAATTGACAGAATACACCTTACATTAGCATGCTCGTTTCCGTGACATCTGTTTGTACTTCCAACCTTTAATACTGCCGATGGTTTAATACTGAATAAGCTCTGGTTTTCAATAGCTTCAGCTGCTTTTACCTTTGTAAGTTTTTTTTTTTTTAGCTCAAGGTTTTTCCAGAACCTTCCGAGTATCATAGATCTATGGTTGCCTAAAGCCCATCAAATGGAAATGTGATGGAGTTGATATCCACATTGTGGCTTTCCCAACTGGGCATCAGACTGGAGATTTCCTTCCTCATTCCTCTTCTTATTTTCTCCCATTGCTAATGTAACTGACAAGCCTATGCATTCTTTGAGCATACGTCACACCTGAGGTTTACGCTTTTGAAAAATATGGCAGTATAATTAAGTTTACCCTTCTGATAACTCAGTTATGTACTCAACCATCATACTCTGGCGACTTAGTCAATGACACAAATGGTCTTCTTACTAGGAGGATGTGCAAAAGCTCTCGGGTATTAATTAGCCAGGCACCCGATGAACGAAGAATTATTACCGATAGCAAGAGAACCAACTCAATGAAGATGAGAGTGGCATCTTACGCTGTGAAGGCAAGGCAGAGGTTCCTCGAATATCCACCATAAACACCTAAAGTTTCATTGCATACTAGATGGATTTTGACATTTACTAGGCAATTTTGTTTTTACCGGACAATTTTGAAATACCCCAGGACAATGAATGGACTTGCTTAAAAATCTCACCATGAAGGCACTGATAAAGATTCATCAAGGACTCCATATATGGTATATTTTCAAATTAATACTAGTTAATTTGAAGTTTTAAATTTAGCTCTTTATATCTTAATAGAACAGTGCGCTGTAATTGCCCATGTAGAACATACTCGTGCGTGTGTGTGCACACGTGTGCCCATGCAGCTAAGGAAGAGATACGAATGAAAGTCGCATGGTCTAAAAGACCAACATCCAATAACAAGGACCAAATACGATGATTATGTCTTTGAGGGGAAAGAATGTAGACATCACAATCTTATCTATTCCTTTTTACTGCGCATTTATGGATGTTGGATTAAATTGCATTTGCGGGCACCTGGGAGGAACAGACACTTTAATTTACAATTGTATTTTCCTTGTTTTCAAACTATACAGGTTTTGTCGAATAAACATGTTCACCAAAACAGGATAGTTAATAAAATGGATATTCATAGAAATGCTCACAAAAGAAGGAAAGAAGAATTTAAAGTGTTTTTTGCGGTCAATTACTAGTTCTTTTTAATTTTTTTTTTTTTTTTTGAGAGAGAGCATATGCACCAAAGGGGGAGAGAGAGAGAGAGAATTTTAAGCAGGCTCCATGAGCAGCACCGAGCCCAATGCAGGGCTTGAACCCACGACCCTGGGATCATGACCTGAGCCGGAATCAAGAGTCGGATGCTTAAGCGACTGAGCCACCCAGGCGCCCCACGAGATATTTTACTGCAGACTGCAGTTTCATTGTGGGGGAGGGTCCTTACACGAAACAAAGATACTAATTCCTGTTCTCTATGCCTAATTATTGTACACTAACTCAGACTTTTCAATTTGGCAGAAATTACCTATTTCGCCATAAGACATGCCTTCCTTGGCTCTTAGATCTCCTAAGGTTGGGTTCTCCTCTAACAGTGCTCCTCAGTGCTGGCTGGCTATCAACACCACCAGCAGTTTTTAAATAAACTGTATTAACTAAATCCTGTAGAGAAGGTTTACACTCCTACAAACCATTACATCAGAATTGCTAAAAGGTAAGACCTGGGGAGTCCTATTTTTAAAAAAATATGCCCATTTCGATTGAAGCAAAATGCGTGCAGGAAGAATGCACCCCTCATAAAGGCACAGAGTAAGGAATTATCCCCAAATGAACACACCTATGTTCTGATAAACAGACCATCACCGGTGTCCTACTTCCTTGCCTTCCTATTAGGTATTAGCGCTTCTTAGAACTTCCCCAGCAGATGCTACGGTGAAGCCAGGGATGAGAACTAGTCTATTAACTGTTCGTTGTTTTCTACACCAATTTCTCTGCTCTGATTGAGTTCTGAGGAATGAGTTATGGATCCTTATGAAACCCATACTCTAGGTTGGTGACTGCACAAACATGCTCTTCTTTTATCTTTAAAATAACCATTTAGAAGAGTCGGCACTACAGCCTTTTGTACGAACGAAGAAGTGGAAGCTGGAAGAGTTGGTGTAATTTGTGGCCACAGTCGGGAGCGTGGCAATGTAAATCCAGGTCAGCTCAGCGGTTATAAGTTTCAACTGGAACCAGACAGACCTCGGTTTGAACACCAACTCCACCACTGCCTACATGCACAGCCCTGAGGTAGCTGACTGAGTTTTCTTATCAAGAAAATAGAGATCACGATGTTATCTAGCCCCTCTCATTATTTCAGGGCTTGTGAACGACTCAGCACAGTGTCTTGTAACTATCATTTTGGCCAGGGTTGGTCTTACATCTGATTCCAGAAACAGCTTTTCCTAGTATCCCGAACTGCTTCTTTTAAAAAGCTCAAAGTGAAGAATGACTTCTTGCCGGATCTTTAATGCTGTAATCGTTTGATTTAATTCCCATGAGGAGAAGCTCATCATAGTACATACACTTTAGAGGGTGTCCCCAAATTCTGAAAACCCAGGGCAAACAGTATTTTTATTATGCCTTTTTTGGATTCATAATTAGACCATTAGAATTTTGAGAGATTCCATCTGAAAAAGTGTCCAGATATTGAAGAGAAACATATTAAAATATTAATTAAAAAATGAAATTGACATTATTTATTGATAGTATATTTACCTTACATTTTTTCCTTTTATAAAATGGAGATAGATGATAGACAGGTAGAAATCTTTATAAACAGGTAAAAAAACTAGATTAACTAAAATAAATTATGGGATTTCTTCTTCTAGTCCCCTGAGACTGAGACTACCTACCTACAGAGGCTTTAGAAAGGCAAGAGATAAGGAAAATAACATTACATCACTGTTGTCCTTTCAGGATAGCAAACAAAAGCTGGATACAGCAAATCATGGAAGTCTGAGCCAGATACCTCTGCCTTACTAAACTACAATGTTGGGGAATTTCCACCACAGTGCGGGACGTGCATAAGCTACTCTACTTCCTTAGTAGACCAGTTACCTCACATGACCCATTGTTATTGCTAACCAGGCAATTCTTCTAGGAAGAAAAAAAGAGAGAGGGAAAGAAAGGAATCAGAGTGGTTAAGGATCGTATTTGACATGTATTTACCCTTCTACTTGGTAATGTGAGGAGGTAGAGACCAACAGCTTTCTTTAAAAATATCATCAGTTAGATCAGACTCCTGCTCTAGGAATTCCATGATGAAGACAAATACATTTACTGAAAGAGCTGTGACTGATTATCAACAGAGTGTGTTAGATCTGACTGTGACACTTACGTTGGTCAAGTACTTTATGCTTCAGCTGTTTCACGTGTAAAATGTTTCTGTTACCTCGAGTTCCCCGCGTGATTTGACTTTGGAAAGACAAGGACAAAAATCTGAGGTGTCATGGGGCTTTATTAATGTTTTTGTTGTCGTTTGCTTGTTTGTCTTCAAGGCTCTGGGTTTATATATTTCTATGTTAAAGTAGGAATTTCTAAGAGACAACGGTCAGAGAGCCCAGTAATCACAAACTCATTGTAATATTATAATACCAATGCACCTTAAAGCCAGGGACATCTACTCATAGTGTTTTCCACAAATTTTAGTTCTGACTCATTTCCCCTGAATTCATTCACGTCTCTGGTTCTTAAAATTTTATTCTAAACAATTATTTTTAAGTAGGCTCCATGCCCGGTGTGGAGCCCACAAGGGTCTTGAACTCATGACCCTGAGATTAAGACCTGAGCTGAGATCGAGTCGGACGGTTAATTGACTGAGCCACCCGGGCATCCCAAAAGTTTTATTATCTTAATCTATTAGATTGAATCCTAGAGTACTTTGTTTTGATATCAAGTATTTATTCTTAACATTATACATTATTAGCTAATATTTTTAAAATTAAATATAGACTAAAGTCTCAAGCAAGAGCAATCGACAAGACTATCAAATCGGAGTTTACGGGGTGAAGGAAAACTTCCCAGTTGAACCATTCAATCATATTTTCAGTACTCAGCCAAATTGTAGGAAACTATTAAAAATTTCTTCTTTTTTTTTTTTTAAATTTTTTTTTTTTTTTAATGTTTATTTTTGAGAGACATAGAGGCACAGTGTGAACAGGGGAAGGGCACAGAGAGAGGGAGACACAGAATATTCAGGATGATGATGAAAAGAATAGGAATAGAGACATAAGAGTTGCTTAGAAAGAATCAAGTGGTTTTCAAACATGAGCTGTCAGTAGTCATACTAGTTATACCACTAACTACTGTAGCTGCTCCTACCTGACAGGGCTGATTGGACTAATGCCATGCAAAAATGTGCAATGACAGAGAAAGGTTTCGGCAGAATGACAAAGTTTTCAATCATTTTAATAAATATAATGGATAGCAGCCGCGGTTAGGCTATTTTGTACATAATTTAGGATTTAACCTTGCTCTGCTTCTG
The DNA here is from genome assembly GCA_030068075.1 of Paguma larvata. NCBI lineage: Eukaryota > Metazoa > Chordata > Mammalia > Carnivora > Viverridae > Paguma > Paguma larvata. The sequence continues at coordinate 21,924,938 of CM057829.1, forward strand.
GTACACTTAAATTACTAGGGTATATGTCCTCCTACTAAATCAAGGTCAAGTTGATGGTGGGCCATTTAAAAACCGGATACAATTCTTTGGAGTTGGAAAATCTGTCATCAGCGATACGAATCAGTGTTCGCCAAAGTTAATTTCATAGGACGTCAGTCTCTAGCAGACTTTCTCAGCTGTTGACATTTTGGGCTGGGTAATTGTTTCTGGTGGAAGACTGTCCTATGTATCGTGGGGTGTTTAACAGTTCCCCCAAAACCTACCCACTAGATGACAGTAGCATCCAGTCATTTGTGCCGACCAAAAATGTCCCCAGACATTGCCACATGTCCCCTGGACTGGGGTTGGGGGGTGGAATGACCACTTGTGATGGGATTTACATGACAAACTCTCCAAAGGTAGAACTCTTAGAGATTCGCATTTATTACTAGCATATGAAAGATTCCGAAAAGTCTTATTGCAAAGAAACCAATTTATTTTTGTTTAATTTAACATTTCCCAAATATTTTGACTACAGAATCAGCGGTATCTCAGTAATTGCTATTATAAATCTTTGCTCTTTGTTACAAAACACGTTAGAAAATCCTGGTGAAATTGAATGTGTACACCGCCCTGGATTCGCTTGTAAGAAGTTCTTAAAGCTTCAGAGTTCTTATTAAATATGTAAAGTATTATTACACCTTTATGCTAAAATAATCTTGGGGCACCTGGGTGGTTCAGTCAACTTTGGCTCAGATCACGATTGTGTGGTTTCACAAGTTCCAGCCCCGAGTCGGGCTCTGTGCTGACAGCTCAGACCCTGGGGCCTGCTTTGGATTCTGAGCCTCCCTCTCTCTCTGCCCCTCCCCCGCTCATGCTCCACCTCTCTCTGCTCTCAAAAATAAATAAACATTTAAAAATTAAAAAAAACCACAACTTCATTTATATAGATAGCCACAGCCTCAACTATAGTAAACTAACACATTTTTTATAGCACACAATGGTTTACAAAATTACTTGGCAGCTGTGAAATAATAGAAAATACATATTTTGGTCTCTGCCCCCCAGTTCCTGGCACAGAGATCCTAAAACCCTTGTAATTTCCTAAGTTATAAAAGCCCCAGGAACTTTTGTTCTAAAACAGGTTTCCCTCCACCATCCAAAAGTAGAACGTTCCTATGAAACCTTCCGTAAGCCAAAGTGACTTCATGAGAAGAAGCAATTATCATTCATTCATGTAAAAAATTTTTGAGTGTTCCCAGAGCCCCAAAGAATGACATCTCTTAGGCTTTTCTGATACCTTAGCAGGACCCTTCTTGCTGATGGAGGCACAAAGTAAACCAAAATGAAGCCCAGATGCTCACAGACACAGTTCAAAGCTAAGGCCGCTTGATGCTGATATGAGTGTGGTTCCAGAGGAAGGAGGTCCGGGGCGCCCCTCTCGCCGCTCAGAGTGTGCTGCAGATACATCAGCTCACTGCAAAACAGACACGGATGGGTATTTTCGCTTTTCGCCTTTTTTGTGTAAAAGCGAAAATCCTCCTTGATTTCTTCTGGTTAGCAAAAGTCCTCTAATGTGGGTCTTTTCCTAAAAGTGCACTTTTGAAAAGTTCGACTATAGGAGACACCTGTATTTGGTCTTTGACCCTGGTTCCTGACACAGAGTTCTTGAAATACCTGTAACATCCCGGGTGATCAAATGATGTTTTCTTCTAGTAAGGAAGCTCTTGGTGGGGCTGGTTACCACAAAGACCAAGCCATGGTTAGGAATTTGGAACTTTCGGGCCCATCCCCCATCCTCGGGGAAGGGGAGAGGGACTGGACGTTGGGTTAATGATCCATCATGCCTACCGAAGAGCTTGCAGGCTCAGGAACACGCAGAGCGCAGGGAGGACGGCATCCAGAGAGATGGTGGAAGCTCCACGCCCTTCCACATACCTGCTCCAGGGGCCCCTTCATTTGGCTGTCTATCTCTAGCCTTTGTTATATTCTTAATAATGGACCAGTAAACCTAAGTGTTTCCCTGAGTACTTTGAGGCATTCTAGCAAATGTGAAGCCAGGGAGAGGGTTGTGGGACCTTGATTTACACGCTGTCAGAGACACAGGTGACACCCTGTGACTCGTGATTGGTGTCCACAGGGGCAGGGAGGGGGGCACTCTTGCAGGACTGAGCACTTGATGGGTGAGACCCGACGCGCACTCCAGATACTGTCCCAGCTGCACTGATTCATAGTTCACCAGCTGATGTCACAGAGCCCCCCACACATCTGGAGTCAGAGTGGAAAAGAACATGAGAGTCAAGGAGAAACAGGGAGTGTGTCCTCATTTTATTGGGGACATTCATTCTTTTCGTTTCAAGATATAGATATTGGTAATTTTCTTCTTTGTGAGTGAAGAAACAGTCTTAAGAATGTGAAGTAACCTGCACAGGGTCTTCCTACTTCAAAGTGCGGGGTAGGAATCTCAGCCACATTCTCAGATCCCACTCTGGATCACAGTACACATCATAGAAGTAGCCACTCAGCACCCCGCTGTCCGTCTCTGATGGGACACCGGCTGGGCCATGAACATGGCCCCCCCTCCCCTCTCCCCATCTGTACCAGTGAACAGCTTCATCCCAGATTCACAGTGACTGCTTTAGTGGCAGGCACCTAATCCAGACCTACCCAGAGTACGGCATTGAACTACCCTTCTGGGAGTCTGTACTTGACCTACGTTGATCTAGCAAGAGAGCGGTTAAGGGTTCAGTGCAATCCTTTTCCAAGGAAAGCTTTGTGGTCAGGCCCAGCTGACAGGCAGGTGAGAAGAGGTGAGATCATTGATTACTGGAAATTTTTGCTGCCATGGGGAAAATTCATCTATGTAGAAAGCCGACACATAGAAGACAGACCTAGAAGATTCCAGAGTAAGAGATGCAGCACCCCATGTGAACTGCTTAAAGCCAGATCTACCATTTGATGTTTCCAGGCATCTAATATTTTCTTTATTATTTTGCCCGTTTGTGTTTGGATTTGTGTCGATTGCAATAGAACCTGTTTTTAACAATACACCTGAAAAAATTAGTCATGAGTGATTTGTCACTTCAAAACTTAACTATTGCAGTAGGAAACAAGCAACTTGATTTAAAATGTTTTATAAATTTTAAACCACCATATACTTATATTGCAACTCCTAACTTCAGTGTGTCTAAGCTAGCCTACTGTTAACTGCCAACTCTAAAAATAGAATGAGGGGCACCTGGGTGGCTCAGTTGGTTAAGTGGCCGACTTCAGCTCAGGTCATGATCACATGGTCTGTGAGTTCAAGCCCCGCATCGGGCTCTGTGCTGATGGCTCAGAGCCTGGAGCCTGCTTCAGATTCTGTGTCTCCCTCTCTCTCTGCCCTTCCCCTGCTCATACTCTGTCTCTATGTCTCTCAAAAATAAATAAACGTTAAAAAAATTAAAAAAAAATAAAACAATGAAAACAAATTCTAGGTGGTATCATTGGACACAATTTGTAGAATAATTTAAAGGAATGCTACAGATAACCAGTTAATTTCCAGATGAGGAAAAAAAAAAAAACCAACCAAACAAACAAAAACATCTGGAGGAAATGGCATGGGTGTCTCTTCCTAAAAAGAGAAAAGCCAGGGTGAACAAAGAATTTAATGTGTAACACATCTGTATTGGCATTTAGAAATGGTATTTAGGAAATTCATCTGAAACAGTTAGAAAGATAAGATATCAGTCGCACAATTTTTGACAAAAGAGATGAATGATCCTGCTTAATTATTTAATTTACTGTGGAGAAGCTGGAATGGAGGAAAGATTAAGATCAGTCCAAATATTTTTCCAGTTTTCTCCATAAATAGATTCTTATAAGAACTGTTTCTCTTTCAATTCCAAATCTAAGACCTAGTTCATGCAAAGACACATTCTCTTTATTATTTCTGCAGCTAATAATTATTCTAATTTGGTTAACTTTCTGTTCTTTGAAGTCCACACATTCTTGGGAGTGGATAACAAAGAATGCTTCTTCAAATACTGTCACATACTAAGGCCATTCACAGAAATGCCCAACCTGTAGCTGACTATATCCCACAGTTACTAAGTCTTTTTTGATTTTAATGCTTATTTACTTTTGAGAGAGAGATCGCAAACTGGGAGGGACAGAAAGAGGGAGACAGAAAATTTGAAGCAGGCTCCTTGCTGTCGGTGCAGAGCCCGATGTGGGGCTCCAACCCACCAACCGACCTGAAGTTGGACGCTCAATGGACTGAACCACCCAGGTGACCCCAGAGTTGCTAACTCTTAATGCGGAGGAGTCGTGTAACAATAACTACCAGGAGCTACTGCCTAAGACCTTAAAAGCAGGTTCTGAACAACTCTGAACCCATCTTTATTGCCTTAGGTGGTAGCTTCCATTTATAAGAAACAAACAGACTCAAACAAAAAGGAAGAAGATCTACTAACAATGGCTGCCTTCCAATGGAGTCTCAAAAATAAAGGTATTTCTGGATACACAACACATCTAGAGACCGCAACAGCAATAATTTGGGGGTCTTTTTTATACACCCTGCTGTGCCCACATTATGGCATAAATACTCTCCATATGCCCACTTTTAATATCCTATGGAAGAAAAAAAAGTTTCCTCAGCGTTCACTTTATATTTTTTTCTCTACCTAATTGCTCCACTTACTCATAGTTTCTGTTACCTCATGACTTTGGCACAGGCCATCACGGTCTTTCCAGGCTGATTTCTAGAATATTTAACTTTGATTCCTGCTGCTAAATGACTCATTCTGCTAGAATTTCCAACTTCCAGAGAATCTCATTTGGTGAGCTCATCTTTGGGGAGCCAGGCCACATCACAGCTTCCTCATCAGCGTTTGGATTAACAACCCTGAGTCTGGGGTCCTACCTCTTGGTCCGGTGGGGGTTGGCTAAGGGGGTCAAAAACTGTGCAGTAAGATGATTGTGAGGCAGCTTATCCTGGTAGGAAATGTATTGACGGTGAACACAGAACTTGAACGTATAGCAGAATTTAGCTCTTCTTACCAATAGAGCAAACTGCATACCTCCCACCTGCACAATTTCAAAGTTGCCTTGACCTAACACCTTCCACCTATCACACACATTAATCACAGCCCCATCTTGCAAATAGGATGCTATTAATCTTGGGTCAATGTCATCTACAGCCTCTAGAGACAAGGTCAAAAGGCCATAGCAAAAATTTTTTTGATGAGCTTAGAGTCTACCAGGGAATGGTTAAGACCATTGATCTAAGGCTAAATTATGAAAGCTGGCTCTGATATATAATCTCTTTATTCTTCGGTCTCCTAATCTATAAGATGAATATGCTTCTTACCCACCCAATGAGATTTGGGGGAGGATAAATCAAATCAATATATCTCAAGTACTTCAAAGACTACAGGAATATGAAATGTTACCTGCTATTTTAAATAGGACCATTGGCAAAAATAAATAAATAAATAAATAAATAAATAAATAAATAAATAAATAGGACCGTTGGCATGCATTCAGTTTGGATTTGTCTCCTAGCTGCTCTTGTAACTTACACAAGCCCCACTAAACAAGTGAGGTAAAATAGTAGTAAAAACCTACAACTGTCGTAACAGCTACCATTTCTGGAAGAGAGAAACGAGATGAAACCGTCATTTGTCAGTACCCGGAGCTCTGTACTATTCACCTGTCTCTGGTCCTGAACATATATTTCATTTTCTAGAAGAGCTCACTAACCTTGAAACATGTGGCTTCCGTGGTTGGTATTATAAGATCATTTCTTTTTGGATGGTAAGATTTTTAATAGGGCAAGTGACTCCAAAGATATTAGCTTGATACCTATTTTCTCTTAGAGTGAAGAGTACAGATACTCCTATTCTCCAGAAATCACAGATGAGGAGTTTATTGGTGGCATCCTAGCCCTGGTAACGCACTAAATAATTCCAATTACCCCACCATTTCCACTTGCTTATACCTGATTCCTGTGCAAATTTATGTTTTACTTGAAGTCTTTTTGTTACATGTAAACAAACCCATTAAAATAGCCTCAACATAAAAAGAGCTTCTCTTAAGGATTTGTGTGGTCCAGATCTAGAATAAGACTGTTGACCAGAACTGACACAGCTCTAGGGGCCAGCTGTTGTATCTGTAACTCTCAGGGTAAATGAGACTCCGTATTTTGATGTCTTTGGTTTCTTTCTGAGTTTCTATTCTAACTTCGGTTTGTCATTTTCTCTACACTGCCTCATGGTTTCTTTCTTTATGCCTCTTTTGACCTTATCAATGGCTACTAATTGCTTACTTTTCTCCGTGCTTTTCAATTAAAACACCAGAGAAAGTGAATTTTGATGGACTAGCCTCCTATATCATAGGTTCTATATAGCTAGTAGTTACCTTTGGTCAATACCAACTCCTGCTCAATCATTTATAGAGAGAAGAGAGGATAGTTCATTGTTTCACACAGGGCTGCCTCTTCCTCAGGGGCTGTGGGCAGGGACATTTTACTTAGAACGTTCTGCACACACAGAAGATGTTATAAATAACATTAAATGATTCCCTAAGAGGATATCAAATCTTATTCCTCAGGGCATGGTACTGCCCATCGCTTTTGAAGGACCATAAAGAAAATTTTTAACAGTGGTGTCAACTCAATAGCTTAAAATCATCTCAAGTGGGAGTATTTTCTCCATGGGAAATCAGCCAACACTACAAATCAGAGCTTCCTATCTCTTCACTGCCCACCAGCCCCACCATCCTACATCTGGTTTACCAGCGCTTTACTGCCTCCAACCTAGTAAGAGTAATTAAATGCTTCTTATTCAGTAATTTCAGGAAGAAAGAATCCTATTGACACGAGATGGCCAGGCGTCCATTCATGAATCTACTACTGTAGTCACAGAGGAGATTAACCACATTGCCCAGCCTCAGACCTGCATGGAACTAGAGTATTGGTTGGCCTTGTTAGAATGGCGAAGACAGAGGGGGATAGAATTGAATAGAGGTTGTTAGAAGAAAGAGTTATGAATAATGAGCATGCAAAAATCACAAGGCAAGACTCTTGGAAAATCTGAGACAGGTTTCAATCCAGAAGACAAAATGGGGCAGGCCAAGCAACTAAGGTCAGAAAAGATTTCAGGACACTGGAGGATTGTGTGGATATTACTGGCAATGCTTTGCTATCCTAAAATAGAATTCCTTATTAAACTTAATCTCACTCATCATAGCTTCTCCAAAGAAAAAAAAACATTCATTATATGTAAGAGAATATAGGAATACGCAAGCTTTCACTCCCTCTTGAGACTTTAGAAGAATGAAACCTTCTATATTTTATGATCAAATTTAGTGTAATTGGGCTATTAATTAAAAGTAGAGCATTCAATGTTGTAATCACTTAGACATTTCTCCAAATGCTCTAAAATTTGGGTGTGTGTGTGTGTGTGTGTGTGTGTGTGTGTGTGTGTTTTCAACTAAGAAAACAACAGCATTCAACGATTATAGCTTTTTCACGTCCACAAAACAAGGCTTGTTGTTTTGACCCAAGTGCTGTGAGCTCACATAACCACACTTCTTGCTAAAGTTAGAGTTAATATCAAAGTAATGAACACTTGCTTATAGGTCTCCTATGAATGCAATCATTAGAAGATCATCTTGACCACAGAAATCACTCCCGCCTATTTCCTGAGGAGTAAAGCCTAAATGCAAGCAATATAGTTTCTTGGCATCTTTTATTTGCCCCAGCTGGTGCTAAACGCTGTGAAGGTTCACAGAAGTTCCAAGGGTTCACATGAGATCCAGCCATTTGACACCACTTACTTTATGTTGTCATGAAGCATCGAAAGCACAGATAAAAGCAGTTGGTTCCCATCTTCCCAGCATCCCCCCTCAAAAAAAAGGCATTTTTGTTTGTATTTCATTCTATATCCCTGGAGTCTTCTTCACCAGAACCAAGAATTTGTTCTGTTAAACTATTGTAGTATCTGGGACATATGGAATCAAAACCACAGAAATCTCCTTGATTACATTCTCTGCATCTGACCCTCAAAAACACCCAAAAAGGGCTTGGATTTTCCCACTCCTCTTTTATTCTATGTCCCAATAAAAACACCAAACATAAAAACAAAGTCACCTTCAGTGATTTTAAGACTAGATAATCACCCAATGCCAATCTTTCCTCTTTTACTATTGATCAAGACTATTTCATAGAAAAAGAGACAAAGATCTCACCATAGTTGTTAGTAAAAACTCACTGACACTAAATAACTAAATAGATTGGGAACAGAGAATTAAAGCTGGACCCACTCCGTCTGTATTGAGAATACTTGACATGAGAATACAGTGACCTTTTTACTATCTCAGTTGCATTGACTTCAGTATGGTTCTTTTCATCCCCATGTAGCAATGAGAAGACCACCTCCCGTGGAGGCTGAGTCTTACAAGAGGTCTCCCTCCCTTGCTAAGATCTGGCTCAAAAGAAAGGTCATGAAAGCTGCAAACTGATCACATTCTAAACCTGTTTGCCCAGGCCCCAGCGGAAGCCTGGATTAATGAGACTGATAAACTCTGACTTACCCTTCAAGACAGTTAGAGAAAAACACCCCATGGTGATCAGCCAAGGCCAATAGGAGAGGCCATCACCAACGTTCAGCTGTCTTAGCTGGCTATTGTTCCGTAGACTTTGGATTCACAATAGGAAAGCATGCAAACCTTCCTTTCTTCCTCCTTCCTTGAGTGAAAAGGGGACTCAAAAGTCAAAATTTCCAGAATAAAATGATAGGGCAAAGGTCACTTATCAGAATTATTGATAACATATTTTTATCCATATCCATTGTGATGACTTTATGCTCAAATGATCTATCTGTGATCTGCCCAAAGCTGTCCATGCCCTAAATTCTAGAATCTACGAATGTGTTATCTGATTGGTCAAGGAGACCTTGCAGATTGTTATGAAGAATCTTGACATGGGGAGATTGTCCAGGATCATGGATGGCCCCAGTCTGTCACATGCAAAGATTTTATGTGTGAAAAAGGGTGGTAGAGAGGTCAGAGACAGAGAAGGAGATGCTGAGATGAAGTGAAGGAAAGAGGGCAGTCTCTAGGAACCACAAAAGGCAACGCAGGCAATCCTCCCAGCCTACAGCCTTCAGAAGGAACACAATCCTGCCAGTGCCAGAACCTGAATTTTGATGTCGTGAGACCCATTTTGGACTTCCGACCTCCAGAATTGTAAGTTCATACATGTGTCTTATTTTAATACACTAAATTTGTTGTAATTTGTTACGGCAGCAACAGGAGACTAACCCATGGCCTAATAACTTCATTATTAAATTACTGTAAAGAATCTGTGGATGATATATATAAATCAGTCTAACGGTTAAAATGAGTACTAACAAATCTTGGTCGACCTACCCCTTACTTTCCAAAGAATTAGGTCTCCTTTAGGCTCAGTGAAAACCCATGACCGAAATATCAAATTATTTCCCACTTACACTCAACACGGCAGTTATCTGCCTTAAAAGTATTTGCAACTTTAACAATTAAAAAAACCTACAGATCTAAGATTAAGCTTACTTTCATAACTTACCTAGTTTATTGTTGGCAATCAATATGCCAGTATTCGAGAATAAAGGACAGGCTATCCAGATCTAACCCTTGATGGATTCTAAGAACTAAAAGTAGTAAAGCCAAATTTAAAAGAGTTAAGTGACTTTTTGAGTTTTGTTTCAAAATTAAGAAAGTTATTTAAAATGTGCATTGGAGTGAACAAAACAACCACCTAAATATGCCTATATTTTTTATTTTAAAATAGTTTACCTAGAATGACATGTTTCATTCTTGCATTAGACTTGGGAAATCTCAATTGATTTAAACATCACCCATCAGAACTCAGAAGTGTTATCACTGTTAATCATCACTCGTTTATACAAAAAAGCAGCTTTGATATTTTTATCAGGAGAGACAATGCTTTTAATTCCCTAGTATTTGTTGAAGAAAAGTTCTAACTTCAGACTACGTCTGTGCATGCAGAGATAACGATAATATTCTTCCCATTGTCAAGGACAAAAGCAAATGTGGGAAGCTCCAGATGGATAGTGAATCTATAAATTTAAACACTTTTGTGGGGGAGTAGGGCGGAAAAAGCATGTTTTTCCTATAAGATTTTTCAGTGAGAAGGGAGTCCTTGTTAACCTGGGAATCGTTATTTAGAAAATTTTAGAATGAGAAACTTTAAGAAAGAAAATAATTTGGCTGTGGCCAGAGTGTTTGGCCTGGTCCCCCTCTGTACCCTGCAGGTGACCCAACAATGTCATACTTCTACAACTGGGCAACCTGACATTTAGGGACTACAGCTGAGGTTCTACATGTCTAAACAATTTAAGTGAAATCTGGCAACGTGCATTTTTTTTTAATGTTTGTTTATTTTGAGAGAGAGAGTTAGAGAGTGAGCAGGGGAGGGATAGAGAGAGACAGAGACAGAGAGACAGAGAGAATCCCAAGTAAGCTCTGCACTGTCAGCATGGAGCCTGATGTGGGACTTGAATCATGATCTGTGAGATCATGACCTAAGCCAAAATCAAGAGTCAGATTCTTAACACACAGAGCCACCCAGGCACCCCAAAATTCATTTTTTAAACCAAGATATATATGCCTAAAATAAAACATTGGTTACTTCTATAAAATTACCATTTTATGTGTTTTCAGATTAAATATATAATATATAAAAAATATACTCAGTTATGATCATAAGAGCTCTGTAATCTGCTTTTCCCCCCGCATGATTATACACCTCAATCCTCACCTAACAACATCAGTTTGCTTCTGAATACCTCATTGCTATATCAAAACACATTCAAACGAGGACACGTTTTCATTATTTTATTGGGGGGAAATATGATCTATTTAATTCCATCCCATTTTTGTCAACGGAAAAATATTTCACTTGAGCAAGTTGTACATGTCATCAGCGACCACTTGGAAGGACACGAATACACTTTTTATAAGAAATGCAAAACAATGAAGGCTTATTTTACTCACCTTAGAAAGAAATAGCCCTATGAAGGGTGGTGGGTGGTCCAGGCAGTCACGAAGGCGTTGCGGTAGAAGACGTCTTCTCTCAATGCCATTTTCTCACCAGATCTTGGTTCCGCTGTCGTCTTGCACTCCCGCTGCTTTTCCGGATAGAGTCAGAGGGCAAAGAAACACCCTGGAAGCAAACCAAGTTGAGAAACAGGAGTGCTTCATAACATGAGGGAGCAGTGCGGATGCTCGATGGCCCCAGAGCCAAACGCCCTTGCTTGATCCAGCGCGTGGGCGAAGGTACCGGTTCATCCAAACACCACCACGGTTCACATCTGTCTCATACCTCGTTCTCACACCACCGTTCTCAGTTCTCAACTGGGTCGGCTAAACTCTCTCTGCCTGAACCAATTACCTTGGAATATTTCTTCTTAGAGCCTATTTATTTTAGCAAGTTTGGGGATAAATTCTTTACTATGCATAAAAAAAAAAAAAGGCAGGGGAGGGGATGGGAATTAACTGGAAAATGGTAAAGCTTTGCAAGCAGTATTTGGAGAAAAACTTATTAACTGAACAGTCTTTATGTGAGATAAGTGTGTTGCGAGTGTAATTAGGCAGAGATATTACCAGAGTTATAGATCAAGGTCTTCTCTCCCCGGAACAATCCAGTTTCGGAAACAAGATTGTATCTCCCATCTATCCACCACAGCCACTGTGAGAAAAATTCGCTGAGTAACACTAGGGTGTTGAAGCAATTAGATAAAAACTTAAAACATTTACATTCATAAACTTAGACCCAATAGTTCCACTTTAGAGAGCTGGTTAAAAATTAGAACTTTATATACATGTATGATTATTGTGTTATTTACAAGGGTAAAAATTTGACTCTGTATGTGTAAACAATAATATTTGTTGCACATGCTGAGATGATGCAGAGCCATTGAAACATGTCTCAAGTAATAGTTAGCATATGAAAATGCATTTGATACATTGCTAAAGTCAAACAAAATCAGACTGCAATATGTTCAAATCAATCTCAGTTTTGTGAAATATCTCCGTAAATGTAGATTTATTATTAGAGACATTTGAACAGAAATAAACCAAATATTAACTCTGGTTTCCCCTGCTGTGAAGTTTTGGGTGATTATATGTTCTTTTTTACTCTTTTCTGTAGTCCTCCATTTTTTTTCCAATAATTAAAAATACTTTAGCGTTTTTAAATGAACAAGGCATTCAGTTGGAAGTAGTTTTTAAGGTAGTCTACTGTAAGAGAAGAAGAGACAAGCTCAAGTAGGAATTACAGTTTGAAGTAATATAGGCTGCAAGTGATCAGCATGCTAAGGAACTGATGGTAAAAGAGAAAGTTTCTGTGGAATTTCAAAGGGAAAATTTAGCCAAATTACTCAATGAAAAGTTAACCAAATGCCCAAAATAAACTTGAAATATATATATAAATATAAATATAAAAATATATATATAGCAATGTATCAAATGCATTTAATATATATATATACATATATATATATTATTTATTTGAGAAAGAGAGAAAGCATGGGCAAGCAGGGTATGGGCAGAGACAGAGAGAGAGAGAGAGAGAGAGAGAGAATCCCAAGCAGGCTTCTCACTGCCAGCACAGAGCACGATGTGGGGCTCGAACCCACAAACCATGAGTCATGACCTGAGTCAAAATTGAGGGTTGGTTCCTTAACTGATTGATCCACTCAGGCACGCTGAACATATATTTTTAATTTGAGAAGGAAATGGATAAATTCTGGTTTTTCTCCCAAACCTTCCACTTTGGTTAGTTGGATAGTTCTAAAATCTCTGAACTTTCTGAGAGTCGTAAGGTCAAAGATTATGTTTTTTTTTTTTATCGCTAAGTTCTCAGAAATAGCCTTTATAGAACCTTGTCTATTTGTGAATTTCGATGTTGGCAGAGACCTGCTGTCTTGTAGTGTTTATGTGGCCGTATTGAGGACGTCGGATGATGGCCAGAGATGTGAGTTAATTTAAGGCGACTGGTTGCTCAGCCTTATTATGCAGTCACTAATAAGTACTTTGTCAGCCTTCTATTATATTTTGTTTTATGAGAGTAAGTAAATATTTATAAAAGTCAGCTACGCCACTAGCTGTACACATAATTTTTAAAATTCAAACCCTTAGAATACACGGATATAAACTGGAAAAGAAAAGTCAACAAATGTACAATTCAGAGATGTTTTTTCTGTTCAACATTAAACATACATTAAAATAGATTTATCATATTTTAAAGTCTATTTCAGATGTTCCGTTCCCAAAATATAATAAAAACTGTGTTGAGACTTCCCACGCCCAAAGTTCATAATTATCTCAAAGAATCTTTTTACTCAGAGGCACCTGGAGGCAAAATTATAAAGTAGGGAAAGTTTGTATTTAGCATTTCCTTCCCTATTATCTTTCACCTTTAGGGATGGATCTATTACCCTAGATCCTGAACCAACCCAACCGCTCACACATAGCCTTCTTGTGTTACCCCTAAACTGGTTTTCCTATTTCATAGGCCTTGGTACTATGCTTTCTTGATAGCCCTGTTTTAAGGGCAAGTAATGATTCTTCCCTACTGAGTTCTAGCCTCTGTCCTCTGTTCGAAGTCAGACTACTCAGATGGCGAAGGGCTGTCACTCACCAGCAACCATGCACAGTCATGATGGGCCACGCATTAGCCGTTACACACGTCACATAGGATTAGAAGCTGCCTGAAATAAATATGCAATCTTAGCTACCTAGACCAGCTTTGAGTGTAGAAATGAAAGATTTCATCCTAGTGGCTCTGGCTGAATAGTCCTGATGGTTTTCCACACAAGTCAAGTGGTGACTATCACCAAAATTTCACGGGAAACAACACTGCTCTGAGTCATTCGACTGAGGTCACTTTCTCCTGCCAAACTGAGCCCCAAATGCTCCAGACATCACAGATGTAAGATCCATTTCCCCCCAGTTCACCAGCAGCCTTGCCGTCCAGGCTTTCCCTCCTGCAGTTAAGGCCAAGCTATCCCGGGGGATCAAGATGTCCTCTGGCCTTGTTGACTTGTATCTTTAAATATATTTGGGGCTTTCCTCTTTTTTGTCTGCGATTTTGTTAGTTTGTTTTTATAATTGGTGTGGTTTATAAAGGAAAACAAAACAAACCCATAAGGGTACTGGAGGCTGTTTTTAAAGAACCAAGACAATTGTATAAACTTATTTTTATTATTATTTTTAATGCTTATTTATTCTTGAGAGAGAGAGAAAGAGAGAGAGACAGAACATGAGCAGGAAAGGGGCAGAGAGAGAGAGGGAGACACAGAATCCGAAGCAAGCTCCAGGCTCTGAGCTGTCAGCACAGAGCCCGACGCGGGGCTCGAACTCACAGACTGTGAGATCATGACCTGAGCCGAAGTCGGCCACTTAACCAACTGAGCCACCCAGGCGCCCCAATGTTTATTTATTTTTGAGAGAGAAAGAGACAGAGTGTGAGCGGGGAGTGACAGAGAGAGAGGGAGACAAAGAATCCGAAGCAGGCTCCAGGCTCTGAGCTGTCAGCACAGAGCCCGACACAGGGCTCGAACCCAAGAACTGTGAGACCTGAGCCGAAGTCAATTGCTTAACCGACTGAGCCACCCAGGTGCACCTAAGATTAATTTTAAATGGGAAATAAGAAGAAGAGAAAAGATGATATATAAAGGTTCTGTATAATTTATGTTGTACAGAGAGACGTTGTAGCCAGCTGAAATGCTGAGAACTTTATATAGGATTTGTTTTGTTGCTTTATCATCTCTGATCCCTTCTACATTTTCTGTTTGGTCCACCTTGTAAATTAATTTCGAGCAATGAAGCATGGATATAGGTAAGTAATGAGAGATCTACACGGAGGAAAAAATGACCTACTTCCCAAATGTATCACCTGGGCTTCTAGATGCCTCCGTGGAAATCTCGATGTCACGTTATAAGGAAACAAAGGAGCCTTGAATTATTACAGAACTGATCTAAGAAATCTTCTCAGTCACTTAAATTTAGACAGTGTGTTAAATGAAGACAAAAATAAAAAAACAAACATCTTGAAATAAATAAGTGCCAACTTCCTAAGAATACCCAAAGATATATTATTGATAAGAAATTAAAAAGTACAATTCCTCTTTTGTTAAAACATTATTATACTCTTTGTTACTGTCCACAGGTATAGCTCGCCTTGTCTCTGGCTCCAAGATGTGTTAGTGGAAGACACTGACATACAGGAAAAACGAGAGATTTTCCCAGTGTCCCCTAGTAAATTAATCAGTGGGGAAAGAAAAAGGGCAAAAGACAGCCCCCCCTCTTTTCAAATCTTTGGTAGATACTCAAACAAACTATAAATTCCAATGTATGGAGTATGCTTATCAGCGTTTTATAAGCCAAAATTTGTATATAAAAAGAAGACTATTCTCTTATTGATGTGCATATGTTTTAACTTTTTGTCTTGAAGTGACAGACCTACGTCCATATTCAATATTTTTTTAAGAAATGCAGAATCCAAATATTTGAGTTCTTCTGGGATCCCTCAACATTTACATTATTTGTAAAGCTTGATTCTAGAGATATTTCCGCCCAACTTCATCTGGTGACATAATCTTATTAGAGAGGATAATAATAAATATACTTTCCTAATAAAATGCCCTTTCAACCCACACGTATAAACACGTCCCTACTAATTTCCTCAAAGTCAAACAGTGGAGAGTCTATATCTCTTAAGATATTGCTTTTGGAACTAAAGGTATCATAAAATAGTAGACGCAGACTTGCCGCTATGGTTCTTATAGTTTACTTGGTGAAAGGACATTTGTGCGCATCCTTGAGAATTTCCATGACCGAACACGCGATTTGTATCTAGCTCTCTCATTTCCTGACATTGTCTAAATCCCCGCTCGAAGAATAAGACACAACTGGCCAGCACAAGTGAAATGCCAAGGAAGCCACATGGAAAATAAAAGCAAAAGTGAAAACTGAAAATAAATCCACTTCTTACAAACACCTGCTGATAGAACACCTCACTGGTCAAATAGAAGAACTGTGAAGCTTCAAGAAGTGAATGTTCTGTACAAAATACGGAGGCAGAGTTTGAGCCCTGGCTCTGGCGTATCTTGTCTGATTTTTTTAAAAGCCATTTAATCTCTACCATTACCTCACAACGGGGTTGATAGTGACATTGGCACAGGATAATTCTTTTTTGGGTCTGCCTAAATATTTGCTAGAGGTTTGCCATCCTTTGTCCAAGTATCAAAGGCCAGCACTACCTCCTTTTTTTTTTTTTCAAAGAAATTTAAGTATTTATTTACTTATTTTTGAGAAAGACAGAGAGAGAGAGAGAGAGAGAGAGAGAGAGAGAGGGAGTACAGAAGGGCAGAGAGAGAAGGAAAGAAGGAGAAAGAGAATCCCAAACAGGCTCCTCACTGTCAGGGCAAAGCCCAGTTTGGGGCTTGAACTCAGGAACCACAAGGTCATGAACTGAGCCAAAACCAAGATTTGGACACTTAACCGACTGAGCAACCCAGGCGCCCCCCCCCCAAATTTTTAAGTGTTTCTTTAAATTCCAGCAAGTTAACACATAGTGTTATAGGAGTTGCAAGTACAGAATTTAGTGGTTCAACACTTCCATACATCACCCAGCGCTCATCACGACAAGTACCCTTCTTGATCCCCATCACTGTTCCCCCCATCCCTCACCCACCTTCCCTCTGGTAACCATCAGTTTGTTCTCTGTAGTTGTCTCTTTCTTGGTTTGTTTCTCTCTCTCTCTCTCTCTCTCTCTCTCTTTCTACCCATTTGCTCATTTGTTTTATACCTTAAATTCCACGTATGAGTGAAAATCATATGGTTTTTGTCTTTCTCCGACTATTTCACTGAGGAGAACACTCTCTGGCTCCATCCATGCTATTGCAAATGGCAAGATTGCATTCTTTTTGATGGCTGAGTAATATTCCACTGTGTATATACATCCCATTGTAGCCGCATAGTGAAGAAAAAGTTCTCACTTAGACTGAGCAGACATGCAGAGGGCCTCTGCCAGCCAAGCAGCAGCAGCAAACTACACCCGCTCTTTCGTTCATGTTCGCCAGGTATGGATAATCAGAGTGTTAAAGCATGCAGGGAAAACACAAAGAGCCTCCAGACAGAGACTAAACACACGTGTGGCGTCTACATGAAAGCCTGAGGGGAAGACATGCAGTTTCAAGGACTGCTAGGCAGTTACAGTGGGTCTATTCCTCAGCTCGCTCCCGGGAGACCATGGGCTCTGTTCCCATAGTGCTATCGCGCTCGACAGCCTTGAGACCAGAACATCCCTGACGTCTCAGCAACTACCCCGTTCGCTTTCCCAGGGCTTACAGTACACTCTTTAGAGATAACTCCACGCCACGTCTTCTGTATCCATTCATCAGTCCATGAGCACGTGGGCTTTTTCCATAATTCAGCTATTGTGGACAATGTTGCTATAAATATCAGGGTGCATGTATCCCTTCGAATTAAGTGTTCTTGGATTTCTTGAATAAATACCTAGTAGTGCAATTGCTGGATCGTAGGGTAGTTCTATTTTCGACTTTTTGAGGAGCCTCCATGCTGTTTTCCCCAGTGGATTCACCAGGGTGTAGTCCCACCAACAAGCACCGTCTTCCGTTCACCCTGACAGTAACCCCCTCTCCTAAACTCTCACATTTTTCAGTACATTGGGTTGAAGCTACCAATGGATAACTAATATCACCCTTGTGAGAACCTCTTTTTTTTTCTTTACCGTCATGTATCTTTTCTTACCTTGTTTGTAAATGAGATTTTTGCTTCACAAATTAATTGACTTCTTTCTAGTGTGTGTTTCTCAAATTCTCTACAGCTGCCTGAACAGAGTAAAATTGTAAAGATAACATTTTTTTTTTTGCGGTGGTGTCAACATTTCATGTTTTTATTTTTCTTGTCTCACAAATAGGACCATTATGGGTAAGACATATTTTGGTTGGTATTGGAGAAGGAGACAATAGGCAACAAAGTATACAATGAGATAAGAAAATAATACAACATTCTCTGCAATATTCATTTCTCAAAATCTCGCTTACCTTTCAAAGCCAAATACAAATGTCATCTGAGATATTTCATTTCATCCTCTGCCCTGTCCCCTTCTTTAGTGAAAGTCTGTTATGTACATGCCATGAATTGGAAGTAACGACAAATTCATTGCCTCACCCAGCAACTGGGCCCAACAAAACGAGGTGAATTTTAATAAAAACATAGCACAGGAGGTTGTGTTACACACACCTACCTATGATAAAGTTTAATTTATAAATTGCTCCCAGCAAGAGATGAATGACAATAGCTAGTCATAAAATAGAACAACTGTAGCCTTAGAGTGTAATAACAGTGACTGTGGTCTCTCTCTCCCTCCTTCAAAATGCTGTACTCTACTCTCCCTTCTTTCTGTGACATTGTGAGATAAAATGTCCACACGATGAGAAGTGAAGTGAGGGACTCAGCTGTCATGACCTAGTGTCAGGCTACCATTGACCTTCTGACCTTACCTCAGAAGGATGGTCACTTGCTTCCAGACTGTGGTGTGGTTGACTGTGGGGAAGTGGAATTGCAGAACAAAACAGCAGATAGGGGACTACTATTCCCAAGATTTCAGGAAAAGGCTCTTCTTTCTTCAAAAGAAAGGTCAGAAGGTCAAGGGGTGCCTGGGTGGCAAAGTCAACTGAGTGGCTGATTTCATTTCAGGTCATGGTAGTGCAGAGAGTGGAGCCTGCTTGAGATTCTCTCTCTCTCTTTCTCTCTCTCCCTCTCTATCTCGAGTACGTGCTTTCTGTAAAAGAAAAAAAATAGAAATCAGAAGGTAGTTTCAATCCTCCTTTTATCTGTTTCAAAGGATACCGCTGAGCCCTTGTCTTGGTGTCCTGTGGGCTTCTTTCTCTGCCTCAAGCTCTTCACGTACCCGTGACACTCAGAAAGGAGGGACGTTAAAAACAAAATCTAGAGTAAACTAAAGTTGATCTTGAATAGCTGCCTTTGACCTCCCAATTTCTCTCTCTCTCTCTTTCTCTCTGTCACTGTCTGTCTCCGTAGGTTTTCTGATTTTATATCCACTTTCTTTTGTGAAACTTAATTGAGTCATATTGAAAGACATTCTCATCCATTTTGTGATTGAGCTCCATTTTTTTTTACATGGAAAGTGGGTTGGTTTGAATATCAAAAGGTAGGTGACCTTTACCCAATGATGGGATTGTAGGAGAGATTTATGATCCCCCAAAGCTTCTTGTCGACACAGATAGCAAAGCCCAGCATGTCCAGGCTCTGCCAGTGCCTAATTTCCTTCTGCCACATTGTTTTGCTGCAATGTTCAGTCATTGTCTTCTTCAGTATGTTTTCATTGACAGGAGCATTTACAAATGAAATCCTAACTAAAGGTGAAGGAAAACGATTTTCTCCTTCAAGGTCTGAATTTAGGAACCTGTCTTTTCTCATAACAGCTGATGACATCTCTGTTGTCTAGGAACAGAAGCGAGAATCCATCTGTTGGCAGGCAGACAAAAAAGAATATATACAAGGTAGTGTATATTTACAGGGTTGGTGTTTGTTTGTTTGTTTGTTTGTTTTGATTTGTTTTTCCAAACACCAGAGACAGGAAGTACGTGAGTTAAACTGGTAACGCTAAATGTCTAGGTGCATGTTCTTTTATTTTGCATAATAACGAAAACCTGGTGTTTAAAATGAACTTAGAGATCACTGAATAATGACTTTTCTCCCCCCCTCAAACCATTAAAAAAAAAATACACGCTGTCAAGTGTGGTGATATGTCAGAAAAATTAAACTAGGTATCCAGGGTACTTTAAAATGATCACTGGGACCCCTGAGTGGCTCAGTCCGTTAAGCGGCGGATTGGGCTCAGGTCAGGATCTCATGGGTCATGAGTTTGAGCCCCATGTCAGGCTCTGTGCTGACAGCTTGTAGCCCGGAGCCTGCTTTGGATTCTGTGCCTCCCTCTCTCTCTCTGCCCCTCCTCCACTCATGTTCTGTCTCTCTCCCTCTCTCAAAAATAAATAAACATTAAAAATAAAATAAAACAAAATAACATAAAATAAAATAAAATAAAATAAAATAAAATAAAATAAAAATCACTGCCATTTAACAGATAATCATTTAGATCCTCCAATGCAGAAAGAAACACATACTGAGATACGTCCATTAATTTGGAATCCTAGGATATTCCTTTTTGTATTTTAGGTGCTTTTAAAATGATTAATTTTGTCTTCAGAGAAAACCATGGATATACAAGCCCCCCAAAATCTAGCTGAATCAGCTGAATAAGCTGTCTGGCCCCCGTGTATTACAATTCCATCATTACCTAAAAAATTGGCTCATGAGAATGGCCTGGCTTGGATCATTTTAATGATGTGTTACAAAATATATCGGAGCCGCCATAAACAAGTCCCCCTTTGTTTAAAAGAAAGAAAAAAAGAGAAAAAACACAAGAACAAGTAAAACACTTCCTGTTCCAAAGGGATTACTCTTAAATACAATTCCTCTACTTCTGACAACATTCCTCTTTAGCCACCATGCCAGGAGCCCCACGCCGCCAGGGCGAGGCCCACACACATGTCTATCTCCTCACACATGCTATGGACTTCACTGTGTGTCCAAAACTCTATGATTCTTCAAAACTATTGTTATTTCTATTTTAAGACCGAAAAAAACACCAACGGGCTGGAGACTTACAATGACGGAAAACTTTGCCTGGTCAGGTCTGGTGTAGTGACGAAGACAGTGGATTCCTGGTTGTTTCGCTTACCACCTCCTTCAAGGAAAATATTCGTCACATAGATTTGGTGGGATTCATGTAAAGGAATGTCTGTTCGGGCACGTAGCGGGTCCTCTACAACTGGGGTTGGTTGAATCGGACTCAAATCTAATCCGTTGTTCCTTGCGAGAATCAAACCAATATTCTAGAATATATCTCATTTGAACCAAATCAACATGTGAACCAAAACCCAAACAAAATATTAGAAAATATAGACATACAAAGAGACAGCTATATCATCTAAAAAAGAAAAAAACAGGGACTGAAACAAAGAGGTCAACTTAAATTCAGAGGAGGAAGACTGTCAAAATGACTCAAATGAATGTTTGGGGACTTTGAATATGCACCTTCTTTTGTAATATGCTCTAGCACAATGATGTGATTGGTCTTGAACTTGGTTTCTCTGGCTCAAAGAGTCCGCTTGAGTAAAGTACACCAGTAAAGTTCCACTCTATTTTTCTCTTCCTTTTTTTTTTTTAGTTTTTTTAGTGTTTTTATTTATTTTTGAGAGAGACAGACAGACAGAGTACGAGTGGGAGAGCAGGGGAGGGACAGAGAAAGAGGGAGACACAGAATCCGTAGCAGGCTCCAGGCTCTGAGCCGTCAGCACAGAGCCCGACGCAGGGCTTGAACTCGTGAACTGCAAGATCATGACCTGAGCCGAAGTTGGACGCTTAACCAACTGAGCCACGCAGGTGCCCCTATTTTTCTCTTTCTATCCTCCACTTTACCTTAATAATGAGACAGGTGGCACGGGAGTCAGTAGACAGAGAAAGGTGCATGGTATCACTTGCGAAGGGCTTTGAACTTCTACTACATTGAAGGTAAGTATAGCTGCTAATTCACAGAGAAGAGCCAAAGTGTGGTTCTACTGCTGATAGGTTTGCATCTCACCCTGCTTTATGTAAATGAGAGAAAAAGGCACATGCTACCTTTCCAGTTTAGAGTCACTGAAGCTTCTGTTGGATCCCACATTTGCTGAATATTTTGATTAGATCCGAACTTCAAAATGAGAAACATATAACCACATACAGTTATATATAACATGACGTACATAATGGAATATTATTCAACCAAGAAAAAGAGGGAAATCCTGACATTTGCACCAACATGGATGGACCTCAAAGGCATTATCCTAAGTGAAATAAGTCAGATGGAAAAAGACAAATACTGTATAATCTCACTTATATGTGGAATGTAAAAGAAAACAAAGCTCATAGATACAGCGAATAGATTTCTGATTGCCATGGGGGCGGGACGTACAAGAAACGGGTGACCAAATGATCAAAAGGTATAGATTTCAAATTTTGTTTTGATTTTTAATCTTTTTAATGTTATTTATTTTTGAGAGAGAGAGACAGAGACAGAGGGGAAGTAGGGGATGGGCAGAGAGACAGAGAGAGAGAGAGATTGAGAAGCAGGCTCCAGTCTCTGAGCTGTCAGCACAGAGCCCAACGTGGGGTTCAAACTCATGAACTGTGAGATCATTCCCTGTGCTGAAGTCGGAGACAACCAAGTGAGTCACCCAGGTGCCCCTTTAATTTTCAAACTATAGTCGCCACTCTGTGTATTATGTTTTCCTCAAGTTCTGCTAAATAGAGTAGCCAGAACCAGTTAGTGGACTTAGAGTTCCAATATCTTCTCCTAGGCTGATTGTTGACACACTGTCTTATGAGACCATGTCCCCCAGGGGCGCCTGGGTGGCTCCGTCGGTTAAGCATTTGACTTTGGGTCCAATCAATGTCTCATGGTTCATGAGTTCGAGCCCCACATTGGGTTGTCTGTTGTCAGCACAGGGTCTGCTCTAGATCTTCTGTCTCCCTCTCTCTCTGCCCCTCCGTTATTGATGTTATCGTCCTCTATCCTTCGTCCTTATTCATTGTCATTTGACGACTTCCGGGTTTATTCTGCAAATTCATTATAGACCTTGGCCCCTAGTTCATGGTTTAATATTCCCCAGGTATTGACATCATCCATCACACCCTTCTTCCCACAGCCTACACATTAGCCCACGTTTTTAGGTGTTGCTACCACTTCCCACTGATTTTATGCAATTTTCCAAACCCTTCACAGACCGCGGGGAGAACGTAGTTGAATAAATTTTGACATATTCTAGGTAATTTGTGTTTAGAGCGGGATTTTCTTTAATAACCAATATCTTCATCTTTTTATTCTTTCAAGCAAGCTAGAGAACATACATGAATAAAGTCAGTTATGAATCTGTTACTTACTTTATAGACATACATTAAGAGGGAGTCATAAAGAGAGACAAGTGAGTAACAAAGTTGAAAGGAAAGAAAGGAAGAAAACCTTCTTCGAGAAACAGATGAAGTTGCTGAAGTTCTGTGACCTGGCAGAGCCTGGTCCTGAACCACTCAGAATTTGAATGCAAACTGAAAAGATAAATGAAAAGAAAGGAAAATAACAAAACACCTTCCTGTTGGCTGGTCTCGCGGCAGTATGCAAAGGGTGAATTAGGCAAAGGGGGGTTTATGCAACCACGAAAGGCTGTTCGTGAAATAAATGAGAGCCTAAGAAATACTTACCCATTTCAGGTTGATAGTACATAGATCCCTTTTCTTATATCCATACCAGCTTAATTCTGAGCTTCCTTTTCAAGGTCAGTATGAACTTACCAGTGACACCAAAGAATGGAAGGGAACCCATTCACACATGCACAAGGTAACTGTACTCTCCTTGGGGTTGGATGTATAGTATTTTATGGATAACTGAACTATTATAAATTGTTTCTAAATATTATTATGCGTCATGAGTATTTTTTCACAAAAATAACGGATGAAATAAAGATACTCCTTTGTAAGCTCTGCTGCACCTAGGCAAGGAACTTTCCTTCTGGAAATGACAGCTAAATCACAAACCATGTGTCTTTTAGAAGAACTATAATTTGTTCAAGGTTGGGGGAACGTTTCATTTTCTGAGACTATCCCAGACACTGAGAACACAGCAGTAGCAGGAGTAATAACAGATCCCTGAGTTTATTTGATTCGTGGAGGAAGAAAATACCATTAATCTTTTCTATTCTTTCTTAAAAAATATTTATGTCAAAGCACTATTAAAAAGATTACAAATATGCACTCATAGTCATATCAATATTAATGCCCTTTCATGTCACGTTTATATAAAATAACTACCCACCAAATGGGAATCAGCATTTCTCACGGCGGGGGGGGCTGGCACTATTGACATACCATTGAGCAGGACAGCCTGGCACAATGCAGTAAATTCAGCATAGTTGGCTCTGTCCCCTCAATGTCAGAAGCATCCTTGTCCCCAATAAGTAGGAAAACCAAGTATACCCCCTAATACACACACACACACACACACACACACACACACACACACATCAGCAAACATTTCCTGGGTGGACGGTACTACTCTGGTTGAAAGGTACAGGTATAAAATTTAAATTTTTTTTAATGTTTATTTATTTTTGAGACAGAGAGAGACAGAGCACAAGTGGGGGAGGGGCAGAGAGACAGGGAGACACAGAATCCGAGGCAGGCTCCAGGCTCTGAGCTGTCAGCACAGAGCCCGACGCGGGATTCGAACTCACGGACCGTGAGATCGTGACCTGAGCCAAAGTCGGATGCTCAACCGACTGAGCCACCCAGGCGCCCCAGGTATAAAATTTTAAAAAGCGTATTTTCTTAAAATAAGAAAGATAGTTCTCAAGAAGAGCGCTTATATTTTTCTGTTTTTAATTTTATCTACTCTTCCCGATCTCAAACAAGCTACCGAAGCTAGAAAAATCCCTTCCAATCAACCACGTTACCAGAACTGCAAATTTTGTAAAGTAGCTAGCACAGAATAGGTGCTCGGCAACACGGCATTTCTTTGCTCACGCACCTTTTTCCAAGAGGAGGAAACAAAGCTAGGAAACATTTCGTGCTGAAACATTTGCATTATGACTTTACTGCTCGTTTGGAAAGGGTAAGTCATTTTCTTACCCATCTGCTTATCAGAAGCGGGCTGTCCACTCTTGTTTCATCGCTTCGATGGACAAGGTATAATTTGTTTCATATTGTTAATGTAGAGCCGGTCTTTTCTCGCCAGGCTGCAGGCAAATTTGGATGGCAGGAGTTATCAGCCTTTAAAGGAAGCTGTGTACAACAAGGCACTGGAACTTTGCTGACTGATAGAGATTGGTATTTTATTTTTGGGAAGTAGCCTAGAGCTGTGATGGCTCTGGGTTTTTGACAGCCGTCATGTGCCACTATTTCAGAAGAAAATTTCACTTTAAAAAGTCATGGAGCCTGAGGGTTTGGAATCATACTTAAATTTTTAATAAGTTGTCAAAAAGTACTTTGCAGCAGGTTCCTTTGTGACTGGACCAAACTCTGCAAATTAATATGTAAACTGTCACAACCCCATTTATAGCTTGTTGTGTAAAAATACTTAAAGGGCCAGTTAGCAGGTTTATACCAAGAGAAGTAGCCGGTCCTAGCTGTTTATTCTGTTTGTGTTAGACAAGACCTAGTCCCCTGGGCACACTTCGGTCTGGAACTAAACTGATATCGGCTGTATTTTGGTTGTTTTCGATTTGACCGTTGACGTTCTCAGAATAGACCCTGCCATGAAGCTGGTAATTCTTCATGGGTCACTGAGAAGTCTACTTAAAACCCAGAGACAGAGACCGAGACAGAGAGAGGGAATCCCTCAGTTGAGGCATAGATGGTGATGTCGCTCAGTGACTCTGTCATCTGCGAGGCAGGTCTCAGAACTGATTATCTGATCACTGTCATCTGACCAAATGTATGCACAATTAAATGTATTGATTATTCGTTCAGTTGACTCAAACATTATTATTGACCAGGGAAGCAGGTGGCTCTGGGGTAGAATGAAGGATCATGGGTGGTTGGATTAGGTCTCAGAGAAATGTTGTTGTTGTTGTTTTTTTTAACGTTTATATTTACTTTTGAGAGACAGAGAAAGAGCGTGAGCAGGGGAAGGGCAGAGAGAGAGGGAGACACAGAATCAGAAGCAGGCTTCAGGCTCCGAGCCATCAGCACAGAGCCCGATGCGGGGCTCGAACTCACAGACCGTGAGATCATAACCTGAGCCGAAGATGGCCGCTTAACCAACTGAGCCACGCTGGCACCCCTCGGAGAAATGTTTAAGGTCATCACGGAATCTTCAAAGACTCATTGTGTTACGTGAAAGAAGTAAACATTTTTTAAACAGAGTGCTTATTTTAAAGTCTACATCTTCTTCTTAGAAACCATGTAACTATGTCTTAGAGTTTTATTCCCTTGAGTTATCAGTCCCTTCAAGTAAAAGATTCCAACACCAGTGATGATGGAGAAGCTAAAGATAACAGTAATCATATCTGCCATATTCCACTGTCATGGGGATTAAGACAATATGTAAGAAACAAGTTCCACAATGATTTCTGTATCAGATACCTGTTATTTCTTTTCTTGTCTACTCATAGTTGGGACCCAGGGCCAACAGACTGGCTCCTGTAAACCTCCAGAACTTATGTAGGTTATTCAGGCTGACAAATCCACAGGCAAAATCCCCATGACGTGGTACTTCACTGTTGTATACCAGAGTGAGTTAGTATACAGCTTGCCAGAAAACAGAAAGTAGACGTGAAAGTCCTCAGTTTTCTGACTAGCACGTGTTTAAAAGTTTATCCACGGGGCGCCTGGGTGGCTCAGTCGGTTGAGCGTCCGACTTTGGCTCAGGTCACGAGCTTGCGGTCCGTGAGTTCGAGCCCTGCCGTCGGGCTCTGTGCTGACAGCTCAGAGCCTGAAGCCTACTTCGGATTCTGTGTCTCCCTCTCTCTCCGCCCCTCCCCCACTCATGCTCTGTCTCTTTCTGTCTCAAAAAATGAATAAACGTTAAAAAAATTAAAAAAAAAAGTTTATCCAAGGTGCAGAACGAATTTTGTAGTTGCAGTGTCGGAATGGCCAGTGCCTCTGTAAAACACACATCTGAGGAGCCCTGCAGAGTCTGATCTAAGATGCTCTGGAGAAGCACAACAAAATGTCCGCTGTCCTTCAAGGAGCGGTTAAACGTAGCGAGGTGAAGTACAGAATAAGGTCCTTCTAAGGGATCGTGAATGATCCCAGCCCTCAACTGGCAAACATTTATGACCTATTTCAGGGACAAAGTTGTCAGAGCAGAAGGTTCTAAAGTATTCCCATGAGAGAAAAATTGAGAGATTGTTTGGAGGTGGTGTTTGGAAAGTCTTGAATGCCCAGTAACCTCCAGATCTTCAGAGTGTTTGATCATTCCAGTTAGGGGGAGAATGGAACTTCCAGAAGACCCCACAAGGCAGAGAAAGCAGAGATACAAGCTCAAGAAATATCGTGCACTACGAGTAGTGTGTGTGATTTCTTTGAAAACACAACCCAAAGTGGTGAAGAGTAGCTAACAAAATAGAATTGACGAAATGTTGATACTTTTGAAATTGGGTTCCAGCTACACAAGGGTTTGTTACTTTTATCTCTACTTTTGTGTCTGTTGAAAATTTTGGGGCACCTCGGTGGCTCAATCGGTTGAGCGTCCGACTTCGGCTCAGGTCATGATCTCACAGTTTGTGGGTTCGAGCCCCGCATCGGGCTCTGTGCTGACAGAGCCTGCTTCGGATTCTGTGTCTCCCTCTCTTTCTGCCCCTCCCCGCTCATGCTCTGTCTCTCCCTCTCTCAAAAAAAAATATTTTTTCAGAATAAAATAAAAATAAATACATACTAGCATTCTTAAAATGCTACTTTGGATAGCCAGTAAAGGCAAGCGATAGTCTGTCCAGGAATATGTATGTGTTCAAAAATATTTGTGTACATTTTCAGAGATTCGTGGCTCCCTCTTCTCCCTTTCCCTCACCTTGAAGTTCATCCATGTGCCTCCTGGGTTCAACAGATTCCCTGTTTACATCCAGAAAATGTCTCCACTTGAGACTTCTGGCGACTGCAGGACTTCGATCAGTGAAATTCAGGGCTCTCATTCCTCAGAGCTTGCTTTAGCTCAGATCACTTTTAATTACCACTCCTCCTACGCGCCTTCTGGTCTATGTCACACGGAACTTTCTCAAGGGTGGCAGTGCTTCTCTTGTCTGTGTTCTATTTAAAGAAAGACAGGGAGCCAAGGTCAATTTAAAGGAAAAAAGTGGTCTATGGTCCCGTGCTGCATGGCCACAGAACTGTTTACGATAGCAGAGGCATTTTCTAAACTCCAGCAAGAGGAATTTAGTACATCACTCAACAGCCGAGTGGCATTACACATATCTGAACTGACGATTATTTCATAAAATGGAAGCTGTGTTAGTAAAAACGAGGAAAGGGAAGGAAAGCACCCTGTTGGTTAAAAACTGGGATCGTGGAGTGACACAAAGACCAAAACTCGCCTCCAGAAATTTCTTATCTTTGAGACTCCAAGAAAATCACTCACTTCTGTGAGCTTTAGTTTTTTTCTCTTCTGTAAACTGTGTAATATATAACTCGCGGTTGTTGAGAAGATGAAAGAGAGAGAGTATTGATGATCTCTCCAATTAATAGTGGCTGTGGGCTGGAGTTTCAAACAGGGCTTGACCAGGTTTCTGTATAGGACTCAAGACTTCATTATTTTATCTGAATAAAGCCTCGAGCACATGAAGAATGTGGCATCCGTCATCTCTGATGGGTTTCTATAACATCGTCTTCTCTGAAGTCGCTTCCTTCTCTTTAGGATCGCTCTTTCTCTCCTGTTTTTTTCTTGTCTCCAAATACCCTGGTTGACCTCCAGTCCGCCTCCAGTCTTCTTACTCTATAAATGAATCCCCAGGATTCCATGTAGTTTCACTGTTTTAATTACTACCCATACACTGATGCTTCCGAGTTAAAAAAATATATGTATCTTTATCCTTGCGCTTCAGACTTTGAAGTGCAAATGCCGGGAAGTCAAAATTTCTGGAATTGAGCTCCTATTCTCTGTCTCCTTCTAGCCTGCAACACTTATCACTCTGGGCCCAGTTATCACAGCTCAGGTCATCACTAACCAGCTTGTGACCTTCTCTCCCTCATCATCCAAGTTCAAGCAGCTCTCGTTGAATTCTCCACTCAATTATTATTTTTGTATTCTCTCCTCTCCTCTCCCTGCCTGTTGCTCCTCCCCCAGTTCAGAATGTCACTGTTTCTCCCCCTAGTCTTCTGAAATAACCTGCTTGCTGGTTTCCCTAACCCCATTGTCTTCTCCTTTCCTGAGGCCGACATCTCTCCGCATGTGGTTAATCCAAAATGTAAGGCTAGTCTTGAATCCCCTTACCTAAAAGTCAGTTTGGCATCCAGGGGTCACTGTGATGGGACTGTCTTCCATCACCAGCTCCTCCCCGAGTCATATTTTATGTCTGGGCAAACCAGCAAGCAAAACGTACGGGGTTCTCTCACTCGGGGAGATTTTATACCTTCTTGCCTTTGATCTTCCTATTCCGAGTAGGTGAAGTATTCGCTTTCACTTGTGTTTTCATGTGGTAACTCATCCTCATTCCGTAAGATTAGTTCTTCCCTAACTTTGTCTCACAAATTTCTTTCTCTGGCTGGAATAGATGTATGGCTCTCGGCTTTATTGCCTGGGAGACCTCTATCATGACTATTTTTTTTTAAGATTTTATTTTTAAGTAATCTGTACACCCAACGTGGGGCTTGAACTTACAACCCTGAGGTCGAGAGTTGCATACTCCACCTACTGAACCAGCCAGGCTCGCCTATCGAGACTCTTGAATTATTTCTGCCATCCAGTTAGTCATACGCTCCTCAATGCGAGGATTTCATTTTATTTTCATTCCGAATTCCTCATATGTGACACATGTTAAAAACTTACGGACTGCCTATTGTACAAAATTAAACTAACCATGGTCCCTATAGTCATAGAATATTCTAGGAATGCAGTAACAGGTGAAAATTCTAGGAAAATATGAAGGACTGTAGTCCCCCCCCCTTATTTATGGGGCATACATTTCCGAGACCCTCAGTGGATGCCAGAAACCATGGATTTTATCAACCATTATATATTCTGTGTTTCTGCCTATAGATACATACCTAAGTTGAAATTTAATTTATAAATTAGTCCCAGTAAGAGATTAACAATGAAAATTGATAATAAAATAGAACAATTACACATGATACGCTGTAAATAAAGTTACGTGAAAGTGGTCTCTCTCTCAAAATACCTTCTTGACCTGTGCTCACCCTTCATGCAATGACGCGAGTTGATAAAATAGCTGCACGGTGAGACGCAGTGAGGGGGATGACGTAGGCATGTGATGTAGCGTTAGGCTACCATTGACCTTCAGATGACATGTCAGAGGGAGGATCATCTGCTATTATTACAGTTGACGGCAGGTGACTGAAACCACAGAACACAGGACTGCGGATAAGGGGGGATACAGTAGTAAGAATTTTCTAAATCTAGCAAATACTTTCATCTGCACTATTCAGGTACGTTCTTACTGTAAGGTCAATGATTTCCCCTGAAGGAATTGTATTCCTTTAGCAGCATGAGAAAGCTGAAGGCAGAGTAGTGGCAAGGGGTTGAGGCCAGAGGCCTTCTGGTCCCCAGATGTTTCCCTCACGTAATCTGAAACGAGACCCTTCGTAAGCTTTGGAGGTTCTACCAATGAAAGACCAGTTTGGGCTCAGAGAGAGAGTCCATCATTAATTCAACTGGGTCTTCTGGAAACTAGAATATTTTTTTCATATTAAAGACTTGAGATAATATTGGTTAAGGAAAGAATTTTGAATGTGGGTAACAGAGAAAACGAAGGCGAATATTTTCTTTTAAATGTTGGGCAGTGGAGAATAGGGACAGATCTAAGCGGAGTGACAAAATGGGCGGGGATTTAAATAGCGTGGTGGCTCTTTATGGGGTTCCCCTCGCAGGGCGGTTACAACAATCGTACACTACGTCACCTACGCTGTAGACAATTCCCGTTGCGGTCTCTATAAATTGAGTTACCGGGGTGGTTGTAGCCGGTGGCTCCCGCTGGGCCTGAGGGAGGAAAGAGAAGAGCCGCTAAGGCAACGTGGAGCTACGGGGAATGAAACTCCCAACAATATCCGGAGACCGTGCGCGCGTCCGCCCCACTGCCTGCAGGCTTCTTTCTAATAGGCCAAGGCACACACTACAGAATAGCAAAATCAATTTCCAAAGTAATGAAATCTCTCAAATTCAGTGTCTAGGCACAGAACTATAAAAAAAATAAGCTGTCAGGAAATCTTTATCAAATGGACATTGTGCATACAAGCATTTCCCCCCACCCTCGATGGATGGAAACTCCTGAGAACAGAAGTTTCTCCATGCTGAGAATTCTCTTACTGCTCTCATATAAAACGGGGCCGATGTGTTGGCCCCTCACTGAGAAGACTGAGTCTTAACAGGAAAACAGACCCATATTTTGAGTATATTCTGACTGTTATGGTAAACTTCCCCAATCAAAACCACACACACACACACACACACACACACTGGGTATGACAACATATCCTATTTTTCTGGTTTGTGAAGCTATTTACAAGTATAGAAAATAGGAACAGCCATTCGAAACTGGAACCATCACAGAAAACCTGGAATCTATTGTCGCTTATGTTTTTTATACTGAAAAACTCTCATGACCTATCTACTAAATATGTTATATGTTTTGGGGCACGTGGGTGGCTCAGTCCATTAAGTGTCCGACTTCAGCTCAGGTGATGACCTCACGGTCTGTGGGCTCGAGCCCCGCATCGGGCTCGGTGCTGACAGCTCAGTGCCTGGAGTCTGCTTCGGATTCTCTGTCTCCCTCTCTCTCTGCCCCTCGCCCCACTCATGTTCTGTCTCTCAAAAATTAAAAATAAAATATTAAAAAATATTATACATAAATAAATAATAAAACGTGTTATGTTTTATTGGTCCTTTCAGTATAATGCAGTATATCTTTAGAAAGTAAAATTCCTCAAACTGCAAGGTACTGAGTGGATTTGTATCTTGAAATTTAGAAACCAGTTTCAGTGATTAAATGAGAAGGATGCACAGTAACCTTATGTCACAGTGATCTTTAGCTCTTGGACATAGAAAAGCTTGTGATCAGAAAGGGATCTCTGAAGACAACGGAGGGCTTCAAGCTAGCCCTCATATAAAACCATTTTTATCCCTACTTTTTATATTCTTTGAGCCAAAAATATGGCTAACCTGATGTTGAGAAGACAGAAAATTTCTGCCCCCTACGGAACTAGCCTAGATAATTCATGGATTTTTCTGAAGAAGTTTATCAGTGACTATGGCATCCATGAAAGCAAAAAGGATTCTCTCCTTAGTATTGAAATAACATTGAAATGAAGAGTTTTGGAGTCCTCCACTCCTTCTCTGGAACGATCCCCAGGAGTTTGGTCAAGGAGTGTGATAATAGGAAATAACCAGTTTCAGCACAATTTAAGATGGAGAGAAACAGACTTCTTTATTCACCTGAAAACTGAAATTTACCAAAATAAACTTAGGGGGAAAAATGTTCAATAATAAGAAATAAGAGAGGGCGTAGCTAGAAGAAATGAATTTGGAAAGCTGCTCATATTTTTGGAAAGTCAACATTTCCAGCGTGTGTTTGGTTCTACAGTTAGCTGAAATAAGGTAAACATTTTTGGAAAGAGAGAGCAGGAATGTTCTGCCCTTCTTTAAGGCAAAGTAAAACTGCTTAAGGAACAATTTCATCAGTGTATTACTTCCTAACCAATACAGTCCTTGCAAAAGAAGTTACCCATCAAAATGTTGCATTAAGGGCGGATCCAGATGGCTAATGGTCTATGGAGGTACATACTTCGTGACCTGGAGTAATTTAAGTTAATCTTATATGACTGACAGGGGTCGACTCTCACCTGACTCATGCCTAAGGAATAAAAAGCAGAAATTAAAAATTAAAGTTTCTAACTTGCTATATTATATCAGTTCATTTTCCAAAATATTTTAAATACTGGCTTTTCAAAAAATTGAAGAGGAAAATCCAAGTATATAATTTTTCAGTTCTACATTTTCTGTGATTTTACGGATCATTGTTGCAGAGTTCATTAATTCCGGTGGGAATATATATTCCTAAATATATATTTAAAGGGGACACACAGTTGACACATATTTGTGACAGACACAGTCAGGTTTGAAAAATAATATTGCTGAAGAACCCAGTAGATAAAGAGATAGATGACACAGCATTTCCAGAAGGACATATCCAGGATAGGAAGTTACAAGGCCCAAGTTTAATTCCTTATTCAGTCTCTGAGTACTGTGTGCTTGGTTAATGTGAGAAGGGAGATGATTCATTGTCAGTAATACCAAATAAAAGCCGTGCTGCCTAGTTAATAACAGTAGGTTTACAACCTATTGGAAATATGTATGAACCTCCCCTCTCCCCAAAATGGAGTCCCAAACCTTTAGACACTTCACTTCCTGGTCCTTCTTTCCCCCTTTCTGTTTTGGGGGCTTACTTTCTCAGGTTTTGCAATGAGCATGCCCCAAAGAACAAAGGAAGGGGGGACTGAAAGTCTGCGTTATCTTAGGGAATGTACATTTGTTCCAATAAGACGTCTTTTTGTCTTTCATGGGCATAGGCGACTTCCCGGTAAGGCTGTCACCTCTGTAGTACTCAGCCAATGAGGAACCAGGGGAGGGGCTTGCAGGCTGGGAAATAAATTGTCTGCTGTAACTGCCCCAACTGTGCCTGTCTATCAGACACCCACTCTTGCAAAAACGTTGATTAAAGCCTCACTTCATCGTGCTCCTAAGTCTCTTTGTCCCTCCCTTGATTAGGTCGGTGGGCTTATTTCTCACAGTTAAGCCATTTAAACTGTTTCCTTATTCAGTTTAGCTCGGTGTAATAAAAATATATTAAGTCCAGTAAATTTTACAATGTCTGAGTTGGGCTAACCCAGTTGTAAGGTCCATTCAAGCAAGCTTGGAGATCCTTCCCGTTAGCTACTAAATAAAGCCATGCTATCTGTGCAGATGATTTACATTTAAGGAAATCTGCCTTCTTTACTCCAGGTTCAGGACCCTATTTCCATTTATCAGATATACTTCCCGCCTAAGGCAGGCGACCCAATATACAGGCGTATTGCTCTGGTTTTCCTCTGGGAAGTTACCAGGATATGTTTAGCCTAACCTCAAAACTTCGCTCTAGAACAAAGCTTCTCACATAGAATATGATGGGCATTACTATATGCTGTTGGATTAGTGAATAAGAAAAGGGAATACATAAATGCAGAAATAATTCATTTGAATCTTTAATCTTCCAATACTTGTTGATTATTTAAGATATTTCTAAACCATACTAAGTGTTAGCAAGATCAGTCCCCTTCTTTAAAGTCTTATGTCTAGTTTGAAACTGTCGTTAATCCTGCAGACGAGGAGAAAGACCTTTTTTCTACTTCCTGTAACACTTCCCCCAAAAGCCCTGGGTCAAAAAAAGAAAGTGTCTCTCCATTTAAATATTGTCATAGCAAAAACCTCACATAGGGCTTGTTGGAACAAAATAAAACTTCACTTCTGGAATAAAACACTCCACCCATTACGACTCCAGTTGCAAACTTGATTTGGTATAAAGGTGTCTCCTCTGTACCCTCCCCTCCACCCCTCAGGCCTCCACAGGTGGGAAAGGTGGCCTGGCGGGAAAGAACTACTGGTGAAGGCTTCCTTCCTTCCTCTGCTTCTGGAGCTTCCTCTCCTCCAGCTGGTTCCTGCCGTGGCTGATCCCCTGGGCCTGGGTCACAGGGAAAGCTGAGGGGAAAAGATAGCAGTAAAGTCCTTCAATTAACAAAAACTTTCCCCTGAGCTAGTGTCAGTGCTCTAGGGGCTTGGCAGAGTTGAAAATTTATTTAGTCCCCATATTTGTGAATTCTTTGGAGACCCCTGTGTATCTCCTCCACCTCACTTCCAACCTACCTGAGGAACTTGCCAATCTAGTTCCCTCCAGTGTGGCAAATGTGCCAGGGCTCCAGTGACGCTTCTGAAGTCCCTCTGCCAGATGGGTCTTTGGGATTCATGGTATCTAAGGGACACAGTGTAAGTCCTTCACTTCAGAACTTTGGGCATGTGATTACTTCACAAAACTCTTCCCTTTCTTTGTCAACTCTATACACCTCTAGGTTGATTTGGTGGCCAGTGCGCTGTAATTTCCTTTTGGAAAGGGGATGGCCTCTGAGGATACAGAGACCATTTTGGTGATTTCTTTAAAGCTTCATTCTCCTAAAGTAAGGGGCATTCTCATGTCCCTCCTTTGGGTTGGGAGAGAAACCCCACTCTCTTCTAGAAAATGTCCTCAAGTATATTCTCCATGCCCTAGTTCCAAAGTTATGTATACCTTTCAAGTGCAAGAGAAGTTTCAGAATTGGCCATAGTATTTGTACCATTATTTAAAAAAGATTCTTCCTACTCTTGAGCTGGCGCCATCTTTAAAATGTAGTTCACTTAACGTATCCAATTAGGTATCTTCCATAAATGACACTAGGAAATTTTCCTATCTACCCTGGTTTATGTAGAGTTAAGTCCATTTGTTGGCTAGTTTCTGAGCACTTATAAAAATAGCTCTTTGAAACATTGTTGTATCTGCCAATATCTTGTTATAACATTACATATGCTTTATAATTGTGTAAAACTAAAATAATTAGAATGCAAAATGATATATCTAAAGATGGCCTTTGAAACTTTAGTCCAAAGTACCCAAACTTAGGCTTTTCACGTAGTGTTATCGAAACCTATTAAACATTCTTACCATCCCGGTTTGAGATGCTTGTTATTAGGTTTTGCAGCTGACAACATGAAGGATTCTAAATATTGTTACTTATTTGAATATACGTTAAGGAATTCAGCACCAAGAAGTATATTCTAGGGAATGAGGAAGCTGCAGTATCCATTTTGATAGTCAATAGCTACCGATAGCAATACAAATGTAAGTTAATAAACTCCTATCAAATGGAAAATTCTAGTTCTTTCATGGACCAGCCAGATTCCATGCACCCAATAATTAAAATCGGCTAGATGGTACCATATTGAATGGTGCAAATATTAAAAATTATTTTTTGCATCATTATAGTTGAACGGCACTCCTCTGAAGAAAGAGGTCGTGATTAAAATCCAGATGCATGAAATCGGACACTCTCCTTGACAGAGGAGGTTGAGGGATGTTTGGGGGCTGCTTCGGCAGACCTTTAAGGCCAAACTGAAGGTTCGTCCCATATAAATGATTAGATGCCTTTTCTGGGACAGCTCAGCTTATTCTGGTGGCGTGATTTAGGAAGGCTGCAAGTTGGACAGTATATTACAGAACTGGTGCTGCTGAATTACAAGGTTACAGCTCCTGGGAAATTATCTTGATACAACGGGATCTAGGCCTTACTGCTTCAGACAACTTGAAAGAGAATCCTCAAAAGGGCAAAGTAAGGGCACCACATGGTGCCAATTGAACTCACCGCTAAATATTAACATTTATTTTTGAAAGGACCTCACTTGATTTACAAATGTGAGATATTTCCATTCTCTTTTCCTACGTCCCTAAAGTAGTGATGATTTGGATTCAATCATATTAGGACAATAAGGTCCATAGTCATGGTGGGTAAGATGTCGCTGGGAATTTTCTAGGGGAAATTGTTGAGGCTTTCTCTCTCTAAAATTTATTTATTCTTCTTTGCTTTTTAAAATTGACTTCTTTTGTTTCAAAAGAGCAGGAAAGGATGAGATAAAACCTGGAGACAGTGAAAAAATATATCCTGTTTGTCTGTTTTCTGTACAAAACAAAAGGTTAGAGCTATTATTTCTTCTCCAAAATAAAGCAAATATCTCTTTGGTCATCCATAATAGGTCAGAGCTATTTTGAACAGTTTGATGTCATTTCTACAGCCCTCAAGGAAACAAAGGGGGAAGTCAGAGGAAGGGGAAAAGGCAGCTTTGATAAGTTATGCCAGCCACTGGTCCCCAAGAATGAAGCTTCCTGTTTTTATCATGTGGCTGAAAACAGTGGGGGGAAAAAATCCACTGTGATCAATGGTATTCTTTCTTTTGTTATTTTACAGTTACCTGCCATCATTCCCTAAATAAACTAAACAAGGCCGTTTTTGGTGGCAACCGTGAACAATAGGTCGGTCTGGGCAAAGGTCTCTGGAAAATTACAGTCCGAGACGGAGAAGGGAGGGTGACAAGCCGGGGAACGTTCGCAGTACGAATACCCTTCAGTCTTGAATGTCTGTTGTCATCAGATTTTATGACGGTCCTATCAATGCCATCAATTAATATTTCCAATTATTGTAAAAGCGGACTATATGACATATAAAAAGTAATAGGAAATGTAATGCTCATGAAAATGAAGAATTCTTTCCAAACAAAAGTGTCTTTTAAATGGACTTTTTGTGGTTCTTAGGATTACGATAGCCATTAATCATTCAGTTATTTGAAAAGAGTCTAGCAAAACGACCTCAGATTGCTACTTAAGGGGAGTAGAGTGTACCACCCCAGAATGCACCACTTTGTCCAGTGGATTATTTTGAGCTGAAGACACTCGACGTCCAAAAAACTCAGGAAGAGATTTTAACCTCCCCCCTAACTTCCCCTAGCAATTTAGATGGAGGCTCTGGCGCAGGAAGAGACCTATCATCAGAGACAGCTACAGAGATCCTGGACCCGCTATGGGAAGCTGTGGGGACCTCAGCAGTGCCTGTTTGTTCAAAGTCCTCTCTGCGTCCTGTCGTCTCCCGTTGGCATGGCAAACGTTTGTTTACTAAACATTTGCTCTGCCCATCTTCCTGTGAATTGTCTTCCTTCCCTTTGAAGCCTCAGACTCCTATCCCGCTCCTTAGCTCAAGACAACATATAAGCCTCAGCTGCCTGACTTGCTCTTGAATCTCATCTTTCTGGCTCCCATATGTATGAAATTAAATTGGTTTTCTCCTGTTAATCTGTCTTGGATGTTAATCAATTAATTGTTAGTTAATAAACCAGCCAAGAGAATCCAGAAAAGTAAAGAAAAACATTTTCCTCCCCTACACTACTGTTTGGAATTCATATACATTTGGTCATCTTATCTCTGGGTGTCCGAGTGCATTCCTATAGTATTTATTAACCCGATATCGACAGGACGCCATTTTGGCATGAACATAACACAGCAACCACAGAAGAAATGCCTCTCGACTCATTTCCATGTCAGACTGGCTTTCTAGTACATTCTCCATGCTGGGGCAGGAAGACAGCAGCATCTGTACATTGCAATATATTTAGGAATAATATTTGAGACATAGTTCTAAGTTATTTTTCTTCATGACTATGGTTCTTTGCTTAATAGACGATTATTAAACGCGGAACTATCTAGTAAGTAACTTGCATTCTTTGCTTCTTTGTCAGGACTTGGAAGAAATATTTAAAATTCCAGTCAGTCATCTGGATGTTTGTTTTACTTCCTGCCAAACATCTGGATATTCAAACATATCAAGATAAAGTGATGCTTTTCAATGATTTTATATGAACTGTGTAGATGTACCCTGTGGGTGGGGGACAAAGAACAGTTGAAATGATTCTGCAGAGCTATTTATACAATTAAAGGTTTATCAAGGGGGAATGTGATTTAAACCTCTCTCCTTGAGAACACGGGTATGATTTCTAGGGGGTTGGCTCACTATTTTAAAATTTCTGTATATTGTTTTCTTCCACAATAGCTCCAAGCCTCCTAATGAATTGAAAATATTCAAGTATTTAGAATCCCGATGGATCGCTACAGGGAATGAACAGAAGGTCTCTCTCCCTCCCCCTCCTTTTCCTGTGTTCAAGTTACAGGGCCAGATATATGGCCGTGAGACAACACAGAAGCAGTGTCAAGAAAACCATTTTGCTCCAGGGACCTGGCAGCTGAACTCTCCCCAAATGCTTTTAAAAAGAAAAAATATACATATTAAATGCCAATTTTAAACAAATCCAAAGGTTCGCGGAGCCCTTTTTCACCTCGCGATGTTGCCGTAGATATGAAGGCACACCAAATGAGGTAACAGATTATGAAAAGTCGATGCTGAAAGTCTCTTGAGTTTTCTAACAAGGGATCTGGGAAGTTTAAAAGCATATCAGGTTTCTCGGAGATTATTAATGCTGGACTGCATTTCAAAGTATATCACGTGCAGTCTGCTTTATACCAAACAGAAGGGAATGCACTACCAGACTAAGCAGACAGAACTAATAAGAGCTCTAATAAATCAAATTAAGAAATATTTATTGAACATATCTATGTCTCCAGCCTTGAGCCGTTAGGTGTGCATTGTATATAAAACATAAATGAAAGTTCTGTGGTCTCCGAAAGCTTAAATGAATTTGAAGAGATAAGACAATTGCACGGAAAATAAATAATAATACCAAATTTGAACAGCAATGCAAAACAAATGTCTCAAGAAATACCATAAAGGACAAAAATAAACCGAAGCGGGAATGTAAAAAAGTCATCCTATAAATTGCGAGGCTAAAAAGGCAACTTCACGAAAATGTTGCTATGGAGAAAAATATTGGGTTTCGAGGTAGAGACATTTATGCTTCAGAGATACCCGGCCTTGGCAGAATTCTGTACATGCCCCCAGTCTGACGGTGTGTTTGTAATGGCGGCGGGTGGCCAAACTGACTAGAGTCAAGGGTGCTCATGAATGAAATTGAAAAAGTAAATCATAAAACAAAAAAATATATAATAGCCAGGTCCCTGAATCGCAGTGTCAGAAAAAAATGGATTTTTACTCTTGGAAATATCATAAATCGGCACAGTAACTGAAGTTCCTGTTTGAACTGCGAGGCTTCACCCGAATTATCTACAGATCCGTCCATCTCAGGAATCTCTGAAAGGCCAAATGATGTCACCTTCTTTCTTCTTTCTTGATTACTATGCTTATTAAGACGATCAAAAATTATTTTAACCGAGGCAAATTAAACGTGCCTTCTTTCTCTTTGACCCCTGGTGTCACTGACCTGGCTCCTCTGGGCGTTTCATTGTTATTACATCATTAGAGGTACCAAAAAGAATATAAAGAAACAAAAATAAATACCACGAAACCCAGCGTAAAATAAATAAACAAATGAAATGTTTTTAAATGAAGAAAGACTTCACAAATTCAAAGTAGATTAACAAAAACAGAGAAAGGGACAGAGGTGGGAAAAGGGCCAAAACTCTTACCTTGAAGAAACAGGGATCAAAAATTATTTTGTTCTCTAACTGATAGTTTAATATTGTTGGAAATACAGTGTTAAGACATTAAGCTAATCTCAAAGAGAGCTAAAAATAGAACGCTTACGTTGGGAAGTCCCTACTGAAAAGGACACCGAAATAGATCCTCTCTAAACAGAAAATAAATGAAAAAGCAAAGAAACTGGAATGAAAGCATGCGCTAAAATGAAAACAAGTTAAAGCAAACACAGTGTATCAACAAGGGATTGGTGGGAGACAGGCGGAAGGGGGTCATTTAATAAAAGTCTGTTTAAAACGCATGGGCA
This sequence comes from Paguma larvata, assembly GCA_030068075.1. Taxonomy (NCBI): domain Eukaryota; kingdom Metazoa; phylum Chordata; class Mammalia; order Carnivora; family Viverridae; genus Paguma; species Paguma larvata. The sequence continues at coordinate 21,965,229 of CM057829.1, forward strand.
GGTGTAGCAACATCACCAAAGTCAGTATTCCAGAGCACGCGGCATCAGGAAACTTCACCACCCGTAAGTCTGAAGTCATAGGAGGAAACAATTACCAGGAACCCAGAAAGTGGGTCAGAAAGAGAGCCTCTAGCAGGCGGGGGCATTTGGTGGAAAGACAGAGCAATTGTGGGTCCCAGCAGGATGAAGGTCACTCCGTGACCTTACTCTCTTCCTGTTCTGCTCGGCCCTGACAGGAGTCTCCACTGATTCCCTCAACAGAAACTCAGAGGGCAAGAAGTCAGTTAACGGGCCACATAATTCAGCAGCCTGGAGCACAGCGTAGTGGAAACGGGGGAGCTGATGGAGAACCAAAAAAAGATACCCAAGGCACACAACAATTACAAGAAATAATCATAACCGGGCGTAATGTCCTTTTGAAGATTTGAGTTTTTAAAAATGTTTCCTTAAAGGGCGCCTGGGTGGCTCAGTCGGTTGAGCGTCCCGACTTCGGCTCAGGTCATGATCTCACGGTTCGTGGGTTCGAGCCCCGCATCAGGCTCTGTACTGACAGCTCGGAGCCTGGAGCCTGCTTCAGATTCTGTGTCTCCCTATCTCTCTGCCCTTCCCTGCTAATGTTCTGCTCTGTTTCTCTCTCTCTCAAAAATGAATAAACATTAAAAAAATTTAAAAAAATGTTTCTTTGAGACAGAATTTGCATACTATAAAATCCATCCTTCTAAAGTGTACAATTCCGCGATTTTTAGTAAAGAGTTTTACAACACGACCATATAGTTTTTGAATATTTTAATCGCCTCGAACAAAAGCCCATGTCTGTTTCTCCCTCCCCTCAAACCTTGGCAAACACTAACCCACTTCCTTTCTTCGTGAGATTTTTCCTATTCCAGACATTTCATATCCATGAAATCCTACAACGCGCGGTCATTATGTATCCGGCTTTCAAGCTTAGCATGATGTTTACATGGTACATCTATGCTGTAGACGATATCATGATTTCATTATCATGGCTGAATAATAGTCCATTGTGTGAATTTATCAGTTCGTTTATCCATTCTTCAGCTGACGGACGTTTGGTGATTCTACATTTTTACTACTAGGAATAACGCTGCTATGGACACTCATGTTCAAGCTTTTGGGTGCACGTATGTTTTCAATTCTCTTGTGTAAATATTTCTAGTGGGAATTGCTGAGGCACGTGGCGTCTCTATGTTTAACATTCTGAGGAACCACGAAACTGGTTTCCAAAGAGCTATTCCATTTACATTCCTGCTAGCTATACATCAGGGTCCCATCTTCTCCGCAGTCTTGCCAACACTTGTTGTTATCTGTCTAGTTTTAAATCGTAGTCATCCTTGGTGGGTATGAAGAGATATCTCATGTGGTTTCGATTTGCATTAATGACTAACATTTTGGTTTTTAAAATGTATTTGTTGGCCATTCATATGGTTTTGAGACGTCTGTATTCAAGTCCTTTGTCCTTTGAAACATTGGGTTGTCTTTTTATTGTTGTGTTTTAAGAGTGCTCCAGATATCTTGGTACAACTCCGTCATAAGATGATGATCTACAAATATTTTCTCCCATCCTGTAGGCTTTCTCTTCACGTTCTTGATGGTAAGATTTCATTTGGATTAAGTCCGAATTATCTATTTTTGTTTTACCACAACTTGTTGGTTTGTGACTCTCCTAGCAACTCCCCCCGCCCCATGTAATCTGAAACTGGCCCCCGTGAGACGAGGGCAGAGAGAAACTGAAGAGAGAAACAGGTCATTCCAAGATGGTAAGGGACACTTTTATTGAAACAAAAGCAACTTACGTAGGAGGCTTGTTTTGGGGGGCAGCAGGACAATTGGGTCACTGCACCTGCCCACCGTATCTTAAAAGTTTATAAAGAACCCCTAACTGGGTTCAGTCACATACACCCTGTAGGTGTTTTCAACACCACATAAGTATCTCAAGGTTATGTCCTTGGAGGAGCCTCTGGGACCAGGAAAGGCAAATGGAAACCTACATTGGGAGGACATGGGAGAGGGTGAGGGGTGGCTACGCCTAGTTCATGAGTCAATCAGCAGTCATGGCTTTTTGATCACGTCCTCCAACAGTATTTTCCATATTCTATCTAACAACTAAAGATGCCTAGTCCAAAGTAAAAAAAAAAAAAAAATCCTTCCTTTTTCTTCTAAGGATTATATAGTTTTATCTCTTTAATATGAAGTAATGGTCTAATTCAAGTTTATTTATATAGTGAATTAAGAGTCACAGCTTCATTCTTTTGTACGTGGATATACAGGGTTCCCAGCACGATTCATTGAAAAGATTTTCCTCCCTTGAATTGTTCTGGCACTCTTGTCAATAATAAACTAATGATTCACATATGGTTTTATTTCCTGGTTCTCATTTTTATCCAGTACTACACTGTCAGTAGGACACTGTCTTGATTACTGTAGCTGTAGAGTCAGTTCTAAACAATAAAATGGGAATTTTCCATTTTTATTCAAGATAGTTTGCCCATTTGGGGTTCCTGATTTTTCATATGAATTTTAGGATCAGTTTGTCAGTTTCTTGAACATATAGGCAAAACAAAACAAAACAAAACCCAACTGGGATTTTAGTAGAGAAAGTACAGAATCTTCATGTCCATTTGGCAACTATCACCATCTTTCCAATAATATCTTCTGACACGAGCATGAGATGTATTTCCAATCATTTCTATCTTCTTTAATTGTTTTCAATGTTATTTATTAGTTTTTAGTTTACTAAGCAACTTGCGTTTTAGTAAAATTTATTTCTGAGAATTATATGCACTTTGGTGTTATTAAAATGCATTTGCTCTCTTAATTTTATTTTCTGATTAGTCATTGCTAGCATATTGAAATGCAATCAATCTTTGTATACTGATCTTGTATCTTGCAACCTCGATGAATACATTCATTAGTTCTAATAATTTTTCGGTGGATTCCTTAGGATTTCTACATACAAGAGAACACCATTACAAACAAAGATACTTTTATTTCTTTTTCTCCAATCAGAATGGCTTTTATTCTTTTTCCTGTCTAATCGCTCTGGCCTTATAGAAGTGGCAAGAACGGACATGGACGGCTCGTTCCTGATCTTTGGGATACAGTATCTGGCTTCCCTCAGAATGTATGACATTAGCTGTGTTTTTTTTCATAGATAGTCCTTGTTAATTACAGAGGGTTTTGTCCTATTTCTAATTTTTTGAACTTTTAATCACAAAATGGTGTTCGATTTTGTCAGATTATTTCCTGCTTCAGTCGAGATTATTGTGTATACTTTGGTTTTTATTCTCTTGATAAAGTGTATCGTGTTCATTGATTTTCGTAAAAAAGTGAGACTGACCCCACAGGTGAAGGTGTGTCACGTGGTATTATTCCCTGGACTCGAAACCCAATGAAGTCTGATTGACTAGTAGCTTTTGAAATTGCTTGGGACTATTGAGTCCTATATATATATTTTTTGGGGAGGGTCTCATTTTCTCTCATTTTGAATATCTATAACTGTTCTCTTTTGCATTTTCCAACTTTGTTTCCTGGCAAAAGATAACTTATATCTTACGTTTCTAGGTTCACAGGTGGAGAGGAATTGTACCTCGGGGGGAGATTGTACTCACACTTGTTTTAGAGGATGAAATTTGGAATTTTGAGATAATGAAATATGGGCTTTGCAACAATTTTGTAATAGAATGAGACTTTGGGGGGGTGTTAAGATGAAGTAAGTGTATGTGTAATATTCTGCTTAATAAGGAAAGAAATTTAAGTTATAGAGGCTTGGTTACTCTACCTTAGAACAAGCATATCAAGAGAAAAAGGAGAAATAAAGATGGCCTGTATCGTTGTCGGTAGGAATCCTCTGGGCTGGGATTTAACTGTAAGCAAGAGACTTTTAGAATATCAGCTGAATACTCTTTGGGAAGACATTGATGGAGAGAGAGATTATTCGGTGCATTAGCACTGCCCATACTTGTACTAGGACTTCAGGATGTCCTTGAGATTCAATGCAAAAACCTCATGATTCCATTTTAATGTTTGTTTTCCAGGCTGTGCTCCTACAAAAGCAAGTCCACTCCGCAACCATGAACCCCATTTATATTTGGGAAACCACAATGCGGCCTAACCTCTGGGTTGGTGAACTTAAAAGTTCTCAGTTTTACTTCCGATTCAAATTATTACACTAGGTGTGAGTCAAGAGTTTCTTTTTTTTACCACACTTTTCGATTTGGGGCAAAAGACTGTACAGACAAAGGAGTTGGCGGGGTTGGCAAACTTCCCGAGGCATGACAATTCTCAAACACCAGAAACAAAACAAAAGCGCGTGCGCACGCACACGTATGTGCACACATGCATACACACGTAAACTCCTGGATTGCAATATATTTCCCTCTCAGGACTGCCTTTGCTGTGTCCCAGAGCGTTTGGATTGTTGTATTTTCATTTTCATTTGTTTCTATGTATTTTTTAATTTCTTCTCTGATGGCTTGGTTGACCCAGTCATCTTTTAGTAGGTTATTTCTTAGCCGCCATGTTCTTGGATATTTTCCAGGCTTTCTCCTGTGGTTGATTTCAAGTTTCAAAGCATTGTGGTCTGACAGTGTACATGGTATGATCTCAATTCTTTTATATTTATTCAGAGCTTCCCTGTGCCCCAGAATGTGGTCTATCTTGGAAAATGTACCGTGTGCAGATGAGAAGAACGTAAATTCCTTTGCTTCTGGATGAAGGACCCTAAAGATGTCTGTGAGGCAACATACGTAAACTCCTTCCAACACACACACATTAAAACACACACACACACACGAGAAAAAAACAAAAAAAAAGTTACAGTGGAGTTTACACTGAGGTAAAAATTGCTGGACAAAAGAGAACGTGCGACTGGGGCTCTATATTCCAGAGAAAGAACAGTTCTGTGCGTCTGGATATGTGTTCACCGGCTAGGAGAAATCTTTAAGAAATCTTTTCTGCATTTGCCACCTGGGAGTACTTAACCCAACCTCTAAGGAACCCCCGTTTCTTAAGACGTTCAAGTCACTTCTGGAAGTGTGCAAAAGATTGATGGTAGCCAAGCTTGGATTAATTCGAAGTTTCTAGTTCCACGAGGGAAACCGGATCCCTGGGGGCTTGGAAATTGCCGTGGGATTTTCAAATAAACAGGCTTTGGAACCACTGATACGGGTTAATTGCTAACAGCAACTTGAGAAGCTGGCAGAAAGAGCCATGCCAAGGACTGGTGAAAAAATACTTGGTTTCAGCTAGATTTTTAATGGCAAAGAATAGAAAGTCTCAGAGACTGGGCTGTTCTGCTGACTCACTTCTTCTGCAGAATCTGCCCTCAGCCCTCATCAGTGGATTCATCAGCATCCTTATCCTTGTTCTGCGCTGGGCTCTCCCGTGCTTTAAAGGAAGCTTTAAAATTGATGACTCGTTGAATTTAAAATTATGCTTTAATAAAGGAAAAGGTATTCACACTTACATTGGGTTATGGGTTCTGCTAAACTGACATGGCAGTGAAGTAGCACTTAGAAATTCCTACGGAGTTGGACGAGTCTCGTGAAGGGGTGATCCCTGAGCCGTGTTTGCTTAAAATTCTTGAATTCCGTACAAACCTAGGGGATAATTTGAATACTCGCTGTCCATTGGACTCACTAGGGTCTAGGAGGAAAAAGTTATCACTTTAACTGCACCCTGGAAGTTGGATTGAGTAACAGCCTGTAGATGGGAGATGCTGGGGCAGCCTTGAAAGTCAGAAGTTCTCCAGACATGCCTCTGACTCCTAAAGGTGGACCCTGTCAGCGAGTGGGGTGCTGGTGGATGGAGAGCCGGTCAGTTGGTCAGTGTGGATTAGTGTACGCCTCAGAGCTAACCAGGGACATAAAATAGGAATGATGCCTTTAAATTTGAACCCGTAAGAGAGTGAACCATAATATTTTAGGCGTAGGTACTAGCTATACTGTGAAGTTTAAAGTAACCCGATTCGTGTCTAGTTGTAGACAATAGACAAGACAATGCTATGTTTTTAGTATTGATGAAGGTGGGTGTGGTTGGTAGGTCACATTACAAAATGGAGATAAAAGGAGGAAGGAAAGTTTTGACAAAGAAGGTTGTCAGTACAATGTTAAGTTGATTGGACTTCAGCAATCATTCAACCCGACCTGTTGTCTTTATTAATCGGGAAAAATCTGAGGCCTCCGAATCTCAGGTAATCCATTAAAATTAGTAGAACGGATCATGTTCGAACTCAGGTTTACTCGAACCCAAGTTTCCGGGTGATTCACCTCAGGGATGAAATAACTAGGGTGTGGACTGGATGGTCCAAATGGTAAATTGAGATTTAAGGAATTTCTGTAGAGCCAATTAGGAGGGTGGAAGGGGGCACCTAGGTGGCTCAGTCGGTTGAGCGGCCGACTTCGGCTCAGGTCATGATCTCACGGTCTGTGAGTTCGAGCCCCGCGTTGGGCTCTGTGCTGACAGCTCAGAGCCTGGAGCCTGCTTCGGATTCTGTCTCCCTCTCTCTCTGCCCTTCCTCTGCTCATGCTCTGTCTCTATGTCTCTCAAAAATAAATAAACGTTAAAAAAAAATTTAGAAGGGTGGAAGCCTGGAGATACATGGGCCCAGTTCCCTGTGAGTATGAACATTTAACTGAGAACTCAGCAGGAAGAGGATAGCACTTACATGGTGGTATAGGTGGTTTTGTATTGTGAGCCTCAAGTTAAAAGGCTTTGTTGTATGAAATAGGTTTGCTAGAGGGATGGCAATGTAGAGTGCATGGAGTCATTAACAGAAGTGTTTTAGTCCTCAATCCCTTATAGTCATTTTGCAGATAAAACGAAGTCAAATAAGGGAAAGTAGACACTGATACTAGCAATCGATGTTTGCCTGTGATTACTGGCTTGCCCAGAGTTAACAGGTTTGACAAAAATAAGCAACGACGAATGGGAATATAGACATAATGCAAAAACAAAAACAAAAAGAAAAGAAAAGAATTATGGCCAACAGAGGAGCCAACATGGCATTACTAATGGAATGTTCCCAGTACTGTCCGCATAGATCTACTTCTCTACTTGCTCTTTCTAACATCTCCCACGTCTTCCTCATACTCCGTCTCCTTTCCAGAAAGAATCTCTTCACTGTGATTTAAAAACCATTTGCTCAAGGCACTCCTGAAGACACCTAAGCCAATAGAATATTGTTCTTTTAATTAGGTGCCATGTAAACAATAAACATATAAACAAACCACACGGTATTCATGGATCTGATCATTTCTGGCAGTCAGTGGTTAAATTGCATAATTGTCTTCATAATGTAATGTATTTGGTTGTCAACACACAGCGGTTATATTTACTGTAAGGGACGTAAGACGCCGAAGCAAAGCAACTCTTCTGTGGCCAGAGTGTTCACAATCAGAAAGAGATCTAAACCCTTTTGCTTCCTGGTTTAATATTTTGGCACTAACTTTAACTTCTTTTGTATATCTGCAGCATTTGGTATGGTCAGGATTACTTGGAAAAGATGTCTCCAAAATTGACTTTCTCCTTTTAGGAGCTGCTGAATATAGTAGAAAATTGTAAAACAAGAGAAGGCATTCTCTTAAGGGCGGAAAAACAGTATTTATGCTATATGTGGAGAGATATAATCGAAAATAGTCTTGGCACTGAAAAAATCAGTAGTACATATAATGTCTCATGTTGTAATGCTGTTATCCTGAACATTTTAATGTGATTAACAAAGAAACTGTTACTCTCAATAAAATGGAGAATATGAGGAATAGATTTATGGAGTATGAAATACTATGTCAAAAATAAAACTGTCAATACGCCTCCCTCTCTTTTTATGGTAAGATATGATCTACTTCTTGCTGACATTTGGAACTCAAAGCACTGTGAAGACTCAAAAGAAACTTTAATGGTGATTAATGCTGATTCTAAATATATATATATATACATATATGTATATATATGAATGCAGAATGTATTTAATAAAGTGATTTAAGGTGTTAAGACACAGTCTTGTACAAACCTCAAGCAAGTTTTCTTTGAAAAATTGCATTTGTTCCTTTAAAAAAAATGACATCATACAAGATGTGTTTTTAATCAATTATCATCGTAGATAATTCAGAGGGCAACGTGTATGGGAAAACAATGGAGTGATTAACTAGGCGTTGACCGCGTGTTTTGGCACTGGTCCAGAGAGAGCTTATTAGTTTGAGCTAGCAGTAAATATGAAACCGAGGGCATCATAAATCACAACAGCAGGATTCGTCTGAATGCGAATCAGATACATGGGTAAACCTGAGACGTTCCCAGTTAGTCCAAAAACAGCTACGTGAAGTCAGTGGAGAGAAAGTGATTTTCGTACAAAGGTCTGTGCACAGTTCTTTCCATTGTATCCAGGATTTTTAATTGCCGACTTTCAGTTCAAGCTCTTACAACCCAACGAGAATTTTCCTTAATTAAATACATCAACATCAGAAGCACGGGCTCTTGGGGTTGCCAGTGATGCTGGTCAGGACAAGATCTTCGTGAGGGGGGGAGGTATATAGATTTTGCTTCTCAAAGGGTTTTGTCTCATGATACCATTAGAAGCTTGGACAATAGCCTACCTTAAGGCTATTGTTTTAGCTCCATAAACTCATTTAGTTTGTCTGGCTCATGACAGAAATGTTCGTTCTGAGGAAAACATTGCAACCCATGTTTTGCTGTGCATCCAATTAAATGGCGGAACCTTCTTAGATAATAACACAAAATTGGGTGGAAGAGTTTTGAGCTCTGTTTTGATTCTCAGGATTTCCAAAAGATCCTAGAGTAGTGACACTTTCAAACTTATTTTCTACATTAAGAAGGAGAATTCTAAGGGTTTACTGTATTTAGAGTTGGCAGGTAATGTGTTTATTCCCTGTCATGAATGTATTAGCTTTAGTCTGCAATGTTTGATCACTGGTCAGATGCAACATGTTTGAATTTTCATTACCTTGTGATTTCTGGCTAGAAGATTATGGTGGTATTACTGCTAGAGAGAAATGAAGAGAGATAAAACACCAGCAAAGTAATTATGTGGTATGATGGCGAAATAGCAACAATAACACTGTTTTTATAAATATGCTTTTCTCTTTTCTTTTTAAGAAAAAAATTCCAGCTGAGTATGGAAACAGCCATATCAGTATACTAAATAAGAAATATTAGCTAATCAGAAACACACATGAGGTTCAAACTCTTTGGGGCTTCTCTATGGGTATTCTCCTACTTACACAGACTGATTTTTTCCACCAGACATACTAACTACATTTAAAAAAATATATTTCCCTATTGTAGTCTGCTTACAAGCCACCTTGTACGAAGCACCTGCAGTTGCTGCTTTGATATTTTTTCATTAAGACCCATTTGTTCTTTCCCAGAGGCATCGGTAATATTCACTGTGGTGTGAGTCAGACTGATGGTTCCTTTCTGTCAGCGGATGAGCCAAATGTGGGGTACCTAACTCCAGAAGGTTCTAGGGGAGCAGAAGAGATAATGTACATACCTTCTAGCTCAGCCAATTCCAGAAATGTATGGACCAAAAAATAGTCATTTCTTGCCATCTGCACCACAGGCTTCTTCAAGCACTTTAATTGCCTTGGATATTCACAGTCGAAACAAAGTGCAAATAGAGTGGTGGATGTAAAATTATATCACACGCGTGATTACTACCCTGGGATGACAATACACACTTTTTTCAACCTGTATCGGAGAGGGTTAAATAAACTAAGTAAATTAAGAGATCATATCACAGGCAGTTAAAAGAGAGAAAAAGTCTATTTTTATGATTGAAGAAAATATGGAATTATATAGGGTAGGTGAAACGTTTATGTCATTCAATTTTGTTAGAATATAGCAAACCAATTAGATAGAATTAAATTTCAAGCCTGATTGATTTTTTAAATATTCATTTTAAGCACTGCATTTGGTGTTTATTATATTATACAGGAAATACCAAAGAACGCCTGCTGCATCCAGGAATTAAATGAAACGTATACTGTCAATAGCCTAGCTGGGGTTTTGATAAAGCATGATGACATTTCTATATTATGCAGCACCATAAAATGCTAAACATACACAGAGCACAGAACTATAAGTTTCAAAAGCACATACTGGAAGCTAGAGTGTTTTGGCATTTATAGCTGGCTAGCATAGGAAGATAATGAGGAGTTTGATACCTTGGAAATCATAACTATGAAATATATACAATAGTTTCCCATCAAGATGGATCATATATCACACAATATTGGAGGATAATTCAAGTCTGCAATGCAATCTGCTTTTCATTTCAAGTGGAGGGCAATGTAAGCCATAATTTACCCAGGTAGTACTCACTTGGGGTATAATGACAAATTTAGAGCAACTCATGAGAAAAAAAATCCACACAGGAAAACACGAAAGATTTGACATCCTCTTGTCTCTCAACTTTCTTCCCCTGACTCTTCTTACCCTTCTCCATTAATGTAAAATCTTTTGTGTTCATATGGATCCGTGATGAAATAGAAGTATTCCTTGAAAACTATAAAGGGACATATACAATTATGAGCTAGAAATTCCAAAATTGTTGATGGAGATAAAGCAGGATAAATCATTTCAGTGACAGCTTATTGTGGTTATCCCAGCCTCCACGAAGAGCTGAATTTAAGTAATTGTCTACTAGAACCACTTTCCATGTTCAGATGTGTGTTGGTTCTTCACGTATACACCAATGATTTCTTTATCAAAAGAGCCCATTTATATCATCTGGAAATGGACTTAGGGTGGCATAGGACCAGCACTCGTGGACTCTGGAATGAGGTAAATGGTTGATAATCTGTTGTTACTTTTCATTTCAATATTTAATAAAATATTGAGAGACGGTAGGAAGACAGAAGGAATTTTTGGTGGTAAATAGAATAGTCCTTTGTGACTGGGAGCTCTTTGGCTTCTGGCATTCTAGTAGGCTTGACCAACTGCCACTTGGGCTCTCTATCTTGGGTCATCGGATGAAAATATACCCCGTGCAGGGGAGGTTCAGAGGAGTTTGGCAATATGGACCTGACCTTTGGCTTCATCTCTGCCCTTATTGTTAGTTTTTTAAATAATATCAAGATATCTTTTTGCAACTCTAAAATCTAAAGACAGTATATGCACAATAAAGTAGATACAAATACATGAGCTTTATATTTAAACTTTACAATTTTTCTCCTCCTTCTCCTCCTTCCCTTTCTTCCTCCTCCTCCTCCTCTTCTTCTTCTTCTTCTTCTTCTTCTTCTTCTTCCTCTTCTTCTATTTAGGCTAAAGCTGACATCCCTAACTTCTTGTTCCTGAAAAACAAAGAAAAATCAGTTTGGACCAGTAGGCAAGAGATGGGCCTATCTTTACATATCTGAAAACACGTGGAATAATGTAAATGTTTTAACTTTCCGGTGATTCAGTTTTACACTTCATTCGTGCCTATAAATATGGTGATGACACTAGCAAGACTTGAGCAAACAGAGATAACACAGAAGGCAATCACTAAATTCCAGCATAAAGTTCTTGAGTGAAATATTATTTAAGCACATAGCACCATCTTCCCCATGTTCATTTCAGACCTTGAAGCTTAATTCTTATTTTTTTACATAGGCTTTAATTTCTAAAGAGAGAGAAAACAGTTTTCAAGATGGCAGACATCTTGAAAATTATTATTTAATTTCATTATAATCATCCCCCCTCTTAAAGTCGAGTAATCTTAATTTCTTTTCCATTCTTTTAAGTCCTCTTTCCCAATTATGTAACCATTTCAGATGTTCTAGTTGAGTTTCTTTATGGATTCAAAATGGCCTTTTCCATCTTATTCGCTCTTAAACATTTGGGATGCAAAATAAAATATGGCCCAGTATAAAAATCAGACAAAAGTGAAATATTTTCAGAAAATGATTACATAGCAAGCACTCACAGGAAGGCTTAGATTACATAGTCCTGCTCTTCGATTTCAGGGTTTCATTTAGATTTACTTATTTACTGACTTCTAAACTCCCAGACTTATTTCACAAAAGAATTGTCAGAGTTTACAAAAATAAACATAAAAAAAGATTAAAGAAATGGTTGAGAGAGACAGAATAAGGGAGAATATACAGGTTACACTCTAATAAACCCCTTGGTATATAGAAGTATAAATATATATAACAGACACACTGTAGTTACTAAAGGCAAGTCACAAATTTGGCCCCAAAGCTTTTAGCAGTTAAGGCACAAAGGGAACTTGTATCAGTTACAAGAATCACGGTGCTCTTAGGTCTTACAAAGAAAAACAACAGAGAAAACCATAAGTCAAGAAAAAATACCCCGAACTAAAAATATGAGAAATTTCTTTCATGGCTTCTCATAAACAAGTATGGAGAAATGTCATAGAAATAACCCTACAGTAAGTATAATGGCACATTTTATTGGACGGTTTCTTGCAGCATTTTCTATACAGACAACGGGCATGAAGTTACTGGACAATTTACTGAAAACCAATAAAGACAGTGCCAAACATTTTTGTTCCATGCCCAGTTCTTTGGTTTGATCCAAAGATAGAATCAAAATACATGAAAGAATAAATATTTAGCATGCCCATCAAGCCTACATTCACAAACATCTCTCAACAGCCCGCATTTTGATAAGGATTAAATGGCAGAGATTTAAACACTTTAACCTGCCTGAAAGAACCTGAGGACAGCTATGTGGTGTTGCAGATTCAGGACTAAATTCTATCCCTCAACACTATTAAATGAAATAGGGTCTTCATGTCCCTTCCCTACCTGACATAGAGTAAGTAAGACCTAATTTTAAAAGCTCAAGGGAATAAATAAAGCCCCCTTCTCTTGGGACCATCAAATTACCAACATGCAGTTCTAATGTATTTGTGTGAAAATTAGATCTAGGGTTAGCCACAGACTTCTGTGAGAGAGATAAACTCAAATTCCAGGAGAATCAGTGCCACCGATGTCAACGACAAGTGCGCGTGAGCACTGATGTTGACCGCAAGATGTGTTTCTATAGAAGTCATGGTTTGTAGTATATTTGAGGTCTGAACACCAGTCTTAGTTAGTAACCACGAAACTGATGTGAAGAGCATCCAGTGGGCTACAAATACAGTTTTGATTCGTTTGGCTTTCCACACAACTAAAAAACAAAACGCTACTGCTCAGTCGCCAAACCCATCGACTAGTTGGTCAACTTCATTTTGGAGGAATCTGGAATGTTCCAATGCTTTAAAAGTGACATTTTTAGAGGAAAGAGCAGGCTTGTTCCCACCTCCAATCCCAAGAGAGGAATGGTAGAGGAGAAGATTCTGGAAGAAAATTGCAGGGTCTATATTCTCAAGGAGAAGGATCTTCTTATTCCCCTCCTCAGTTCCTTCCAGGGCCACATGGCACTTTTGTTTTACTGCCTTTTATGATTTCTTCCTTTTTCTCCTGTAACCACTCATCCTCCTAGCACTGAAAGAGTTTAAACAAAAATGACTTTGTTTGGTTCTGCAGAATTAACACGACACTCGGGCATATTTCTAATTGAATGCAGATGTTTTCTAAGCAGAGACAAGCCTCAGCCTTGTGTGCATAATTCTTACACTGCCCTAATGGAGAGAAGTGACTCCAAAATTAGCAACTTTTTAAAACCAAACCTGGCCACGTGCCACAGAGACTTTGCTTTTGCGTTAGATTTTTTCTTTCTTTCTTTCTTTTTTTTTTTTTTTTTCATTTTCCAAGGGCGTGCAGACAGGAGGTCTTTAAAAATCTATACAGGGAGGGCCATCATGGGAGGAGAGAAAGCCCAACTAATCAGCGTAGCGGTGCCTCTATGTTCCCCTAAGCGCTCTGCCCTCCGAGACAGGACTTAAAATTGCACAAGACTGTTGTTCCCCGAGTGGCAGGGCAGCAAGCTTTGGAGGGAGTGAGGTCAACTCGGGGGCTCTGTTTTGACCGTCTTGAGACTAAGTTGCTGACACGGACAGACTTGTGAACACCAGATGAAGAAAGGGCGGCTCTGTGTTTTCTCAACTCCTTATTTCAACAATTTGCACTAAACACGTTACAACCGCATTGCTCCTTCCAGATCCATGGCCATGTGGGCGTCTGCCAGAACAGCAGGTTTCGAGACTGATTATGTTGTCCTGCAAAAAAATCACTTTGATTGTGGAGAACCTCAGAATTAGGCAGTGTGTGTCCAATGTCTGTGCTCCAGAGGCCCCACCACAAGAGCGACGAGAGAATGAAGGCACGGCCGATGGAAACTCATGGTTTAGATAGGGGATGCATTTGCCACGTTTTCTTCCTCTCCACTGGCGAAAGGGTTCAGGACAATGAAGCAAACTTTCAAACTGTGGGATTACTTCAAATGCAAAAATAAATGATCCCCCCAAAATTACACATTCATAATTGAGAACAAAATGCTTGAATTGTTAAAGGGATGGTCTAAGAATGCTAATGAACATTAAAACAAAAAAGGCCAGCTTACACTCGCTCACACTTAGGTTTAGAATTAGAAAGAAATGTACCTCAAAGAGAAGGATTTTTGGGGCGCCTGGGTGGCTCAGTCAGTTAAGCCTCAATTCTTTTTATTTTTCAAAAAAATTTTTTAATATTTTAATTTATTATTGAGAGACAGAGAGAGACAGAGCATGAGCAGAGCAGGGGCAGAGAGACCGGGAGACATAGAATCTGAATGAGGCTCCAGGCTCTGAGCTGTCAGCACAGAGCCCGATGCAGGGCTCGAGCTCACAGACTGTGAGATCATGACCTGAGCCAAAGTCAGACGCTCAACCAACTGAGCCACCCAGGCGCCCCAAGCCTCAACTCTTGATCTCAGCTCAGGTCTTGATCTCAAGACAATGAGTTCAAGCCCCATGTTGGGCTCTGAGTTGGGCATGAAGCCTACTTGTGAAAAGAAAAAAATAAAGAAAAACAAAAAACGGAGCTTCTGGGTGGCTCAGTTAAGTGTTGGACTTTGGCTCAGGTCATGATCTCATGGTTTATGAGTTCGAGACCCGCGATGGGTTCACCACTGTCCGCTCGAAGCCAGCTTGGGATCCTCCGTCCCCGTCTCTCTCTGCCTCTCCCCTGCTCACTCTCTCTCAAAAATCAATAACTAAAGATTAAAAAAGAAAGAAGATTCCTGACTTTCACCAGGATTCTCAGCCCCTCATCCAACCCACCGATGGGAGAACAATTCTCTTACGGTCCCAGGGTCATTGAGTTTTAATTGATTTTAATGAAAGTTCACCTGCAAGTGTACGGTCACACTAGGTTTTCGTGATTGAGAAACATTGACCTCCCGCGGATTTTGCCTCCATGGAATTATTTTCAAGGATCTGGTTACAGAATCATTTGGGTTCTACTTGAGGTAGAGAAGTCTTTCTTTGGCACATGGTTGGGAATAAGGCTTCTTTTTTTTTTTTAATTTATTTTTTTAACGTTTATTTATTTTTTGAGACATAGAGACAGAGCATGAGCAGGAGTAGGGCAGAGAGAGGGAGACACAGAATCCGAAGCAGGCTCCAGGCTCTGAGCCATCAGCACAGAGCCCAACGCGGGGCTCGAGCTCACAGACCGTGAGATCATGACCTGAGCCGAAGTCGGCCGCTTAACCGACTGAGCCACCCAGGTGCCCCGGGAATAAGGCTTCTGAGCGAAGCTCCACATTTCGGGGAGAGAGGAAAGGAAGGAAGAAATATTTCTGCCCATTTTTTGCAATTCACGATCGACCTTCCGAGGAAAGCTCTGTTACAGAGTCAAAGTAGGTGACAACTTCGAGAGGCTCAAAGTTGAACCCGCCTTCTAGAGAATGAATTCTTCCCTTGCTCGAATGCCGTATACAAAAATGGAAACGTCACTAAAGCATGTCCCACTGCAATTTTTTTTTTGCCACAGTGTAGGACATTTATTAATAAACTACTCACAGTTTTATGAAACAATCACCATGTGGGAATCTCGAAAGTTGCTTTAATAACAAGACACCATTGGGGCACCCGAGTGGCTCAGTTGGTTAAGCATCTGACTCTTAGTTTCAGCTCAGATCATGTTCCTAAGGCTTCATGGGTTGGAGCCCCATGTCAGGCTCTGGGCTGGCAGTGTGGAGCCTGCTTGAGATTCTCTCTCTCTCCCTCCCCCTCCCCTGCCTCCACTTGTGCTGTCTCTGTCTCTCTCAAAATAAATAAATAAAACTTAAAAAAAATAATAAGACGCTGTCCTTGCGGGTTGGAAGGTTTTAATGAGTTTGGCCTATGTCCATACCTGTGAGAAGATCTGGGGCTCTCATGATCAATACTAGTGTGCTACCTAAAAGTAAGAACTGTAATACGAAAGTCTAGGAGAAATATTTGTTGTAGACATGAGAAATGGCTTTAGAAATACCATCCACTTGAGTGTTCCAAGAGTTCAAAGATGTGAAGCTTCCACCATATCTAATGTTATTTCACCAAGCCAAGGCCAAGATGAGTTGAATAGAGGTGCTAACCAATTATAAAGTGTACATGACATTAAAAAAGACCAAAAAAACCCACACCCGAAACAGCAGCGGATCGGTCTAACATCTGCCTCTTTCAAAGCTGGAAGGAAAAAGACACTATTTTTTAAATATTTATTTTGAGAGAGAGAGAGAGAGAGAGAGAGAGAGAGAGAGAGAGAGAGAGAGCATGTGTTCAGGTGGGGGAGGGGCAGAGAAAGAGGGAAAGAGAGAATCCCAAGCAGGCTCCCTGCTGCCAGCACAGAGCCGATGCGGGCCTTGAACTCACGAACCCGGAGTTCATGACCTCAGCGGAAATCTGAAGTCAGACGCTTAATGGACTGAGCCACCCCGGTGCCCGGAAAAGGGGATTATTTCTGAAGCATTTTCACGTTCAAATAGTAATTAAAAAAAAAAGATGAATTCTCTGTAATCAAGGAGAACACCCAAAGCCGATTTCAACCATGAACACTCACTCAGGGAGACTGAATGGAGAGGCTAGTTTGTTTTTTCTTCCAAGTGTTACCAACTGACGCCTCGGGATGGATCTCCTGACAACGAAAGTCCTGCTCCTGAGCTTTTGAAGTTCTGTGTTAAGCAGTTTCCAGTGCACCTATTTTCTGTCTGCTTCTTTGGGTTTCAGTTTCTGTTTGTTACCTGCTCTCTTTAGTTACCCCTAGGGCACACGGCTAATAGCTTTTAGCTGAATAACTTCCGCCTTTAAAGGGAATTCGTAGTGTGATGTTCTCACGTTATCCTGTAACTGATGGTTTTTAATGAATGGCTCTTCTTGTTTGAGGAAGGATTTCTGACCTTTAAGACTGTTAGTATTTCTAGGTGATATTTACTCTGGTGATCTCTCGCTCTCATTGTTTCTTTGCACTCTTTGTGTGTCGTTTCTATGTTTAAACTAGTGATTTCATGTGTTTTGAAACTAAACACTTAATCTCCTTTGGTTTGTATACTTTCCGGTCTGTCTATGGAGGCCCTGCCCCGATGCATTAGAGGGATGTTGAAATCCTGGTTTCAGATAAATTCTAGTGCTTCTCGCCAGAGGGAGAGGAGGGGCACTTCATGCGGCTTAACAACTCTGGTTTGTTTTCTGCTCGATCTTGGTTTATTAGCCCTCATAATACCAGACCTTGGCATTTCAGACTCTCGCTGAGAACACAGGAAAGGAAAAATATATATATATATCCTACAAGATTTTCCCAGTATGGATTATTTTTTTTTACTTTCTGGAAATGAAAAAGAGTAAACTGACACTTACAAGAAGCTATTTATCCACTAAGGATAATAGCGGCTTGTAAATTACCTATCAGGAGGGTGGAGGCCAGTTTTTCTAGGTTGGGGTATGACTGGGGGCGGGGTGAGAGGCCCACATTTTACCAGTGAAATCAAGTTTTAAAGAATGCTTCAGGGGGGCCTGGGCGGCTCAGTCGGTTAAGCGTCTGACTTTGACTCAGGTCATGATCTCTCGGTTTGTGAGTTCAAGCCCCACATCGGGCTCTGTGCTGACGGCTCAGAGCCTGGAGCCTGTTTCAGATTCTGTGTCTCCCTCTCTCTCTGCCCTTCCCTTGCTCATGCTCTGTCTCTCTCAAAAAATAAATAATAAGACATTAAAAAAAAAAAAGAAAAAGAATGCTTCAGGAAGTTCTAAAGGAAAGAATCAACCAACCAAAGAGGGAGTGTCAACGTGGAAACTGTCAGCGAAACCCTTTTTCCCTTCATAATTTGCTCTGTGCTTCTGGGCTCATAAGCGAAGTCGAATCTGTCATTCCCGTTACCTGGAGTTACCAGACACACTCCTCCCCTCGGCCCATCTGCCCGAGTCCTGGCCTCACCGCCTGGCTCCTGGAGGGAGAAGGCTGGAACACCCTCAGCGAGACCATGACTTTGATTCACTGCACCTTAGCGCGGATGCCACCCAGTCTTCCCAAATCACTCCTGCGCTAGCGAAAGCAATCCCATCCGGAGAGCACTGGAAGAACTCTCAGGAGTCCTGGACGACTAAGGGCAGTGATCAAAAGCCAGGTAATTAACACCCCAGCAAGCAAGAAAAGGCAACAAATACCATCTCATTTACTGGCTTTCAAAAATTGGGGGAAAAGGGGCGCCTGGGCGGCTCAGTCGGTTGAGCGTCCGACTTCAGCTCAGGTCATGATCTCATGGTCTGTGAGTTCGAGCCCTGCGTTGGACTCTGTACTGACGGCTCAGAGCCTGGAGCCTGCTTCGGATTCTGTGTCTCCCTCTCTCTCTGCCCCTCCCCCACTCATGCTCTGTCTGTCTCTGTCTCAAAAATAAATAAATATTTAAAAAAAAAATTGGGGGGAAAAAAAAAAGACTTAGCTCCGAAGCACACTTAAGAAAGAAAAATCAAGACAGTACAGCAGAAGCAGGGAGAGGAGGGAACACGTAGAATAAAAATCCCCTCCGAGCCCACAGAAAGCAATAAGAGTTCTCATTTAACCTCAGAAAATGACTTGAGAATCACTTGTACTTTGAAACGATTCTAAATTGCAAACTAATTTCCCAGTGGGATATGTTGATGGCCTACTGTACACAGCATAAGTAATGAGCTTGCAACCAGGACCCCAAAGAAAGCAGTGCACAATTTTCCCCCCCATCTGACGTTGCCACATTAATGCTTCCAGTTAGAAGTTTTACTGTGTCAGCAGGTGAATCCCCTGGCAGTAAGTCAAGCTTTAATGGAACACGCTGGTAGGAGCGATTATGCCGTGGCGGGGTAAAACTCTGGTGTATTCGGCTTCTAGAATATGTGGCCACAGTCTGCTACCTACCCTGATTGCAGGCGTTCCTGGCTGTTGGACTTTTACTGCTACGCTTCAAATGGACCGTGACAAAGTACAATTTCTATCTAATAAAAGATTTTAGAACTGGAAACTGTGATGATAGCTAGTCAAATCTTAACTTTTTTTTTTTTTTAATAAGGAAGAAAGCAGGAGCTTGAGGGGTTACCTGGCTGGTTAGAGAATACACATTAATAAATGATAAGATTGGGACTCTATCCTAGGATTCTTCTGTTCCTTTAGTTCTCTGTCCTCATCTCCCTCGAGGATGCTGCCTTTGTTGAAAAACAAAAATGGTGAGTGCAATCACTGTTATAAATGTGTTTAAGAAAATGTGACAAAAAGATGAATCCGAAATATGCTTTAATAATTGAGAACAAAGCCCACTGTCCGATCTCTCTGAACCTCCAGGCTTCTCTGGAGATATATATTATATATAACAGGACAAGTCTGTAAGTGACAAGGCTTCATCTTCAAATTGAGTGTCATCTTCAGATTGAGGTCACTAAAGGGTTAATATGATGACTATAAACCATGCACTGCGGGTAAGACATCAGGACCTTTAGCTAACCTCGAAAGTGAAATCTCTTTAAGTCAGGAACAACCAATGTTTTTTAAGAAAGGTTCGGGTGTGACATGGCTTAGGAAGGTGTAGCCTACATATACCCAGTGGTAGGTCACTCTGACATGTCTACACTCACCAACCAAATTCTTAACTACTTACCCTAGGTGTTTACTCTACGGCAGAGTAGGGATTGGTATGGACTCTGCCACTCAAAGCAGTTCCATTTATCAGGTAACCGAGGGCCCACACAGCTTTGCAAATAGTGTTGCCTTATTAACCTTCTTAGACCTCCATGCCTACGAGTGAAATCTGCATTCCAGTCTACCGTGAGGGTGGTGCCACCATTACAAAGCCGTCCCATCTGGGCTTGGCATGTCAACAGGTGACCTTTACCCATTGGCTCCTTTTCCTAATCTTCACATCCTCCACGACAGTCAACCCTCCCGTCACGCCCTCTACGTCATCCCTTCGTTACCCTTCTCCGGAGATGAGCAGGCTTTTTCTTTTTCAGAGAGAAGGTCAGTCAAGAACACCTCAAACTCTATCCCAAACCACCATGCTTTCCTTTCCTACATCTGTGCCTCTATTTTCTGCATTCCGCTGCATTTTGCTGCAAGCATTGTCCACTCTTCTCGCAGAGCCTTTTCCTTCTAGCAAGCAAACATGCTCAAATCTAAATCTACACCTTCCCTGTGGACACACACAGCTCTGCCACCCCCTCTGGACACTCTGTACCAAAACTGTCCGTGACTTTGCAGATGCTAATAACAAAGACCCTCCAGAAACTCCTTACCGAAATTGTCAATGGCTTTCCAGATGCTAATGACAATGACCATGTATCGGTGACACTGCTTCGTTTCAATTTTCCTGCTGTCATTCTTGACAATTCTCAGTAGGTTCCTATTTTTATCTGTTAAACGTTGGCATTCCTCAGGGTTTCACCATTAGCCTTCGTTTTTGTCCCATTGGACCCACTCTCTTTGGGTGAAAATATGACTCTTATGGCTACAACTACCATTCTTGCGAGATAACTCCCAACTGCAGAGCCATCTTCTGTGTAACAAACAAGCATATTTTACTGTAAACGAAACTTATTTTGCCAAAATTTCCATAGGAATCTATCTAAATAGAGGCAAATCTGGAAACAGTCCCCTTCTTACCCAAATCTACCTACTCCTCCCATGTTCTTCCTCTTGATGAGTGACAGTCAACCAACCAGCTAACTACATCAGGTGACTCAGGAATATATTCTGTACTTCTCTCTCCCCTAAATTTTCAATCCGATTGGTGACAACATCGTAAA
This sequence comes from Paguma larvata, assembly GCA_030068075.1. NCBI lineage: Eukaryota > Metazoa > Chordata > Mammalia > Carnivora > Viverridae > Paguma > Paguma larvata. Next base: position 21,986,383 of record CM057829.1, read on the forward strand.
TATATTCTTCCATCTTCATGTCCTCAAATTTTCTGCCTGTTCGCTGTCTCAACTCCACTCTTAGTTCAGACCAGTTGGCTCCCTCCAAGATTATGAATTGCCAAAATGCCAAATGAAGTGTTTTCCCTGCCTTCCCCTCTGCTCCTCCAGTCCTTTCCTCCAGTGGGGACCGTGTGCTGAAGAAACTTTCTTCAAATGCTTCCCACGAGTAAGGTTAAAAACCAAACTTCTTAATACGACAGCGAAGGCTCTTTTGTCATGTCTTGCCTTTCTACCCTACAGTCCGGAACACACGCTACATCGCCTGCAAGGTCCCTTCCTCTCTCATCTCTGCCAAAGCATTTATTCACAGCATTGTTCTTAGCGTTTGTCTGCTCGCTTCTCCATCCGCTACTTGGCAGGAAAGGGGGACCATGTCTTTCAATAGCTCACAACGCCTGGTCCACAGTAAGTATTCAGTGATACTTCTTAAGTGGCTAGAGGTCAAGGATCTAAAATACATTATTAGAATTGTCACTAAAGCTTCTCATGTATACGCCTTCAAGGTATTTTTAACCTTCTTGTTCAAGGATATGTGTTTACAAAATACCAAACAGTACATTGCATTTCTTACCTAGCTCTTTCAGCTGGTAACAGACATGTTAATTCAGGAATTATTCTTCCCCTCAGGCATGTTTCTATTTCTTTGCATGAATTTATTTAATTTTTCTAACAACCACAAGACAGTTCTTATTACCGTCTCTATTTTATGTGTAAGAAAGTTGATGGACACAGAGAAGCAAAGTAGGAATTGGAAGCCGGATGGTGTGAACCCAGATGCCTGCTTCTTAACCGCCATGACATCCTTCCAAATCTCGGCGTTATCCCGCCTTCGGATTGCACGTCATCGTAGCTTTCGTCCATTCTTTTTTTGGACATTCCTTAAAACTTTATATCAACAGTGTCAAGCACTGATAGCAATAAACCTCCCAGTTTGAAGACGATCCCTGTTTCCAAGGCCAGCCTATTCTTGTCCTTAGCAGTGTGCACATGAGATGGAGAACCGTTTCAGTACAAAGTGTATACAGAGGATTAAGAAGAATGGCCATGAATGAGCAGCAAACACTCACACTAAGAGTATTTGGACATCGCCTTCAGAACCCAGAGGCAGAAAAAAAAATGATTAAAATATATTTAGAACATCTATCCAGAGAGTTCCGTAAAAGAGACCCAAAGGTGATTGAGATTCGTTTTGTGTTTTTTTTTCTTTTTTTTCTTTTTGCATTTGTTGACTGAATTTTGAGTGAAAATACATCGCAGTCAGTGCCCATGACATGGAGAGCCCTCAATATGCCCCCGTGCCTCTAGAATCCATGATCCCCAAACATCTAATCATTCTAAAATCGTTACAAATAAGGTGTGCTATCCCTATTCTAAAATACATTCCTCCAAATGCTCATTTAGGGTAAAGGTGACAGAAGGAATCAATCTATTCACCTGCTTATTTCACAGTTGAAAACAAAGGGAATATCGGTCAATGAAAGTCAGTTGACATTCTTCTAAAATACCTTCCTCCTGAGCATCTGCGTTGGCTCAGTCCATTAAGTGTTGGACTCTTGATTTCGGCTCAGGTCATGATCTCACATTTCGTGAGTTCCAGCCCTGCATCAGGCTCTGCACTGACGGCACAGAGCCTGCTTGGGATTCTCTCACCTACTCTCTCTCTGCCCCCTTCCCCTCAAAAATAAATAAACCTTTTTTTTAATAATTTTTTAACATTTATTTATTTTTGAGAGACATAGAGACAGAGTATGAGTAGGGAAAGGGCAGAGAGAGAGGGAGATACAGAATCTGAAGCAGGCTCCAGGCTCTGAGCTGTCAGCATAGAGCCTGACGCGGGGCTCGAACTCACAGACCGTGAGATCATGACCTGAGCCGAAGTTGGCCGCTTAACCAACTGAGCCACCCAGGCGCCCCTAAATAAACCTTTTAAAATATCCTCCTCCTACATGAAGCATGATCTCACATTTGCCAAAAACATTTATCCCAAGCTGCAACCAACGTGATACTGACTCTTTGTTTCAGATTATTAAGTCACCATATTTGGGTAAGATGCAGCTGCCAGGTCAGGGGTCTCTCAACACACTGTAAGAATGAGGAATGTGGCGGAAAATAGTCTACGTTCTTGGAAAGGCTGCCTTTGACCTAATCAACCTGTGACAGCTATCTGCACTCACCCGTTTTGGGCTAAGCTGCTGGCTGTTTGCCCTAGCCCTCTGGTCCACCTCGATTGTTCGGCGTGGATCCAGGACCGTGGGGCCTGGCTAAATTTGTCAAAAGAGGCAGAAGGAAGTGGTGCGCTGAGTTATAGAGTCTTCGCGTCTGCTTAAGTGCCAAGTAGGAACTAGGAAGACATTTCATTGTCTGAGCTGTGCTTGCGTCTTGAGCGGTACAATGATATTCCAAATAAAAAAAATATGATTTCCTCTTAATTCTCATTGCATCATGATTTTTTAATTAAAAATAAGTTTTCGCCATTTTCCTTTTTGTTGTTAATGTATCCCACATGTAAAAGACATGAAACAGTTAAGCAGCCAAACCCAGTACCACAGATTTTTTTCCCCAATAGTTCTATTTTTAATTAACTCGTTTATATCTTTTCTAAATATTTACTCCTGTTACCTACAATGTATTTTCACTGCACTGGGCAATACGAATGCAGATGCAAATATGTCCTCTGCCTTGAAGAGGGTTACAATGTCTTGGAGAAGACACACGAAATTAAGTTACGGTGAGATATGATAAGTACTTTTACAGTAATATGACTAAATACTGTGTAAAACAACAGTATCAACAGCAACAACGACAAACAACCCCTTACAACTTACTGGGGTTTAGCCGATAGCCTTACAGAGAAAGAAATATGCCTTAATTAGTGAACACAAGTTCACCCGAAAAGGGGGTCGACCTTGACCATGAGTGCAAATATATGAAGTGAAAAACTGGTCTGATCTATCTCTTGACTTCTGCTGCTGGGGTGGAGGGTGGCCACGGTGTTGGGAGGGGGTGAAGAAGAAAGAGAATTTTCTCCTGCATCAAAGATAAAACATGCGGGTGAATGACCATGAGTTTTCATCTCCGAAGTCACGTTTCATTTTCCTTTGAAGACGTCGATAGGTCTCTACCCATCGCCCAATTCGAAGTTGGGAATATTTACAACCATTTCAAGCCACCTGAGCAGATGGTGTGCCTTTTAATGGCTACAGACATTGCTTGGATTTAGGCAGTGGCAGTTAGGAATCAGAAGTGGTACAAGGGAGGAATGATCGCCAATAGAGGCATAGAGGACATATGGATGAAACTTGACAAACTGCAGTTGGCAGAGACTGAGAACGTTCCATCATGATCTTAGAAGACTTCACACCACAACACAGCCAGTCTTCCGTAGGCAAGTACGGAAACTAGAGCCACAGAATTGCAGTAATGAAGAAAGATCTGAATGATCCTACCAGTCAGGACCCCTCAGCCAATCGCTTCCAGCTGAGTCCGCAAAAACATGGTGAGGAGGCAATCCCACTGAAGGGCTGCAATTACATCTCCAGATTACTTACTTTTCATTTTATGTCCGGGTACAGGGGCTCGTGGCACAATGTTTAGGCACACATTTCTTGGCATGTGGGCGGCTCTTCATAAATCCTTATGGAATGAACGCAATATGTTGTTAAATTGTTTATTCCACAAGGCAGTTTTCTTTCCCCCAATATTAATCCTTTATTGGTTATCATAAGCTCCACGTTAAAATAATCCCTTCAGCTCTTGTTAAGGAAGTGTCTTAGAAGTGAAAAGAACCCACCAGACATGGCCGGCTACTGGTGCGCTGTTCCCGTTCCATAGGCCATGAGGTGAGCTGCTGAAACAGGCATTCTTCAGTGTGAGGGGGCCTCCCTGCAGGCTAGCCTCCTTTTTAACCTACAGTTCTTGCCTTTCTATAAATATAGCTTAAATTGACAAAAACCAAAACCGAAACACAAAAAACAATCTGACTTGGTAGGTTCTCCTGGTGGATGTGAGATTAAGAACTCTTTTGGTGAGAGAAGAGGTTATGTGGGAAACCAAAACCCGTGATAATGACTTTTAGGAAAAAAGTTCCTCGTAGGCTCCATCTTTATTAATTACTGCCAGAGACATCTGTCAAAGCCTAGGCCATGTTAAAGAACAAAGACAGGCATTCTCAGCCATTTTACAGGAAAGGGGAGGGTTTAAAAGGCTTTTAATGCTTTTTAAAAGGCTTCAGAAGATAACTTAAACTTTACGGCACCCATCAGGAGGACCAATAACCGAAAGCTAAAGTAATCCAGATCTGATGGCTACCAGGATTCATATCATTGATGGGGGACTGGAGATAAGATCCTAGTTCCTGCGGAATCACAAAATAAAACTTGAATTTAGAGCAATTTTATGGCTTCATATGTTTGATAATGTTCCATTTATTTGAATATTGGTTAAGCATGTACATGTTACATATTCATTCGTTAATTTAAAAAAGCATTTCCCCCAACTATTTGAGTGGCAGCATGCTAGATGCCGGGAGTACAGATACATTGATTGGTCTCTACCCTCAAGAAGCTTAAAATGTGGCATACTGGAACTTTCTGTTTGTTTTATCATATCATTCTGGCTCATTGAGCATCACATTTGCCTAAGATGATGGATTCACAGCTATCGTGCAAAAAACGTGGGGCAGAAGGACATCGGGAACAATGAGAAGATATTAAAAGTCGCTTCTCACTTACATGAGTAGCAACACCTTCTTAGTATTATTTTTGTTTTCAAAAGTGTCCTTTTTTTAACAAACCAAAAACCTGTTTATTAGGATCCTTTAGGCCAAAACTGGATTCGAGAAAAAAACCACAACCACATGGTGGTAAAAAAAAAAAAAATCAAGATTCAAGGCAATGAAATCATAAATAGCTCATTGCTCGACTTAATTGTTTTTTCTCCTCTCAATACCGCCTGTTAACGTTTCACAATTGGAATGTTTTCCATCTGTGCCTTTCCCAGAATTGTGTGAATATAGCTGATGAAAACCATTATCACTCTGTCTTTTAGTCTTTGATCTGCTTTGTGTTGACACACTCACCAGCAGAAAAATGTTAGCTCAGTCATCCTCTCGATGCTATAGATGCTTTGCGCGCCGTGTTCAAAGTTTCCCATCCGGGCGCCTGGGTGGCTCAGTCGGTTGGGCACCGACTTCAGCTCAGGTCATGATCTCGCGGTCCGTGGGTTCGAGCCCCGCGTCGGGCTCTGTGCTGATGGCTCAGAGCCTGGAGCCTGCTTCCGATTCTGTGTCTCCCTCTCTCTCTGCCCTTCCCCTGTTCACGCTGTGCCTCTATGTTTCTCAAAAATAAATAAACATTAAAAACAAACAAACAAACAAAGTTTCCCATCCGTACTTCAAACTGCTTTCCTCATTCCGATAGAGAACACCTAATACGCATGTGCGGAAGTACGAGCCAGAGGGTCGATAGCTGGGAACGCTGTTTGAGTTTGCGGCATAACGTAAGGATAAAGATTCTACTGTACTGAGACATGAAAGCAATAAAATGTAGTGACCTATATCAAATGCTGGTTCACGATACTCTTCCCGTAAAGTGTTTCCTTCAGTCTTCTCTCCCCCAAGCTTCTACGTGCTCTTGTCAGAAGGCTGCAATAGTGACCACGTATTGTTCCAGAGAGCACCATACACTTCACAGATTTATGCGAGGGGGGGGGGGGCCGGACACTGCAGTGTACACAGTGGGCCCGGGGTACACACTTCATCATTGTCATACTCACCTCAGGGGTCCTCAGGGGTCCTCAGGGGTCAAATTAGACCAGACTATGTTCGAAGAGTAGGATGGTTTCAGACATGAGGACGCATGTTGTTTTATTGTACGGAAACTTTTTTTTAAGTTATTTATTTTTGAGAGAGAGAGAGGGAACACACAAGTGGGGGAAGAGGAAGAGGAGGGAGAGAGAATCCCAAGCAGGCTCTGTGCTGCCAGCTCAGAGCCCAGTGTGGGGCTTGAACTCGCGAACCCTAAGATCAGGACCTGAGCCAAAAGCCAAGAGTCCGACTCTTAACAGACTGAGCCACTCAGGCGCCCTGCATGTAGAAATCGTTAATTGTGAGGTTAGTGAAGAATGGGAGCCATTGGAATAAATGGCAAATCAAAGCTAAGATGTAAGGAGAGAGTGACCAGAAGGCGAGCCTAAAATCAAAGCGGGGAAAAGGGTGCTTACTTTGGGTTTGAAATGACAAAATGGTGCTAATTTGTTTGATTATTTTTACTTATTCATGCCCAGTGTGAAGTCCAGTGTGGGGCTTGAACTCATGACCCTGAGGTCAAGACCTCAGCTCAGATTGAGAGTTGGAAGACTAACTGACTGAGCCACCCAGACACCCTCACCTGAGTATTTTTATTGTGATATCATCTACCCTCTTCATAGTTAACATGATCAGGAGAAATTTGGACTAGAAGGGGAAGTCAAGTGCTGTTTTGTATTTCTAGGTCAAAAAATATTAGTACCTAATTTAGAAAAAGATCGTTTTGGGGGGTGCCTGGGTGGCTCCGGTTGGTTGAGTATTTAACTCTTGATTTTGGCTCAGGTCATCATCTCCTGGTTTGTGATTCATGAGTTCGAGCCCCACGTCAGGCTCCGTGCTGACAATGCGGAGCCTGCTTGGGATTCTCTGTCTCCCTCTCTCTCTCTGCCCCTTCTTTGCTCACACTCTCTCTTCTCTCTCAAAAATAAATAAACACTTGAACAAGAAAAGAAAAGAAAAAGATAGTTTCTTCGCTCAGATGATGCCCAGGGAGAGATCTGTGAGTGATCCGACACTTCCCGCCATCCCTCCCCCCCACCAGTTCTGAGGGAGGGTGGCTGCAAGGGTGGTGACTGTTTCTTCCTGTATGACTTGAAGATGATCCCAGTCTCCCTGCGCCCGTAGGAGAACCAAATAATACAGTCGAAACCAGGAAGCAACATTTCCTCAAAAGCCACACGCCTTCATTTAGTTTCCAAACAGCAACTGTAGAAGCACGGTAAACAAAGATAATGCTGAAAATACAATGTGTTTGAAATTCATAGTTTGTCTTTTCTTGCATGATTACATTAGGAGACACACACAGGTGAATGCTGAGTAAATTCATTGTTTTTGGGCATTATACTTCTATTGGGCTGGATGTATGTGTCCACAGAATTTGTATGGTAAAGCCCGAACCCCCCGGGGGGGGGCGCTGTATTTGGAATAAGAAGGCAATCAAGGTTAATCGAGATCTTCCTAAGTGTGGGACCCTGATCCAATGGACTAGTGTCCTTATAAGAAGAGATACCAGAGAGATCGCTTTATCTGTCCCTCCGTGTGCCTGCACTCAGGGGAGACCGTGTGAGGATCTCAGAAGGTAGCCATCTATCTGCAAGCCAAGAAGAAAGGTTTCACAGGAACCAGCCAGCTGGAACTCGATCTGAGCCTTCTACCCTCCAGAGCAGAGGAGGGGGAAATCTGTTGTTTATGTTGTTTATCTGAACTTTTGCTACCCAGCCTATGGTATTTTATGACAGCCTGAGCTGACTTATGCAGTGTTTTCTTAAAAAAAAAAAAAAAAGAAGAAGAAAGAAAGAAAGAAAAAAGAACGCTGTAGTTCATTATACTCATAGATACCCTTCGTTAAAAATCTCCCTTTCTAAACCAATTCTTTGTGGAATTCTCATCTATAGATACGTATCTTTATTACGAGTGTTGCTCACACGTCCCTCCCATGTGTATAGTTCTCAGGTACAAAATCACCTACGTCAGATACCAAAACTTATAACCAAACAGACGGCTACTTATCTGTTCTTCCATTCTCAGCTCATGCTTGTGAGTTTCTCCCTTTAATTACTATTTTTTTTCAGGAGAGAGCAAAATGTTCATAATGAAATGTGTGGGTATTTCTAAACCCAAGTGATCCAAATATTTCTAATGTCAATATCTGGGCACAGAAGTAGAACATTCGCACCGCTCGGTCAGTGGAATATAAGCTATTTCTATGCTCAAATAGATTTGTAGCTGATTAAATGGTAGCGTACAACGTCACCGAATCTCTTCCTAGGAAACACGCTAATTTCATATAGCTGTTTTAGGATGGCGGTGTACATGCAGGCACACGGGTGTGTACGCGTGCGTGTGTGTGCGCGGTTCCAGCACGTCCTTCTTGTTTCTCCAGGATCATCCAGGAAAGCGTTTTCCAGAGAGCTTTATTTCTAAGCTTCACATGAACACCTGCAGCTTTCAAGGCGAAAATGATTCCTCGCGGATTGGTTTTAACAACAACTTGGGTCGAGCTAAGTGAAGAGGATTCAAGCAGACGATGTGACCACATGCCCATTTCCTCCCTTACGAAACTTTCATATCACTCATCAAAATTTTAATTCCATCTTCTAAGCCACGCAGGGTCCCCAGAGCCGAGGCTCTGCCTGTGCTCAGTTGCCTTCTCATTACGCCGTGCTCTGCGATTTCCGTGGCACTCCTTGGTGATGAAGCAAGGGGTGTTTGAGTTAGACGGTTCATTCTTTTATTTGTTGTTTCAATAGAAAAAAAAAAAAAAACCCAAAAAGCTATTTTGAAAACCACTCACCCATTGCTGGATTACGACAGCCCTGTGATACTTAGACCCAAATATTCCCAACCTATCAACTGACCTATTTTACAACAGTCACCCGTCCTTTCTGCTACACCATTTTGGAATGATTTAAGTTAGAGCATTTAAATATAATTCTTGGAAAGGAGACCATCTTTCCTTAACAAAGCTGGAGTGCTCATTGGCAGGCAGCGGAGATGGGCTGTGTTAATGTCAGTTTCTTTACTTTTTACAAATGCCACCTGTGTTACCAGCATTGATTTGAAGGTGATGTAATTTTCTTGCAAATCCATTAGTTTTATAGGTTTTTGGCAAGCCCCACTGCTGTGTTGATTAGATATAGTAACTGTGTCTATTTAAAACAGGGTTTTAAATGCCTGGCTCAAGTCTCTGTATTGGCTGGATAACAAGACATACAGTGGATGCTTTAACTTAAGGTTGTGCTAAGCAATGATTTGACATAGAGCTTAGTGTTTAGCCATTTGTGATAATAAGCACTTTAATTGTGCAGTTAATTGCAGGTACCTGCAAGACATACCTTAAAGTGATCTTGACAAACAAGATACGGACAATCCAACCTCTTCCGGTGACTATTCTATCAGCGTTTCTCAAAGTTCAGTCTTCAGACAAGCAATATCAGCATCATCTGGGAACTTGTCAGAAATGCAAATTCTTGGCCGCATCCCAGGCCTCGTGAATCAGAGACTCTGGGAGTAGGGCCCAGTAATATACGCTTGAACAAGCCCTCCTCGCGATTCTTCCCGAGGCTGGTTTGAGCACCCCTGCTGTAACTGACTGACACGCTCTACTGGGACACCGAACAATTCAATGTGCATCACTTTTGCAATTACTCTTAATGTCCTAACATCTCTCTCCAAACTGGGTCATACCAGAATATCATTTCATACTAACAAAATACGATCGGTTCATCTCTTAATTTTTAAATATTCACCTTTACTCTGATAGACGGTGGCTTACTATAAATAAATCCGGATTGTGGTCTGGGGCCAGGGAAAGCAGCTAATCTTTATTTTCGTTATCTCTCCTTGTCTTCTCTTTTTCATTATCTAAAGAAGTGAGCGCCGCACGCTCCATTAAACAAGATGCAGTTTTTATTATCTTGTATCTCTTCCTGAACCCTTTCTATAAATGCTACTTGATTACTCTTGCATGTTGAGATAGACATTTAGAATAATCGCAACATCGAGAAAGTGATGCTTGGTTAATCTATGGCAATACAGCTTCCTCGACACAGACAAATGGGTTGAGACAGATGCAGGTCTGCGTTCTGCCCGATGGGCTGAGATGATGCTTTACGGAAGGAACGAGGTGAGAGACTTGATGCTCACGAAGAAACAAACAAAATGGTAATAAATCAATTTCCCGGCAAAAGGAAGGTTAAATTCCCTAAGGGAAAAGTAGATACTTGATCATTTAGATGTCCAAAAAGCACTGTAGTTAAAAATCTTCAAAGTGATTAGTTGTTCATAGGTGCATTACTTCATTCATCAAATATCAATTGAAAAGTTATTGTATGTCCTACTGTTGTCTGCTTGTAGCTGAGCTGGAACTCTGTGTCCCTTCCTGGCTCAGTTCCAGATTAGCGTGGGCCTTGGGACAAGGGAGGTTTCGTGTGAGATTTGGAGGGCGGAAGTGAAACTCAGCCATGTTCTCTCAGGCACCGCGTCCCTCACCCCTTGGCTCTCCTTGTTGAAGGGGACAGCAGCCTGGGGCCATATCACTTCCTGATCCTGTTGGATATTCTCCTCCAGTTTCTCACATTCCTGTTCCACTTATCGATCGAACACCATTTTGAGAGTTTCCTGCTTCTCCTGCAGGTCCAACTGCCATCGAAGTAAACTGTCAGAGACCAGCGTGAGTTCCAATCCATCCTTGTGGATTCCGGTTTGCTCTTAGAGTCCTCCATCCATCTGTGGTCACTCCGCACTCCTCTACACATCTGCTTCCTTCAGAATTGCCTGCCCCACCCGTGGTGGGCCCTAGGTCTGGATACAGGGAGTGACAGCTTCAGACACTCTTTGACTGGCTCTCATGATGTCATCAAGTCAAATCTCTATAATAAATCCACTGTTAGATATCATCCCTAGAGTGTCTGCTTCCCTGATCAAATTGTGGCACAGAATTTGGCCCTAGAAAAGTTCCAGGAGAGCTGAATCTGAAACTGATAACTTCTCCAAATTAGTATGGAGTTTACTAGAATTGATTCTCTGATTTGTTTAGATTTAGGGGCCTCACTGGCTCTCTTTCTGGTAATAAATTGCCCAAAGCATGCATTGGTACAGCATTTGGTTAAGTTATTACCTGCGGCCACGGACATTTGGAAGACGAGAATTCAGTGATCGAGCGTGCGGTGGCAAACCCCCGGAAACTCTCCAGCTTCCTGGTCACAGAGATGTCCTTCTGGCTCGTGTTACATGGACACGTCTGCGGGGAAGCCACAGCTGCGTTCCACCTGTCTTTGCATTTCGCAGCCCAAGCAGAAGGAGCAGTCCTGGTCTGAGAAATGACCTTCTCGTGGCAGAAGGGGTGGGCCAGAGTGCTGGCGGAGCCCCTCCCGATCATGGGCGAGGTTCCAACACAGCACTGGCCCCAGGAATTCACATTCATCAGGCACACACGCCACAGAGCCAAGCTCGAGTGCTGTGGGACAAGACAGTTCCATCTTCTTACAAAGAATGAGGAATCAATAGCGGCCCGGCCAGCAGCAACGCAGGCGCCCACGGTCACTGATTAGATGACTCAAAACTGAGGTTGGTTATTACGCATGGGAGATCTGGGAGATCAAGGGCCAACCCATCTCAAAGCAGGGCGAAAATAGAGCAGAATGGAAATTATAGTGGGGACAGGATATAAATAAAATGGCAGATCCACTAGGGGGAAAAAAAAGCAATTATGGAAAAAAGCATTACTGAAACAAATAAAAAAAAATAAAATGTCCTCCAAATAAAAAGTTCTGATTTTGCTCCGGGCCACATGGATGAGAAAAAGACACATCTCGGAACATTCCAGTAAAATTTCTGACTCTAAGAACAGTTGTTGTTGTTGTTGTTTTTTTAAGTGGCAATTATCCAAGCATAATTACTAAAATATCCCCCAAAGGAAAAAAAAATTGAGGCCACCAGCAGGCTTTTCATCTCTAACACTGGAAGGTTGGAAACAACAACAGCAAAAAATAAGTAGCGACATGGAAAGAAGAGAAGAGGAAAAGGTGTTGTCTACAAATCCACAGCACTCGAGATCCCTATTTGCTGGGGGAAAATATCTCCTGGAAATTTTTAAGGACTTTTGAAACAGAAAAAAACATCCTGGCTTTGGCCTCTTTGTGGGGATGTAAGTACAGCCTGGTGGGAAAATTCATAACTATGTTAGTTTCAATAAATAGTATTTGCAAGCATTCGATTGTAAGAACAGTAACTATTTTGATTGGAAAATTTCAGTACAATTTCCAAAGTCACAAGGAAAGCATGGAATGTATAGTTAGTTGAACAATTGAGCAAAACAAAAACAAAAACAAAAACAAAAACAAAAAAAAAAAACAAGGAAAGAAAGAGGAAAAAAAGCAATGCATAATTAAAGATAAAATATAAGAAAATGGAAAGAATAAAATCAAATTTACCAGTTTTTGAGGTAAATATGAATAGTAATTAAGAAACCTTGAATCCAAGAAAAATTTGACGTGAAATAAAACCTATCTAGAAAGCAAGGAAAAGGATACTTCAAAAGAATAGCTATGTAACATAGCAAATAATGCTAGGTGATATTTCCCTGTCTTCTCAGAGGGAAATGAATGGACTTAAATGTCTTTGAGATTAAAGAAAAGAAGTAATTAAATATCCATTTTAAGGAACTGGGAAATAGAAATGCAAGAGGTAGGAATGAGTAGAGAAAAATTTACATTGATGAAATAGAGAACAATCAAAAACATTTAAACTATAGATCAATAAGTCGGTTCTCCCGGGAGAAAAACCACTAAAATAGATGAGCCCCTGGAAGTCTGATTAACTAAAAGTGGATGCCCCAAGTAGATAAGATTAAGTATGAGAAAAGACACACAACCAACATGAAAAGGAGAGACAAGGCAGAAGGAGAATGCTGCTCCAACATCGCTGTTTGCCAAAAATGCCATTTACCAGAGAAGAGTCTGGAAGGGTAAAGCATCCACAATGCAAAATGGATCTGAGCAGCTTGCAGCCAAACATGCATTTACACGCATGCACACATATGCACATGCACACGTACACACATGTACACACACACCTACCCTCACACACTTACACACCCCCGACAGACACACATACACACCCACACACACACACCTACCCCCACACACTTACACACCCCCACATGCACACATACACCCCCCTACTTACACACCCCCAACACATACACATACACACCCACACATACACATACACACCCCACATACACACCCACACACACGCACACAGACACACACCCGCATACCCGCACATATGCACACAGACACACCTACATACACAACCACACACATGCACAGATATGCACACACACGTGCACACGCGCACACACGCGTGCACACATGCACACTCACACACATGCGCGCACACGCACCCCTACATAAACACCCACACACATACACCTGCACACACACGCACACACACACATACACACACGCACACATGCACACACACACACATGAAGGGAAAACTGCCTATCCTATCACGTATACCATATTGCCACTAAATGAAGTAACTATAATATCCATGTAGGAAAAGGCAAGTAGATTAGTGAAAAAGGCAAAGAAGGAGGATTTTAGTTTGTAGCCTTTAATACGGAAAAAAAAAACAATAATTAATTCAACGACCAAAAGGTTTTTTTTAAAAAAACAACACAGGCACAACTGGCCAACCATCTGGAGAGAAATAAAAATGGAACCCCATCTTACGCCATACATAAAAATATATTCCAGATGGACCAAAGCCTAGATTGAAAAACAAATGGACAAATGAAGCAAAGACTGAAAACTTTATAAGAAGTTTAGAAAACTTACACATACCAAGATGTTAGTGGTTGGCTGAACTTCATGACCCGTTCTGGAAGACCGAAAGGTATTACAAATAAATATGGTATATTTCATGTAAACAAAAACTACATATGGAAAAGTACATACTAAGGTCAACAGGCAATGATTGATCTGTAAAAGTATTTCTAATGTGATGACATCCAAAGAATTAATATGTATGAGTTCTTAAAAATAGAAAAATAGTTCAATAAAAAATGGATAAAAACATAAGGAATCCACAGACAACTCAAACCTGATAGGAAATAAACACACTAAAATATCTTCATATTCTCTAGTAGTCTGATAAATGAACATATACAAGTTAAGTTAACATATAAAGGCCTTTATATGTTGAGGTCCACTTTGTCTGCCCAACATAGATTTGGAAATCCTAGCCAGAGCAAGTAAGCAAGACAAAACATTTTAAAGGCCGTCGAATTGGTCAGGAAGAAGTAAAACGGCACAAGTACTATTTGCAAGTGACAAGATGTTATATACAGAAAACCCTAAAGACTCTACCAAAACTCTGTTAGAGATAATAAAGAATTCAGTTAAGTCATAGGACACAAAATCAATATACAAAAATCAGTTGTGTTTCTATATCCTAGTGACGAACTACAGGAGAAATTGACTAAACAATCTCATTTACAATTGCTTCCAAAGGAACAAAATAAATTTAATCAAGAATGTGAAAGACTTGTACCCGAAAACTATAAGACACTGATGGAAGAAATTTAGGGCGATACAAATAGATGGAAAGATGTCTCATGCCCATAGAGTGGAAGAATTAATATCGCTAATACATCCCAAGTACTACCCAAAACAAACAACAGATCCAGGGCAAAATTCCAACGGCATTTTCACAGAAATCTAAAAAACAATTCTCATATTTGTGTGGAACCACAAAAGAGTCTGAATACCAAAGCAAGAGGAGAAAGAAGATTTCAAACTGTATCACCAAGCTATTGAAGTCCTAACAGTATTGCAAAGGCACGAAATGAGCATAAAATATAGATAAATAGAACAGAATAGAGAACCCAGAACGCCTAGAATAAAGCTGCAGGTAAGCTCCTTAATATCAGTCTTAACAATAATTTTTGGCAGGACCTTGATAGCAAAAGCAAAACCGACAGAAGGAAAAACAAACAGGTGACACTACATCAAATCAAAAAGCTTCAGCACAGCAAAGGAAACCAGCAACAAAATTCAAAAAGTAATCTGTACAATGGAGACCATATTTGTAAACCACATATATGATTCGGGGCTGATATCTGAAATATGTAAGGAACTCACACAACTCATTTGCAAGAAAACAAATGAACAAGTAAAAAACAGGCAAGGGACCTGAATAAGCATTTTTCAAGGAAAATATCCACATAACCAACAGGTGCATGAAAAGATGCTCAACGTCACTCATCACCAGGGAAAGGCAAATCGAAACCACACTGCGATGTCACCTCACGTCTATTAGCATGTCTGTTATCAAAAAGACAGAGAGGGGCGCCCAAGTGGCTCAGCCGGGTGAGCATAGGACTCTTGATTTTTGACTCAAGTCGAGATCTCATGGTTCACGGGATTGAGCCCAGCGTTGGGATCTGTGCTGACGGCATGGAGCCTGCTTGGGATTCTCTCTCCCTCCCCCTCTCCGGCCATACCCACTCCTCAAAATAAATAAATAAACACTCAAAAAAGAAGACAAGAGGTAACAAGTGGCAGTGAGGATATAGAAAAAAGAAAGCCCTTGTCCACTGTTGATGGGAATGTAACTTGGTACAGCCGCCGTGGAAAACACTGTGGAGTTTCCTCAAGAAATTGAAAACAGGACTGCCCTAGGAACAGGGATCTCTCTTCTGGCTCTGTATCCACGGGAAACAAAACCATTGTCTTGCGGAGATACCCGTGCCCCATATGCACTGCAGCATTATTCACGATTGCCAAGGTGCGGAAACAACCTGTTTATCAACAGATTAATGGATGAAGAAATGTGTTATACACAATGAAATATTATCCAGCCTGAAGAAAGAAGGAAATCCTGTCATTTGTGACACATGGATGAACCTGAAGAGCATTATGCTAAATGAAATAAAGAGAAAGACAGGTACTACATGGTATCCCTAATATATGTGGAATAAAAATAAAACAGTAAACATAGGAGATGTCGGATTTGTTAATTAGGTCAAAGGGGGAATACTTACATAATGTTTATGTATATCGAACCATCGCATTCTATACTTTAAATATCTTACAATTTTATTTGTTACTTATACTTTCATACAGCTGAAAAAAATTAAAATTGTAAATATCCATAACTGCAAAACAATGAAAGTGTGTAACCTCTTACCTCTCCACTTCCTTATTCTTATACTATTGTTCATATTGCAAAAATTTGATAATATTACACTATCAGAATATTATGATCTAAACTAAATATTTATAGTTTATATAAGTCTACAGGATATTACAATGGTGTATTGTTCATGGGGCAATACAATTAAAAATGAACCAACAAAAGGTAGCCAACAACAACAGATAAATAATTCATGGGTTAAAGACAAAAGTAATGAAAATTATAAAGCGTTTATAAGTAAAAATGGAGGAAGTCTTCAACCTCCTTTCACCTTTCTACCTCTTCTTTTTAAAATTTTTTTTTTATTTTAAATTTTTTTGACATTTATTTATTTTTGAGAAACATAGAGACAGAGCATGAGCAGGGGAAGGGCAGAGAGAGAGGGAGATACAGAATCCGAAGCAGGCTCAAGGCTCTGAGCCGTCAGCACAGAGCCCGACACGGGGCTCGAACTCACAGACCATGAGATCATGACCTGAGCTGAAGTCGGACGCTTAACCGACTAAGCCCCTCAGGCGCCCCTCTATCTCTTCATTTTATGAGATGTTCATGTAGCTGATAGGTACGCATCAAAGTTGTAACATTTTATAACATTAACATTCTCTTGTAACCACTGTGTCCAGTTAGTTTTCTTAAATTCTTTACTGGAAATGAATGATTCTGGACACTGGTTACTTAACCGCACTCTCCCTACTCATTATTTGTTTAGGTAAATTACAACCGCAAGCAGGGTCTTTCCACCTTTACTTCCATGAGGGCTCATGGCTACCATGTTTCCTGTATTTTTATATATTTAAAAGTATCTTCCCTTTGCCTTATGTAACGATATTTTGGTTCACACATCCTCTCTCCAAGGACTTCGTATGTATCGATTGTTTCATTCCCTTCTTAATACTTAATATTCCCCCAGAGAAGAATGACGTCAAGCTTATTGATTCTCCTCATTGATACCTTTTTGCTTTTTAATGGGTAGGTCACCGAGAAAATATTTCTGTGCCTTAAAGACCAACTACTTTGAGGACATGACTCAGTATTAATTGTCTTGTATCAATTTTTCTCAGTACACAGTATATTTAGTGTACGTGGTGTAAATTCAATTTGCAGATTCAGGTGTTATTTAGTTTTGAAAACTTTCCTGCTTCTATTATAGTAGGAAATATAATTCAATTCCATTTTCTTATGTTTTTATTCTGAAAGAAGAATTATGTATGTGCTAGATAACTTATAGCTATCATTTTCCACTTAAAAATCCATTTTGCTCACACTGTCTTCTACACTACCGATACTGTTTTCTGTCATGTCTTTTGAATTTCTGCTGCTACCAGTGGCTTTCGCTTTTCTCTTTTTCTGATGTTCTTTTTTTTATTAGTTTCAGGCAGAATAGTGCTTTAGAAACATCTTTTTTTTTTTCTGAAATATTTAGCCAGAAATACCAATTGATGGCATTAATTTTTTTTTTATCTGCTACATAAAGAATCACATTAATTAGGCCATATAGAAATAAAAAGCCTGATGGGACACTATTATATCATTTAGGGGAGAGATGATTGGTAAGTGGAATATAAATACAAGCTGTAAAAGATTATACCATTAGGATCACACTGAAATTCTCCACTCATGACATTTTTGCTTAAGATTATATATAACTAATCATAGAGGAAATCAGTCAATGACAAAATTCAGCGATAAATACTCCCAATCCTGTTCACAGGACCAGCTCTACATAGAAGAGTATCTTTTTAAAATATGCATTCTTTCCCATTTCTATTAGCTAGCTCTACAATCATCTTTTCATCTTAATAAAGTCTAGAGAATACAATGCCAAGACCTTGACTTTTTTTTTTTAATTGGGAAAAGAAAAGGACTTGAATGTTCAGTTATAAGTTCTCAGTAAGAACCGCCTACTGAAAATAGCCCAAAACACTGGAAAAACATATAAAGCATGACCTTAAAAGTGTTAATGAGATCGCGAGTGATCAAGAAATACTCAAGCAAGGGGATGCATGCGCGTGGGTTCCCAAAGAGGTTAGCAGAGCGTTGAAACTGTTTTATCGAAGGGAATTCAAGAAGCCGGGTCATCCCATCCATCTCTTTTCAAGGTCTCCAGGCTTGGAGGACATGAGGAAAAGTCCATTGCCTGTAATAGGATCTTCTTTCATAAATCTAGGAAGCCAAAAGCCTGTGCCTTGAAAGAGCTGTAAAAATGGGAATAAACCTGTCATGAAGCTCTCTGCCCCACATAGATTGCAAGGAAAAATTGGCTCCCTTAACCTTGATGCTGAACTTGGAATTGGGACAATCCCCTGAGACTTTGAAGGTGTAAATGAGCAAGCTCTCATTCAGATCTACAGGCTGAATTCCTACCTCTGTGGTCTGAAAGCCATAAATCAATGATTACACTTTAATCCTGCATTTGTCTTTATCCAGAGGCCTAGAAGAAGCAAGCACAAAATCTTTCTGGAAAACTTCACAGTTTCCAGGCTTCAGATAAATCATACAAGTATAATTCTATGTGAAACCAACACAATGAACAACATTAATAAACTCACAAGGAGAGAAGGCACCGTGAGGGAGGACCAGCAGAAAAACAGACAACACAAGTAGATCTGCCAATGCTTCGTTTACTAAGATTATCAAACAAAATATTATATAACCATGTATTTAAAGACATAAAATCTGAATATTTTGAGGAGAATAAAATTCTACAACGAACAGGTAGGCAGATCTGAAGCAGAATCAAATTGCACCGCCAGAGAGGAAGGTAAAATGAGAGAAATTTTTAAACAGGTAAATATAGCAGCAGATAAGATACAGCTGAAAGAAAAATTAGTAGTCTGAAAGATTATGAAGGGGAATTATCTCAAGTATAATAGAGAGATAAAGAAATCGACAGACTGGCAGAGATTCCTGGAAGGAGAGACGACAGAATAAGGGGAGAAACGTCATCATTTACAGAGATAGTGACTGAGAACTTCTCTGAATAGATGAATCCAATAGATTTTAACCAAAACATACAGACGCAGGAATCCCAATGTGTAGAGTGCAGTATACAGTAATGAAACCCAGACCTGGTCACATCAGAATGGCCCTGCCATACACCACAGACACAATGGGTACAGTGAGAAGTCATTCTGATCACAGCTGCTACCATAGCTGTCACACTTAACAGGGGCAACAGTAGGCTCCAAGAAATTTCCAGAACTTTTTAACTAGCAGCAGCAGCAGCAGCTATGGCACCAGAGCAGCAAGTTCCTACCACAAGTGGATCTGAGCAGCTGAAGATTACTGGGGACTCCAGCAGGTGGTCACACTGGCTGTAAAGATAGGGATGGCTTCTGGTTAGTGACAGTAATCGTGGCTAGCTGTTCATCAGCATCTTCAGTCAGTGCCCAAAAGAGCAGCCAGGAGCAAAAATAGCTTCTTCATGAGGCTCCTGGTGGCTCAGTCTGTTAAAGTGTCTGACTTCAGCTCAGGTCAGGATCTCACGGTTCATGGGTTCGAGCCCCGCATCTGGCCCTGTGCTGACAGCTCAGAGCCTGGAGCCTGCTTCAGATTCTGTGTCTCCCTCTCTCTCTGCTCCTCCCCCTCATGCTCTGTCTCTCTCTCAAAAATAAATAAAACAAACAAAATAAAAACATTAAAAAATAGCCTCTTCAGCTATGGCAACATTTTCTTCTCTGTAGCTCCTCCGCCTCTTGCAATGCTGTTGTAACAAGTTTCTGTATTAAATAAAACCTTCATCTGAAACGTTTAGAGTGGTTTCTGTTTTCTTGGACTGGACAATGGCTGATAAAATAATTAACAGGCTTAATCTAATGCATGCAACAGTTAAAGAATGCTTCTTTTTTTTTTTTTTCAAGCACACAAGGGACGTTTTATCCTTTACATTTTGTCTGCTAAGGTAGGAGACCAGGTCTTATTTAAATCCTGTATTTTAATAGGTGTTCAGTCTCTTTAGGTTTACGATATGGTCTACCACCTATTTTTCAGGCTGTACTTCTGACGGCAGTTTAATTTTCAGAGACTTTGTGGTGTGATTTTGTTCCGTTTCATTTATCTGGTGCTCCTTGGGCTCCTGTTTCAGTTCCCTGCTGATATTACCTCAGGGGGACAAAGGAGTTCCTAGGCCAGGCCACTGAGCATCTCTCGACGGGGGAGGTATGTGGTGAGACCCTCTGTCAACTCCAGATGCCAAGTGTCTCTGGGTAAGGAGGACCATCTGAGTCCCTGGGGACAAAAGCTGTCTAGGACCAGCCCACTGGCTTGACTCTTACCGTCCCTCTTATCTTGGCGTCCCTCTTATCTGCTGACATGTATTGCTCCCTGGGTGAGGAGTTTTGCTTCTTGGCTTCTTGGACCACAGTGCTTTCCGTAGCCAGCTGTCTCTTGCCAGGTCTGCTGCCCCCACCTGGGTACATTTTGATAGGACGGGTAAGTCTCATGGCCAGTGGGAGTGGCCATGCCTCTCCACGCTGCTAACTGTCAGCGGGGCTCTCAGCTGACCCCTCTTAGTAGTGTCCTTGGCCTCTCCCGATACTGCCTGGTCAATCTGGAAGGAGAAGAAACCTACCTAACCTACTTTCTTTGGCTGAAGCAGGGGTGGGAAGTGTCGGATCTGGGTGACTTCTGTTGGTTGCTGTTCCAAATAAGCTCAGTTTGGTTGATCCGTGCCATTTCCAGGTTTTATAGTGACACTGAGTAAAGACAAGCGACAAGACAAGGAGGTCTTGTTATCGTGTCCAGACTGGAAATACCTTTAGTTATCTTTTCAAGTCTTTTAAAGGGAGTGACTGCAAGGCTCAGTGGCTTAGCATCTGATTCTGTTCAGCTGATGATGTCATGTTTCTTGGGTTTGAGCCCCTCATGGGGCTGTGCTGTCAGCATAGAGCCCCGCTTCAGATCCTTTGTTCCCCACTCTCTCTGCCTCTCTCTCTCTGAAAATAAAAAAAAAAAAATGAACTTGGAACAAATGAAGAGTACACATATGATTTATATGTTGTTATTTAAATATTTTAAAAATAATTTAGAATTTTATTTTATTTATTTCAAATTATTTATTTTTTTAGAGAGAGACAGACAGACAGAAAAAGCATGAACAGGGAGGGTTAGAGAGAGAGGGAGACACAGAATCCAAAGCACGCTCCAGGCTCTGAGCTGTCAGCACAGAGTCCGAGGCAGGGCTCAAACTCATGAACCATGAGATCATCACCTGAGCCAAAGTCAGAAGCTCAACCAACCGAGCCAACCAGGCGCCCAAGAATTTAGAATTTTATATAAGATGCTTACGAGGCTTAGTATTTTTTATCTATATTGTGCCCCCTTAAAACCTACTGTTGGATCACTGCCTCTAGGAAATGCAAAAAAAGCTTGTATATGAATAAAGGGATTTTTTTTCTAACTGTATATTTTTCACTACAAAAATTAGATTCGACAAGCAGTGATCATTCACCATAGAAGCCACTACTTCATCTGCACTTCGTAAGTTGTATATTTTATTTATTCTAACGGAGTTATTGCATGCTGAACTTTATCATCTGTTTGGAAATATAGGTTGATGCTTGTTTGAGTACCATAAAGTAAATTGTAATATAATATTATTGCTTCTTTTCGCTGAGCATTTAATATACATTTGTTATTTTAAATATACTATTTTAAATATACTGTGTCTCATCCTAACAGACTAACAATCAAAGTATCGACATCTACATTTCATAAATGAGAAAACTGAAGATAATTTTCTATACCCTCTCCAGGATTTTTCTGTGATCCCGGAGCTGTAAAAAGTGGCAAGACAGGGGCGGGGTGCCTGGGTGGCTCAGTCAGTCGGGCTTTCTGACTCTTGATTGCTGCTCAAGTCATGATCTCAGAGTTTGTGGGATCAAGCCCCGCGTCGGGTTCAGCGCTGACCGTGGGGAGCCTGCTTGGGATGGTCTGTTTCCCTCTCTCTCTGCCCCTACCCATTGTCATGTGCACTCTCTTTCTCAAAATAAATAAATAAGTAAACCTTTTTTTAAGATAATTTTTTAAAAAGTGACAAGATTGGGAAACGAGCTCCAATCTCCTTGTAAGTATGTGTTCTATGCCCTGTATTACTTCCTTTGTAAAAAATGACAATATTAAATTAATGATGCAAAGAAAGAAAACAAGTTAATGTGCTTACCTAATTTCTTTCTCTCATTCTCTTTTTCATAATTTCAAACCTAGAATTTCTATGTTTTTAGTAGGAAGTGAAAAAAATATTGAAAATGGAAAATTCCGCAGAAACAAGAATCCAAGAAACCTTCCTCTCTTTTCTGAGTTTATTTTATGTTTCAAATTCTGTTGCAATCAAAAACATGTTCTCGAAATTGAAAATAGATATTTCGTTGAGGAAGGTGAGTATCCCATAAAATTAAAAGAGGCTTTCTCCCCCTAATCTTGCTCTGTTCAAGTGGACATCAGGAATGAGCGTCCCTAGTTGACACCGGGTACTCTTTACTCTTAGCTGGATATAAATACTGTCAGGAAAATAAGATTCGTTGCATTTCTATAAACATTCATGAAAGTAAATGTTTCGTCAGTGTATTCATAGAATTTACTTGTAACTTTAATCTGGAATGTTCTCACCAAGTATAAACTCTTAAGTCCTTTAGGAAAAGCAATTTCATTCTGAGATGGGACATGGGCAGCAACTTACTTTCTTCTCTGCTTTCAAAGTCTAGACGATGTCACACCTGTGCAAAAATAGTTCTCATTCTGTTATCTCATAAACAGCCTCCATTCAGTGTCTAATTTGGCTTATTAAAGAGAGCTTGCATCCATTTTCTGGAACATACGACTCTCTAAATAAAACTGGAAGCATGTTTCACTTGGAAAATGAAAGGTAAAAACCAACACTGTTCTTCAGCTTTTATATCTATAAATGTCATCATTGCAGACAAAGAAAGAACTCTCTGCAAAAATATTTTCATAAAAAATATACTTGATATGTATTTTTCTCAAATTCTTCCTTTGAAATGGAGCAACAGCTTTCCAATTTAACAGACTCAAATAAATAAAGCCTTTACCAGACACTTTGTATCTTCTTGGGTTGAGGATATCCGGCCAAATCTTACGTAGCACTCACCTTTCCTCTGAAAACGCTTGCATAACAATGCTTTCCTATGAAATGTTTCCTTAACCATTTTTAAGGTTTAGGATTTTTTTTTTGTTTCCTCTTCTTTTTTAACTTAGCATTAAACGGTTAGTGCTCTGGGGCCAATAAAGTCTTTGCATTCCTGG
Source organism: Paguma larvata (assembly GCA_030068075.1). NCBI lineage: Eukaryota > Metazoa > Chordata > Mammalia > Carnivora > Viverridae > Paguma > Paguma larvata. The sequence goes on from CM057829.1 coordinate 22,009,694, forward strand.
CCCTTTGCCTTTTTCTTGTCTTAAGATTTGCTGCAGTAAAAACTTGGCCATCAGATTAATTCCCAAAAGTATTTCCTGCTTGGGCGTAAATTAAGATCACTCAAGGAAAGGATACAACTGTTTGTTGAATTCTGAATTGTCATCTGCAGTCAAATATGACCATTGATAACTGAGAAACTGGCTGATGTCTTGAGGATGGTACCTGCTCCTTTCATGAAGGGGGCATATCTATCTATCATCTATCTATCTATCTATATCTATTTATAGATAGATCTATCTATCTATAAATATATAAACATATCTATATATTTATATTTACATACAACCAGTTGGTTTTGGTGGAAATTTTTGGTTTATAGTGAATTGAATATTCTCTGAAGACACAATTTTGACCTCAACAGACCTCTAGTAGCATGTAAGGTGTGCCAAGTCATGGCTCTCAGAGCCTTCCCCCAACACATCCTGTCACAAGCAAACACAACCATCCACCAGAGTTTGAGCTGATAAAAATAAACCCAACTCCGTTCGTCTCCTCTACTGCACCCTTTGCTCCTCCTCCTATAACTAACAAACACCAAAACAGTATGTCCATCTGGTATTCCACATAAAGCCAACATTAACTGTATTTTATTTTAATCACAAACAAATGATGCCTCCCTCCAACTTTTTAATTTTTTTGATAGGCATTTGTTTTGGAAGCCAAAACAACAGAAGTCATTTCTAGGCTAAAAACTGAACATTTTGGGTGATAATTATGGATCAATCACAACTAATATGGAACAACATGTACAAATCAAGTATTTGTTTCCCACTAAATGACATGAATATCCATTTTGCCTCCCCCCATGGGCTTTGTTCTCAACTGCTTTATTTATTATCATTAAAAAGATGCACACTAAAGGTGCCGTACAGAATACTATAAATTTAATGTACTAGGCACAGTCTAATAATCGTCCTCAAGGTTTGCCTCATTAAACAAATACCGCTGACATGTTTATGTATTTTCTAATTAAAAGCCATTATTAATGGGTTGGAACTTGCTTTAAAAATATCTCTGGCATACATTTCAGAAGTTTGGTTTTATTTTAACCTAAAGACATGTTTTCTACATTATTTTCCATTTAATTAAAGGGATGTTGCTCCTATTCCCCTCTCCAGTTCAGCGTATTTTAACTATTGAAGATTTAAATAAAATTGTTCAGTTGTGGGGTTGAAAGTATTATGTTGATGAGTCTGGCAGGGCGTTTTCAGAGTCTAAGTACCCAGCGCTTAAGCTTAATCTTCAGTGAAGTCGTGGAACTCTTAACAGAGACATTTGAAAGCAGGAATTCTTCTTATTATTTCCATAGGGCTTAAGTCAGTGCCTTGCACGTAGTTAGCAACTGATAAATGATGGTTGGATTGGTGAGTGATGATTAGAGCCATCAAGAAAATCAAGCCTTTCCTATCCTTTGATACGCACCCTGCCTCCCTAGGATTACCAGAAATGGTGTGGTTTTTTTTTTTTCTTCCTCTGCTTAGAAATGCAACTATCCTCACCCAGATGGTGGCATTCATGCAGATAAATCCATAACCTACTGGTTCCTGAAAGCCATCTTTAATTATCGATTGTGAATATTTAATTTTCAACGGGGCCTCCACGAAACTCAAAGCACGCCTCTCTTCTCACTGAGAAACTCCAGTGGTGGTGAGACTTCCGCATCCATCACGTTGGAAATTAATGCCTTCACGAGAGGTGTTATTTAAAGAAACAAAACCATTCTGTCTTGCAGTGTTGAAGAGTGTCAGCTACCGAATCGATGGTTATTTATTTTCATAAAAGTGTACGTCTCATGAAATGCCGTAGTTTCCACAGGAAGACCTGGAAAGCCGTGTCCCCGCGGTCGGCTGCCATCATCTTGGCTTCAGGGATTGGCCAACCAAGTCACGCATTGGTTCTAGAGACTGAAAAAGGCGGGATGTGGCGTGCTGCTTTGCCGCCCAGTCCTTGGTCTCTCCGACCCCCGTGATGACGAAATCCCCATGATGTGCTGGAGGGCACGGGCTGGATTATGTGTATCAGGTGGGTATGCTGGTGACCTCACAGGCGGCCAGAGCATGGTCAGAAAGAAAGGGCTGATTCTTAAAAGATTTTAGCAAGGTGCATAGTAACCACAACTTAGGCGTTAGAGTAACCCAGGTGGGGTATCAGGGTGGGTCAGCCGGTTAAGTGTCTGACTCTTGGTTTCGGCTCAGGTCCTGATCGCATGGTTTGCGAGTCTGAGCCCCACACCGGACTCCATGCTGTCAGTGTGGAGCCACTTTGGATTCTCTCTCTCCCTTTCTCTCTCCTCCTCCCCTGCTCACTCTCTCCGTCTCTCTCTCAAAAATAAATAAATAAACTTAAAAAAAATTTGTGTCACCTTTATATCCATACTATGCTGCTCAAACACATGTCATTCCAAGCAGGAATCAGGAATCCCAGACCGAATGGAATTAAAATTTTTAAAGCCTTATGATTATCACAACATTTCTTGCCTTCCACTTCATCAGATCCTTAAAAACTATAAAAACTATAGATATTTTCAGCTCATTTGTGGTCTATTGCTGTGAGGCCAGGAGGCATCTGATCTTAATGATTATGGGATTTCTGTGGAAAGAAATTTAACTGGACAAATTAGGCTTCTATCTTCAAAGAATGTGCCAGAGAAAAAGGGGGGTCACTACTGTGCTGCAAGGCCACGGCGAGCGTTCCATGAAAATTATTATTTTTGCTATATTGGACAGAATTTAATTTTCCACACTAGTGGTTTTTTTTTTAATTTTTAATATTTATTTATTTTTGAGAGAGAGACAGAGACAAAGCATGAGTGGGGGAGGGGCAGAGAGAGAGGGAGACACAGAATCCGAAGCAGGTTCCAGGCTCCGAGCTGTCAGCACCGAGCCCGATGCGGGACTCGAACTCACGAACTGTGAGATCAGGACCTGAGTCAGAGTCAGACGCTCAACCAACTGAGCCACCCTGGCGCCCCTTCACACTAGTGTTTTTTGAGGTATCAATTACACGCAATGAAATTCCCCCTTTTTAACATGTTCGTGGCTATGAATTTTGACAGACGCACACAGGCGTGTCGCCACCATCGTAAGAAAAACAGGTTGTTCTCATCATATCAGAAAGGCCCGACGGGCACCTTTGCCATCTCCCCACCTCCACGACCTTGACAGCCAGGGGTCTACTTTCTGTCCCTGTAGTCTGGCTGTCCCCAGAATAGTACATGCATGGATTCATATAGCCTCCAGTGTTTTGGGTCTGGTTTCTGTCACAAAGCCTAGTGCATCAGAAACCCACCGAGCTTGTCGCTGCGTGAAAGGTTTGCTTTCTTGCTGAGTTCCGTCCCGCCTCGTGACTGCAACTCTATTTGTTCATCTCTTCCACGGTTGACGAACATCTGAGTTCTTTCCAGTTTCTGATGGTCATAGGTAAATTACTATGAACACGTGAGAACAGATTTTCGTGTGGAGATTTATTTTTTCTTTTCTTTCGGGTAAGTGGGGTTCCTGGGTCGTACAGTGAGCACACATGGTAACCTGGTAGAAAATTGCCACAACCTGTTTTCAAAACTGGTTTTACCATTTGTCATCACCATGGAAGTTTACAAAGTTACTGGGGCCCCGTATTGTTAACGAGACGTGATACTGTTGGGTTTGTTTTTACCATTCTTATAGGCTAAGTGATATCTCACTCAAGTTTCAATTTGCATTATTTTATTTTATTTATTTATTTTAATGTTTATTTTTGAGAGAGAGAGAGAGAGAGAGCGCGAGCATGAGTGGGGGAGGGGCACAGACAGAGAGGGAGACACAGAATCCGAAACAGGCTCCAGGCTCTGAGCTGTCAACGCAGAGCCTGACACAGGGCTCGAACTCAGGAACGGCGAGATCATGACCTGAGCCGAAGCCGGACGCTCAACCGAATGAGCCACCCAGGCACCCCTGCATTATTTTAATAACTATGGAAGTTTAGCATATTTTGACATGTTTGTCTGCCATCCACATAGCATCCCTGACAAAGTGTGTGTTTGAGTCTTTTGCCCATATAAACATTTTTATTTAGTGAAATACCAACTCCTTAATTATTAGGAGTTCTTTATATGTTCTGGAAACCAGTTCATTACCATATATTTATTTCCCAATATTTTCTACAAGTTTGCGGTTTCTTTTCATTCTTTGTCATTTTTTTCCAAGGAGCAGACGGCTTTAATTTTGATCAAGTCAACTTTAGCAAACTCTTAAGATTTGGGTGTTTTACCTGCTAAGAGACTTTAACCATTGTCTAACCTAAGATCTCAAAGAGCTAGAAAAAGTTAATATTTAAGGCCTTGCAGTGGGTTTGTAAGGCTTCGTGATCATGTGTGCACAGCAGGCAGGAAAGAGGTGGCCTCCCGAACCTCCTGTCACCTGTTAGACCCAGAGGGACCCTGGGTGGAAATGACCAGTCCACAGAGTCTAACTGCTTAGGGGAAAACAGATGAGTAGACACCGTGTCCAAAAAGGCAGAGCAAGTTCAAATGTGATTCAAGCAATGGTGAACAACAAGGAGTCATAAGACAGGTGGATCGGGAGGGCGGGAGGGGCTGTAAAGATCAATGCCAACGCGTTACTCAGAAAATCTGCCCCCTGGTGTCAGAAATACAGCGAACATGGTGATCGGCGCATTCATAACGGGATGATACTCATTTCTGAAAGAGAAGATGAGGAAACACAGCTTCCTTGCTCTCTCTCCCAGGGAAACCAAATTCCAGGAGTTCGGAGGTGTAAAATGAATGCCTTGTTCCTGATTATGGGATCACACAGGTCTTAAAGCACTGGTTTTCAAAGTGTGATTCCAGGACCATCTGGATCAGAACCAGCAGGGAGGTCATATAATATGAAGACTCCTGGGCTCCGCCTCAGGCTGGTTGAATCCGAACTGTTTGGAGGATCGTGAGGAAGACTGAAACTTACATAAGCTTCCCGGTGGACTGCTAAATACTCCCCCGACTTAAGTTCTAACAATCATTAGCCACCAAAGGATTGGTATAGAGGGAGGTTATGAAAAGAGGCAGCTGTGTGGTTTTTATTGAGTTCCTGCCTGTGGACACATTGTTGCAGAGGCTGGAGCTGTGTCTGAGTTTAGAAACCGAATCAATCAGTACTATTCTGCAGAGGCAGGAAACGGTGAGAACTCCTATTCCGAACTAATATATCAATTGGCAGTATATTACATGACATAGAACGTAGCATATTACAGAGACAGATATAGATTGATAGATATATGGATAGTACCAGCAGAGTGATTTGCACAAGAAGAAGATTTGGTAATTACAGAAACCATATGAATATACTAATCAGAATCATATTTTAACTGGAAGGTTGGGGATTTTATTTTGAATAAAATGCTTTATCTCCTCATTTGAAGTGGCAGCACCGGTGCCCCCGGGTGGCTTAGTTGGTTAAGCGTCTGTTTCTTGATTTCAACTCAGGTCATGATCTCACAGTTTGTGGGATGGAGCCCCACAGTGGGCTCTGTACTGACAGCACGGAGCCTGCTTGGGAGTCTCTGTCTCTCCCCTGCTCACACGCACGTGCTCTCTCTCTCTCTCTCAAAATAAATATTCAAAAAATGAAGCATCATCTCTAATGATGTATCAAAAGTTTACGAAGTATTTAAATTATATTTAATATGTAATTGCAATAACATGAAAATAATAAAGGTATCCCAGTAACTGAAACCTGACAAACCCTTTCATATAGATGGTCACATGCCTTCATTCTTACTCAGAACTCCAAAAGGCTGTTTCTTCATTTCTCTCTCTTACTTTGGGTATGATACAGTGCTTATTATCCCATCTGTTTCTAATTTCCTGATTTTACACATTTAAATGTACCTCTACAATGCAAGGGAAAACCTAGTCTATGAATACAAATACAAAACCGAATAGAAATATACTTTGTGAAATAAAACAGCAAGCGATCTTGAAGCTGAGACACCAAGTCTCACCTGAAAGTATCACTTCCAGGCCATTATTGTTTCAATGGAAAACCCAAAAGAATTGCACGCAATTCTTTTGCAAGCACGGAGCCCCGAGCACAGGAAGGCTCTGACTTCTGAGCGGGTTGTATCTATTTCACAAGTGGAAAAGAGCCCTTTGCCCTCGTGGGCTGCTCCGTCCCTGGGTTCTCTCCCAGCAGCTCACCAAACCTGAAACACAGACGCGGGGTCTGTGACAGCATTATTTACAAAGACTCCATCACGTTCCTGCCTGCGAGAGGGGTTGGGTTGGCGTGGTTTCTGTCGCAGGCATAAATTAACAAGGTGTCAAATGAACACCGCGACCGCGATTTAGGGTCAGGCCAAGCACGCCCAAGGCAGAGCGGGGATCAGGGTCTCGTTCTGCAGCGGCTCGGCGACACCGCACGTGGAGAATTTCCCCAGCTCAGCCGGGTCCGGGCCCGGCGAATCCGGATCCCCACCGTCTACACTCCGGGACTCCCGTCTCGATGTCCCGGGGGTCGCAGGCTGCTGATCCCAGACACCGCCTCTCTTCCTCAGCCCCAGCTTGCACAACGCACCGTAAAAAAAAAAAAAAAAAAAGAAAGAAAGAAAAAGTGCCCTTTCAGCCAGCCCTGGGTTTTGTCCACACAGCACTCCCCTGATTTGGAAGGAGCTCAACTCCTCTCCCCTGGGTACATAGAACAGCAGAATGGAAGAGTGAAAACTGCCAAAATGCTAATCACAGAAAAAAAAAAAAAGTAACAAGATCCAGATGGGACGAAATGGACATATTTCATTTATCCTGGGAAACTCGACAGTGTATCATTTGTGATGCATAATACGCCCAGCCTTGGCCCTTGATAAACAGTACGGAGGCGCAGGCCGCAACGTTCTAAACAGAGTCGGCCGTGAACGTGCCGGGCCGCACACTCAGCCCTGCACGCAGGGCTGCGGCTGCTTCTGCGGGTTCTGGGGGCCACAGGCTGGGCCTCCGGCTGCGTGCGAATCGTCTCTGATCTCAGCTCGCCCCACGGGGCAGAGTCCCAGTGCATCGAGTCACCCTAATGAACCTCAGAGGCTTTTCACACCAGAGAAACGAAGGATCGCTTTGAGGCGGCCCATGCTTATGCGGGGCGGGGGGGGGGGGGGGGGGTCAAGTTTATGGGGCGGGGTTTCTAAAGAGCTAGAAAAGTGGGAAAAAACCGGCTGTTGAAAAAAAAGCAAAGATTCTTAGGGTTCTGCAGGCAATTCTCAAGCTCGCCCCTGTGCACGGATTCAGGAGATTTAGGTGAGGGTTTCATGTCGACCGTGCACTAGGTTCTTCAGGCCTCAGGAAACACACTGGGACGGGCACCGACTGGATAAATTATTAGGTAGTGCATTCATGAGTATCAAAAGAGTGTCTGAGAGTCACTCTAGTAGCTCTGCTCAGGCAGGAAGTCGTCCTCCCTCCTGGGGGGAAACGTGTGATGGATATGACTAGCCACTTAGTTCGGAACACCCCAGCAAGGCCTTGCAAACTGTTACATTCATTCAAAACACACCAGGCACAAAAAGCGATGAAGTCTTTCACTCTGTGTGCCTCACATCGCCTCTGCACCCCTGACCTGCGGTTTTCCATGAGGGTGAATTGTGCTCCGAGTGCCTCAAGAAGCAGAGCAGTGGGAGTTTAAGGGAACGCGACTCGGGGACGGTTAGCTAGACAGATGACTTCACGAAAGTTACCTCAGTGTGGCCTTCCAGATCATTCGTTCTGAAACTCCAGCTCTGTGTGATATCGTCTGCAGGTTGGAGCATAAAGTGAGGAAATGAAAGGAATTCGGAAACCCACAGGGTTGGATCTCGGAGTCTGTGGCCCTTGGTGGCAGAGCGCACAGAGGGCAGGAAGGAGCTGTGGAACGTTCTTAGTCTATCTGCTCCTCTGTGAGGAAGTCCAAATAAATGGATGAGACGGAACGAATGAAATACCGAGGCCTGTAAGTGACTGTTGTTTTAGTCGTGGTTTTGCCTCTTTAATTACTTAGGATTTAACGTTTTAGTCAAAAATGGTTTCTTTTTATGCGATGTACCTGGCATGTAATTTGCTGTGGACCAAGAGAAGACACTGCTTACTTAATTGTCTTCTGTCCCGTCCACTCTTGGGTCTTCAAGTCCCGTATACTTTCCCGAGTGGTGATTACGGGAAGGCAGGACCCCGTGGCTGCCTGGTCTACGTCTAGAATATGGAACTGCCTGAAGCTTAGGAAACAGAGTCTAAATGTCACACCGCCCCGTGATATGCCCCTTCGACTTTTCTCTGGTTGAAACTTTTTTTCTTTCTTTCTTTTTTTTTTTGAAAATGTTGCCCTACTTGTTATCATGGCACATGTAGGAAAATCTAGATCTTAATAAATCTTGATAATCTTGTCCAAATCTGCAGTAGATTGAACACTCGTGTCCTCCGCTCTCCAAATTCATATGTTGGAATCTTAATCCCAATACGATGCTATTCAGAAGTAGGACTTTTGAGAGGTGATTTTGTCACGAGTATGGAGCATTCAAAAAAAAAAAAAAAAGGATGACTTGTGGCATCCCGGTGGCTCAGTTGGTTGAGCGTCCCACTCTTGGTTTCGGCTCAGGTCTTGATCTCACAGTTTCAGGAGTTCCAGCCCCATGTCAGTCGCTGCGCTCACGGCGCGGAGCCTGCTTGGGATTCTCTCTCTCTTGTGCCATCTTGGTATCTCTCAAAATAAATAAATAAACTTAAAAGAAAAGAAAAGAAAAGATTAGTTCCCTTAAAGGAAAGTGTTGAGAGCCCCGTGAGCTCTGTTTCCACCATGTGGGGACACCAGGAAAAGATGGCGTCCCTGCCTTAGAAGGGGACTCTCACCGGAATCGAAGCGTGCTGTCCTCCTGTTCTTGGACTTCCAGCACCCACAACTGTGAGAAATCGTGCTTTGATGTTTATAAGCCACCCAGTCTCTGAAGCTTTGTTGTGGCTGCCCAAGTTGCCTAAGACAAGACAAAAGTTTGTAAAGGAAGTATGAGTTGTTGCTGTCATTCTCTAACTCACATCTTCCAATCAAACTCCCCATAGGTGTAAGAAATAATGCCTTTTAGTTTATCCTACGTCATCCTAATTTCCAATTTTTGTCTCTTTCCTCTTAACTGTAAAAAACAAACTGCAGTCCAATTAGTTTTCCTACCTCGATTTCCTCTCCATAGCATCTATCTAGGGAATTTCATGGGGCCATGCTTGGGGGTGGGGAACATCTGCTTCTTGGTCGTTATTATTGCAGGCTGACATCTGTCGAGTCACGTTTCATTTCACCTGCTCTGTGGACTTCAACCGATGCAGAGTGCTGTGGGGTTGTCCCATGCCCCTACCCACAGGAGACCCCCTGTTCCAGATCTCCACCACCTGCTACCATCCACCTAGCAGGCACTGGAGATATTTAGCTGCTTTTATTTACTGGACTGGAATGTGAGAGACTCTGCGAATATTCTGGGGCCATGAAAGACCCTGTGATATTGCCTGATCTTCCTGGGTGCACAGGAAGTCGTTGCCATAATGTGTAGAACCTGCCAGTTGCCCTGATGTTCTCTGTGGCTGAAAGATAAACTTCTGGCTATTAGATTTCCAGACCAATCCAAGAATTCTAATATTCCCCCCTGCCCAAATGAGGTCTTAAGGACAGAGGATAAGGTACACAGACCTTCTCACAAATTTTTCTCTCTGTCTTCTGTTTTTTTCTTCTGCTCGTTCATCTTTTCTCCCCATGTAATAAATTTTATCTAGATTCTAGGGGTTAAAAATAATGCTCTGGTTTTGTATTCTTGTTCTCTTTCAGATTTATTTTCTTCCCATGTCTCGCCTTTGTATTTGAAAGTCAAAAGCCAAGATTTTAACTCTTCATTAGTTGTAGTCTTCAGCAGACACCTCTCCTAAGGCAAGGAAGGCTGGAAGACTGCCTTATTTCTAGGGGTTAGGATAGGGGTGAGGGTGGGGGAAGAATAAAGGCACAGAAATAATGGGAAAGTCATGTTGGCTAGTAAATAAAAACAGATTCTGCCCAAAATTACTTGTGATCTTATCAAACATATTTTTAGGTTTAATCACAGAATAATACAAAAGATGACAGAGTCGGCGGGATGGGGTCAATGAGTGAGTGAACCAAATTAATGAATTTGATTTTTAAAATGTGCTTTGAATCTAGGCTTTTGTTCAGTTTCCACAAACCAGTTATATTTAATGTCGCAAAGGCCTAGACCACACAGAGCATTGAACAGACTAGATAATAAGGACAAGAAAAAGTGCAGATCTTTATTGTTTTGAAATTTAGAGGTTTGAAAGTATGTAAATAACATTTGATGCCCAGCCATGACTTAATCCCAAGCACCTGTCTTGGATGGTGGTGTCCTAATTCACTTTGGTACTGGGCATAACCATTTCTCTTTCTTTTCTTTAGAAACAGCCTTCCTCTTTGTACATTTTTTTTTGAGCTGATAATTAGGGTCATTCATTGCCTTTTACCCTGGCTGTTATTTAAACCTAAGCCCCTTGGGTCGTGGAGGCAGAGAGCTCCGTTTCCTCCATGATGAAGCTGCCGGGCTTGGGCACTCAGGCGGGTAACACATTCCATATTAGAGAAGGCACAATGCCTGGTGGGGGAGGGAAAACAGAAGTTGAGATCTGGGGCTGAGTTTACCCAAAGCTCAGAGGGTAAGAAATAGAAGCAATTATATCAAGAAACTAAGTCTCCATTCCATCATCTTTTTTAGCACATTAGAACCGGAAAGGGGAATTCTAAGACTTACCGTGTAATTTCAAGTTTTGCTCCTTAAACCTTTAGACAGCAAATATCTGGCCATTTATTGGCATGTGCTGATTAAAATGAAGGAAGGAAGGAAAGAATAAAGGACTAAATACATAAATACATAGATAAATACTGTGTCATGCTTGGGGGTATGTTGGGGGAGGAAAAGGAAATTAAGGTGCACTGAGTACTAACTCTATGAAAGGTGTTTACATGCATCCTGTCTGTAAATATTTGTTGCCTTCAATATGGGCCACGCCCTTTATTTGGGAATTTCGTATAATGTGGTATGCAGAAAAATAGTTCCTGCCTTCACTGATTTGTAATCTCATGGTAGAAAGCTCAATCAAATCATTTTACAAATAAAAGTAAAATTATAATTGTGCCAAGTGTAATAAAGGAGAATTCTCCAGCTACATGCTCTGTAACAGTCTCTCCCAGCACTGGAATTGGTTGAGAGTGCTACCAAAATTAGGAGGTAAACTCCATCTCAGTCTAAATACTGGCATGCAACTGATGGTCCGTCACCATCATCATCATCACCATCATCATCATCATCATCATCTTCACCGTCATCACCATCATCACCATCATCACCATCATCTAATTTATTTCATTTTCAACAGCCAAACTAGCTTTTTTTTTAATTTAAAATAGTTTATTTTCAAATTGGTTTACATAAAACACCCAGTGTTCATCCCAACATGTGCCCTTTTTTAATGCCCATCACCCCCTCTCCCCCCCATCTCCCTCACCCTCAGTTTGTTCTTAGTCTTTGAGAGTCTCTTATGTTTTATCTCCCTCCCTCTCTGTGTCTTTTTTTTCTTTCCCCTCTTCCCCTCCCCCTGGTTTTTGCTTAGTCTCACCAAGTCCACCTATTCGTGGAAACATATGGTATCTGTCTTTTTCTGACTGACTTATTTCACTTAACATAATACCCTCCAGTTCCATCCATGTTGCTACGCATGGCCAGATTTCATTTTTTCTCATTGCCACGTAGTAGTCCATTGTATATATGTACCACATCTTCTTTATCCACTCGTCAGTTGATGGGCACTTAGTTTCTTTCCATGTTTTGGCTATTGTCGAAAGTGCTGCTATGAACATTGGGGTACACGTGCTCCTATGCATCAGCAATCCTGTGTCTCTTGGGTAGATTCCTAGCAGGGCTATTGCTGGATCATAGGGTAGCTCTATTTTCATTTTTTTGAGGAACCTCCACACCGTTTTCCAGAGTGGTTGCACCAGTTTGCATTCCCACCAACAATGTAGGAGGGTGCCTACTTCTCCACATCCTCGCCAGCATCTATAGTTTCCTGATTTGTTTATTTTAGCCACTCTGACTGGTGTGAGGTGATATCGCAGTGTGGTTTTGATTTGTATTTCCCTGATGATGAGTGACATTGAACATCGTTTCAAGTGTCTATTTGCCATCTGAATGTCCTCTTTGGAGAAGTGTCTATTCATATCTTCTGCCCATTTCTTCACTGGGTTGTTTGTTTTTCGGGTGTGGAGTTTGGTAAGTTCTTTATAGATTTTAGATATTAGTCCTTTATCCGATATGTCATTTGCGATGATCTTTTCCCATTCCGTTGGTTGCCTATTCGTTTTGTTGGTTGTTTCTTTTGCTGTGCAGAAGCTTTTTATCTTGATGAAGCCTAAAATTTGTATGGAACCACAAAAGACCTCGAATAGCCAAAATAATACTGAAGAATAAAACCAAGGCGGGAGGCATCACAATCCCAGACTTTAACCTCTACTACAAAGCAGTGGTCATCAAGACTGTATGGTATTGGCACAAAAACAGACACATAGACCAATGGAATAGAATAGAAAACTCAGAAATGGACCCACAAGTATATGGCCAACTAATCTTTGATAAAGTGGGAAAATGTATTCAATGGAAAAAAGACAGCCTCTTTAATAAATGGTGCTGGGAGAATTGGACAGCAACTTGCAAAAGAATGAAACTAGACCACTTTCTTACACCACTCACAAAAATAAATTCTAAATGGATAAAAGATCTGAATGTGAGACAGGAAACCGTCAAAATCCTAGAGGAAAAAGCAGGGAAAAGCCTCTTTGACCTAAGACGCACCAATTTCTTACTTGACACGTCTCCAAAGGCAAGGGAATTAAAAGCAAAGATGAACTATTGGGACTTCATCAAGACAAACTAGCTTTAAAATGTGAAAATAGTTAAGTGTTGGTAAATATTGATTCTCCAAGCCTCTTAGTGTCCACCTTCCCTGACTCTTCTCCTTATTCCTAAACAATATCTTGGACCATCCCAACCCAGAGCACAGCCCTGTCCGACAACTAATGGGTTCACACTTAATGGATTAGTGTCCCTTGAATGTTTCTCTAGTAACTGGCATGTGTTTTGATTGATTGATTCCCATCTCTTGCATGTTAAATATTTTTTTAAGTTTATTTATTTATTTTTGAGAAAAAGAGAGAGAGACAGAGTCCCAAGTAGACTCTGTGCTGCCAGCACAGAGCCCAATGTGGGGTTCCAACCCCAGAACTGTGAGATCGTGACCCGCGCCGAAACCAAGAGTTGGACACTAAACCCACTCAGTCACCCAGGTGCCCCACTTGTTAAATATTTTTAATGTCACCTTTGGCCATATAGAAAATGTTCAGATAAATTTTTCAGAAAGGCCATCGTAGCTTCTAAGCAAAAACCTAAAGCTCCTAAGCAGAGAAGCTATAATTGGGAGTTAACTTGGAAAGTCAGTGTGGTAGGAAGAATACATAGCAAGAAGAGATACACACAGGCCTTGTCATGTGAAGAATTGTACTGCATCTGTAGAATAAAAAGGTCAGTGTGGCTAAAGCACAAGAGGATGAGATATGGCTTGAGAGCAAACAAGAGTTAGGTAACTGAAAACCCTAGAGGTCGTGCAAAACTTTCTTACTTAAGAAAATGAAATGGCAATAACCCTGGTTAGTTTCATGTGTCAACTTGACTGGGTCACCAGGTGCTCAGATATCCGGTCAAACATTTTTCTGGGTGTGTCTATAAGGGTGTTTTTGGATGATATTTACATTTGAAATGGTAAACTAAGAAAAAATGAAGTTGTCCTCCCCTGCATGGGTAGGTCTCATTCAATCCGTTGAAGACCAAAGTAAAACTGAAGGTTGACCTTCCCCAGCATATGAGAAAACTCTTCCTGCCCAGCTGCTTTGAAGTAGGGCATTGGTTTTTTATCCCCCGACTTCAGACTTTAATTGAAGAATTGGCTCTTCTTGGGTCTTGAGCCTGCCAGCTTTTGGACCTGAATTTACATTATCGGGTTTTCTGGATCCAAGCCTTTGGCCTCAAACTAGAACTCACACTATCAGCTCTACTGAGTCTCTGGCTTACTGGTTAGAGATCTTGGAACTCCCCAACCTCCATAATCACGTGAGCTAATTCTTATAATAGGTTCATATATATCTCCATATCCTATTGGTTCTGTTTCTCTGGAGAACCCAGACTATTACAAGTGAAAGAATCTAATTCAGTTTTGAGAAACAGCACTAGCTAAGGGAAAACATACTTTAAAGGGGATAAAAGTGAAGACAAAAAGACTGTGAAGAAGCGAATGAGTTAAGAAGAAAGACAACTTGATCTACAGAAGCAATTCTTAGCGGGGGTGCCATATCCTTTCAAGACAATTTTAGAGAGTAATAAAAATGTCTTTATTCTATTTTGTTTTATTTTTTCTAGGGAACGGATTACTGGCACTTACTGGTAGGTGGGATCCAAATCTACTAGGCATATCCTAAAACGTGCAGGATATTTATACTTGAAGGGACAATTGTCTCTGTCTTACAAAACTTTGAAAGGATCCACTTAAAAACGTAGACTTTCATATACACGAATAATCTGTCTTCACGTACATAAAAAATGGATGTCTAGGATCCAATTATGCTTTCCATATAAACGCACATTCCGATATAGGTGTGCCCTGAATTTTCTAGAAACGCATCTACTAAATGGAGACAGAATTGTATTTCAGTTTGTTGGGAAAGTTACTAAGAGTTTTTGGCCATTTTGGAAAAGCATGTCATCGAAGGTAGTGCTTTTCTTGACGTTTGAGTCCAATACAGTGGATCTGTTCTCAGATTTCTTTTGTGGCTCTCGAATCCAGAAGGATTCTTTGCGTTATCAGATTCAATCCATCTGATAACATGGTTAGGTCTTCTGGTCTAGCTAAGCCTGATATTTACGTATTGGGATACATATTATTTTAATATAATTTTCTTCTATTTGTCCTTCGTGTTATGGTTAAAAGAGTTTTGTTCTGTGTTGGTAACTTACATGTAAGTGGGGTTGTATTAGGTATGAATTTATTTCAGTATAGTAAGGGAGGTGTTATAAAATATTTTCTATCAGTGGGAGGCATTGATCGGAGGTGGCGGAGAATCACCGGCCTTGGTTTTATGTTTCTATCGGTGGACATGGAAAAAATGTGAATAGAGCCCAAAGAAATTTAAGTGGTAAAATTAACAAGAAAGGATGAGTGCTTGACTGTGAGGGTGAGATAAATGAGAAGTGAAGAAAGAGTCAAAGATGACTCCCAGAGTATGGCCTGCATCGAGAAATGGAGGGAGGGGCCATTTACTGTGTTAAGAGACCCTGGAAGAGGACCCAGCTTGGAAAGATCAACATGAGTTAAGCATAGGTGCACATGGGAGAGACAGGACTGAGTGTCAGAGGAAACGTCTAGGCTAGCAAAGTAAATTCAAAAGTCATCACATATGGCCAAAGTAAGGCCGTGAAACTAAAGATGAGATTTCATTTCATTATAGCTGAGCCTTGGAGAATTCCAACACTTAATGACACTTGACATTAAATTCGTACCACAACGTGATAGAGAGGCACTACTTACCATTCCCATTTTAGGACTGAGAAAATTGATACTAATAAAGATCTCTCTAACTAAAGGCAGCAAGGGAGGAAGTAGCAGATTTGGGGATTGGGGATTGAAAAACGAAGTCTAAATCCATTTTCCTTGCCTTTTGAGGGTATCAGTGAATAAATAGAATCTCTGGGGAATCTACTTTGGGGGGAGCATATGTCACAATGTATAAAAATTATATTCTAGTTGGGAGGCAGTTCTCCATGGGTCTCCTCTGTTCCTGCACATGTTGCTAGCAAGGCTTTGACTGCTCCTTTTCTGGTCATTGTTAACAAGAATATCTATACTGTGAACTACCTTGGAAGAAAGAGGTACGATCTCACTCTGAAACAAAGAGTAGGCACATTTATTGCACACTATGAAAGAATTTGAATTCTCTAAGTTTAGGGTTCATTGCATGTAACACTATACAACGGGCGTGTAAGCATCCATCTGGGCCCACTTACATTGCCTCCGTGGGCTTGAAACAAGGGGAACCAGTGCAAATCTGCGGACTTTCCTGTGGCTCCCTGTGTTATAAAGTAAGAAAATCCTTTCTCGCTGACCCAGCCTGATGATTTTTGCCAGAATTCGTGATATGGCAATTGGTTGGCTTGTTAGCTTTCAAGTAGAGTAAAATTCTCGAGAATCACAGATATTCCTTGACTTATAATGGAGTTACATCCTGACGGACCCAGCATTCGGTTGAAAAATCATTAAGTCAAAAAATGTATTTAATACACCCTACCTACCCAAGACCATTGCTCAGTCTAGCCTACCTTAAACGTGCTCAGAACGCTCATATTTCTCGGATGCCTTAGTGGCTCAGTCAGTGAAGCATGTTACTTCAGCTCAGGTCATGATCTCACCACTCCCGAGTTTGGGCCCCATGCCGGGCTCTGTGCTGAGAGCTCAGAGCCTGGAGTCTGTTTCGGACTCTGTGTCTCCCTCTCTGTCTCTGTCTCTCCCCCATTCGTGCTCTGTCTCTCTCTCAAAAATAAATAAACATCAAAAAATTAAAAAAAAAAGAACACTCACATTAGTCTACGGTTGGGCGGAATCATCTAACACAAAGCCTGTTTGATAGCGAAGTATTACGTATGTACTATATCGAATACTGTACTGAAGGTAAAAGACAGAAAGGTTGTACAGGTACAGAACGGATGTAGGTGCATTGCTTGGTCATCCCAGTGATCGTGTGGCCGACTCTGGGCTGCAGCCACCATCACTGCCCCGCATCACAGGAGAGGTGGTACCCCATAGGCTAGTCTGAGAAAAGATCCAAATTCAAAATCTGGAGAAGAGTTTCTACAGAATGTGTTTCGCTTTTGTACCACCGTAAAGTGGGAAAATTTGAACCATAGTAAGTCAAGAACCGTTGATAGATAGAGGACCAAATACTTACGTATTATGCTGGAAAAGGCGAAGGTCTACAGGAAAAAAAGAAGAAAGAGAATGTTGCAAGGGGACAGGTGTCCCAAGGTGGGGTTGAGGGTTCTTATTTCATTTCATTTCATTTCATTTTGTATTTTTAGTCATCTCTACACCAACATGAGGCTCGAACTTATGGTCCCGAGATCAAGAGCCACAGGCTCTTCCGACTGAGCCAGCCAGGGTTCTAATTTTACATAGCATGTGTAGTATCTCGCATTAAGAGGGGGGCAAAGACTTGGAGTAGTTGCTATGCAAATACAGGAGAGAAGAATTTCTCACGCTGAGAACAAAAAGTCAATGCGAGTTCTCTAAGGCCGGAGTAGAGCCAATAAGGGGAAGTTTGAGACATAGCAGGATCCATCTCCAAAAGGCGTTCGAGGACTTGACTTTTGATTCCGAGTGAGAAGGGAAGGGACTATCAGGCAGCAGAGGAAGAGGGTCTAAGTTCTACATTAAAAGAATCATATTTGCTGCCTGCTGTGATTACCCTACAAGGAAGTAGTAGAGAGGAGAGAGCCAATTTAGGAGACATCTATACTGTATTGACCAAGGGTTTTGTTACATTGATTACCTACACATTTACACCAGGGCCAGGCAATCTTGCTTTTCTTAAAAAAATATCATAGGAGTACTTGCTCCCTATCGCTCAAGTTAGAGTACACTTAAAATCCCCTCTCCATAAACTATGCAGAATTCACTATCTCCGGGAACAATGACAATTTTTCCAAGTCCGTATATTTTGTCAGATTCAGGAGAACAATAAGACCATAGGCGACATGGACCAACAGCTTTGATGGGGATGATGATGGATGCTGAAAAAACATAAATAGACAGCATTTATCCACCGAGTTGGTGTTAACCATGCCAGGTATCATCCCTTTATTAAAATACTAATGACTTTGGGAAGCTAGTAGACAATATTAACTCGGCAGGTGCAGTAGATGATTCTGAGCGAGGGAATTACTTCAATACAATCTACTCTTTCATTTTTGCCTATTTAGGCACAATATGATTGGAATTCGACTTGTGCACGTTGGCACCTGCAACATTATCTTTTCTAAATGCCACAAAATAGATTTTCCACACGGCTCCAAGCAGGAAACTTCATTATAGCATCTCTCAGGAGCCTGAGAAGGAAAGATTTTTGTCGCAGAATCAGCATTCAAACAACCTCTGCATCACCGGTTCACGGACTAACATGAACCAGAATTTGACCGTAGTCTTACAGCAGATTCGGATAGAAAGGTAATTGTCACTAAAGCAGCGCATGTTCTAAATACAGGTCTGACTGTACCTCCGAGACAGAGCAGGTGGGCCGCCCAGCCCCCCACCACACGAAACATAGCTGGGAACGAAATGCAAAATGACCAGCGCGTGAGTCGAAGGATGGAATTGGGAAGGGACAGACAATTTCCAGTTTGCCTAGGGTAAGCAAAACTTTCGCAGTCAACCTGCTGACTAAATGGATTGACAAATTCAAACATTTTCAGGTTAGGGAGGAAGGAAGGAAAATTTGCAAATGAACCGACAATGGATTTAACAGGGTTTAGCCTGAGGTCGTTTAAAATCTTGAACGCCACTTGCCTCGGAAATGGGGACCCTCTTGAGACAAACACTGGCTTCGAATCAGCTTTTCTGTTTTTTACAGACCCTTGGGTTCACTGACTCTCCAAATTACTGTTGATTATCTCAGCATTTTCTAATTGGGTCACAAAAATAGGCGTGCTTCCTCTGAGAAAGCATCGTATGTATATAGCAGCCTCGCCCAAATCAAATATTCTGTTTTCTGTCTTCCATTATTAAAAATGTTGAAATGTGTCATACTCACGACACAATGAAAATATTCAAACTGCAGGGAGAGGTGTATTCCAAAAAAATATATATATATATATATATATACAGCTTAAAAAGTCTTTGCACATTGAAGGTATATATGTCATGCAGAAATATATGTGTTCAAATATTAATAAACCTACCTGGACTTTTTACATTATGTCTCAGAGGCTGTTTTGAGGTATATTACCAGCCATAAACTATCCACGGAACACTTGGCCATAGTATTTTATCATAGTCGCAGGCAAACATTCTACCTAAGTGATTTGATAAAGGGGCGGTTCTATTACAGCTTTGCCTTGATTGAGCGTGTGTCCCTCGCCCGAAGAACATGACTGTGCCTTCCGCTCTGAGGCCAGGACACCACCTGCCAGAGCTACAGACCAGGGCTACGAGACATGGAACTGGTAAAAAAATTGTCGCCAGTACAAAATCTCAATCAAATCCCCCCTTTGAGAGAGAGAGCCCTTTTTACAGTTAAAAAAGAGTTACATCTTTTAACTTCAAGCAGAGAAAGCAGGTTTTAGCCAACCAAGAACAGGATGCTTTGGGTTGGAGCGAGGCATGGGAGGGATGACACGGAGATGCACTCTGTTGGGGGGAGGAGAGAGCATCGGGACCTTTCTCCAGCACGAAAGCTCTTGTTTTCTCCCTGTCACTTACGAAGGGGACAGGAGAAAGTGGCAGTGGTTTTGGATAAGAAGAAAGCCATCTCTTCCCCTGCAGCAGGCGTTGATAGAATGTCAAAGGAGTTCATGTCTAAGGGCCTTATTTTCTCAGAGAATCGGGAGGTGACGCACTTTGCTGACAGCGAAGCAGGCAATGGGAAAGTCGTAGGTTTAAGAAAAGGATTGAGGGCTTAGCACTGCCAAAGCAGAGAATGAAATCGTAGCCGTAAGAGAAAGCCCCGTAAGACTGCAGGACAGAATACACGTTCCAGGTGCGTTTCTTCGTGTTTTGCAACTGAGTTAGAAGCACAATTGCAAGAGACAAGAGCTCCAGAAATATTTTGAGCACACTATCTATCTTTGAAAAATGTGTTGTCTTTTAAGGTAATTAATTGTCTTGAGGGGGAATCCTTATTTATATAGACCAGCAATGATACTTTTAATTAAACAACTGTGTTGTCACATCTCCTATAAATACACACTCTGATGGTTGCGTGAATTTACATAAATAATAAAAGGACCCAGAACAATAGAACTATCGCATACATAGTACCAACATCAAATTCCTGCTTTCAATATTGTACTGTAATTTACTGTAGGATATATCCATTACATATAATTGGTTCAAGGGTACAGGTCCTACCTTAGCAACTTCTTGTGAATCTATAATTATTACAAACTAACAGGAAGAAAAAAACACAAAAACACCCCTCTTCATTGAGTTGAGCATACTTTTTGGTGTATTCTGCAAGTGTATGAGCCAAGAGGTAAAACTGCATTTAGCGTCAATTTCCAAACTTTCTGTCAGCCATTGTAAAAACAAATAATGGCATGATACTGAAAATGAGAACCCCAGTTACATGTTAGGTATATGGCACTAAGCTTTTTGTAGGTATCTGTACATACTCGTCCAGAGGGAAGTACCTCACCCCACTTTTATTAAGAGAGGTTTAACTTTATTCGTCACAAATCATGTAACAAGGGCCTGAAACCACCTTTAATTGATTAGAAAGGAGTTGAGAATGTTATTTCAAGTACATGAGGTACAAAAGAACATATAAATTGTTGCCCGAATACCGAGAACAACTATTGGTTACTAACTATGATTTGTGTTTTTGAACATGAGAAAAGCCAGCAGGGTATAATTGACCACAAACAAATCTCAAACCATCTTGCTACCATGAGGTCCCTCCAACTCTGAACAAATGAAATGAAGAGAGCCAAGGGAGGCATGTCACCAGATTTCACCTTTGTATCAGCAACTGGACACAGATAAACCTCGAAGAACACCCTTGTGAGAAACTATATATGAATGTTTTAAAATTCAAATCTCCTAGGGACGCCTGGGTGGCTCAGCCCCTTACGCGTCGACTTTGGCTCAGGTCATGATCTCGCGATTCATGAGTTCAAACCCCACGTGGGGCTTCGTGTTGGCAGCTCAGAGCCTGGAGCCTGCTTCGGATTCTGTATCTTCCTCTCTCTCTTCCCCTCCTCCTCTCATGCTCTGTCTCTCTCTCAAAAATAAAAACATTAGAAATTTTTTTAAAAATAATATAAAATTCAAATCTCCTAGAGGACGATGGAAAAGATTTTCTTTATGTTGGACAAGTAACCAAATTTAGCTCTCATTATAATTATTGCTTCAGATTTGAATTGCTAAATATGTCGTTCTATGCATATACCTTATGCACATTTTAGACCCCGATGCTTTCAA
Source organism: Paguma larvata (assembly GCA_030068075.1). Classification (NCBI taxonomy): domain Eukaryota; kingdom Metazoa; phylum Chordata; class Mammalia; order Carnivora; family Viverridae; genus Paguma; species Paguma larvata. Next base: position 22,031,041 of record CM057829.1, read on the forward strand.
AGAGCTCAAGTGTTCTTCTGTACACAAATGGTTTCTTAAGTTGCCGAAAAAGAGCCTACGGTTGGGTGGAGGGGATGTTTTAATCAGCTAAAAATAAAATTGTTTTTGATTCACTTTCCTAATTATTTTTAAAGCTTTTAAAAATGGAAAGTTATGATTATTCAATGTCTCAAGTACTTTCTCACCCCATAAGCTGGACGCACAGGCCCCTGAGTCAGACACTAAGTGCCTCCAGACGTGCTGAGCTGGCAACGTGGTCGGGTGTCATTTTATTCTTGGTTTCTTGATTTCGAGAGAGAGGAAGACACCAGAAGTAACAGCTGGAATGTCAACACATGTAATTGCTGATAAGTTACCAAACAGGCTATATTATTTCTATGAAGTGGCAGAAAAACTGGAGGGGTTTCAAAATACAATTTTTTTAATTTTTTAATGTTTGTTCGTTTTTGAGAGACAGAGCGAGGAGGGGAGTAGCAGAGAGAGAGGGAGATGCGGAATCCGAAGCAGGCTCCACGCTCCGAGCTGTCAGCACAGAGCCTGACACGGGGCTTGAACTCACTGCCTACAAGATCATGACCTGAGCTGAAGTCGGATGCCCAACCAGGCGCCCCCAAAATAGAAGTTTTTTTTTAAAAAAGAAAATACCACCCTTAGCCTGAGCATAGGAGAAAACAGTAAAACAGTTTTATGCTTTTAAATACTGTCTGTACACTACTGATCGCCCTGGCTGGGACCTCTGCTGGGAGCTTCGGAGACGTACATGCAGTGCCCACTCAGAATCTCGCTCGGATTTCTTGCTCAAACACATCTTGTGTCGAAAACGGATCTGATATTGTTGCAAAATTTGCTCTCACTGTACTTTTACCTGGCTTCATTGGTGGCGAATCAGTCGTTCAGGGGAAAACCCTGAGTCGGTCTTGGATCTCACCTTTCTCTCACGGCACCCAGTTCAAAGGAACTGGACCTTCAGATATGTCCGAAGTGCTGCCATTTCTTCACCTTCATCCTAGCCACCATTTTTTTTTTTTTTTTTCCTTCACAGGGGGTCTGTAACTTCAATAGACTCTTGTCGTCCTGCTCCACTCCGTGGCTCAGCTGGGTCAGCCATTCATTCCTTCTCGAAACTTATAACGGTTAATGCTTTCACTCTGAAACAAAGTCTTCACTGTGGCCACTCCATCGCCTCAGTTTCCTCCACTAGGTCCCCTTTTACTGCAGCCATGCCAGATTCCTCCATAGATCTCGGACACCGTTTATGGACCTCAGGTCTTTGCAATGGCTATTCCCCTTGCCTGAAGGGCTTGCCCCCTTTAATCCACACAAAAACTTCCTCAGATACTTCACGTTCTTCCATAGATTATGTTCCAAGGTAGTTTTTCCAGACCATTCTAAAACAGACAAGAAGCATCACATATTGACGAGGAAGTAGAGGAGTTTGGGATTGTATGGATTGATCCAGATGCATTGAAACCGTTTGGCAGCTTCTTATAAAGTTACACATACACAAACCGCATTTCCCAGGAAGTCCACTTCTAGCTATTTGAATGAAAGATAATGAAAAGCACAGGGGTTGGGGGTGCAGAGTAGCACAGTAGGAAGTCCTGGACCCCTGGACCCAAACATACCAAGTCAGCAATAGTTCATGGCAAATTCCCTTTGTGAGAAGTTAGAAACTAATTAAAACTCTTCTGCACCCTAAAAAAATGAATAATCAAACTCAACAAAGAGTGTAGGGAGAGTTGACACACTTTCTCACCAGAATCTCTGCACCATACGAATAGGAAGAGATCGCTCAGCTCTTAGGGGAGAGACAGGGTTAGTTTGCAAGTGTCATACCCCATCCTTTCCAAAAGGATTCTCAGAGGACTGCCTTCTGTCTCACCAGCCCTGGGACTTTGACAGAACTAGCACAGTCTAGTCACCCAGAGGAGAATGGAGACAGTAGTTTGGGCTAGTAGATGGCATTGATTTTTCTCTATGCTCAGCCTAGAGCAAGCAGATTGAAAATACCGGTTCTTAGCTTCCCCTTGGGGAGGGGAAGTATTGATCTATGTGTCCAGCGCCTTAACTTGCCCAAAGCTGCCTGAAGAACTAACATCTATCTAACCAGTCCGGGGGCACCTCGCTGGCTTAGCAAGTAGAACATACAACTCAATCTCAGGGCCATGCTTTCAAGCCCCAAGGTGGGTGTAGAGATTACTCGCAAAAAGAAAAACAAAAACCAGTAACAAAAAAAAGCTTGCCTAAGCAACGTCTGTCTAGCAAGTCTGGAGTTCTGATAGGTCTGGCATAGTCTAGCCAGTTTGGGGAGAAGCGAGGCAATGGTTTTGACCAATAGACACTGTTGATGTCTCCCCTGATCGGCACAGAGTGAACGGATGAAAACATTACAGCTCTCGGTTTCCTCCTGGGGAGGAAAAGAGTTGATCCATACATTCACTCCCCCATCTTTTCCAAGGCTGCCTTATGAACTAACATCTATCTTTCCAGTCTTCGAGCTCTGGCGGATCTTATAGAGTCCAAATGTCTGAGGAAAATGGAGGCAGCAGCTCAGGATGGTAGGTGCCGTAGCTAACCCCTGGCTCAACACAGAACCAAAGGACGAACCACCGCTGCCTGCTTCTCCCTGGGAGGGGAAAGATTTGGTAGAGGTCCCCAGAATCCCTGGCTGGGCTAGTCGGTGAGGCTCTTCTCCTGTATGGGAACAGTCTATGAAGACCAGGAGCAGTTTCTATGTTGTCTAATGCACGGACAATGGACTGACATAATTTATCTGAAAGAAAATAAAAATAACTCCTATAAAGATGCTCACTGAGATTAAGAAAACAATGTAGGAAACAAAATGAACTTTCAGCAAAGAGCTAGAAAATATTTTATTTTATTTATTTATTTATTTTAAATTTTTTTAACGTTTATTTATTTTTGAGAGCTATAGAGACAGAGCATGAGCAGGGGAAGGGCAGAGAGAGAGGGAGACACAAAATCCGAAGCAGGCTCCAGGCTCTGAGCTGCCAGCACAGAGCCCAATGCAGGGGCTCGAACTCCCAGACTGTGAGATCATGACCTGAGCCGAAGTCAGACACTCAACCAACTGAGCCACCCGGGCGCCCCTAGAAAATATTTTAAAAGTACCAAAGAGAAAACGTGTAGCTGAAGAACCCGACAAATGAACCGAAAGCTTACCAGAAGGGTTCGACCGGAGACTAGATCAACCAGAAGGAAGGATCAGCAAATTCAATGGCAGGTCATTAAAAAGAAAACAGTCAGAGAAAACGAAAAGGAAAAGGAATAATAAAGAGCGAAGAAAGCTCAAGGAAACAGTAAGTGGAAGAATATACTTAATATAGGAGTTCCAGAAGGATAAGAGAGAGGGAGAGGACCAAAAAGCTTACTCAAAGAAACAATGGCCCAAAACATCCAAATTTGGGGAAAGACATAGACACAAAGTCCACCATAACCCAGACAAGAGGAATCTAAAGAAATCCACACTGAGGCACATTCTAGTCAAATCATCAAAAGTCAAAGACAAACAGAGAATCTTGAAAGCAGCAAGAGGAAAACAATTTTTTCATGTACAAGGTGACCCTGAGAAGAGATTTCAGTGGATATCAGTGGATTTCTTAGCAGACACCTTGCAGGCTAGAAGGGAGTAGAACTAAAGGGAGAAATTAACGACAATACAATAATAATGGGATACTTAAATACCATGCTTTCGACACTGAACAGAACATCGGTCGATTAATAGGAAACAGGACTTGAATAACACTATGGACCAAATGGACCCAACAGGCACATACCACATTCTACCCAACAGCAACGAAATATGCTTTCTTCTCAATCACACACAAACATTTCTCCAGTCTAGGACACACGTTAGGTCACAAAATAAGTCGTACCCAATCTGAGAAGATCAGGATTGTACCAAGTGTCTTTTCTGACCAAAGTGGAATAAAAGTAGAAATCAAAAGCAGGGGCGCCTGGGGGGCTCAGTGGGTTAAGCGTCCGACTTCAGCTCAGGTCGTGATCTCATGGTTTGTGAGTTCGGACCCCACGTCAGGCTCTGTGCTGACAGCTCAGAGCCTGGGGCCTCCTGCAGATTCTGTGTCTCCCCCTCTCTCTCTGCCCCTCACCTGTTCATGCTCTGTCTCTCTCTGTTTCTCAATAATAAAAAGGGAAAAAAAGTTAAAAATTAAAAATTTAAAAATTTAAAAAAATTAATCAAAAGCAGAAAAAAACAAAATTAATTAATTAATTAATAAGTCATAAATATGTGGACATTAAACAACAGATTGTTGACCAACCATTGGGCCAAAGAAGGAATCAAAAAGAAAATTAGAAAATAACTCAGGACAAACGAAAACGAAAACACAACATAAAACCTATGGGATGCAATAAAACTTACTAAGAAGTTTGTAGTGATAACACATATGTTAAAAAAAGAAGAAATACCTCAAATAATAACTTAACCTTATGTTTCACGGATCTAAAAAAGGAAAGCAAAGTAAGCCCAAGTTTAGCAGAAAGAAAGAAGTGTCATAGATTAGAGAATAAATAAATGAAGTGGAAATAAAAAAGAATAGGAAAAAAATCAACAAAACTAACAGTTTTTTTGCAAAGAAAAACAAAAGGGATCACCACTTAGCTAGATTAAGATAAAAAAAGAGATGATTCCAATAAATTAGAAATAGGAGAGGAAACTTTACAACCAGTGTCACCAAAATAAAAAGGATGGTAAGAGGCTATTATGAACAATTAAATGCAATAAGCTGGATAACCAGGAAGGAATGGACAGATTCCTACTAATAGACAATCTACCAAGAGTAAATCATGCAGAAGTAGAAAGTCCAAACAAACTATAACCAATAACGATACTGGTTATCCTTACTGTATAGTAATGAAAAACCTATTCTTTTCTCACTGTGTATTAAATAAGACCATAGACATATGGAAAGAATTCCATGTACATGGATTGGAAGTATTAATAGCGTTAAAATGTCCATATTACGCAAAATGAATCTACAGAGTCAATGCAATCTATCAGAATCCCAATGATACTTTTTACAGAAATTGAAAAAAAAAAGATTTATATGAAAATACAAAAAACAAAAAACAAAAAAACTCTGCATAGGGACGACTGGGCGGCTCAGTCGGTTAAGCGTCCACCTTTGGTTTGGGTCACGATCTCTCTGTCTGTGAGTTCGAGCCCCCCCGCATCGGGCTCTGTGCTGACAGCTTCGGGGCCCGGAGCCTGTTTTAGAATCTGTGTCTCCCTCTCTCTCTGCCCCTCCCCCGCTCACACTCTGCCTCTCTCTCTGTCTCAAAAATAAATAAACATTAAAAAAAAAAAGGAGCTGAATTGTGAAACGAAATATCTTTTAAAAAAAGAACAAAAACAAAAAACAAAAACAAAACCTCTGCATAGCTAAATTGATCCTGAGAAAGCCTCACACTTCCTTATACAAATATATTGCAAAGTCAGAGTAATCACAACAGTCTGTTTTTGGCCAACCTGCAGACAGATATAAAAGCCAATGGAACAGAATAAAGAGTCCACAAATAAATCCATGCATATATGAGCAACTGATCTTGGACAAGGTTTGCCAAGAACACACAATGGGAAAAAGACAGTCTCTTCAACAAATGATGTGGGGAAAATGGATATCCACATGCTAACGACTGAAATGGGACACTTGTTACACCATAAACAAAGATATGTACTCAACGTGGATTAATGATTTAAATGTAAAACCCAGATCTGTAAAACTTCTTTAAGAAAATATAAAGGAAAAACTTCATGACATGGGCCTTGGCAATGATTTCACGTTTAGGACACCAAAAGTACAGATAACTAAACCACACACATAAACGAAAGAAAACAGTTGGGTTTACATTTGACTAAAAACCTTCTGCATAGCAAAGGAAAAAGTCAACAGAGTGAAAGGCAATCTAAGGAATGGGAGACAATATTTGCAAACTTTACCTCTGATAATGAGTTAATTGTCAAAAATACTCCAGGAACTTGTACAACCCCATAGTAAACACAACATGATTTAAAATGGCCCAAGAATATGAATAGTGTTGGTCAGCATGTGGAGAAATCAGAATCCTTACACACTGCTTACATCCAGCATTATAAAAAATGAACTAATAACAAACACAATAGCATGGATGAATCTTAGAAACACTTTATTGAGCCAAAAAAAGGCCATGTGTAAAATGTATGTACCAAATGAGTTTATTTCCATGATGTTCTAGAAAGCTCAAAAGTATTCTAGTGTGGATAAAAGCAGAGAAGCAGTATCGATGTCCAGGAATGGGGTGGTGGTATTACCTGCAAAATTTTAGGGCTGAAGGAAATATTCCATATCTTGACTGTATTGACAATTACAAAGGTGTATATATTTGTCATAACTTGTTGAATTATATGGGTTAGCTTCATTGTATGCAAATTAAGCTCCAGTAAAGTTGACTTAAAAATTGGAACAAGATAAACTCAATTTATTTACTGTATATCAAGAAACACGGAGAGGCACCTGGGTGGCTCAGTTGGTTAAGCGACCGACTTCAGCTCAGGTCATGATCTCACAGTCTGTGAGTTCGAGCCCTGCGTCAGGCTCTGTGCTGATGGCTCAGATCCTGGAGCCTGCTTCAGATTCTGTATCTCCCTCTCTCTCTGCCCTTCCCTTGCTCACACTCTGTCTCTATGTCTCTCAAAAATAAAATAAAAACGCTAAAAAAAATTAAAAAAAAAGAAAACAAAAAAGAAACACAGAACCCCCAAGAATCAATAATACATATACTGCATTCTCTGAACTAATGCCATCAATATAGAAATCAATACTGAAAAGACAGTTATATATCCAATGAAATTCAGAAAAAAGATATATATTTATTTTCTATTATTACTTTAATATTTATATACCACTTTACGAATATTTATTTAATATATATTATATAATAAACTGAGAGCTAGGCAATTAACAATATGGATGTTTTAAAGTATTTAGTACTGTACCACAATGAATATATTACACATTTATAAATTTGTGGATTGCCACTAACGAGGTACTTAAGATAAATTTGTTTCTATACACGTATTCATTATGTAACAAAAATGACTAAAAGAAATTTGCTAATTTCACAACGGACAATCCTATATACCTAAAAGTTAAAGTAAATAAAAGGAAGAAAATAATAAACTTAATAGCAGAATATATTAAGCAAAAATATACAGATGACCAACAAGTTCAAAGTTGGGTCTTTGAAATACAAGTATAATAGACACATCTCCTACAACATTAACTGGGAAAAGAAGAGAAGGTACAATATATTGCATTAGGATAGATACAGTAAAAACCCTATCAAAATGTAATGTACATTTAATGTACATTGATTGATTATTCAATCAATTATTAAACTTCATGACAATTGAAAAAATAATCACCAAAATTTAATCAAGAATAAATGGGAAACATATATTAGTGAAAAATATTAAAAGGGAAAGGATCAGAAGACAGAAATCTTCTATTCTTTCACAAGAAAAATTTTACAAAATGATCAAGGATCAAATAATTCCTATTTTAAGAAAATTGCCAACTGGAAACGATAGTAAAAATTTAAATAATTATGTATTCTCATTAAAATGAGATGCAAAAGTAATCAGTAAGAATGTTGACACATCGAGTCTTTTAGCTTATGAAAACTATGGAGTTTTCTCCAAGAATGCGAAAATAATTGAACAAGAAAATAACGACCAATATTATTCCCCAAAGTTAACATATTTTAAAAAGAAAAAATAGGGGTGGCTACATGGCTCAGTTGATTGAGTGTCCAACTTCAGCTCAAATCACAATCTCATGGTTCATGGGGTTCCAGCCCTGTGTTGGGCTCTGTGTTGTCAGCACGGAGCCCACTCTGGATCCTCTGTCTCCCTCTCTCTCTGCCCCTCCCCTGCTCATGTGTGTGTGCACTCGTGCACGTGCTTTCTCTTTCTCTCTCAAAAATAAACAAACATTAAAACACATAAATAAATGAATAAATAAATTAATAGAAAACTATTGGGTCCCCTCAATCACCACAGATAATAGTCAACGGTTAAATTACCAAAAAAAATCTTAGCAAATAAAAAATAGGGGCACCTGGGTGGCTCAGTTGGTTAAGTGGCTGACTTCGGCTCAGGTCATGATCTCACGGTCTGTGAGTTCGAGCCCTGCGTTGGGCTCTGTGCTGATGGCTCAGAGCCTGCAGCCTGCTTCAGATTCTGTATCTCCCTCTCTCTCTGCCCTTCCCCTGCTCACATTCTGTCTCTATGTCTCTCAAAAATAAATAAACGTTAAAAATATTTAAAAAAATAAAAAAATAAAAATAAATAAAAATAAAACAGAGTGTTGATAAGCTGATAAAAGGAAGCTTCCAGAAACTTATAAAAGCGCCAAATTTGATACTGACATGTGACACACATCCCCCCGTGAGTCCGGATACAATGGGAGATGTTTAGTGCTTCTATTAACATGCCACGTCATACTGGCGGTCCTGGTCCATAGAAGGAGAGAGGAAAGAGAAGACGCATCAACATCTAGTGTTGAAAAATCCAAAAGTCACCATTTGCAAAATTCCATAGATTTCCAATGAACCTATAGTGAGACATAATAAAAAAAAATACTATTCAAATAATTAAAATAATAACAGCAACAAAAAATAGCCATGAAGACATATACATACAGTACGCCTGTGAGAAACAGTCTGGAGGGAAACAGGGAATTCACGATAGCAGTTGCTCCCATCTGGAGAGGAAGGGAGAGGACGGAATGGAACCCTTGGGAGAACTGAGGGACTATCACTTCCTTTACTATTGGAGGTTACAAAATTGGTCTCAGAAGAAAAGACGATAATCTGAGCACAGTGTTTAAAAGTGCTGATAGACGGGTATTTCTTAGAGCATCTTCCATACTTTTCTGTATTTTCCCACTTTTTAAAATAATTTGTTATTAAATTTATATCAGTCAGTTAATTAACTAAGAGTCTAATGGCTTCCATCAACCCTCCTGCTGTGGCATAGAAGAAAAGAAAGAAGCATGCATCGCTGCTATCAGCAGGCAGCATTGGAAAGGCATGAGGGTATCGTGAACGACTGAACGTTCTTGGAAGAGCACCAGAGTCTCCATGGAGGGGGGGCAGGGAGACAAGCAGGGGGGCGAGGCCATGGACATCAGCCTGACTCCTTTGCTAAGGCTCAGTCTTGCTGAATGTTGTGAATGCTGGTCCTGTCCGTAGCCCAGGATGGCTTTGCCTTTAGCTGCCTTACAATGGTATACATACTCGGTTACGTCGTAGCCTCACCGAAAGTCACAATGACACAGAAAGATTCAGTTAGCTTAACAAATTATCAATTCGTTGACTTCCTCGTACATGGAGTAACATGCCCACAAAGCATCTCTTTGTGGTCAGCAGCTGCCCCGTCCTCAATTCGCAGCTCTGTTAACCCGGTGCTCTGCTCGCCGTTAGAGGTCTAAGTTTCAGAGCCATTGGAGGTGGGGAAAACATTGGAAGAAAATGTTGCCTGCACTTTGAGAATTGAAAGGACCACAAATGAGAAGGGGAAACATATCTCTGAACCAGCGATAGGATATTTTACTGCGGTTTTAATTACATTATAATATAGGCACATTGTTCTGAATGTAAGGCCAGACCATTTTTCACTTTCTTGTGTGTTTTTTTCTGCATGTTGAAGCTCCTAAGCTAAATCGAACCAGAATGGCAACTTTTTGTCTTCTCAAAGCTTTTTGTATGGAAGGAATTTTTTTTCCAAGTAGTGTGCTGGAGCCATCCATAGAGATGAGAGAATCAACTGTCCGTCAACCAGAACTTTTTTCTTTCTTTTTCTTTTTTCCCAGGCAAACCAGTGTGTCGCACCCCATTCAATAATGTCATCAGTTATCTGCAGCAAAACTCCCCTGAAATACTCTACAGGTTGTCCCATAAATTGGAGGGAGTTAGACTTTATGGAACCCACAACACTTCTTTCATTCGATATTATTATACGGTCGTTACTAAAAATAATGGGGATCCCGTCACCAGGACAACCAGGAGCGGGAGATGTGCAGTCAGCTTGCTCAGATTCCTTCTGTGTTTTTGTCTTTCCTCCTATTGTGGCTAAAAGAAGGCCGAACATTCCAGCTGTATTACTTTTCCTCCCTAGGCTGTGTCTTTATCTCTCATAAGATCTCACTCTGTCTCAATGACTGATTTGAACATGTTTTCCTTTACTAATATAAATATATCTACTACTTACCTTTTATTTTTCTAATGTTTATTTATTTGGAGAGTGAGAGAGAGACACAGAGCAGGGGTGAGGCAGAGAGAGAGGGACAGAGAGAGAGAAATCCCGAGCAGGCTCTATCTCATCAGCAGAGAGATCACTCAACATAGGTACTTGAACCCAGCAACTGTAATCCTGGGTTCAAGACCAGGACCTGAGCTGAGATCAAAGTCAGATACTTACCCAACGGAGCCATCCCGTGCCCCTCTCCTATTTGTCTTCTCAACCTACCCTCTCCTCTTGTGTGTAGCATTCTCAATAATGGGGTTGATTGTGATTAAAAACTGTAACAAATCTACTAGTTTATCATGAGAGTTGAAAGGAGAGGCACCCGTATGGGTGTTTTATTAACTGTCAATTATTATTTAGCTGATAACCTTAACTATCAATAACTAAATTTATCTATTGATAAATCCTTTAAAAAAATAAGCCCTCAAATTTTAATAGAAAAAAGCAAGTTTTTGGATGCTTATTTTATTTTATAAACCTTTTAGTCCTCTATGTTAAATCAAGATATACATATGGATAAACAGTTTTTTTTAATTTCTCAGATTTTAAAAATATATCTTGGCAGGGTGCTAAACATTTTAAGTTGTTATTAATATCATGCAACGTAAAATAGTCTATTCAATCTACTCAGGTATCCAAAAGGAAATGAAAATAGGGACTCAGATGCTTGTATGCCAATGTTTATAGCAGCATTATTCACAATGAACAAAAGGCATAGATAGCCCAAATGTCCATCAACAGAAGAATGGATTAAACAAATTGTGGTGTATAGATACAAAGGAATATTACTCAGCCATGCAAAGGAATTAAGTTCTGATACATGCCATAATATGGATGAACCCTGAAAACATTATTCTAAGTAAAATAAGCTAAACATAAAAAAGTAATGTACACTTTCACTTATATACCTGGATATAATGTATATAAGGCAAATTGTTAAAGACAGAAAATAGAGGTTACCGGGGGTGGGGATTGAGGGTAAGGGTTGTTGGAGAATTACTACTTACTGGGTAAAGAATTTCTGTTGGCGTGATAAAAAAATCAGGGACTAGAGTATAGTGATTTTGGACAACACTGTGAACGTAATTAATACCACTGAATTGTACAAGTAAAAATGGTTAAAATGGCACATTTTGTGTTATCTTTATATTTAACTACAGAAACAAAATAATAAAAAAATTTGTACATTTGAGTAAATGTTTCTATTGGGAACTATTTTATTGCATTTAAGATTTTATTTGCAAAGTGATCTTTGTTAGTCTAGCGAGAGATGTACTTGAACCTCACTGTTCATCTGAAAGTGAGACACAAAACATTCAGACCCTGCATGTCTGATCACCCTCTTCTATCCTGTGTTAAACCTAAGATGGCCCCGTGTTTGCTTCTGGAGGTCGGGAGCCCTTACAGTGATGACCTTCAATTCTTATCTTAATACGCCTGCTTCTCACTTCAGCGTTTCCCCCCTAAAAACTAGAGTTTAGCTCCTCAACAAAATTTTTTCTCTGTGGTTCTTTAATATAAATTTATTCTCCCCATGCATTCTAAGGATGAAATAAAGAAGATTGCAGAAAAGACAAATGGTCCGCAGTACTGGACGTGAGGTTTCCTCAGCCCTGCCCAGTCTATCTAAGCACTTGTAATGTAATTCTAATGAAAAGTTCTGATACTAATATGCCAATAATTTCTAACGCCTAAGTAGTGAGACTCTGCTTATTATTCTTCTTCTCATTCGCATGGAAAATTATAAACTGATCTTTTTTCTCTGAGTTTTTCTGTGATGGAGCAGCACATTAAGGCACCGTGTCCCCCAGCCTAATGCTTCCCCATGGTTACACTCCCTCTGCATCCACCAACAAATCTCTCCACCACCCTTACCTCCAACTTCAAAGTCAAGTTAGCTTTGCCAAAATTCCAACAATAACTGTCATGATCCTATGAAGAGAAGCACACGGATTCACAAGCTAGATTTGGGGGAAGGAGATGGTGGGAAGTCTGCAATGAGAGGAATCCCCGGGGACCCTGAGACGTTTCGACCCGTGAGATGGTGTGATAGCAACTCCAGAGCCTCACCGTGAACAACTGTAATCTCTCGAAGTGTCTCTACTACTCGGGTGAGGAAAGACAGTGGTCTGGAAGATCACTAGGAGTGGGCTCTGGAATTGCCAGTACAGCCTCAGTCCCGGAGGCTAATAAGAATTGGCGCACCCCATAAACCACAAAAGCTTCACTGCAGACAACCTTCAAATCATGGAAAAAACCATGCTAATGGTAAAGAGTGACATTTTCTTCACCACCAGGCGATACCGGCGAGTGACAGCATCACCGTTCTGTGGCTAACTTCCAGAAAATTGGAGTTCACTTGATTTCATTCTTGGGTATTCTTCCAAGGTGAGGTGGACAGGGAATGCTTGATTTCATTTGAGTCTAAGGACCGTTCTCTGGATTTGAATGTATTTACCTTTTTGTTATTCAGAAAGCAAAGGCTCCGAGAAGTGGGCTGTGCCCTGAGAACGCTAAAAATAATAAGATAGTTGCCCCGTCTTTAGGGGACAAGCGAAGAATCGTACGTTTTCTAAACAGCGGTAACATCACTATGCAGTGCGTTGAGAGACATGGCGGGGTGCACTGGCCGTAAGGTGACTCAGTAATTAAGCGCTTATGGTAATTTAGAGAGAGGAGTCAAAGAGAGTTTTGGGGAACTCGGTAAGGTTTAGGCTGATAAATATTCAAGAAATTTTTGAATTAATCATGGCAGACAAAAGTTGGGTTGGGAGGGGGCTGCCGGGAGAGAGTCATGGACAGACAAAATATCACTGTTTTGTTTTTGTGGGGTTGATCCAAATAGACTATATTGTAAGTACATAACCGAGGGCTTTACAGAGCGATATTTTATTTTCCAGACTATTTTGTTATAAGGGCTAAAGGGCCAATAACCAAAAAGCCTCAAAGAGAATTCCATTTTGCAGAGAAAATTCCTGGTCCATGCTATTTTCTAGTGATAGTCCTGTTGCGAAAGAAATTGTTCGTTTCCTATACTGGAGTGTGTGTGTGTGTGTGTGTGTGTGTGTGTGTGTGAGAGAGAGAGAGAGAGAGAGAGAGAGAGAGAGAGAGAGAGACAGAAAGAGACAGACAGAGAGAGAGACAGAGAGAGAGAGAGAGAGAGAGAAGGGAATGGATACCCAATACCAAATGCTGATATGACCGAGGAGAAGGAAGAGCGTAAAATGTTGGCAGGCCATGGAAGGCAGTATTTTCACCTCACGGGCAGCAGGTAGAATCGCATCCCCACCACTTATTTAGGTCAATTTTAGACGGGAGGGAATGGCGAATGATCCCTGACATTGTGGGACTTACAGACCAGGTGAGAATATGAACTTTAAATGAGTAGTTACAGATTTCGGTGACTAGCTAGCTAGCTAGATGATAGATGGATGGATGGATAGATAGATAGATAAAATATACATAGATAGAGATATAGATGATAGGTAGATAGATAGACAGATAGATAGGTAGGTAGAACGAACATGAATTTACCTAATTGGGAGAGCGTCTCTGTAAGGCTGCTGCAGGAGCACGAGGCCTGTGGGGCAGGCAGTTGAGGAGGGAAAATGGATTTAACGTGCGTGAGAGAAAGAACCAGCCGGAAGCATGACCCAGGGCCCACGAGGATGGAGCGAAAGCCATGCCAGCGTTTGTCGCCCCTGCCATCGGCGGTAGGGGCGTCCTGCAGGGTCCGGGGCTCGTCATCACACACCTGACCCGGCAGCCGGAGAAGCCGCGCGGGGTGAAGAGGAAGCTGGGTGAGTCACAGAACAGGCCGCTGCCTCACAGAAAGCAGGCGAGCTTGCAATCAGCAATCGGCGACAGTGCGTGTGAGCTACCGAACGGCCGCCACGCCGCGCCTGAATCCCGATCTCCCGTAAGGACCTCTCTTGCACCTCCCACTCTTTGAACACTTAGAGGAAAGGGAATTCTGGGAAACACAGTTCAGCGGAGTGAAACTGAAAACACACTGCACAACCGCACCAAAGTGTTAGACACTAGGCTGGTGATCGTGGCAGGCAGGAGGAGATGGTCAACGGAGAGAAGCCAAGCAAGAGGCATCTGGGCGCTGGTCGTGCTCCAGTTTTTAAATCTGGATCCTGGTGACACAGGTGTGTGCACTTCGCGAGCATGGGGCGGGGCACTTACGAGATGTGTGTTTTCTCCGTGTAGGTTATACTTCAGTAAAAAGTAAGCAAGATGTGGCGCCTGGATGGCTCAGTCAGTTAAGCATCCGGCTTCAGCTCAGGTCAGGAGCTCATGGTTCGAGAGTTCAAGCCCCGCGGCAGGCTCTATGCTGACAGCTCAGAGCCTGGAGCCTGCTTCGGATTCTGTCTCCTTCTCTCTCCGCCCTTCCCCCAGCTTGTACTTTGTTTCTCTCTCTCTCAAAAATAGATAACATTGAAAAAAGTAAACAAAAGGCAATCAAAACTCCCAATTATCACAAACATGGTGACCATTATAAATGGGTAGGTACAGATATAAACGGAGCTAACCTAATGAGGGGCTCAGGAAAGGATCCTCTGCATAGTTAGCTTTAAGAGGAGACCAACCCTGAAGAAGCAGTTCTCTGATGAAGGTGGTGGGCAGACCGTATTCAGATGAAGAGCGTGGGTGCATCTGGAGCACAGTGGCTTGAGGAGGGCAGGAGGAGGGAGGGAGGAAGGAGAGCTGGAATAATGGCGTCTTAGTCTGCTCAGGCTGCCATAGCAAAATCCCACGACCCAGTGGATAAAACAACAGACATTCATTTTCTCAGTTCTGGAGGCTGAAAGTCCAAGAGCAGGGTGCCAGGGTGGTTGGGTTCTAGCAAGAGCCTGCTAGCTTGCAGATGCCTCACGTGGCCTTTCCTCTGTGCTTCCTGGACTGCGACCTCACCTTTATGAACTCACTTAACCTTCATCTCTTGTTAAAGGGTCTGTCTCAAATACAGTCACACTGGAAGCAGGGCTCCCACATACGGATTCTAGGGGCAGAAAATTTAGTCAAGGGAGAGCTCTAAGTGCCACGAAAACTCTCTACTCGGTCCTACACCCAAGAAGAGTGTGTATAAGATTTTTATGTGGGTGAGTCATCTCTTCTGAGGTTTTGTAAGACCGTTCTGTAGACTAGAGAGGGTGACAGGAATAAAGGCAAAGAAAATCCATTAGAAGGAAGTTTCAGTGTGTCAGCACAGAAGGACGGGGGCGGTTGCTGAGGTCAGAGAATCAGATGGGCTGCCAAGTGGATACAATGGCCCAGAAATGCTTGTGTAGGACTCCAGACTCCATTGCTTTCCAGCTGACGCTTTGGGGCAGTGACTTGCCTAGTGAATATATCGATTTTCCCCTTGTCTACAGCCCGTAGACACGATGGAGGTGCTCAACATCACCCATCGTCAGGGAAATGCAACGCAAAACCATAGCGAGGTATCACTTCACACCTGTCGGAATGGCTAAAATCAACAACACAAGAAACAACCGGTGTTGGTGAGGACGTGGAGAAAGGGGAACCCTCTTGCATCCTTGGTGGGGATGTTATGCAGTCACATGGAAAACAGGATGGAGGGTCCTCGAGAAGTTAAAATGGAATTATCCTAGGATCCAACAATCACGCTACTGAGTATTTACTCAAAGACTATAAAACCACTAATTCAAAGGGATACGTGTGCCCCTATATTTATTACAGCATTACTACAATAGCCAAATTATAGAAGCAGTCCAAGAATCCATCCATAGAAGAATAGATAAAGAGGATGTAGTATATATATATACACATATGTATACATGTATGTACATATGTATATATATACACATATACACACACACAATGTATGTGTATGTTTACTCAGCCATAAAAATGAATGAAATCTTGCCATTTGGAATGCCATGGGTGGAGCTAGAGAGGATAATGTTAAAGCAAACTGATGGTTACTGGAAGGTAGGTGGGGAGACAGGTGAAGGGGATTAAGGATGGGCACCCAGTGTTGTACAGAAGTGTTGAATCACTATACACTATTGTACACATGAAATTAATATTACACTGTATGTTAACCATACTGAAATTAAAATAAAAACTTAATAAAAATTTCCATCTGTAAACTTGAGATCATAACAATGTACATCATGTCATGTCATAGGCTGGGCTCCTCAGGAAGCAGAAGCTGTACAGTAACTGAGTGCAGGAAGTGTCATGGAGAATGTAGTTTGCAAGATTGAGCAGGGTGCAAGTTTTAGTGTGACAATGTCACACGAAGGCCTCAGCCAAATTCTTTTTTAATGTTTATTTATTTTTGAGAGACTGAGAGCCTGTGAGCAGGGGAGGGGCAGGGAGAGAGGGAGACACAGAAGCCAAACCAGGCTCCAGGCTCTGAGCTGTCAGCACAGAGCCAGAGGCAGGGCTCAAATTCACCATGACCTGAGCCAAAGTCAGGTGCTTAACTAACTGAGCTACTTAGGTGCCCCCCTCAGCCAATTTTAATGCAAGCATGGAGCGGGATGGTCTCCCTACCGGGGTCCTTTCAAATTGGAGAGACGGGGTTTGCATTTGAACTTGTGCACCCACACCCACAAGCATTGGGGAGGACTGTAGCATGGGGAGAGGCCCATCAACCAAAAGCAAGTCTTAACAAGGGTGTTGGGTGAGAAGTGTACCAACTCCACCAACAGCTGAGGGAGAGAGTGCTTCAACAGAGGGGCACATAGTGACGCAGCCTCTATGCAGCCTCCCTACAGGGCTTCTGTGAGGACGACAAGAGCGAGGACGGAGTGCTGCTTACCAGGGTGCCTTGGGTATCACATTAGCTACGTGTGTTAAAAATGAGGATCATTCCTATAGAGTAAATCAGAGAAGCTTCCAGGGCCTATTAACAAAGAGCAGAGTAGTATATATGATGTGATATACTTACTCCTTTTGGGGAAGAAAAAGGAACTTGGTACTATTTGCAAAAAAGAAACTAAAGAAGGATAGTTAAAAGAACAACTGAAAGTAATGATTTATAGAGAACATGTATGTTGGGAGAGGGATAAAATGTGTAGTTTCTCGCTCCTGCAAGCAGTTATACTTGGACAGATACGTGTACTATGGGAAAGGGTCAGGAGTGGAAGGAAAATTTCTATGTGAAATATTTTTTATATAGTTTTGAGATTGAATAATGAAAGTAAATAAACATTTTTAATTGGTCAAAATTCTAAAAGAGCCCCAAATAAATACAAAATAAGACATATATATAATATTATATATATAGTAACATCAGTCCATAGAAAAATATTCATATCAAATACCATTAAAATTCATCCACTTCATCTAAACCAGAAGCAAAAGCATTAGAATAAACAACAACTTCGACTATACACACTTAGGAGGCTGATGTTTAATACAAAAAAATAGAACAAAATTAAATTTAAAAAAGTTAAATAAGTTTTTTCTTAAAGTCCTTTTGATTAGGAAACAGTCTTGCTAATTTTATTTGTTGCTATTTTGAAACTAGTCCTTTTTCATTGAGGGTCCATATAATTAACAAATTATGTTAATGATGTTAAGAATCGAGAAAAGACAAATTAAGTGAAACACTAAGATATTAAAATTAAATTGAATATACTAACATAAACTAACGGGATTTGACTATATATATCCTTTTTCCAGTAAAAGAACCTAGCAATAACATTGTCCCCGTATAACTGAGGGCCCATAGAGACCAACTTGTTTTTCCATACCATTTCTTGCCTATGAAATTGGGCTTTATTTGGGAAATGGGTGATTCCAGTTCTGTGGCAAAGAAGGTATAAGATAAACCTAGAAAGCAAGAAATATATATATATATATAGATAGATAGATAGATAGATAGATATAGATAGATAGATATATTTAAATGGGACCTGTTTTCGAAAATGACCCAATTGTCTACATAAAAGTCATAAGGCATCTACAAGAAATTACTAAATAAGCAAATTTAACAAGAGCAAAGAATACAAGATGAGAATACAAACGCATTTGTATTTTTTAAATATTGTCAAGGAACAATTGGGAATTGAATTAAAAACAATACCTAAGAATATTAAAATGTGTGGGATACATTTAACGGTATACATATTCAATTACATTTTTGTATCCTAGTGGTAAACAATTGGAAAATGAAATTTTAAAACTTCTCTTTGCAATAGCATCAACAAATACTTAGGAATAAATAACTTCAGGTACACTACTTCTCTAAAAAAATGCAAAATCGGTTCTAAGTTAAAGGAGACATAAATGAATGTACACGCATGTTAAGAAATAAGTTATCCACAAATCGATTTATAGATTCAGTGCAATCAAAATCATCATCTCAGCAAATGTTTTTGTAGAAACTGACAAAGAGTTTCTCAAATTTATATGGAAATCCAAGAGCTCAGAAGAACCTGAAGCAATCTTGGAAGTGGAAAATAAAATTGAAAACTCAAACTACTGACTCCCAGACTTACTGCCAAGCTACTGTAATCAAGGCACTGCGATATCGGCATAAAAATATACAAAGAGAGGAATGGAACCGAACATAAGAGTCTAGAAGCAGGTGAACGGTATGAACGCAAATGGATTTTGACAAAGGCACCGGAGCAATTTAGTGGGGAAAGGGAAGTTTCTTTAACAAATGATGCTATAACAACTGGATAAATACATTTTAAAAATTGGACGAGTCAATATAAGAAAAAAAAGAATCCCAATCCTTACCTCAAATCATATATAAAAAATTAATTTAGGAGAGATCATAGTTCTAAATGTGCAAGTTAAAACCATCAGCTTTTAGAAGAAGGTAGAAGAGATTATCTTCACAGTCTGGATATAGGCAAAGATATAACATCTTTCTCTCTATATATGTATATACTATGTATATATGTATATACTATGTGTATATGTGTGTATGTATACAGATACTCTTCATCTAATCTGCAGATACCAAGCTCAAGAGTCAGGCACCATCCGAGGGAACAGATCTGAGATAGATCGAGGTGGAGATAGTAATTGAGAGTTTCAAGACTGGCCGAGATATGTTCCGGTAAGAGAAGACAACCAAAGCACATAGACAAAGCCATATGAACATTAAAGTATCTGGTAGAGAAAACACTGGCGAAGTCACCTGAGAAAACACACCGAAGAAACCACAAGCCGATAGTCTCATAAAAGACCGAAAGGTCTGGCAATTCAGGGTTCGAAAACATGTGTCTGACGGTTTACATCAAGATCACTGGTGATGTTATTGACAGCATTTCTAGTGAAGTCACAGAGCAGAAAACGGACTGATACATCACATCTCCGTGACCCCTTTCTGTCTTCCAACATAATGTACTGCAATTAAACTTATACAAGATTATTTAATATAAGTGGATTAGATCACCTTAGGGAGCTCCCCATTAGGTCACTTATGTGAGAAAATTGCAAGGATATCTGTATGAGATAGATATTGTACAGATACTGTTATTAATTACACAATCAGAAAAAATGAACAGGATTGGAAAACATAAAATACTATATTCAAGGATGCATCAGAACAGTTGGATACAGTTGCTCCCTTATCATGAAGACTTTGGAAGTGTATATAAAATACCACAAAACTGATAAGTGGATATTGCCAAAATGAAGGTAACAGAGACGGGAACTGATAGAAAAATACACCCTGATTTATGCATTGCGGGTAAACTAAGGCACATTGTATAATAGTAAACACTAATA